>OZ030007.1:17855950-18455950 GCA_964023405.1 Apodemus agrarius
AGTCTCTGTTGAGAAGTCAGGTGTAATTCTGTTAGTTCTGCTTTTATATGTTACAGGACTATTTTTCCCTTGCAGCTTTTAATACCTGTTCTTTTTTTTTTATTTTCTATATTCTATGTTTACATTCCAAAGGCTTTCCCCTTTCCCAGTTCCCACCCACCATAGTTCCCATAGTTCCTCTCCCCCCCATCTGTTCCCCAATAATTTCCCCTCCCCCCTCGGTTTCTTTACTAAACTGGATGCAATCTTTACAGGCCCAGGGTCCTCTCCTTTCTTCTTCTTGGGAATCATTTGATTTGCTATTTGTGTCTTGAGTATTTAGGGCTTCTGGGCTCATTAATATCCACTTATCAGTGATTGCATTTCATGTGCATTCTTTTGTGATTGGGTTAATTCACTCAGGATGATATTTTCCAGGTCTAACCATTTACCTACAAATTGCATGAATTCATTATTTTTAATTGCTGAGTAGTATTCCATTGTATAAATATACCACATTTTCTGTATCCATTCCTCCTTTGAGGGATATTTGGGCTCCTTCCAATTGCTGGCGATTATAAACAAGGCTGCTATAAACATAGTGGAGCATGTGTCCTTATTGCATGCAGGGGAATCCTCTGGGTATATGCCCAGGAGTGGTATGCCAGGGTCCTCTGGAAGTGACATGCCCAATTTTCTGAGGAACCGCCAAACTGATTTCCAGAGCGGTTTTACCATTTTGCAATCCCACCAACAGTGGAGGAGTGTTCCTCTTTCTCCACATCCTCGCCAGCACTTGTTGTCTCTTGAGTTTTTAATCTTAGCCATTCTGACTGGTGTGAGGTGGAATCTCAGGGTTGTTTTGATTTGCATTTCCCTGATGACTAATGATGTTGAACATCTTTTAAGGTGTTTCTCGGCCATCCGAATTTCTTCTGGTGAAAATTCTTTGTTTAGCTCTGTGCCCCATTTTTTGATAGGGTTATTTGTTTCTTTGCGGTCTAACTTCTTGAGTTCTTTGTATATATTGGATATTAGCCCTCTGTCGGATGTGGAGTTGGTGAAGATCTTTTCCCACTTTGTTGGTTGCCATTTTGTCCTTCTGACAGTGTCCTTTGCTTTGCAGAAACTTTGTAATTTTATGAGGTCCCATTTGTCGATTCTTGATCTTAGAGCATAAGCTATTGGTGTTCTGTTCAGGAACTTTTCCCCTGTGCCCAAGTCCTCCAGGGTCTTCCCAAGTTTCTTTTCTAATAGTTTCAGTGTGTCTGGTTTTATGTGGAGGTCCTTGATCCACTTGGAGTTGATCTTAGTGCAAAGAGATAAGATTGGGTCAATTCGCATTCTTCTGCATGTTGACTTCCAGTTGAACCAGCACCATTTGTTAAAAAGGCTATCTTTATTCCACCGGATGGTTGTGGCTCCTTTATCAAAGATCAAGTGACCATAAGTCTGTGGGTTAACGTCTGGGTCTTCAATCCTGTTCCATTGATCTGCTTGCCTGTTGCTATACCAATACCATGCAGTTTTTAACACAATTGCTCTGTAGTACTGCTTGAGGTCAGGGATATTGATTCCCCCAGAAGTCCTTTTATTGTTGAGAATAGTTTTAGCTATCCTGGTTTTTTTGTTGCTCCAGATGAATTTAAGAATTGCTCTTTCTAGATCTATGAAGAATTGAGTTGGGATTTTGATGGGGATCACATTGAATCTGTATATTGCTTTTGGCAAGATGGCCATTTTTACTATATTGATCCTGCCAATCCAGGAGCAAGAAATATTTTTCCATCTTCTGAGGTCTTCTTCGATTTCTTTCTTCAAGGACTTGAAGTTCCTGTTGTACAGATCTTTCGCTTGTTTGGTTAGAGTTACGCCAAGATATTTTATGTTGTTTGTGGCTATTGTGAAGGGTGTTATTTCCCTAATTTCTTTCTCTGCCTGCTTGTCCTTTGAGTACAAGAAGGCCACTGACTTGCTTGAGTTAATTTTATAACCTGCCACTTTGCTAAAGTTGTTTATCAGCTGTAGAAGTTCTCTGGTGGAGTTTTTTGGGTCGCTTAGGTAAACTATCATATCGTCTGCAAATAATGATAGTTTCACTTCTTCCTTTCCAATTTGTATCCCTTTGACTTCCTTATGTTGTCTAATTGCTCTTGCTAGAACTTCAAGTACTATATTGAAAAGATATGGAGAGAGAGGGCAGCCTTGTCTAGTCCCTGATTTTAGTGGGAATGCTTCAAGTTTCTCTCCATTTATTTTGATGTTGGCTACTGGTTTGCTGTAGATTGCTTTTACTATGTTTAGGTATGGGCCTTGAATTCCTGCTCTTTCCAAGACTTTTAGCATGTAAGGATGCTGAATTTTGTCGAATGCTTTTTCAGCATCTAATGAGATGACCATGTGTTTTTTTTCTTTCAGTTTGTTTATGTAGTGGATTACATTGATGGATTTCCGTATATTGAACCATCCCTGCATCCCTGGGATGAAGCCTACTTGATCATGGTGGATGATCGTTTTGATGTGCTCTTGGATTCGGTTAGCAAGAATTTTATTTAGTATTTTTGCATCTATATTCATAAGAGAAATTGGCCTGTAGTTCTCTTTCTTTGTTGGATCTTTTTGTGGTTTAGGTATTAGCGTAATTGTTGCTTCGAAGAATGAGTTGGGCAGTGTCCCTTCTGTCTCTATTTTGTGGAATAGTTTGGAGAGTATTGGTGTTAAGTCTTCTTTGAAGGTCTGGTTGAATTCTTCACTAAAACCATCTGGTCCCGTACTTTTTTTGGTTGGGAGGCTTTCTATAACCCCTTCTATTTCTTTAGGGGTTATGGGACTATTTAGCTGATCTACTGGATGCTGATTTAATTTTGGTATTTGATATCTGTCTAGGAAATTGTCCATTTCCTCCAGATTCTCCAGTTGTTTTGAGTATAGACCTTTGTAGTAGGATCTGATGATGTTTTGAATTTCCTCAGTTTCTGTTGTTATGTCTCCCTTTTCATTTCTAATTTTGTTAATTTGTATACTGTCTCTGTGTCCTTTGGTTAGTCTGGCTAAGGGTTTATCTATCTTGTTGATTTTCTCAAAGAACCAGCTCCTGGTCTTGTTGATTCTTTGTATGGTTCTCTTTGTTTCTATTTGATTGATTTCAGCCCTGAGTTTGATGATTTCTTGTCTTCTACTCCTCCTGGGTGAATTAACTTGTTTTTCTTCCAGGGCTTTAAGGTGTGCCATTAAGCTGCTAGTATATGCTCTCTCCAGTTTCTTTTTGGATGCACTTAGAGCTATGAGTTTTCCTCTTAGCACTGCTTTCATTGTGTCCCATAGATTTGGGTAGGTTGTACCTTCATTTTCATTGAATTCTAAAAAGTCTTTGATTTCTTTTTTTATTTCTTCCTTGACCAAGGTGTCATTGAGTAGAGTATTGTTCAGTTTCCATGTGTATGTGGGCTTTCTGTTGTTTTTGTTGTTATTGAAGACCACTCTTACTCCATGGTGATCTGATAGAAGGCATGGGATTAGCTCGATCTTCTTGTATTTGTTGACATCTGACTTGTGACCAATTATATGGTCTATTTTGGAGAAGGTCCCATGTGGAGCTGAGAAAAAGGTATATTCTTTAGCTTTAGGATGAAATGTCCTATATATATCTGTTAAATCCAATTGGTCCAGAGTTTCAATTAGTTTCACTGTGTCCCTGTTTAGTTTCTGCTTTCCTGATCGGTCCATTGAGGAGAGTGGAGTGTTGAAGTCACCCACAATTATTGTGTTAGGTGTAATGTGTGCTTTAAGCTTTAGTAAGGTTTCTTTTACGAATGAGGCTGCTCTTGCATTTGGAGCATAGATGTTCAGTATTGAGAGCTCTTCTTGGTGGATTTTCCCTTTGGCCAGCAAGAAGTGACCTTCTGAGTCTCTTTTGATGATTTTAGGTTGGAAGTCAATTTTATCTGATATTAGAATGGCTACTCCAGCTTGTTTCCTGAGACCATTTGCTTGTAAAATTGTCTTCCAGCCTTTTACTCTAAGGCAGTGTTTGTCTTTGACACTGAGATGCGTTTCCTGTATGCAGCAAAATGTAGGGTCCTGTTTCCGTATCCAGTCTGTTAATCTATGTCTTTTTATTGGGGAATTGAGTCCATTGATGTTAAGAGATATTAAGGAATAGTAATTATTTCCTCCAGACATTTTTGAAATTATATTTATTTATTTTATTTATTTTTTATATTCGAGAGGTTACCTTCTTTTGGGTTTGATGAGAGGAGGTTTCTATCTTGCTTCTTCCCGGGTGTAGTTTCCGTCCTTGTCTTGGTGTTTTCCCCCTATTATCCTTTGTAGGGCTGGATTTGTGGAAAGATATCGTGCAAATTTGGTTTTGTCATGGAATACCTTGATGTCTCCATCTATGGTGATTGAGAGCTTTGCTGGGTAAAGTAGTTTTGGCTGAAGTTTGTGTTCTCTTAGAGTTTGCATGATATCTGCCCAGGATCTTCTAGCTTTCATGGTCTCAGGTGAGAAGTCTGGTGTTATTCTGATAGGTCTTCCTTTATAAGTTACTTGGCCTTTTTCTCTTGCTGCCTTTAATATTCTTTCTTTGTTCTGTATATTTAGTGTTTTGATTATTATGCGGGTGGAGGATTTTCTTTTCTGGTCCAGTCTAATTGGTTTTCTGCAAGATTCTTGTATATTCATGGGCATCTCTCTCTTTAGGTTGGGGAAGTTTTCTTCCATAATTTTGTAGAAGATATTTGCTGGCCCTTTAACTTGTACATCTTCATTCTCGTCTATACCTATAATCCTTAGGTTTGGTCTTCTCATTGTGTCCTGGATTTCCTGGATGTTTTGGGTTACAGCCTTTTTGCATTTAGTATTTTCTTTGACTGTTGAATCAATGGTTCCTATGGTATCTTCGGCTTCTGATATTCTGTCTTCTATCTCTTGTATTCTATTGTTGATATTTGCATCTATGGCTCCTGATTTCTTCCCAAGGTTTTCTATCTCCAATGTTGTCTCCCTCTGCGATTTCTTAGTTGTTTCTACTTCTGTTTTTAGTGCCTGGATGGATGTGCTCAGATCTTTCGCTTGCTTGATTGTGTTTTCATGTATTTCTTTAATAGATTTTTGTGTTTCCTCTTTCATAGCTTCTACTTGTTGGCCCACGTTCTTCTGTATTTCTTTAAGTGATTTTTGTCTTTCCTCCTTATTGTCTTCTTCTTTTTGATCCATCTTCTCCTGCATTTCTTGAAGTGATTTTTGTATTTGCCTTGTAAAGGCTTCTAACTTTTGATCCATTTTCTCTTCTATTTCTTTATGAAATTTTTCTATGTGTTCAGCTACCAGCATCCTGACCAGTGATTTTTTATATCCAAGTCTTGTTTTTCTGGTGTTTTGGGGTATCCAGGGCTTCCTGTTGTTGGCGAACTGGGTTCAGATGCTGTCATGTTGTCTTGATTTCTGTTAGTGACATTCCTTCATTTACCTTTTGCCATCTGGTTATTTCTGGTGTTAGTTGACCTTGTTGTCACTGGCTGGTGTTTGAATCTCCTATGAGGCTGGGCTTACCTGTTGTTTCTCTACTGGTGGTTATGCGTGATTGCTGCTCAACGGGATCACGAGCTGGCTGCCACCCGCTGACTTTGTGCATGGCCTGAGGTCTCCGGGAAGTGTGGGGGAGTGCAGCAGCGCCTCGGCAGGTGCTGCTGGGCCTGCCTAGTAGCGAGAGCCTAGCAGATCCCCCCACGTGGTAGCCCCTGATGGAATCTGTCTACCTGTTCCTTTCCAGCTGTGTTCTGGTTGCAGTATGGAGGCCTGCCGCTATTGCTGGTCCGGGCTCCTGGGGAGCTGGGTGGTTCCGGCTGCCTCGGTGCACGGCCTAAGCTCGCAGGGACGTGCTGCAGAGCCTAGGCGCCTGGGCCCGCCTGTGGGCAAGAGCTTAGCAGCTCTCCCTGCTCTAGCCCCAGACAGAGTCTCTATCTGCACCTTTCCAGCTGTGTCCTGGTTGCAATATGGAGGCCTGCCGCTATAGCTGGTCCTCACTCTTCTTAATAAACAAGAATTGTTGCTTATCCTGGTTCCGTGGGCAGGGTCTGAGCACCTGGCAGGCTGGCTAGGTCTGGCTGACCTGCTACCGGCTGGATAGGAAGCTGCAGACAAGATGGCGCTGCCTGCAGGGGCTTCGGGTCTGGCCTGCGAGTGCAGAGCGCAGGCACGGCCGCTGTACTCCAAACCACTAGGCTGTGCGCAGTTCCTGCCCCAGACCTGAGTCCCCGGAGGTCTTAAACTCGGGCTGTCTCTGGTACCTGGTTCCGCCGGCAGGGTCTCAGCACCTGGCAGGCTGGCTAGGTCTGGCTGACCTGCTACCGGCTGGATGGGAAGCTGCAGACAAGATGGCGCTGCCTGCAGGGGGTTCGGGTCTGGCCTGCAAGCACAGAGCGCAGGCACGGCCGCTGTACTCCAAACCGCTAGGCTGTGTGCAGTTCAGTTATCTCTTTCTTGAGGTTAGGGAAATATGATTTTGTTGAAGACATTTCCTCCTGTACATTTTGGTTAAAGTCATCCCCATTGGGTCCTGGGAGCCTCACATGTCCCTGGTGTCTGGGACCCTCCAGTGGCTATCCCCAGTTCCTTATCCTTCACTGCTACATATTTTTGTTCAATTTCCTGACCCTCTGTATCTCTCTGATATCTCCTCCAGTTCCTGATACTGCCTGCCCTCTTTATTTCTTTTTCCTCCTCTCTCCCTCCCAGGTCCCCCTCTCCCTCTCCCTCCCACAATCATCCTGTTTCCCCTCAATGCAGGACTGAAGCATCCACACCCTGGTCTTCCTTCCTTCTGTAGTCTGTGGGTTGTATCATGGGCATTGTGAACTTTTGGGCTAATATGTACTTATTAGGTCTGGGCCTTGAATTCCTGATCTTTTTAAGACTTTTTATCATGAAGGGGTATGTATTTTTGCCAAATGCTTTCTCAATGTCTAATGACATGATAATGTGTTTTTTTTTCCTTTGACGTTATTTATGTAGTGGATTACATTGATGAATTTCCATATATTGAACCATCCCTGCATCCCTGGGATGAAGCCTACTTGATTATGGTGGATGATCGTTTTGATGTGTTCTTGGATTCAGTTGGCAAGAATTTTATTGAGTATTTTTGCATCGATATTCATAAGGGAAATTGGTCTGAAGTTCTCTTTCTTTGTTGGGTCTTTGTGTGATTTAGGTATCAGAGTAATTGTGGCTTCATAGAATGAAATTGGGTATTCCTTCTGTTTCTATTTTGTGGAATAATTTGAAGAGTGTTGATAATAGGTCTTCTTTGAAGGTCTGGTAGAACTCTGCATTAAACCCATCTGGTCCTGGGCTTTTTATTTTTGGTTGAGAAACTATTAATGACTGCTTCTATTTCTTTAGGGGTTATGAGACTGTTTAGATTGTTTATCTGATTCTGATTTAACTTTGGTACCTGGCATCTATCTAGAAAATTGTCCATTTCTTCTAGATTTTCAAATTTTGTTGAGTATAGGCTTTTTAAAAGTAGGATCTGATGATTTTTTTTTTATTTCCTCAGTATCTGTTGTTATGTCTCCCTTTTCATTTCTAATTTTGTCGATTTGGATACTCTGTCTCTGCCTCTGGTTAGTTTGGCTAAGGGTTTATCTTTCTTGTTGGTTTTTTCAAAGAGCCAGGTCCTGGTTTGGTTGATTCTTTGTATAGTTCTTTTTGTTTCTACTTGGTTAATTTCAGCCCTGAGTTTGATTATTTCCTGTTGTGTGTATTTCCTCTTGTGTGTATTTGCTTTTTTGTTCTACAGCCTTCAGATATGCTAGTGTATGCTCTTTCCAGTTTCTTTTTGGAGGCACTCAGAACTAAGATTTTTCCTTTTAGCACTACTTTCATTGTTTCCCATAAGTTTGGGTATGTTGTGCCTTCATTTTCATTAAATTATAAAAAGTCTTTAATTTCCTTCTTTATTTCTTCCATGACCAAGTAAGTTAACATTGAGTAGATAGTTGTTTAGGTTCCACATGTATGTGGACTTTCTGCTGTTTTTGTTGCTATTGAAGAGCAGCCTTAGTCCCTGGAGGTCCAATAGAAAACATAAGATTAATTCAATTTTCTTTTATCTGTTGAGGTTTATTTTGTGTCCATGTATATGGTCAATTTTAGAGAAATTGGTACCATGAGGTGCTGAGAAGAAAGTTTGTTCCTTTGTTTCAGGGTGGAATGTTCTTTAAATATCTATTAAATCCATTTGGTTCATAACTTCTTTTACTTTCACTGTGTCTCTGTTTAGTTTCTGTTTCCACATCTATTCATTGGTGAGAATGAGTTGTTGAAATGTCCTTCTATCATTGTGTGAAATACAGTGTGTGCTTTGAGCTTTAGTAATTTTTCTTTTACAAATGTGGGCACTTTTGCATTTGGGGGTATAGATATTTAGAATTGGGGGTTCACCCTGGTGTATTTTCTCTTGATGAGTACATAGTGTCCATCCCCATCTTTTTTGATAACTTTTGGTTGAAAGTCTTTATTCTTGGTTATTAGAATAGTTACTCCATGTTGTTTTTTGAGATCATTTGGAAAAAATTTTCCCATCCTTTTACTTTGAGGTAATGTTTGTCTTTGTGTCTGAGGTGTTTCCTCTATGCAAAATGCTGGATTCTGTTTCTGTATCCAAACTGTTAGTCTGTGCTTTTTAAATGGTGAATGGAATCCATTGATGTTGAGAGATATTAGGGACCAGTGATTGTTGGTTCCTATAATTTTTGTTGTTAGAAGTGGAATTATGTTTGTGTGTTTCTCTTCTTTTTTGTGTGAAAAGATTAATTTCTTGCTTTTTCTTGGGTGTTTGTGTTGCACTCTTTGTGTTTGACTTTTCTTTCTATTATCCTTTGTAGGGTTGGGTTAGTGGAAGGATAATGTTTAATGTTGGTTTTGTCTCAGAACACCTTGGTTTCTTAGTCTATGGTAATTGCACGTTTTGCTGGTATAGTAGCCCGGGCTGGCGTTTTTTGTTGTCTTAGGGTCTGTATGACATCTGCCTTGGACCTTCTGGCTTTTAGAGTCTCTGTTGAGAAGTCTGGTGTTCTTATAGGTCTGCCATTATATGTTACTTGACCTTTTTCCTTTACTGCTTTCAATACTCTTTGTTCTGTGCACTTGGTGTTTTAATTATTATGTGACTAGAGGAATTTCTTTTCTCATTCCATCTGTTTGGTGTTTTATACTTTTCTATGTTTATGGGCATTTCTTTCTTTATGTTAGGAACATTTTCTTCTAATATTTTGTTGAAGATATTTGCTGCACTTTGAGTTGGGAATCTTCATTCTCTTCTATACCTATCATTCCCAAGTTCTGTCTTTTCATTATGTCCTGGATTTCTTAAATGTTTTGAGATTGGAGTTTTGTTTTTTGTTTTTTTTTTGTTTTTGTATTTTCCTTGACTGTTGTGTCAATGTTTTCTATTGTATCTTATGCTGCTGAATTTTCTCTTCTGTCTTTTGTATTCTGTTGATGATGCCTGCATCTGTGACACCTGCTCTCTTAACTAGGATTTCCATCTCCAGGGCTGTCTCCCTTTGAGTTTTCTTTAATGATTCTATTTTAATTTTTAGATCCTGGATGGTTTTGTTCAATTCCTTCACCTGTTTGATTGTGTTTTTCTGTAATTCTTTAAGGGATTTTTTTCAGGTGAAAAGTCTTTGTTTACTTGTATTCTCCTCTATTTTTTTTCTTAAGCATTTTTTATTGGATATATTCTATATTTACATTTCATTTCCCTTTTCCTCTTTAAGCCCCCCAAAGGTCCCACATGCCCTTTTCCCTCCCCCTGTTTCCCCATCCACCCCTTCCCACTTCCCTGTTCTGATATTCCCCTACACTGATGCTTTGAGCCTTTCCAGCACCAGGGTCCACTCCTTTCTTCTTGTTGGACATGGTTTGGTATGTAGATTGTGTCTTTGGTGTCCCAAGATTCTAGGCTAATATTCACTTATCAGCGAGTGCATAACATGGGTATTCCTTTGAGACTGGGTTACCTCACTTAGAATGATGTTCTCCAGCTCCATCCATTTCTCTAAGAATTTTATTAATTCATTGGTTCTAATGGATAAATAGTACTCCATTGTGTATATATACCACATTTTTTGTATTCATTCCTCCATTGAGGGACATCTGGGTTCTTTCCAGCTTCTGGCTATTATAAATAAGGCTGCTATGAACATAGTGGAGCATGCATCCTTATTGCATGCTGGGGAATCTTCTGGGTATATGCCCAGGAGTGGTATGGCTGGGTCCCGGAAGTATCATGTCCAGTTTTCTGAGGAACCGCCAGACTGATTTCCAGAGTGGTTGTACCAGCTTGCAGTCCCACCAGCAGTGGAGGAATGTTCCTCTTTCTCCACATCCTCACCAACACCTGCTGTTTCCTGAGTTTTTAATCTTAGCCATTCTGACTGGTATGAGGTAAAATCTCAGGGTTGTTTTGATTTGCATTTCTCTAATGACTAATGATGTTGAACATTTTTTAAGGTGTTTTTCAGCCATCCGAATTTCTTCAGGTGAAAAGACTTTTTTAGCTCTGTACCCCATTATTTGATATGGTTATTTGGTTTTCTGGGGTCTAAATTCTTGAGTTCTTGGTATACATTGGATATTAGCCCTCTGTCAGATGTAGGGTTGGTGAAGATCTTTTCCCAATTTGTTCGCTGCCGATTTGTCCTTTTGACAGTGTCTTTCGCCTTACAGAAACTTTGTAATTTTATGAGGTCCCATTTGTCTATTCTTGATCTTAGAGCATAAACAATTGGTGTTCTGTTCAGGAACTTTCCCCCTCAGCCAATGTCCTCAAGGGTCTTCCCCAGTTTCTTTTCTATTCGTTTTAGTGTGTCTGGTTTTATGTGGAGGTCCTTGTTCCACTTGGAGTTGAGCTTAGTACAAGGAGATAAGAGTGGATCAATTCTCATTCTTCTGCATGTTGACCTCCAGTTGAGCCAGCACCATTTGTTGAAAAGGCTATCTTTTTTTTCCACCAGATGTTTGCAGTTCCTTTGTCGAAGATCAGTTGGCCATAGATGTGTGGGTTCAATTCTGGGTCTTTAATCCTATTCCATTGATCCACCTCCCTGTCACTGTACCAATACCATGCAGTTTTTAACACTGCTTCTCTGTAGTATTGCTTGAGGTCTGAGATACTGATTCCCCCAGAAGTTCTTTTTCTGTTGATGATAGTTTTAGCTATCCTGTTTTTTTTTTTGTTATTCCAGAAGAATTTGAGAATTGCTCTTTCTAACTCTATGAAGAACTGAGTTGGGATTTTGATGGGGATTGCCTTGAATCTGTATATTACTTTTGGCAAGATGGCCATTTTAACTATATCTATATATCTATCTCTATATCTATCTCTCTATCTATCTATCTCTCTATCTATCTATCTATCTATCTATCTATCTATCTATCTAGTTTTTTTTTCTGAGACAGGATTTCTCTGTGTAGCCCTGGCTGTCCTGGAACTTACTCTGTAGACCAGGCTGGCCTCGAACTCAGAGATCCGCCCGCCTCTGCCATTTTAACTATATTAATCCTGCCAACCCATGAGCATGGAAGATTTTTCCATTTTCTGAGGTCTTCTTCCATTTTCTTCTTCAGAGACCTGAAGTTTTTGTCATACAAATCTTTCACTTGTTTGGTTAGAGTCACACCAAGATAGTTTATACTGTTTGTGGCTATCGTGAAGGGTGTTATTTCCCTAATTTCTTTCTCAGCCTCCTTATCCTTTGAGTATAGGAAGGCTACTGATTTGCTTGAGTTGATTTTATAACCAGCCACTTTGCTGAAGTTGTTTATCATTTGTAGGAGTTCTCTGGTGGAGTTTTTTGGGTCCCTTAAGTATACTATCACATCATCTGCGAATAGTGATAGTTTGACTTCTTCCTTTCCAATTTGTATCCCTTTCACTTGCTTATGTTGTCGAATTGCTCTAGCTAGTACCTCAAGTACTATATTGAAAAGATATAGTGAGAAGGTGCAGCCTTGTCTAGTCCCTGATTTTAGTGGGATTGCTTCAAGTTTTTCTCTGTTTACTTTGATGTTGGCTAGTGGTCTGCTGTAAATTGCTTTTACTATGTTTAGGTATGGGCTTTGAATTCTTGTTCTTTCCATGACTTTTAGCATGAAAGGATACTGAATTTTGTCAAATGCTTTTTCAGCATCCAATGAGATGACGATGTGGTTTTTTTCTTTGAGTTTGTTTATGTAGTGGATTGCATTGATGGATTTCCATATATTGAACCATCCCTGCATCCCTGGGATAAAGCCAACTTGGTCATGGTGAATGATCATTTTGATGTGTTCTTGGATTCGGTTGGAAAGAATTTTATTGAGTATTTTTGCATCCATGTTCATAAGGGAACTTGGTCTGAAGTTGTCTTTCTTAGTTGGATCTTTGTGTGGTTTTGGTATCAGGGTAATTGTGGCTTCATTCAATGAGTTGGGTAGTGTTCCTTCTGTTTCTATTTTGTGAAATAGTTTGAAGAGTATTGGTATTAGGTCTTCTTTGAAGGCTTGATAGAATTCTGCACTAAAGCCATCTGGTCCTGTGCGTATTTTGGTTGGGAGACTTTTTTTTTTGTTTTGTTTTGTTTTTGTTTTGTTTTGTTTTTTGTTTGTTTTCAAGACAGGGTTTCTCTGTATAGCCCTGGCTGTCCTGGAACTCACTCTGTAGACCAGGCTGGCCTCTAACTCAGACATCCACCTGCCTCTGCCTCCCAAGTGTTGGGATTAAAGGCGTGTGCCACCACCGCCTGGCAGGTTGGAAGACTTTCTATGACCCCTTCTATTTCTTTGGGTGTTATGGGACTGTTTAGACCATGTATTTGATCCTGATTTAATTTTGGTATTTGTTATCTGTCTAAGAAATTGTCTTTTCCTCCAGAATCTCCAGTTGTGTTGAGTATAGGCTTTTGCAGTAGGATCTGATGATTTTTTGAATTTCCTCAGTTTCTGTTGTTATATATCCCTTTTCATTTCTAATTTTGTTAATTTGAATACTGTCTCTGTGCCCTGTGTAAGTCTGGCTAAAGGCTTATCTATCTTGTTGATTTTCTCAAAGAACCAGTTGCTGGTTTTGTTGATTCTTTTTATGGTTCTCTTTGTTTCAACTTGATTGATTTCAGCCCTGAGTTTGATGATTTCCTATCTTCTACTCCTCCTGGGTGAAATAGCTTCTTTTTGTTCCAGAGCTTTTAGGTGTGCCATTAAGTTGCTAGTATATGCTCTCTCCTGTTTCTTTTTGGAGGCACTCAGGGCTGTGAGTTTTCCTCTTAGCACTGCTTTCATTGTGTCCCATAATTTTGGGTATGTTGTGTCTTCATTTTCTTTAAATTCTAAAAAGTCTTTAATCTTTTTCTTTATTTCTTCCTTGACTAAGGTATCATTGAGTAGAATATTGTTCAGCCTCCACGTGTATGTGGATTTTCTGTTGTTTTTGTTGCTATTGAAGACCACTCTTACTCCATGGTGATCTGATAGGAGGCATGGGATTAGTTCAATCTTTTTATGTTTGTTGAGGTCTGTCTTGTGACCAATTATATGGTCGATTTTGGAGAAGGTACCATGAGGTGCTGAGAAAAAGGTATAGTCTTTTGCTTTAGGATGAAATGTTTTATATATATCTGTTAAATCCAATTGGTCCAAAGCTTCAATGAGTTTCCCTGTGTCCCTGTTTAGTTTCTGTTTTCCTGATCGGTTCATTGAGGATAGTGGAGTGTTGAGGTCCCCCACAGTTATTGTGTTAGGTGCAATGTGTGCTTTGAGCTTTACTAAAGTTTCTTTTATGAATGAGGGTGTCCTTGCATTTGGAGCACAGATGCTTAGAATTGTTAGTTCTTCTTGGTGAATTTTTCCTTTGACCCGCAAGAAGTGTCCTTATTTGTCTCTTTTGATGACTTCAGGTTGAAAGTCAATTTTATCTGATATTAGAATGGCTACTCTGGCTCATTTCCTGAGACCATTTGCTTGTAAAATTGTCTTCCAGCCTTTTACTCTAAGGTAGTTTTTGTCTTTGACCCTGAGGTGTGTTTCCTGTATGCAGCAAAATGTAGGCCCCTGTTTCTGTATACAGTCTGTTAGTCTATGTCTTTTTATTGGGAAATTGAGTCCATTGATGTTAAGAGATATTAAGCAATAGTGATTATTTCTTCCTGTCATTTTTGATGTTATTTTTGTTTTTGAGTGGTTATCTTGTTTTGAGTTTGATGGAAGAAGGTTACTATCTTGATTTTTCCAGGGCGTTGTTTCCCTCCTTGTTTTGGAGTTTTCCTCCTATTATCCTTGATAGGGCTGGGTTTGTGGAAAGATATTGTGTAAATTTGGTCTTGTCATGGAATATTTTGATTTCTCCATCTACATTGATTGAGAGTTTTGCTGGGTATAGTAGTCTTGGCTGACATTTGTGTTTTCTTAGAGTCTGCATGAGATCCACCCAGGATCTTCTAGCTTTCATGGTCTCTGGTGAGAAGTCTGGTGTGATTCTGACAGGTCTTCCTTTATATGTTACTTGGCCTTTTGCTCTTACTGCCTTTAATATTCTTTCTTTGTTTAGTATGTTTGGGGTTTTGATTATTATGTGATGGGAGGTAGTTCTGTTCTGGTCCAGTCTGTTTGGAGTTCTGTATGCTTCTTGTCTATTCATGGGCATCTCTTTCTTTAGGTTAGGGAAGTTTTCTTCCATAATTTTGTTGAAGATATTTGCTGGCCCTTTAAATTGTAGATCTTCACTTTCATCTATCCCTATAATCCTTAGGTTTGGTCTTCTCATTGTGTCCTGGATTTCCTGGATGTTTTTGGTTACAAGCCATTTGAATTTTGCATTTTCTTTGACTGTGGAGTCAATGGTTTCTATGGTATCTTCAGCATCTGAGATTCTTACTTCTATCTCTTGTATTCTGTTGTTGATATTTGCATCTTCGACCCCTGATTTCTTCCCAAGGTTTTCTATCTCCAAAGTTGTCTCCCTTTGTGATTTCTTAGTTGTTTCTGCCTCTGTGTTTAGATCCTGGATGGTTTTGCTCAGTTCCTTCACTTGTTTGTATTTTCTTGCAATTCTTTAAGAGATTTTTGTGTTTCCTCTTTCATGACTTCTGCCTGTAGACTCAATTTCTCCTGCATTTCTTTAAGTGATTTTTTTCATTTTCTCTTTATTGTCTTCTGTCTGTTGATCCATATTCTCCTGGAATTCTTTTGGTGGTTTTTGTGCTTGCATTGTAAGGGATTCTACCCTATTTATGTTCCCTTGCATTTCTTTTTTTAATTTATTTAATTAATTAATTAATTAATTAATTAATTAATTTATTTATTTATTTATTTATTTTCGAGACAGGGTTTCTCTATGTAGTCCTGGCTATCCTGGAACTCACTCTGTAGACCAGGCTGGCCTCGAACTCGAAATCTGCCTGCCTCTGCCTCCCAAGTGCTGGTGGCGTGAGCCACCAACACCTGGCTCCCTTGCATTTCTTTAAGAGATTTGTTTATGTCTTTTTTGTGTTCCTCTAGCAGCATCATGACCAGTGCTTTTAAATCCAACTCTTGTTTTTCTGGTGTGTTGGGGTATCCAGGACTTGCTGTGGTTGGCGAATTGGGTTCAGATGCTGCCATATTGCCTTGATTTCTGTTAGTAATGTTCCTATGTTTGCCTTTTGCCATCTGTTTATCTCTGGAGTTAGTTGGTCTTGTTACTGGTTGGTGTTTGAAGCTCCTGTGAGCCTGGCGTTTGGTGCTGCTGTAATAGAAGGCATCCATTCTCCTGAAGTGGAGATTGGAAGGTTTTCACTACTGGGCTGGAATTACCTCCTCAGCTCTGCTGGGCCAGACCCACATCTCCCCCCCACACCCCCCCACCCCACCCTTACCCCCACCCCCCGGCTTGCAGCTGGACATGCAATTGGCCTCCTGCCATCTCCTCCTGGCCTGCCTAGTTGCCAGCTCTTAAGAATCAGATCTTTTTTTCCACCGATCTTGGCTCATCTGTTAGATCTTTATGGTGACCTGGGCTCTACTGTTGGTTCTCTATGGTGACCTGGTCAGGCCATAGAGATGGTGGCGGGTCTTGGGGCTCTTTCTAATCACGAGATTCCCTGCAGGACTGGAGCTTCCCTGGTGGGACTGCTGGAGCCTAGATGGTGGCGCCCTCATTCCACAGGACTCTGTCTGGTTAGCTGTCTGTGGTGGCCCGAGGCAAGGTGTCGGCCTCTGCTGTACTCCAGGCACAGACCCCCGTGCAAGTTGGTACCTGCACAGGTCGGCGCAGATACTGCTCGCTGAGCTAATCTGGCTCTGGGTGCACTGCTGAGCTGTTGGTTCACAGATCTCCCACTGAGCTGCTCTGGTTTTGGGTGCAGGCAAGAGCCTGAGGGATAGTTGATGTTAGACTAGGACTCTGTCCATGCACCTGGCCCCAGCTGCCAGCTGTCTGCAGTGACTCGAGGCAAGATGGTGGCCTCCGCTGCAAGCTGAGAGAGCTGGTCCCGAGCAGTCAGCGATGGCCGCTGAGCTCTTGGTGCACAGACCTCTCACCGAGGTGCTCTGGCTCTGGGTGCAGGCAAGAGCCTGATGGGGTAGTTGATGTTAGGCTAGGACTCTGTCCACGCACCTGGCCCCAGCTGCCAGCTGTCTGCAGTGACCCGAGGCAAAATGGCCTCTCCTGTATTTCTTTAAGGGAGTTCTTTATGGCCTTCTTAAAGTCCTTTATCATCTTTATGAAATGAAAGTTTACATCTGTGCCAGGCCATTCTGGCATAGGCCTACTTACCTCCAGAGGGGGACCCAGCTATTGGGGTGCATCCACGGACCCATATATCTGAGGGAGGCAATCTGGCTAGAGTAGTGGAGTCCTTGTTCTGGTCCATCATCTGGAGCATTGGGAGGCCTGTTCCATTGTTCCAGCACAGCAGGTTTTGATAAGAAGAGACAGCCCATGATTTTAAAGTTTTATTATAGAAAAATAGGGGGATATTTTTGTCCCTGGGAGCTCTGGAAGCTCTGGCTGGCTTATATCCTTGTTCCTCCTATGATGCTGCAAACCCATTCAGCTCCTTGGGTCCTTTCTCTAGCTCCCCAATTGAGGACCCTATGCTCAGTTCAATGGCTGGCTGAGAGTGTCCCCCTCTGCATTTGTTATGCACTAGCAGGGTCTCCCTGGTGACAACTATATCCGACTCCAGTCAGCAAGTGTTTGTGGGCATTGATAATAGTGTCTGGGTTTTGTAACTGTATATGGGATGGATCACTAGGTGGGGCAGTCTCTGGATGGACTTACCCTCAGTCTCTGGTCTACATTTTGTCTCTGTATCTCCTTCTGTGGGCATTTTGTTCCCCCTTCTAAGAAGCACCAGAGTATCCATATTTTTTTCTTCCTTCTTCTTGGATGTCTTTTGATATGTGAATTGTGTCTTGGGTATTCCGAGCAAAAACATCAACCAGATCGTATTATCCATGGCTCCAGATGTGTAGGCAGCGGAGAATGGCCTTGTCGGACATCAAAGAGAGGAGAGGTCTCTGGTCCTGGAAAGGCTTGATGCAGCAGTGTAGGGGAGTACCAGGACAGGGAAGTGGGAGGAGGTTGATTGGGGGAGAGGGGGAGGGGAGAGGGTTTATAGGACTTTCAGGGAAAGGGGAACCAGGAAAGGAGAAATCATTTGAAATATAAATAAAGACTATATTTAATTAAAAAAGAATAAAGAAAATTATAATAGAAATAAATTAAAGAAAGAAAAGTAGGGGGAAAGAAAGGAGAAAAGAAAAAAGGGAAAGAAGAGATAGAGAGGTTGGAGCTGGCCATGGCAACATGGAAAGAGAATGGGGAGAGAGGGGGAGCAGGATGGGGGCAAGAGACAAGGGAGAGAGTGTGAGCAAGAGAGAAGGGTGAGAGAGAGAAAGGAGGGGTCATGCAGGCACTTTTACAGTGGGCTAGTCTGGGGTGGATAAAACCTGGCTTTAGTCAGGTGACTGTGGTGGTGGAGTTCAGCCAGAACACTAGGGCATGGGGCATGGCCCTACATGACTGATTGCCACAGGGTTATGTCCAACACATCTGAGTCTTGCTTTATAGGTTTGTTGGAGTATCCAGGACTTGATGTGCTGGGAGAACTGGGTTTTGATGTTGTCAAGTCAAATTGATTTCTGTTGCTTATATTCTTATGCTTGTCTCTCACCATCTGGTTATCTCTGGTGTTAATCTGGTTTCCCTGTCTCTGACTGGAACCTGTCCTTCTTGTGATCCTGTGAGCCTAGATGTTTCAGAATACCTGGGGAGTCAAGCTGTAACTCTGGTGTGGGCTGTGTGGGATTGGGTCCAGCACTGGGGCTCTGCTCCTGGCACAGGTGGGAACCGGAAGGACACAGTACCTTTTCCCCTCATTTAATTTTGGTTTGAAGTTTATTTTGCCAGATATTAGAATGGTTAAATCAGCTTGTTTCTTAGGTTCATTTGCTTGAGAATTCTTTTTCCAGCCATTTACAGTGAGATATTGCCTATCTTTTTTGCTGAAGAGTATTTCTTGCATGTAGCCAATGGATGGATCCTGTTTTTACATCCATTCTGTCAACTGTGTCTTCTTTTTTGGGAATTGGGTCCATTGATATTGAGAAATATTAATGACCAACAATTGACAAGTCCTGAGTTTATATGTTTGTTTGTTTGTTGTTGTTGTTGTTGATGGTGGTGGTGGTGGTGGTGGTGGTGGTGGTGGTGGTGTGTGTGTGTGTGTGTGTTCCTCCTCTTTTGGTTTTGGTGCTATGAGAGTATTTCACGAGCTTTTCTTTTGAGACTGGGTTACCTCACTTAGTATGATGCTCTCCAGCTCCATCCATTTCTCCTGATTTAAAGCACCAGCTAGATTCATAAAAATCACAGAGCAAAGTGCACCATCTAGTGGCCATAACTTTCATTACTACCTATAAGTGTATTGTGCATATTTGCCTAGAACATGAGACCCAACTGACCTGCTCTTTTTTATGATGTTGTTGTTGTTGTTAGACTTGGATATTTCCTTTTAGAACCTTCTTCAGTGTTGGGTTTGTGGATAGGTATTGTTCAAACTTGACTTTATCATGGACTATCTTGTGATTAAGTATGGGTCTCTACTCAAGTTGATGGCTATGTTCTGGAGGCCCTGGTGGCCTGAGTTAGCAGCTGGACTTCTGGCAACTATGGTGATCTCTAAAGCAGGGAGTCTTTGTCCCAGTTGGGGAATTGGATTGGGAGATTAGGAAGACAGGAGTAGTGATAGGGGTGGCGGGCACTGATATGATGAGAGAATGGGGGAGTTGCCTACTTGAACTTTTAACAGCCTGCAGGATCTCTTGTAGAGACCACACTGAAGTCTTAAGAGGACAAAAGGCTGGGTTCCAAAAATAGCTACATAAAAATTCTGACATGGCACAAATGAACAATAAAACATTGTTAGAGCAGTGTAAGTCTTCTCTTGCTCTCTGTCATTACTGTACAACGTCCTTCTGATATTAACAGTTCTTCAAGTCGCTGTTACAGGCGACCTTCACACTTGGTCCCTGCTGCAGTCATAGTAATGCAAGTCAACTAAGGCTCACTAGGATTAATAATGATGTAAATGCTTTGATTGAAGTAGAACAGGAACAAGAACATAAATATGCATTGATCTCCTGAAATACTCTTGTGACACATTGTAACCCAGCAGTAAATACTGAGGGAGAAGCACCGGAAGTGAAGTGGGGAGGATAAAACCCTATTAATATGATGCTCATGTGTAAAGCTTTGCTGTAGCATTTACTATGTAGCAAGATGCCTTTTATACTCTAATGGTACTGTAGTCAAGAACAAGAGCAAGAACATGAACAAGAACAAGAACAAGAACAACAACAAGAACAAGAACAAGAACAACAACAACAACAACGACATCATAAAAAGAGCAGGTCAGTTGGGTCTCATGTTCTAGGCAAATATGCACAATAAACACTCATAGGTAGTAATGAAAGTTATGGCCACGAGATGGCGCACTTTGCTGTGTGATTTTTATGAATCTAGCTGGTGCTTTAAATCAGGAGAAATGGATGGAGCTGGAGAGCATCATACTAAGTGAGGTAACCCAGTCTCAAAAGAATACCCATGGTATGCACTCACTGATAAGTAGATATTAGCCTAGAATCTTGGGACACCAAAGACACAATCCACATACCAAATGATGTCTGACAAGAAGAAAGGAGTGGACACTGGTGCTGGAAAGGCTCAAAGCATCAGTGTAGAGGAATACCAGAACAGGGAAGTGGGAAGGGGTGGATGGGGGAACAGGAGGAGGGAAAAGGACATGTGGGACCTTTGTGGGGCAGGGATCCAGAAAAAGGGAAATGAAATGTAAATATTGAATATATCCAATAAAAAAATTAAAATAAAATCAGGTAATGCTATTGAGCTGGAGACACAGCAATCACTAAAAAATGATTTGTTTGGATGGATTTGGTAGGTTTTCACTCTTCTTATCTCTTGCCTTCTATTTTTAATTCTTTTCTTTTTCTCTACTGCTTGTCTGTTGAGGGAATGTGGTTAACACATGCTAAGGAGATGTGATATAGCATGGTACATGGAGTCGCCCATCTCTTCCTAGGGAATTTTCTGTGAATATATATGTTTATTATCTTTATTCACTATTTGACAGTTACCTATTCCGAATTCTTTGAAATTTATTTATTTCTTTTTTCTGTGTAAGAATGTTTGGCCTGCATGTATGTATGTATGTGTATCATGTACATGTGTGATGCCCATTGAGGTCTGAAGGAGGCATCAGATCCCATGGCACTGGAGAAGGAGATGGTTGTAAGGCACCTCCTGGATGCTGGGACACAAACCTACGTCTCCTGGAAGATCAGTCAGTGTGCTTAACTACTGAAACATCTATCTAGCCCCTACTTCCCAGTTCATGTTGCTGTTCAACAGAGTTCTGAATAAATAATCCCTGTAGCGTAGGCAACTGTGGTTGTCTCTGTGATCTTACCTAACTTTCTAGGGAGACTTTTCTGATCTCAGCTAGAAATATGTCTGTAATAAAATATGAGACAGTGTGTTGAGTATTTTTTTTAGGCTTTCCTGTCTTCTGTACCTTTCTCTACAGGGGGTAGCAGCCTGGGGTGTGTATATGAACAGCAGACTAGTGTTTCATATTTATTTTTCAAATAGAGAATATTTTCTATATATGAAAAGCATTTGCAATAGAAGCCAGCAGGCAAGTGTCGTTTGACTCCTTTTTGCTTTATAAGGAGTCCCCACTTGCCAATTCACCAATAAATATCATATGCATAATTATGGTATCATGTGGTTCAGTATTGGTCAGAGTTGCATGCATGGAGATGGGCTTACCAGCAATCACTGGCAATTACCAGCTCTTTGTTCCTGTCCCTATTAGAAATTAGTTGCCTTTCTAGCAACCCTATAGTGAGTTTTATAATATTGTGTAAACATGGTATGTGATATTTTTAGTGTGCAAACATGCCAATTAGGAGGCATATCTGAGTTTTGTCCCTGGGTGGTAGGCTTAAAGGCATGGGCTACCACTACCACCATGCTCACTGTAGCTCTAGAATTTATAAAACTTCTAATTTATAAAGATTATCTGTTTCTGCTGAGATTAAAGGCATGAGCTACCATGGCCTTGCTCAAGTATTTTATCTTCGCTCCAAATCACTCCAACTCTTAAAGATTTAGAAAACAAGTTTGAACTGTAGTAATTCTTTGAATTTTCTTAAAACACTTTAAATCTGTAAACTGTGTTTTTAATACAAAAACAACAAACATGTCCTTTTTATTTAAGAAGAAAACTGAAAATCTAATGTCCAAGATGGTGTGGGCCATGTGGCAATATATAGTCTAACATTCTAACATGAAATTAAGATGCATGGTTTAAGAAAACCCCTATTTCATTTCACACCACTAAGGCTAGTATGCCTTATTTTTATTTTTACTTTTTTTCATGCCTGATTAAATGAAAGGTATTTGTTACTCTTTATAAGTTAGTTTAGACTGAATGATCAAGCTGTCTCATTAACTATCACCTCTCCTTATTCAGGTATTACCTCTTCTGTTCCAGTCTAGTGTTTATCATATTTGATGGTATTCCCATTCACCTGTGGAAACAAAGACAAAATTTCTTCTCCAATGAAATAGATATGCTGGTTCCCATTCTGAAGTCAATACATTTAAAAAATATTCAGGATGATTTAATATAGCAGTATTTGTTTTCTACCATGCAGTGTCTCTCCAGCTGTTGTTCCTCCCCACTGTCATTTTAAAATTTAAATTTAATAAAGCACCTTCTACTCTATCTCTGGGGGGGGTCTTTATCACCCTTTTATGTTTCCTAAGTATATCTTTGAAATTGTTATTATATTGTGTTATAACTACTTGCCATATAGCCTTGTGTGTTATACCTCTAATATGCTTTATATGGTAATATAAAAAACCCTACATTATTTTACTAGAGACAAATCCTGCAGCATTGCCAGTCTTAATTTGTAAGGCATTCCTATAATACCTATAACTTCTAATAAATGTGTAATTAAAGAACCAGCACTTTCAGAACTTAAATCAGTTTCCCACTGAAATCTTTAATATGTATCTATGGTATGGTGCACATATTTTAATTTCTTAAACTCTGCAAAATGAAACATCCATTTATCAAATTCTATTTCTTTGGGTAACTTCTGGGTTTCTTTCTGCAGGTAATGGTGTTTTGTTATACAAAGAATAAGTAAAAACATTTCCTTATAATTTAATTGCCTTGTTGCCAAGTGATAGAAAAATCTTTCTTTAAACCACTGCTGTTAACATGGTGATTTTCATGAAATTATCGGACTTCTAGCATATTTCCTATTAATAACTGACCAATTTCATCATTTCTCTGTGTGAGAGGTCCCCATAGACCTGTTTGGGATAGGATATGTGATATACACAATGGATAATTTCTATTTCTGATTACTTGTTTTAGTTGAATTAATAGCAAAGTTAATTCTGAATGATCTGGAATAAGTTCAACAACTCCAATATGTAAATCAACTTTTCTGAATATTGAGAGAGTCAGGATCATATAATACCATAACAACATTGCTGATTTTTGAACTGAATCATAAAGGCTCTAAACCACTTTACTTATTTTCTCTGACTTATAACCTGCCTTTCCTGATTTATTTGGATCAGTATATAAGGTACTGGCTCCAGAAATTAGTGTCTTTTTTTTTTTTTTTACTGTTCAAGGGAAATGAAATTAGTTCTTTTTGTAAACTGAAATCTCTTGCTTTTGGATATTTGTTGTTAATCTCTCTCAAAAATGACAGTGAGCCCTTTGCCAATATTCATTTTCTGCCCATATAATAGGCAATTTCAGCATTAGTAAAAGATACCACAATCTCTGCTGGGGCTATTCTTGCAAATTGATAAAGTCTTGTTTTCCCTTTGGAATAAATTTAGAAACTTTTTCTACAGTTATTAACTTTTTTTTTACTTCGTGTGGTGAAAAATTAACTTTAAGATATTATCTTCTCTCTGCATAAAAAGAGAGAATTCCCATGGGAATTCTCTGCATAAGAACTGGGAATTCTTGCCCTGCAGCTGCCACCATCGTTGCTGCTGCTTGGACTGAGCAAGCGGAACCAGGTACCTGGGATATCCCGAGTTTAAGAGCTCTGGGGACTCAGGCCTCCAGGTAGCGATCTGTGAATAGGAGTTAGGCAGAGCAGCAATTCCTGTGTCCCAGCCAGGCATGGGTTCTGTGCCCTGTGGGAAACCCTACACTCCCTGCAGCTGCCACCATTGTTACTGCTGCTTGGACTGAGCAAGTGAAACCAGGTACCTGAGATATCCAGAGTTTAAGATCTCTGGGGACTCAGGCTGCCAGGCAGCAATCTGTGACCAGGAGCTAGGCAGAGCACTGGTTCCTGTGTCCCATCCAGGTGTGGGTTCTGGACCCTGTGGGGGACCCTGTATTCCCCACAGCCACCACCATCTTTGCTGCTGCCTGGACTGGGCAAGCAGACCCAGGTATCCGAGTTATCCCGAGTTTAAAATCTCTGGGGACTCAGGCCGCCAGGCGGCGACCTGCACACAGGATCTGGGCAGAGAGGTGGTTCATCTGTGTGCCAGCCAGGCCTGGGTCTCATGCCGGGCAGGGTGGTCATCATTTGGAGGGGCTCCCAGCCATCATCTTCATTCCCTGACAGAGCAGACACGCAACATCAGGTCCACAGAGACAACCGAGTATAACATTGCTTGGAACAAGATACACCAGGGGTCCAACAGGACCCAAGAGGAGGGCAGCACATAAGCAATCTGTGCTAGGGGAAACCCAGTCAGTCAGTGGTGGGGAAATAGCCTTATGAGCCCACAGGTGGTTCAAGCACCAGCTTGTGACTACAGGACCAACTAACGCCAGAGATAACCAGATGGCAAAAGGCAAACATAGGAACAATCCTAACAAAAATCAAGGCAATCTGGCAGCATCTGAACCCAGTTCTCTGACAGCAGTAAGTCTCAGATACCCCAACACACCAGAAAAACAAGATTCAGATCTAAAATCACTGGTCAGGATGCTGTTAGAGGAACACAAGAAGGACATAGATAAATCTCTTAAAGAAATACAGGAGAAAATCAATCAAAAGTTAGAAGTCCTTACAAGGTAAACACAAAAATCACTTAAAGAAATTCAGGAGAATATGGATCAAAAAATAGAAGCCAATAAGGAGGAAATGCAAAAATCACTTAAAGAAATACAGGAGAACATGGGTCAACAAGCAGAAGTCATGAAAGAGGAAACACAAAAATCTCTTAAAGAATTACATGAAAACACAAACAAGCAAGCGAAAGATCTGAGCAAAACCATCCAGGATCTAAAAACAAGTAGAAACAACTAAGAAATCACAAAGGGAGACAACTTTGGAGATAGAAAACCTTGGGAAGAAATCAGGGGCCATTGAAGCAAATATCAACAATAGAATACAAGAGATAGAAGAAAGAATCTCAGATCCCGAAGACACCATAGAAACCATTGATTCAACAGTCAAAGAAAATGCAAAATGCAAAAAGTTTGTAACCCAAAACATCCAGAAAATCTAGGACACAATGAAAAGACCAAACCTAAGGATTATAGGTATAGATGAGAGTGAAGATTTACAGCTTAAAGGGCCAGCAAATATCTTCAACAAAATTATGAAAGAAAAGTTCCCTAACCTAAAGAGAGAGATGCCCATAAATATGCAAGAAGCCTACAGAACTCCAAACAGACTGGACCAGAGCAGAAATACCTCCTGTCACATAATAATCAAAACCCAAAATGTACTAAACAAAGAAGGAATATTAAAGGCAGTAAGAGAAAAAGGCCAAGTAACATATAAAGGAAGACCTATCAGAATTACACCAGACTTCTCACCTGAGACCATGAAAGCTAGAAGATCCTTGGCAGATATCATGCAGACTCTAAGAGAACACAAATTTCAGCCAAAACTACTTTACCCAGCAAAACTCTCAATCGCCATAGATGGAGACATCAAGGTATTCCATGACAAAACCAAATTTGCAAGATATCTTTCCACAAACCCAGCCCTACAAAGGATAATAGGGAGAAAACATCAACACAAGGAGGAAAACTACACCCCGGAAGAAGCAAGATAGAAACCTCCTCGCATCAAACCCAAATATAAAAAATAACTTCAAAAATGTCAGGAAGTAATAATTACTATTCCTTAATATATCTTAACATCAATGGACTCAATTCCCCAATATAAAGACATAGACTAACAGACTGGATATGGAAACAGGACCCTACAATTTGCTGCATACAGGAAACACATCTCAATGTCAAAGACAAATGCTACCTTAGAGTAAAAGGCTGGAAGACAATTTTATAAGCAAATGGTCTCAGGAAACAAGCTGGAGTAGCCATTCTAATATCAGATAAAATTGACTTTCAACCTAAAGTCATCAAGAGACACGGAAGGTCACTTCCTGCTGGTCAAAGGGAAAAGTCACCAAAGAACTCTTAATACGAACATCTATGCTCCAAAGGCAAGGGCACCCTCATTCATAAAAGAAACTACTAAAGCTCAAAGCACACATTGCACCTAAGACAATAATTGTGGGTGACTTCAATACTCCACTATCCTCAATGGACCGATCAGGAAAACAGAAAGTAAACAGGGACACAGTGAAACTAATTGAAGCTTTGGACCAATTGGATTTAATCTATCTATCTATCTATCTATCTATCTATCTATCTATCTATCTATCTATGTATCTAAAACATTTCATCCTAAAGCAAAAGAATATGCCTTTTTCTCAGCACCTCATGGTACATTCTCCAAAATCGACCATATAATTTGTCACAAGACAGACCTAAAAAATATAAGATCGAACTAATCCCATGCCTCCTATCAGATCACTATGGAGTAAAAGTAGTCTTCAGTAGCAAGAGAAACAACAGAAAGCCCACATACACATGGAAACTGAACAATATTCTACTCAATGACACCGTGGTCAAGGAATAAATAAAGAAATCAAAGACTTTTTAGAATTCAATGAAAATGAAGGTAAATCTTACCCAAATCTATGGGACACAATGAAACCAGTGCTAAGAGGAAAACTCATAGCCCTGCGTGCCTACAAAAAGAAACTGGAGAGAGCATACACTAACAGCTTAAAGGCATACCTGAAAGCCCTGGAACAAAAAGAAGCCAATTTATCTAGGAGGAGAAGACAGGAAATCATCAAACTCAGGGCTGAAATCTATCAAGTGTAAATAAAGAACCATACCAAGAAACAACAAAACCAGAGGCTGGTTCTTTGAGAAAATCAGCAAGATAGATAAACCCTTAACCAGACTAACCAAAGGGCACAGAGACAGTATCCAAATTAACAAAATTAGAAATGAAAAGGGAGATATAACAACAGAAACTGAGGAAATTCAAACCCATCAGATCCTACTCCAAAAGCCTTTACTCAACACAACTGGAGAATCTGGAGAAAATGGACAATTTCCTAGACAGCTACAAAATACCAAAATTAAATCAAGATCAAATAGATCATCTAAATAGTCCCATAACCCTTAAAGAAATAGGAGGGGTTGTAGAAAGTCTTCCAACCAAAAGTATGGGACCAGATGCTTTTAGTGCAGTAATTAATCAGACCTTCAAATAAGACCTAACATCAATATTCTTCAAACTATTCCACAAAATACAAACAGAAGGAACACTACTCAACTTGTTCTACGAACCCACAATTACCTGGATACCAAAACCACACAAAGATCCAACAAAGAAAGAGAATTACAGGCCAATTTCCCTTATGAATATTGATGCAAAAATACTAAACACAATTCTTGCCAGTCGAATCCAAGAACACATCAAAATGATCATCCAACATGATCAAGTAGGCTTCATCCCAGGCATGCAGGGAAGGTTCAATATAAGGAAATCCATCACTGCAATCCACTACATAAACAAACTGAAAGAAAAAAAAACCCATGATCATTTCATTAGATGCTGAAAGAGCATTTGACAAAATTCAGCATCCTTCCATGCTAGAAGTCTTGGAAAGAACTGGAATTCAAGGCCCATACCTAAGCATAGTAAGAGCAATTTACAGCAAACCAGTGGCCAACATCAAACTAAATGGAGAGAAACTTGAAGCAAACCCACTAAAATCAGGGACTAGACAAGGCTGCCCTCTCTCTCCATATATTTTCAATATAGTACTTGAAGGTCTAGCCAGAGCAATTAGACAACATAAGGAGGTCAAAGGGATACAAATTGGAAAGGAAGAAGTCAAACTATCACTATTTGCAGATGATATGATAGTATACTTAAGTGACCCAAAAAAACTCCAGCAGAGAACTCCTACAGCTGATAAACAACTTCAGTAAAGTGGCTGGTTTTAAAATAAACTCAGGCAAATCAGTAGCCTTCTATACTCAAAGGATAAGCAGGCTGAGAAAGAAGTTAGGGAAATAACACCCTTCACAATTAGCAGCAAACAATATAAAGTATCTTGTTGTGACTAAAACCAAACAAGTGAAAGATCTGTACGACAGGAACTTCAAGTTCTTGAAGAAAGAAATTGAAGAAAACCTCAACAGATGGAAAAATATTTCAGGCTCTTGGATTGGCAGGATCAATATAGTAAATATGGCCATTTTGCCAAAGGCAATCTACAGATTCAATGCAATTCCCATCAAAATCCCAAATCAATTCTTCATAGATCTAGAAAGAGCAATTCTCAAATTCATCTGGAATAACAAAAAACCTAGGATAGCTAAAACTATTCTCAACAATAAAAGATCTTCTGGAGTAATCAATATCCCCAACCTCAAGCAGTACTACAGAGCAATTGTGTTAAAAACTGCTGTATTGGTACAGCGACAGGCAAGTAGGTCAATGTAATAGAATTGAAGACCCAGAAATGAACCCACAGAGTTATGGTCACTTGATATTTGATAAAGGAGCTACAACCATCCAATGGAAAAAAAGATAGCCTTTTCAACAAATGGTGCTGGTTCAACTGGAGGTCAACATGCAGAAGAATGTGAATTTACCCACTCTTATCTCCTTGTACTAAGATCAACTCCAAGTGGATCAAGGATCTCCACATAAAACCAGACACACTGAAACTAATAGAAAAGAAACTGGGGAAGACCCTGGAGGACATGGGCACAGGGGGAAAGTTTCTGAACAGAACACCAATACCTTATGCTCTATGATCTAGAATTAACAAATGGGACCTCATAACACTACAAAGTTTATGTAGGCAAAGGACACCATCAGAAGGACAAAATAGCAACCAACTAATTGGGAAAAGATCTTCAACAACAGCACATCTGACAGAGGGCTAATACCAATATATACAAAGAACTCAAGAAGTTAGACCCCAGAGAACCAAATAACCCTATTAAAAATGGGGTGCAGAGCTAAACAAAGAATTCTCACCTGAAGAAATTTGGATGGCTGAGAAGCACCATAAGAGATGTTCAACATCATTAGTCATCAGGGAAATGCAAATCAAAACAACCCTGAGATTCCACCTCACACCAGTCAGAATGGCTAAGATTAAAAACTTAAGAGACAACAGGTGCTGGCAAGGATGTGGAGAAAGAGGAACACTCCTCCACTGTTGGTGGGATTGCAAGATGGTACAACCACTACTGAAATCAGTCTGGCAGTTCCTTAGAAAATTGGGCATGACACTTCTAGATGACCCTGTCATACCACTCCTGGGCATATACCCAGAAGATTCCCCTGCTTGCAATAAAGACACATGCTCCACTATATTCGTAGCAGCCTTATTTATAATAGCCAGAAGTTGGAAAGAGCCTAGATTTCCCTCAAAGGAGGAATGGATACAGAAAACGTAGTATATTTATACAATGGAATGCTACTCAGCAATTAAAAATAATGAATTCATGAAATTTGTAGGCAAATGGTTGGATCTGGAAAATATCCTAAGTGAGCTAACCCAATCACAAAAGAATACACATGAAATGCAATCACTGATAAGTGGATATTAATGAGCCCAGAAGCTCTGAATACTCAAGACACAATTAGCAAATCAAAGGATTCCCAAGAAGAAAGAAGTAGAGGACCCTGTTCCCTAAAAGACTGGATCCAGTTTTGTAGGAGAGTACCAGAACAGAGAAATGGTGGTGTGGGGTGATGATTGGAGAATGGTTGGGGGGAACAGGACTTATGGGACATATGGTGTGGGGGGGAACTGCAAAAGGGGAAAGCCTTTGGAATGTGAACAAAGAATATAGAAAATAAAAGAAAAAGAATTGGGAATTCTTATGGGAGAATGAGTAGAGGGCAAAAGAAACAAAATACAATTTACCTTTGGATCTAGACAATTCACATGTTCACAGGTTCTTGTTCCAAATAAATTCCTGTCTTTCAAAGTATTTTTCTCCTTTTAATTTATAAATCTTCCTAAGACTCATCTAAATTTCTGTCTTGAGTATTTTTGTTATTTTTATTGATGTCTTTCTAAGGCTTATTTCTTATCAATCCACTATTTATAGTTTATATTTCTTGTCTCACTAAAACTCTTTTTCTTTGAGCAAATACAGAAAGCCACTATGACTATTAAGGATGAAATATGAAATACCAAAATGATAATAATCATAATTAATATTGAGCCAATATCAGTTAAGTCATTTAGCTTTCAATTTTCCACTTCTATTTTTTCTTTTTTTTTCATTCTTTTTTTTAATTTTCTATATTCTATGTTTACATTCCAAAGGCTTTCCCCTTTCCCAGTTCCCACCCACCATAGTTCCCATAGTTCTTCTCTCCCCCCAACTATTCCCCAATCATTCCCCTTCCCCCCTCGGTTTCTTTACTAAACTGGATGCAATCTTTACATGCCCAGGGTCCTCTCCTTTCTTCTTCTTGGGAATCATTTGACTTGCTATTTGTGTCTTGAGTATTTAGTGCTTCTGGGCTTCCACTTCTATTTTCAAGCCATCTAAAATAGCATGATACAGTCTCCTAGTGCCTTGTACTGTGTGATATTTCCCATCCTTAACTCTCTCCTTGAGGATTTTCCAGGTGACTTACTTATGGCTTCACAGTTTGTCTGCAGCTAGGGTAATTTCTCTTGTCTGTGGGGTTGTGCCACAAGTTGGAATGCCAAATGTTGTTTTTAAAACAAAATCCTAATCATTCAATTTTACCAAATGAAGATTCAGGAGCCAGATGCTGGGGTGAAAGCCTACTAGCTCAGCCAGACAGTAAAAGCCCCCAACTGACCTTCCTCCTCAACTGATGCCCCAGAAGGAAAGAGTCTATTCTCCACACTGTCTTAAAAAGTCTTCCAACTGAATGTCCCTCTTTTCTACTTCCTGTGCTTCTCTCTATTTATCCTCCTGACTTGCTCTCACTCTTTGTTTTTTTTTCCTCTGTTCATTCCTTGTCAACTGGTTGCTTGCTCTGCCTCACCACCTATGGTTGACTTTATTTAATCTTGTTTTCAATAAACAGTTCTTGAGTTAAAGGTATGTTCTAGGGCAGAGCCACACCATAGTTAGAAATAGGATGTGGTGGTTTGAATATACTTGGCCCACTCCCTGGCCTATAAGTAGGTGTGGCCTTTTTGGAGGAATTATGTCACTGTGTAGGATGGTTTTGAGGTCTCCTAGTACTCAAGTGTGGAGGAGTCAGTCTTCTTCTGTCTGATTTCAGATCAAAATGTATAGCTCTCAGTTCCTCCAGCACCATGTCTGCTTGGATATTGCCATGTTTCCTGCAATGATGATAATGGACTCAACCTCTGAAACGTAAGCCAGCCCCAATGAGCTGTCTTAGTCATATTGTGAAGTAGAAATTTCTGGTTTATTTGGAGACTCAGTTGTGTCATGTGATCTTTTTTTCTGGAAACTGTCTTGTGAGAGGATATTTTGGCTGAAGCAGACACATGGGAAGATGTTTTGCTGAGAACAGTCACATGGTGTATTTCTGGAAGAAGGGCATGTGGTGTTTTGCCAGAGTGGACTTTTGAGAGAACATGTGATATTTGGAAAGGGTATAAATATAGCCCAACAGACAGTTCTGGTCTTTGCTGGTCATCACTTGTTATGGATTCACAGAGAGAAATGCACCAAAGAACTCTTGGTGGTGTTCTGGCGGACTCTGGCCTATTGGCAGATCCTTGCAGTTTCTTCTGAATTGAACTACTAGTGCTGGTTCATGAATGGTGTTTGCAAGTGGTTTGAGCTGCCATTGCTGATATATGTAAATTGAATTGCTGATATCCTGACAATGCAGATTGGATTTGCTCCAAAGAAATATTTCTAAACAGGTCCACATCCTCCTTTGCTCTATTAACCTTTTCTTTACACTACCTCTGGTGAGTGGTGGACTAGAAGGGAGGTTAAAGTATTTAAGAATCCTTATTAAAAATAGGTTTTGAAAAAATACAAGCCTTCAATGGGGTCTCTTCATAGCAATAAAACTCTTAACTAAGACAGATTTTTTTCCAGTAAATAACACATTCTTGAGGTACACAGTGTGATAAAACATCCTGTAACATTAATTAGATGAGACAAAGGGGGCTTTTTGTTAGGGTCTAGGAATTGCCTAGGTGAATTATAAAGGACCAGATAAAATGTTAAGGCCTAGGTAACTGTTACCTGGCTAGGTTGCCATTTTGTGCTGTTAATGATGTCATAAGAAAACTTTCCTGTATGTTGTTACTGCTGTTACTAAGAAACTTTCTCATGCTCAAGTTGATTGCATATTCTGTTATATTCTGTACTCTTGGAAACCAATCACAACATGTTAGTTAGACCTGCTTTGTGTAGTTAGCAACAATAAGATTGGATCTGAACCAACCACTCAGAAACACTTCCTGAACCTGTGTATGAGCTTTTATGGTATTTGATCTTATAAGCTGCCTCTAGGATGGACTCCAACGTAAGAGAGGCACTTGCACCTATTTAGAGTAAGACTTCCATTCTAAGTAGTGTTTGAGTAAGTTTATGTTCCCAAGATCACTATGCGAACTAACATCCTACTTGGCATAAAGAGACATGTATGTGGGCAACTGACATTGTCTTAGAGTTTCATTTGCTGTGATGAGACACCATGACCAAGGCAATTCTTATAAAGGATATTTAATTGTCCCTGGCTTACAGTATTGGAGGTTCAGTCCATTATCATCATGGTGGGAAGCATGACAGTATCTAGGCAGGCATGGCACTGGAGAAGCTGAGAGTTCTACATTTTCTTCCTACAGCAAACAGGAGACTAAGTCTCTCAGGTGAGAGAACCAACAGACGGGCCCAGGTACCCAGACTTAATCTGAGACTAACATCGCTCGGGTGGAAACCTGCCAGGCTTTTGCCTGTAGCCAGTGCCTGGGAGGTTAGGGGGGCCATCTCTACACCCACTGGGCCTTGCACCAATTCGGTGGGGGGGGCACCTGCCCTGTGGTCCTCCCAGCACTCTCAGCAGCAGTCTCCATCTTGCCACCAGGTCATGGGTAGAGAACCAGCAGACGGGCCCAGGTACACAGACTTAATGAAAGATTAACCTTGCTCGGGTGGAAACCTGCCAGGCTTTTGCCTGTAGCCAGTGCCTGGGAGGTTAGGGGGGCCATCTCTACACCCACTGGGCCTTGCACCAATTCAGTGGGGGGGGGGCACCTGCCCTGTGGTCCTCCCAGCACTCGCAGCAGCAGTCTCCATCTTGCTGCCAGGTCATGGGTAGAGAACCAGCAGATGGGCCCAGGTACACAGACTTAATCCAAGATTAACCTTGCTCGGGTGGAAACATTAGGGCTCCAAGGGCACCCAAGAGGAAGGTAGCTGTGATGGTTTGTATATGATTGGCCCAGGAAGTGACCCTATTAGGTGGGCCTTCTATATGCCGACCCAGTTGGGGAGTCATCTGCCCTGCAGAGTGATCAGCACTTGGATAAGGTCCCTGCAGCATCCGTCATCTGTGCACCTTGAAGGAGCAGACAGGCAGCACAAGGTTCACAGAGACAACCTGAGTGTAGCATTGCTTGGGGCAGGAAGCATTAGGGCTCCAAGGGCACCCAAGAGGAAGGTAGCTGTGATGGTTTGTATATGATTGGCCCAGGAAGTGACCCTATTAGGAGGTGTGGAATTCCCCTTACAAGCTCACTGGAGGTTTAAACACCAGCCAGTGACAAGGCCAACTAATGCCAGAGATAACCAGATGGCAAAAGGCAAAAGGCAAAAACAGATCTAATGCAGACTCTAAGAGAACACAAATGCCAGCCAAAACTACTATACCCAGCAAAACTCTCAATCACCATAGAGGGAGAAACCAAGATATTCCATGACAAAACCAAACTTACACAATTTCTTTCCACAAACTCAGCCCTAAAAAGGATAATAGGGGGAAATCACCAATACAAGGAGGGAAACTACACCCTGGAAAAAGCGAGATAGTAACCTTCGGTCATCAAACCCAAAAGAAGAAAACCTATCAAATATAAAAACCAACATCAAAAATGATGAGAAGCAATAATCACTACTCCTTAATATCTCTTAAAATCAATGGACTCAACTCCCCAATAAAAAGACACAGACTAACAAACTGGATATGAAAACAGGACCCTACATTTTGCTGCATACTAGAAACACATCTCAGTGCCAAAGACAAACACTATCATAGAATAAAAGACAATTTTATAAGCAAATGGTCTCAGGAAACAAGCCGGAGTAGCCACTCTAATATCAGATAAAACTGACTTTCAACCTAAAGTCATCAAAAGAGACACAGAAGGACACTTCTTGCTGGTCAAAGGAAAAATCCACCAAGAAGAACTCTCAATTCTGAACATCTATGCTCCAAATGCAAGGGCATCCTCATTCATAAAAGAAACTTTGCTAAAGCTTAAAGCACACATTGCATCTAACACAATAATTGTGGGTGATTCAATACTCCACTGTCCTCAATGGACCGATCAGGAAACCAGAAACTAAACAGGGACACAGTGAAACTAATTGAAGCTTTGGACCAATCAGATTTAACACACACACACACACACACACACACACACACACACACACACGTATAACATTTCATCCTAAAGCAAAAGAATAAACCTTTTTCTCAGCACCTCATGGTACCTTCTCCAAAGTCAAACAGATAATTGGTCACAAGACAGGGCTCAACAAATACAAGAAGATCGAACTAATCCCATGTGTCCTATCAGATCACTATGGAGAAAAAGTGGTCTTCAATAGCAAGAAAAACAAGAGAAAGCCCACATAAACATGGAAACTGAACAATACTCAGTGACACCTTGGTCAAGGAAGAAATAAAGAAAGAAATCACTTTTTAGAATATAATGAAAATGAAGGTACAACTTACCCAAATCTATGGGACACAATGAAAGCAGTGCTAAAAGCATAACTCATAGTCCTGAGTACCTCCAAAAAGAAACTGGAGAGAGCATACACTAGCAGCTTAAAGGCGCACCTGAAAGCCCTGGAACAAAAAGAAGCTAATTCACCCAGGAGTAGAAGACAGGAAGTCATCAAACTCAGGGCTGAAATCAATCAAGTAGAAACAAAGAGAACCACACAAAGAATCAACAAATCCAGGAGCTGGTTCTATGAGACAATCAACAAGATAGATAAACCCTTAGCCAGACTAACCAAAGGGCACAGAGACAGTATCCAAATTAACAAAATTAGAAATGAAAAGGGGGATATAACAACAGAAACTGACGAAATTTAAAAAAATCATCATATCTTACTACAAAATCCTTTACTCAACATAACTGGAGAATCTGGAGGAAATTGACAATTTCCTAGACAGATACCAAATACCAAAATTAAATCAGGATCAATTAGATCAGCTAAACAGTCCCATAACCCCTGGAGAAATAGAAGGGGTTATAGAAAGTCTCCCAACCAAAAAAAGTACGGGAGCAGGTGGTTTTAGTGCATAATTCTATCAGACCTTCAAAGAAGACCTAACACCAATACACTTCAAACTGTTCCACAAAATAGAAATGGAAGGAACACTGCCCAACTCGTTCCAGGAAACCACAATTATGCTGATACCAAAACCACAGAAAGATACAACAAAGAAAGAGAACTACAGGCCAATTTCCCTTATGAATATCGATGCAAAAATACTAAATAAAATTCTTGCCAACTGAATCCAAGAGCACATCAAAATGATCATTGACCATGATCAAGTAGGCTTTATCCTAGGGATGCAGGGATGGTTCAATATATGAAAATCCATCAATGTAATCCACTACATAAACAAACCAAAAGAAAAAAAACATATGGTCATCTCATTAGATGCTGAAAAAGTATTTGACAAAATTCATCATCTTTTCATGCTAAAAGTCTTGGAAAGAACTGGAATTTAAGGCTCATACCTAAACATAGGAAAAGCAATATACAGCAAACTAGTAGCCAACATCAAAATAAATGGAGAGAAACTTGAAGCAATCCCACTAAAATCAGGGACTAGACAAGGCTGCCCTCTCTCCATATCTTTTCAATATAGTACTTGAAGTTCTAGAGAGAGCAATTAGACAACATAAGGAAGTCAAAGGGATACAAATTGGAAAGGAAGAAGTCAAACTTTAACTTTTTGCAGATGTAATGATAGTATATGTAAGTGACCCAAAAAACTCCACCAGAGAACTCCTACAACTGATAAACAACTTCAGCAAAGTGGCTGGTTATAAGATCAACTCAAGCAAATCAGTAGCCTTCCTGTATTCAAAGGACAAGCAGGCTGAGAAAGAAGTTAGGGAAATAACATCCTTCACAATAGCCACAAACAATTTAATGTATCTTGGTGAGACTCTAACCAAACAAGTGAAAGATCTGTATGACAGGAACTTCAAGTCCTTGATGAAAGACATCGAAGAAGACCTCAGAAGATGGAAAAATATTTCAGGCTCTTGGATTGGCAGGGTCAATATAGTAAAAATGGCCATCTTGCCGAAAGCAATCTACAGATTCAATGCAATCCCCATCAAAATCCCAAATCAATTCTTCATAGGCATAGAAAGAGCATTTCTCAAATTCATCTGGAGTAACAAAAAAACCCAGGGAAGCTAAAACTATTCTCAACAATAAAAGGACTTCTGGGGGAATCAATATCCCTGACCTCAAGCTGTACTACAGAGCAATTGTGTTAAAAACTGCATGGTATTGGTACAGCACCAGGCAAGTAGATCAATGGAATAGAATTGAAGACCCAGAAATGAACCCACAGACTTATGGTCACTTGATATTTGATAAAGGAGCTGCAACCGTCCAGTGGAAAAAAGATAGCCTTTTCAACAAATGGTGCTGGTTCAATTGCAGGTCAAGATGCAGAAGAATGCGAATTGACCCACTCTTATCTCCTTGTACTAAGATCGACTCCAAGTGGATCAAGGATCTCCACATAAAACCAGACACACTGAAACCAATAGAAAAGAGACTGGGGAAGACCCTGGAGGACATGGGCACAGGGGGAAAGTTTCTGAACAGAATACCAATAGCTTATGCTCTAAGATCAAGAATTGACAAATGGGACCTCAAAAAATTACAAACTTTGTGTAAGGCAAAGGACACTGTCAGAAGGACAAAACAGCAATCAGCAAATTGGGAAAACATCTTCACCAACCCCTCCATTTGGCAAAGGACTAATGTCCAATATATACAAAGAACTCAAGAAGTTAGACCTCAAAGAACCAAATATCCTTATCAAAAAATGGGGTACAGGGCTAAACAAAGAATTTTCACCTGAAGAAATTCGGATGGCTGAGAAGCACCTTAAGAGATGTTCAACATCATTAGTCATCAGGGAAATGCAAATCAAAACAGCCCTGAGATTCTACCTCACACCAGTCAGAATGTCCAAGATTAAAAACTCAAGAGTCAACAGGTGCTGGCGAGGATGTGGAGAAAGAGGAACACTCCTCCATTGTTGGTCGGATTGCAAGACGGTATATACACTCTAGAAATCAGTCTGGTGGTTCTTCAGAAAATAGGGCATGATACTTCCAGAGGACCCTGCCATTCCACTCCAGGGCATATACCCAGAGGATTTTCCTGCATGCAATAAAGACACAAGCTCCACTATGTTCATAGCAGCCTTATTTATAATAGCTAGAAGCTGGAAAGGACCCAGATATCCCTCAATGGAGGAATGTATACAGAAAATGTGATATATTTATACAATGGAATACTACTCAGCAATTAAAAACAATGAATTCATGAAATTTGCAGGCAAAAGGTTGAAACTGGAAAATATCATCCTAAGTGAGCTAACCCAATCACAAAAGAATACACATGAAATGCAATCACTGATAAGTGGATATTAATGAGCCCAGAAGCTTTGAATACTCAAGGCATTATTAGCAAATCAAGATTCCCAAGAAGAAGGAAGGAGAGGGCCCTGGTCCCTAAAAGACTTGATCCAGTATTGTAGGAGAGTTCCAGAACAGAGAAATGGGGCGTGTATGTTTGGGGAATGGACAGAGGGAAGATTACTTATGGGACATATGATGAGGGTAGATTTGGGAAAGAGGAAAGCATTTGGAATGTAAAAAAAATATAAAAAAGGAAAAAACCAAGTAGGGAAGCTAGAAGTAAAAAAAAAAAAGAATCAAAGAATTTGTCATGTTTGTGTTATGCCAAATATAAAGGAAGGAAAGGAATAATTAAATAAGAGTCAGAAATATTGAACTTTGTAGAAAGCCACATTTGATATAACTGGTAGCAGACAATAACTTTTAATCTATTAATCTTAGGCCAAACTAAAAAAAAATCAAATTCAAATAGAGCCATTCTGTCTAGAATTTCTCTAACCACAAGGCTTTACCACACCAATCCTAAGGAAGAATATATTAAGTTTAAAGAAAATTGATTTTATCATAATGTCAATTTTTAGTTTTCATAAAATTGCTGTTTGCTTGCTTTGTTTCTCTTCCAATATTCTTATGCAATTGAGAATGATTTAAAACAAAATGTATTTTTAAAAGCCATATAATCAATGAATAAATTTCTGAGGTAATGGTTTTGTGTGTAAATAAATCCTGCAAGAGACACAGGTTGCCATAGTAGAACAAGCCATACCGAGATGTGCCTCCTCTCTGTCCTATCTCCCATGAAACAAATGATGTCCAGTGTCTGATTCTTCTTTCCTTTCACTGCACTTGCTTCCACATTTCTCTAGGCCCTGCCCTCACCAATGCCAGTCCTCAGCAGAGATTGATGCAGGCTTTGAAGTCTACTATGCTCAAGATATGCCTATGCAGCACAGTTTCTCTTTGATGCTTTTGGATTAAGATGTAGATCTTTCAGCTCTATCTCTATGACCATGTCTGCCTGCATGCTGCCATGTTTCCCATCACAATGATAATGGCCTAAACTTCTGAAACTCTAAGCTAGCCCCAATTAAGTGTCTTACTTTATAAGAGTTGTGGTAGTCACAGTGTCTCTTCCCAGCAGTATAACCCTAACTAAGACACACACTCAGGGAGTGTCTAATCATATCAACTAACCTAATCTAGAAAACCCCATATCCAGATGCTTGTTTCCTTAGAGATTCTGAATCCTGTCAAGCTGATAAGATTGACAACCACAGGACTGGGGAGATGGTTAAGTTAGCAAAGTGTCTGCCATAAAAGCACGAGGACCCAACACCCACATGCAATTGGGGCAAGGAAACACACATCTGTAACCAAAAGACTGGGGAAATAGGAGTGGAGATGGTCTTATGGCTTGCTGGCCAGCAAGTCTAATCAAATCTGTGAATCCAGATTCAGTGAGAAAGTCTGCCTCATAAGGAGGTTAGCAATCAAGAAATAGATACCTAGTGTTGAGCTCTGCCTCAATATGCACACATAAACATGCTCACAGGAAACACAAACATCACACATTTTACACACACACACACACACACACACACACACACACACACACACACACACCTGACCATCTCAGGCAATAACCAAAATGCAAATGTCAGCCATTTCTGTTTATAAGCAATGAATAACCAGAAAGCAAAATATACAAAACAATAACTAGAAAAAGGTGAAATATTTAGAATCTAACAACACATTCAGGATCTCTAGGTTGAAAACCAATCTAAGAACAGAAGTTGGCAGAACTCATGCACAAATGTCAGAATATTCTTGAAGCATATCTGGGAGGCTTGAACATAGCAAACATGGCTCAGGCATGCCTTGCCCTTTCCCCCCATTCCCTCTGCCTTTCTAAAAACCTTAGGATTGGATTTCTAAAGCTAGCCCCAAGGTCTATTACCTTATTTGGCCACTTCCTCCCTCTGAGAATGACTACAGTGGTCCAGCAAGCAAAGTATTAAAGTCCAGAAATCAAAAGTGTTAAGGCATAGGTGATGGTTGCCTGTCTAGTCAGCCATTTTGTGATATTACTAGTGTTACAAAACAACTTTCTCATCTGCTTTTATGAGGAAACTTTCTCATGGCCTAGTTGATTACATATTCTGTTATGTTCTGTGTTCTGGTGTTCTTTGAAACCAATCACAGGAAAACAAAGTTCCATTAGAATTACTTTGTATAGTTAGCCACAATAAGCTTAGACATGAACCAATAGCCAGGAGCACTTCCTGAACCTGTGTATAATAAGCTGTTCCTGGGATGGACCCCAACATAAGAGAGACATCTGCCTCAACATAAGAGAAGCCATTTGGAATAAGATTTCCATTTTTGTGTTAGGGCACAACTAAAATTTTAAGTTCCTAAGACCTCCCTGGGAATTGACATACTACTGGCCAGAAAGAGACATGTACATCCTGGTTGGCAAGTTAAAATGTCAATGTCAGGCAAAGCAAGTCCCCCATCACAGTTGAATACCCCAACCAATGAGAACAGGATAAATATATAACAAATATATGTTCCCAAGGAAATTCCCTGTCCCTAAATCCTGATTGATAGAATAATTTTTTTTATTTTCTATACTCTATGTTTACATTCCAAAGGCTTTCCCCTTTCCCAGTTCCCACCCACCATACTTCCCATAGTTCCTCTCCCCCCAACTATTCCCCAATCATTCCCCCTCCCCCCTCAGTTTCTTTACTAAACTGGATGCAATCTTTACATGCCCAGGGTCCTCTCCTTTCTTCTTCTTGGGAATCATTTGACTTGCTATTTGTGTCTTGAGTATTTAGGGCTTCTGGGCTCATTAATATCCACTTATCAGTGATTGCATTTCATGTGCATTCTTTTGTGATTGGGTTAATTCACTCAGGATGATATTTTCCAGGTCTAACCATTTACCTACAAATTGCATGAATTCATTATTTTTAATTGCTGAGTAGTATTCCATTGTATAAATATACCACATTTTCTGTATCCATTCCTCCTTTGAGGGATATTTGGGCTCCTTCCAATTTCTGGCTATTATAAACAAGGCTGCTATAAACATAGTGGAGCATGTGTCTTTATTGCATGCAGGGGAATCCTCTGGGTATATGCCCAGGAGTGGTATGCCAGGGTCCTCTGGAAGTGACATGCCCAATTTTCTGAGGAACCACCAAACTGATTTCCAGAGCGGTTTTACCATTTTGCAATCCCACCAACAGTGGAGGAGTGTTCCTCTTTCTCCACATCCTCGCCAGCACTTGTTGTCTCTTGAGTTTTTTTTTTTCTGACAATGCATTCTTTTTTTTTTTTTTTAAATTTTTATTTTCTATATTCTATGTTTACATTCCAAGGGCTTTCCCCTTTCCCAGTTCCCACCCACCATAGTTCCCATAGTTCCTCTCCCCCCCAACTATTCCCCAATCATTCCCCCTCCCCCCTCAGTTTCTTTACTAAACTGGATGCAATCTTTACATGCCCAGGGTCCTCTCCTTTCTTCTTCTTGGGAATCATTTGACTTGCTATTTGTGTCTTGAGTATTTAGTGCTTCTGGGCTCATTAATATCCACTTATCAGTGATTGCATTTCATGTGCATTCTTTTGTGATTGGGTTAGCTCACTCAGGATGATATTTTCCAGGTCTAACCATTTACCTACAAATTGCATGAATTCATTATTTTTAATTGCTGAGTAGTATTCCATTGTATAAATATACCACATTTTCTGTATCCATTCCTCCTTTGAGGGATATTTGGGCTCCTTCCAATTTCTGGCTATTATAAACAAGGCTGCTATAAACATAGTGGAGCATGTGTCCTTATTGCATGCAGGGGAATCCTCTGGGTATATGCCCAGGAGTGGTATGCCAGGGTCCTCTGGGAGTGACATGCCCAGTTTTCTGAGGAACCGCCAAACTGATTTCCAGAGCGGTTTTACCATTTTGCAATCCCACCAACAATGGAGGAGTGTTCCTCTTTCTCCACATCCTCGCCAGCACTTGTTGTCTCTTGAGTTTTTAATCTTAGCCATTCTGACTGGTGTGAGGTGGAATCTCAGGGTTGTTTTGATTTGCATTTCCCTGATGACTAAAGATGTTGAACATCTTTTAAGGTGTTTCTCGGCCATCCGAATTTCTTCTGGTGAAAATTCTTTGTTTAGCTCTGTGCCCCATTTTTTGATAGGGTTATTTGGTTCTTTGCAGTCTAACTTCTTGAGTTCTTTGTATATATTGGATATTAGCCCTCTGTCGGATGTGGGGTTGGTGAAGATCTTTTCCCACTTTGTTGGTTGCTGTTTTGTCCTTCTGACAATGTCTTTTGCTTTGCAGAAACTTTGTAATTTTATGAGGTCCCATTTGTCGATTCTTGATCTTAGTGCGTAAGCTATTGGTGTTCTGTTCAGGAACTTTTCCCCTGTGCCCAAGTCCTCCAGGGTCTTCCCAAGTTTCTTTTCTAATAGTTTCAGTGTGTCTGGTTTTATGTGGAAGTCCTTGATCCACTTGGAGTTGATCTTAGTGCAAAGAGATAAGAGTGGGTCAATTCGCATTCTTCTGCATGTTGACCTCCAGTTGAACCAGCACCATTTGTTGAAAAGGCTATCTTTATTCCACCAGATGGTTGTGGCTCCTTTATCAAAGATCAAGTGACCATAAGTCTGTGGGTTAATTTCTGGGTCTTCAATCCTGTTCCATTGATCTGCTTGCCTGTTGCTATACCAATACCATGCAGTTTTTAACACAATTGCTCTGTAGTACTGCTTGAGGTCAGGGATATTGATTCCCCCAGAAGTCCTTTTATTGTTGAGAATAGTTTTAGCTATCCTGGTTTTTTTGTTGCTCCAGATGAATTTGAGAATTGCTCTTTCTAGATCTATGAAGAATTGAGTTGGGATTTTGATGGGGATCGCATTGAATCTGTAGATTGCTTTCGGCAAGATGGCCATTTTTACTATATTCGTCCTGCTAATCCAAGAGCATGGAATATTTTTCCATCTCCTGAGGTCTTCTTCTATTTCTTTCTTCAAGGACTTTCAATTTCCTGTCATACAGATCATTCACTTGTTTGGCTAAACTCACGCCAAGATACTTTATATTGTTTGTGGCTATTTCCCTAGTTTCTTTCTTAGCCTGCTTGTCCTTTGAGTACAGGAAGGCTACTGATTTGCTTGAGTTGATCTTATAACCAGCCACTTTGCTGAAGTTGTTTATCAGCTGTAGGAGTTCTCTGGTGGAGTTTTTTGGGTCACTTACATATACCATCATTACATCTGCAAAAAGTTAAAGTTTGACTTCTTCCTTTCCAATTTGTATCCCTTTGACGTCCTTATGTTGTCTAATTGCTCTCACTAGAACTTCAAGTACTATATTGAAAAGATATGAAGAGAGGGCAGCCTTGTCTAGTCCCTGATTTTAGTGGGATTGCTTCAAGTTTCTCTGCATTTATTTCGATGTTGGCTACTGGTTTGCTGTATATTGCTTTTACTATATTTAGGTATGGGCCTTGAATTCCTGTTCTTTCCAGGACTTTTTAGCATGAAAGGGTGCTGAATTTTGTCAAATGCCTTTTCAGCATCTAATGAGATGACTATGTGGTTTTTTTTCTTTTAGTTTGTTTATGTAGTGGATTACATTGATGGATTTTCATATATTGAACCAACCCTGCATCCCTGGGATGAAGCCTGCTTGATCATGGTGAATGATCATTTTGATGTGCTCTTGGATTCGGTTGGCAAGATTTTTTTTCTTTTTGTTTTTTGAGACAGGGTTTCTCTGTACAGCTCTGGCTGTCCTGGAACTCACTCTGTAGACCAGGCTGGCCTCGAACTCAGAAATCTGCCTGCCTCTGCCTCCCAAGTGCTGGGATTAAAGGCGTGTGCCACTGCCATTGCATCAATATTCATAAGGGAAATTGGCCTGTAGTTCTGTTTCTTTGTAGGATCTTTGTGTGCTTTTGGTATCAGCATAATTGTGGCTTCGTAGAATGAGTTGGGCAGTGTTCCTTCTGTTTCCATTTTGTGGAAGAGTATTGATGTTAGTTCTTCTTTGAAGGTCTGATAGAATTCTGCACTAAAACCATCTGCTCCCGTACTTTTTTTTTTTTTTTTTTTTTTTTTTTTTTTTGGTTGGGAGACTTTCTATAACCCCTTCTATTTCTCTAGGGGTTATGGGACTGTTTAGCTGATCTAATTGATCCTGATTTAATTTTGGTATTTGGTATCTGTCTAGGAAATTGTCCATTTCCTCCAGCTTCTCCAGTTGTGTTGAGTATAAGCTTTTGTAGTAGGATCTGATGATTTTTTGAATTTCCTCAATTTCTCTTGTTATATCCCCCTTTTCATTTCTAATTTTATTAATTTGGATACTGTCTCTGTGCCCTTTGGTTAGTCTGGTAAGGGTTTATCTATCTGTTGAGTTTCTCAAAGAACCAGCTCTTGGTTTTGTTGATTCTTTGTGTGGTTCTCTTTGTTTCTACTTGATTGATTTTAGCCCTGAGTTTGATGATTTCCTGTATTCTACTCCTCCAGGGTGAATTAGCTTCTTTTTGTTCCAGGGCCTTCAGGTATGCTGTTAAGTTGCTAGTGTATGCTCTCTCCATTTTCTTTTTGGAGGCACTCAGGGCTATGAGTTTTCCTCTTAGCCCTGCTTTTATTGTGTCCCATAGATTTGGGTAGGCTATACCTTCATTTTCATTGAATTCTAGAAAGTCTTTGATTTCTTTCTAATTGACATCCATTTTTTTGATCTATATTCTCCTGAATTTCTTTAAGTGATTTTTGTGTTTGCCTTGTAAGGGCTTCTAGCTTTTGATCTATTTTCTCCTGTTTTACTTTAAGAGATTTATCCATGTGTTCTTCTATCAGCATCCTGACCAGTGATTTTAGATCTGAGTCTTGTTTTTCTGGTGTGTTGGGGTATCCCAGACTTATTGCTGTCAGGGAAGCTGGGTTCGGATGCTGCCATATTGCCTTGATATCTGTTAGTAATGATCTTATGTTTGCCTTTTGCCATCTGGTTATCTCAGGTGTTAGTTGGTCCTGTCGTTACTAGCACGTGCTTGAACCGCCTGTGGGCTTGTAAGGCTATTTCCCCATGACCTGGACACCTGAACCACTGCTCTGCAGGGTTCCTGCTCACAGATTGCTGACAGGTGGCCTGAGTCCCCAGAGGTCTTAAACTCGGGATATCCTGGGTACCTGGTTCCACCTGCTGGTTCTGCCTGCAGGTTCTGTCTGGTTCTGCCTGCTGGTTCCATCTGCTTGTTCAAAACACCTGGGATGATGGCAGAGGCTGGTTCCACCTGTTGGTTCGAAACAGCTGGGAAGATGGCGGAGGCTGCAGGTTCTGATAGGCTTATATTACTTGACCTTTTCCCCTTACTGTTTTTAATATTTTCCTTTGTTTTGTGAATTTTGTGTTTTGATTTTTATGAGAGGGGACAAGTCTCTTTTCTGGTCCACTCTATTTGAAGTTCTGTAGGCTTTTTTTATGCTCATGGGCATTTTTTGCTTTAGGTTAGGGAAGTTTCCTTCTACAATTTTGTTGAAAATATTTACTGGCCTTTTAAGTTGGGAATCTTCACTCTCTTCTATACCTATTATCCTAAGGTTTGATCTTTTCATTGCATCCTGGATTTACTGGATGTTTTGGGTTAGGAACCGTTTGTATTTTGTATTTTCTTTGACTGTTGTGCTAATGTTTTCTATGGTATCTTCTGCACCTGAGATTCTCTCTTCTGTCTCTAGTATTCTGTAGGTGATGCTTGTATCTATGACTCCTGATCTCTTTCCTAGGTCTTCTATCTCCAGGGTTGTCTCCCTTTGTGATTTCTTTATTGTTTCTATTTCCATTTTTAGATCCTGGATGGTTTTGTTCATTTCCTTCTCCTGTTTGATTTTGTTTTCCTGTATTCTTTAAGAGATTTTGTGTTTCCTCTTTAAGGGCTTATATCTGTTTACCTATGTTCTCCTGTATATCCTTAAGGGAGTTATTTATGTCCTTCCTAAAGTCCTCTGTCATCATCATAAGAAGTGATTTTAGATGTGAATCTTTCTTTTCTGGTGTGATGGTTTATCCAGGACTTAGTATGGTGGAATAATAGGGTTCTTATAGTGCCAACTAACACTGGTTTCTGTTGCTTATGTTCTTAAGCTTGCCTCCTGCCATCTGGTTATCTCTAGTGCTACCTGTCCTCACCATGTGTGAGTGGAGCCTCGCCTTTCTGTGTCAGAATTCCTCAGAGTCAAGCTGTCTCTGTGATCCTGTGATTCTGGGATCCTGGGATCTTGAGATCCTGAGTGTGTCCAAACTTCTGGGAGTCAATCTGCCTTTAGGACCCTGAGATCCTCATGTGACCAAGCTTCTGTGATCCTGTGATCCTGTGATTCTGGTTATGTAGAAGTGCCTGGGAATGTTGCTTCCTCTGGGTGTTGTAGGACTGGCTGCGGATTTTGCACCCTGGGTCTGCTCAGTGCACTGGCCCAGACAGCCCAGAAGGGACCCGCACTACTGGCCTGGCAGAGTTCCTGTGTGCCCAGGTCCCACTGGTACCAGTAACTCCATCAATTATATTTTTTATCAGTTTTGTGTTTTCTATGGTTTCCTTCACTGCCAAAGCTTGGTTGTCCTGGTTTCAGTAATGAGCTCTCTAACTCCAAAGTACCTGGATTAAAGGAATGAATCACCATACCTGGACTTCAGGTGTTTTTACATTCTTTGCACAGGTTGGAAGCTTAGCTTGGTGGCGTCATACCCTGAGGTCACTATTCCCTTTATTCCATTTAATATCAGGATTTCCTTTGCTCTGTTTATCTCCTTGAACATAAGAGTTAGCTCCATTCTTACTGTCACCTCCTTTCCCCCTCAACTTCTACACTTTGTAAGTTTCCTTGCTAGGCTTGCTCCTTTTCATTATAGACCTCATAAGCATGGCTATTAACAGTCACATGACAAAGCCCACACTAGGCTGTTTTGAGATTTCCTCTGCAAACTCAATTAATATAAAACTTTTCACTTTAACCTCATGTAGATTTTTTGGTAAGAGCAAAAGTAGGCAGATTTTATTTTGCTAAACTATCCCAAGAACATTTTCTAGGCTACATATTAAAATTTTTCTACTGAAAGTTTTCAAGCCAGATACCCACAGTTCAAATCACCCTCAGCAGCATTGTCTTCCATGGTCCTACTACTATGGTTGACTAAGCCAAACTTTAATTGTCCAAATGCTTTTTTTTCTCTGATTTGTACTTTTTTGGGGACCAATTTTAATATCAAGATGATGCTGTTCTCATAGAATGAATTAGGAAATTATTTCTCTTGTTTGTCATTTTTTCTTTACATGTACAGTAAGAGAACACTTTCTGGATCTGGAGAATTCACTTTTGGTTTTTTTCTAATTTTTAAAGAGTTTGTAATTCAAGTGAACTCTTTGTCAAACGTGAGTGTGACAACTAACAATGCTAAAACTCAACTTGACAAGATCTGGGATCACTGAGGCAACAACACCGAGGCATGCCCCTGAGGGAGTTTCTCGATTGTTAGTGGAGGTATTGGGAGGACCTATACCAACAGTGGGCAGACAGTTTCATATGCTGAAGTTTCTGGCTGAACAGAAAGGAGAAACCGACTGGACAGCTAACACCCATCTCTTCTCCATCTCTTCACTGGGAATGCAATGTGGCCAGGTTCCTTACCCTTCTGCCACCTTAATATTCCCTGCCATGATAAACCCTTTCCCCTCAAGTTGCTTTCACTGGTATCTTGATGCAACTACCATGGAAGTAATGAAACAGTGAGTGTAGCGCTGAGTGTTTTCCTTGAGAAGCTTGCTGATTTATCCGAACCTTCACTGTTACACTCACTTCTCAGAATGCTCATTTTTTAAATGATCTTCATTGATCACAAATTTATTTTTATATTTTTCTTTTTGTATATTCATTATACAGGGTACTATATTATAAAAGGATATCTTTATAAATAAGCACATCTTGTATCTTTAGTAACCCCCTTGCTCCTACCTTTCTCTTCATGCCTCTCTTCCTTCAGTCCCTTTTGGTTCCTTTGATAGATGCACTCTGACTTTTCTTATATATACATAGATAATTTTATATGTTTTTATGACTATAAAAGCTATATATTTAAGAAGACACATATTTGTCCTTCTGAGACTGATTTAATTTGCTTAATATGATTATCTGTGGTCATATCAGCGTCCAGTAGACACCATGACTCTGTTCTCAGTTGCTCTTCACCTGATTTTTGAGAGAGGCTCTTTAGAAAAACCAGAGAATATCTGTTGCCTCGGCTGTCTGGCTAGTCAGCCCATGAATCCTGCTGTCTATCCTTACTCTGCTTTCAGGGCTAGGGTTACAGATGTATAACAGAATGTGTATTTAGTTAAGTGGATGCAAGTATCTAAATTTAGGTCCTAATGATTGCAAAGCATTTTGACCACTGAGCCCTGCCCCTAAAAGTTCTCAGTCCTTTTACAAGATGTTAACTATTTGCCTTGCCCCTTTGGCAATATAGTTTATATATACGGAAAAGTACTAAGACTTGTGCAAAACATGGGAACAAGAGCCTTTATTCTGCTTAGGGAAAAAAATCAAAAGTATTTCAAATACATAACAGGGAAAGATTAGTGTGAGTTTATGGTTCCAGATAAATTACTAATGTACTTTTGATATCTAACAGATTGCCCATCATCCTTTAAAGTCCATCTTTCAAGTTACTGCTCTGCACTGTGCTTAAGTATCATGCTACTATGGAAACCAGTGTCAACTGTTAAATTTGGAAAAGCCCCATAACAGTTTTAAACTATGTAAACTAAAACAATTCCATCTCTAGTCCATCCATGTGTGACTCAGTTCCTTGTCATACTAATTGTTTCTCTCATCTTCTTGTGGATATTATATATTGGAACCCTACAGCTCCATGTAGTCAATCCTACCACGTTACATTGTTGAAAATAATGCTGGCTAGTCCTCTCCTTCAGATCTACCACACTCCTGGATAACTTGGTTTCTAATTATGTGCCAAAACTTAAGAATGTGCTCAGGGTCCATTTGTCTCCTGGACACAATTATTTGGAAAAATGACTTTTTCTGAGCAGTTTGTTGGTCCCTCTACCATGGTAGAGAGTCAGTGATGCCTTTTGTACACAGTCTTAAGCAAGATAGACATGATTTCAACAATCACGGTGCATGTCTTTCCTGACTTTTAGTTTTCTGACACAAAAACCAATTTTTATCAACTAGGGTTCTTCTTGTTCCCAATTCTACATGCTGTTCAGCTCTGCTTTGAGTGGCTGAATGGAGCTGTTTGTCAGGCCTTTAGCTTATGACACATTTGTGCCTGACTTTCTCCCGGAGATCCTCATTCTCTTCTCGAAGTTTTTCACACTCCTGCTTTATTTTCTTCTCTTCCTAAAAAGTGACAAGAGGAGAAAATGAACCATTGCTTTGAGTTGATCCCTGTGTTCTATGCAGGTTCCATACTGGTTAGTTTTTATTAATTCGTTAACATTTCCTCTAACCTTAATTTTTATTTATAATTTTAATCTGTTTTTATTTATGAGTAAATTTAGTGCTTAGGGCTCCATTTATCGAAGAATCTGTTCCATTGGTGGACTAAATCAATTGTCTAATTCAGTTCCAAGCATCCAGGTCTGTGGCTCACAAACACCTATAACTCCTTTTTCAGGGTATCTGAGTCCTTCGTTGGGCCTGGATAGATATGAAATGCATACAGGCAAACACACACACACACACACACACACACACACACACACACGGACACATGCGCGCGCGCACACACAATTTTTGTTTTTAATGAAGGGAACATAGAAGGTGCTGCACTTGTAATACCCAAATTTTGTGCTCCATGGCTCTCCTGTGCTCCTCCCTCAGCTGCTCCAGTTCTCTTTCCATCTTCTCACGCCATTGTTTCATGTGCTCCTGGTAAATCTGCTCTTTCTGTTGCATCAACTGCTCATTCATCTTCCTCATTTCCTCCAGCAGTTTTGAGGCACTCTCTGCAGCTTCAGTTTTTACACGCACCGCTGTGAAGGAAAGCAAGAAAGAAGGTTTAAATGCTGTCCTGCTCTTCCTCTAAGATTTCACTGTTCCTGCTGACTTCATAGTGACACCCAGGCCTGATGCCAGTCAGTAAGATGCAGCTTTGTTCTATTGGTTGTAGTTTAGGGTCCCAGGATTACAGATTATTTAAACTTTTCATGCTTTTGAGGACACATTGTCCCTTAACTTGTGCCTCACCTTCAATCGCCCTTTCTTTTTCTGTCAGACTCTGGTCTGTCTGTAGAATTGCATCTGTTATATCCTCCTTTGTCTGTAAGAATTCCTTGAGAGCTTCTTCAGCCTTTGAGTACAGGGAACATAAAGTTTACAGGAGAATGACTGCAAGGTTTTGTACCTTCCTCCCTACTGACCTTCCCTCCAATGATATCAATCACAGAAGCAAACACACAATCTAGGCTGGACTCCAGTAAGGAATGTCTGTTATTGGAGGCCTCTGTAGAAAACAAAGACTCATTTTAGACTGAAGCTCTAATTTTGGAGTTAATGGCGCTGTGGTCATAGGTGTGTAAGTTTGCTGAAGACATAAGCCCCTCATAGAGAACACAGAGATCAGAGTGAATGAGAGAGGAAGAAAGTGTGGGGCTGGGAAAGATGATGGGCAGAGAGTCATGGTATGATATTCTTTAAAGACAATGTGAAGCCCAAACTGATGAATTATAAGTTTTGATTAAGGGATTGTCATTGAGTACTTTATAACATAAAGAGTCTAGCTAAAATAGTGGTTGACAGTCACACTGGTGGCTACGGTGATAAGGTTGAGCTCAATTCTTAAGGGAGCACACTGTCTCTGATGGGTGAGCAGGAAATATCCAGTATGACAACATTCAGGTATGGGATAAGCAAACAGCATATGCCTGGAGTTCCCCAGGGATGCTTGGGGGACACTGCAGTCTGATGGTAAGCAATTTCCCAGGACATACATAATCTTGGTTACCTGCACCCCCTTCCCAGGTTCCTCATAGTACTTTTTCTTCAACTCCTGTATCTTCTTGTTAAAAAGACTGTAACCCCTTGGTTTGTAATAAACACCCTGCTTCACATCTTCTTCTAGTGGACCGAAAATATCCCGAAGCAGAGACAAACAGCGATCTGAGGACACCTCTTGGTTCTTCTTACAGAATTCCCCTTGCTTTCTTTCTAATTCTGTCTTTAATAAAATATATATAAAGAAAAAATTAATAAGAATAAGGAAACCAAAGTTTAGACTTTTTGGGAGCATTCCTTATAAGTAAAACAAACACAAAACACAAAACAAACCCAAAAGCAAAACAAAGGTATATGAGCACTGACTATAACTAGATAGATCTCTTCCTCTGATGCGAGCTTTTAGGGACATCATCCTTGCTCCTTGACAGTGAAGTTCAGAGCAGAGATTTACACCTTTAGATGTTAAACTACTTTTTCAGACTGGGCTAAAGATGATACAAGGAATAAACATGGCTCAATGTTAATTTGTTATTGGCTTGGGTATCAAATCAGTCTGCTGACAAAGGCATGCAACGTGATCAGGTACACTAGTTATCCATTATTTATTAATTAAACGGAGATATTACTAGCTTATTCATGACAGAAGAAATATTTCAAAGCTTTGAGTGTATTGCAATCAATTTTTATTTATTGTGATTATTAGTAGGAATCTATTACTACTTCAAAATCTAGTCCCAGTTACCTAAACACAAGCATCCATTTGACTTGCTTGTCAAAATGGCTGATTCTGGAAAATATCATCCTAAGTGAGTTAACCCAATCACAAAAGAATACACATGAAATGCAATCACTGATAAGTGAATTTTAATGAGCCCAGAAGCTCTGAATACTCAAGGTACAATTAGCAAATCAAAAGATTCCCAAGAAGAAGGAATGATAGGACACTGCTCCAGAAAGGACTGGTTCCAGTTTTGAAGTAGAGTACCAGAACAGAGAAAGGGTTGGGGGGTGATTGGGGAATGCACGGGGTGGGGTGGGGGGAGAGGACTTATGGGACACATGGTGAGGTAGGAACTGGGCAAGGGGAAAGCCTTTGGAATGTAAACAAAGAATATAGAAAATAAAATAAAAATCTACATTCAAGAAATTTGAGAAAAAAATTACCTCTAATTTTGTTAGGAACACTTGATTAACATCTTTGAAGGAATGTTCCATGAAGATCTTGGTGGCTTCTTTCTCACAGGTCCTGTGCAGGTCCAGCAGCTCCTGGAGGGTCTTTGTGGGCAGCTGCACCCTCTGGCTCATCTGCTGGTCATAGTGGGCAATGGCCTTTCGTAGTGCTGCTGAGTTCTCTATTTCTGCCAAAGCCAGGACAGCATTCTCCATGCAGGGGAGAGACCCATTGCTGATGGAGTTCACATAGGTTGTCACCAAACTGTTTAGTCCTACAACCAGGAAGCAGGTAACAATATTTGCTACAGATGGATGGAGACAAGTCTATTCTGTGAAAGTTTAGATATGTCAGTCATTGATGCCATAAAGCATCAGTGTCCTTAGCATCATTTAGGAGAATGACAAATGGAAGCATCCCAGCCTCTGACTCACACTGATGGAAGTAGACATTCCTCTTAGCAAGATCCTCTCATGAGGTGTCTGCAACCCCAAAGGCTAAGAATTCTGGATGGAGATTACACGGGCCTGTGTCTATGGAGTGTTTGCATCCATTTCAACATAAGCACCATGAGACTAGGCTCCACACCTCCATCATGACTGTCTATGTCACCACCACTGTCCACTGTAAGCATTTCATTCAGATTAGGGAGCAAAACAAGGTCACAAACTCTCTGTCAGGTTGATTAAAATAAATAGCATTACCAAGAGAGCATTCTGCATGAGGTGACTTGACAATGACTGAGCAGCTCCATGTACACTTCATTGAACTTACTTTAAAATTTAAGAGCCATACTTACTTAGTGACTATCTTATTGGTCTACTTAAGTCCAGTGTGCCCAGGTGAGTTAAAAGGTTTTTTAACTTCCTCTTGCTTTCTTTTCTCTTTTTCTAACAAGAATATCTTGTTAGAAAAAAGTTATTGATTATAAATTGATTATAAATGACGGTATCACCTACAGTTGGTATCACCATGACATTGCTTGTGATTGTAAATTGATTATAAATGATGGTATCACCTATAGATGGTATCACCACCTACAGTGGGGATAGATTGCTGTAAGGAGCCATTCTAAGCTACACGGCCACAAATGCTCACCTCTGAGATGACTGTTGAAGTGTTGTGAGATTGTTAAACAAAAGCCTTTCCCATAAATTGATGGCACAGAAGACTCCAGGAACTGACCAGCCATAAAAGATAAGGGGCATCCCTGGATAATTTCCACCAAGCCCTGAGCCATTTGGTCTGGCATCATCCTGTCTTCATCTCCTTGATAAGTTGCCTTCCTTTCTCACCAGTCACCTCTGCTCTCACTGCCTGAATGCCTTAATTAACTACTGGAGTGCAAGCATCTCACAGTCCTGCTATCTCACCTTCTTTGATCTGCCATACCAGGAACTGTCTGAAGCAATAAACTGACTGATTATTTAGATACCAGACCTCCTTACAGGAACCAGTTAATTGACAAACTGGCCTTCAAAGTGTCTTTCTCCCTCATCCCAAGACATCCCATTTGGCTGTTTCAAGATTTACTGCCTTTGTCTCACTTCCCCTTCTTACTGCTTATAAGCCATTGCTTTCCGAATATTAAACGGACTCTGACTAAAGCTTGTCATATGCAGGGTCTCGTTCTGTCTCTCCCCCTCATCCCCCATGACCCCTAGGCAGCACCTCTCCGGGGACCCTGGAATAACTGGACCTGCTGGGCGGTTACAGATTGTTTCTTCAAAGCTGAAGTAGGCCATTGCTGTCTAGTGGTTCTGTGGACTATAGAGGTAGACAGACTGTGAGAGGACTCACTTGGTCCATTGACCTTGAGGCCTCCTGAAATCGTTTTCACCTTGGAAGACCTGAACATATAGGAACAGAACTCTGCCACTTGTACCACGAAGTCAGAGTCCAGGTCTTGATCCTGCAGTGATTCCAGCTGCCCAAGCTTCTTCCCGGGTGCTGGGCGCTCAAACACAAAGCATTTCTTAGTTGGGAAGAACTTCCGGATACAGAGCCGAGGCAGGTTTAATTTTTTTTCTTTTTCTTTTTGGCCAGTACCTAGATGGAGTGAAAAATCGAATTTTCAGCCAGGACGTGTGAGCCGGGTATATGTTTTAAGTTTCATCATGTGAATATTTGAAATGCTGAAATGCTCAAAATTTAGGCAGGAGTATTATAAGTTGAGGCCAGCCTGGATCAGATAGTGAGATCCTATCTGATCTCACTGAAAATACGAAACAAGAAGAGAGAATGGGAATGTGTGGGAGTTGGGCAATGTTTTCTGCTTTAAGAATTTTTCTTTCTTTCTTTCTTTCTTTCTTTTTTTTTCTCTTTTTGGTAAAAGGCATTAACAATGCTGTGTTAGTCTTATCAGGATAGGTGGTTTCTAAGGATTCAACACCCTTACAGTAGGTGGACTGTTTACACAGACAACATGCAAACCCATGAGTACAGCATCATTTGATTTCTATAGACTACTGGCAACCCATCATGTCTGGTGGCCACACTATTCCCACAGTTGTATGATGTAACACTTCATTCTAGTTTTTCTCAAATATAGCTTCATTCGTAAACATAATAGTCAAATTAATCTCTGTAGAGAAAACTGTGAAAGACAAATAAATAAGAGAAAATGCTTAACTCAGTCTGCCAAATCATACATTAAGCACTAATTTTTATGTGTAGTCAACTAGAAGAAATAAGTACCCCAGGTATAAGAAAATTATAGATAGAAGCTGAACTCTCAGTCTTGTTTTGTTTTGTTTTGTTTTGTTTTTTCATCCTCATTTCCAAGTTTTAAGTCTCTTACCTTGAAGAAGCCTCAGGGAATTCTCTAGGTATTCATCTGCTGAGATAGCTTGCCCATTTATTTTCAGCTCAAGAGAGAAGTCTCTCAGAGTCCACACAAAGTCTGGAAAGAAGCTCACATATTCATCTGAGTCCTCCAACTCCTGATGGTCAGGGGAGCATCTTGTTCTGATTCTGTCTGTCAGCTCTGTCACATAGCTGATCAGCTAATTAAGGAAAGACACTGAAACAACTGTAGAACCAACCAAAGCTCCAGATTACCTATGCCACAAAAATTCCACATTCATTTGTCTCATCCCTAAGTGCATTGTGAATAGTTCCTGCTACATATTTGTGAGTGACTATAATTTTATGTTGAATTAAAAAATCTAGAGTCATGAAGGTAGGTCTGAACCTCAGAAAGGATACTGCAGCTGGTCCAGGACCTGCTGGTTGATGGCTCCCATGCTGTTGTAGACAAAGGTGCTGCTTAGTAGAATGGCCAGGGCAAAGATCCAGCAGTCATTCTGGTTGTCACCCTGGAAGTCACCACAGATACAGGTAGAGGGTATGTCTTGTTCTTGTGTCACTTTGCAAATCAGCAGTAGTAAAATATGCATACTTCATGAGAGGGTATATTAGTCTTAAAAATTGAAACCTTGTAGCCTATGCAAGGTACAGAACCAAACAACCAGAAACAATAAACCTGCAGATGCTGTCCAGGCACTTGCAGGGTGAATGTTCTCTTAGTTTGTAGATTCATTTGTGATGATTCACAGGAGGGCTGGTTATAATTATGTGTGTGTGTGTGTGTGTGTGTGTGTGTATGTGTGTGTGTGTGTGTATGTGTGTATGTGTTTAATATTGCAGACTACCATTTTGATGTTATACAATCTAGTCTTGTGACAACTTTCCTCTTCTTTGTTAGATAAATATGACACATGTCATGTATGTATGAATGAAGAGGAGGTAATGATCATGTTCTAATTCTTATTGAAAAACTACAAGCCTTACAGCCTGAGTTCAATTCCCAGAACCCACATAGTGGAAAAGAGAACTGATCCACATATTGTCCTGTAAGCTCCACATGTGTACTGTAGCTCATGCAACATGACACTTGTGATGATCTCACCCACACAATTACATGTGCACATCCATGCACACACAGGTATACGAGGGCACACACACACACATATATACACAAAAAATAATAGAAGATTTAAAAATAGCATAGACAACAGCATAGAGTATTCAGAGATTAAGTCTGGATTACAAATTGAACCCCATTCTTACTTTCTCAACATCTCCCAGGCCCTCGGTGTCTAGCAGAACTAGGGTGCTGTCAGACTTCTGGGGATGAGGCACACACCACATCCAGATGCCCTTGGTTTGAGACTGCACTGTGGAGCCCAGGGAGAAGCCTGAAAAGCAGAGAAGACAGAGGGATTAGACAACCATTAGGGCTCCCAGAAAGTGGTAATAAAGTTACCATATTGGAAGTGGAAAGGGATTAAATGTGCTTGCTAGACTTGGAGAAGATTACAGTTCAGTTCTCAGCATCTACAGAGCAGCTGACAACTGTAGAATTCCAGTTTCATGGAACCTTAAGCTCCTGTCTAGCAGCAGTGAGTACCAGGCATGCCCTTAGTACACAGACAGAATATTCACAGATGTGAATTTAAAATAAACACATCTTTCTTGAAAAAAATCAATACAAGCGAGTCAGGAGAATTAGCTGAAACTAAAGCTAGTTCTGATCTCACACTCACAGATATAACAGATACTCATTTTCTGATATGCAGAATGCCATAGTCACAAGGCCTTCAGGCTTGCACCAAGGTTCTGAAAGGAATGTGTGGCAGGGTCAGTCTTTCAGGTGGAGTCCCTGAGCTTCCTGTGTGTGATGGTAAAGGTAAAGTAACCCTGGAGACCTCAAGTTGTTAGAGATGCCAGGACAGAGGCATGCCCACTGAGGAAAGCTTGAGTCAGTAAATCCAACTGAACCTAGAGAGATCCCTTGTACCCTTTAAAGAGCAGGACCCTAGAGGCAGGGTCTGAAAGATGATGGTGTATACAGAAGACCACCACATGTCCTGTATACTACACACTGAGTTACAGTTCTTGGGGTTTTGCCTGCTGGAGTTCAGTCTTGTTCTGGAATGTTCTTCGCTCCCCATCTTCCTGAACACTGAAAAATGGGAATGTTTACTTTGTGACATTTCATGTCACAGGTTGCCTTGAGTCTGTGAAGAGACTTTGGATTTTTTTTTACATTATTAGAAGCATAATAGGGACTTTTGAAGATGGAGCCATTGCATTTAGGGTCCTGGATCAGAATGCTATGGATTGCATATAAAATATGCATCACAGGACCATGTTTTTGAACCATGGTCCTAAGTTAGCACCACTGTTTTGGGAGAGATGGATGCATTAGGGGGTAGGATTTGCCTGGCAGTGGGAAGCCCTTGGAATGTTAATACTTGGCTTGCTTTTGGTCCTGTGCTGTCTGCTTCCTGGTCAGCCATGATACAAAAAGCCACACACTCCTACCAGTACACATAGAGCCACAAAGCCATGTCTCCCTTTCCATAGTGGACTGATATCCCCCAAATTGTGAGGAGAGTAAACCCTTCTTCCTTACATTGCTTCTGTCAGGCATTTGATCAGTGGTGAGACTAACACAACCCGAAACCCTAGGCTCAGACAGGTATCTATAGCCATCTTCATTTTAGCATCGTTCAGAGTACTCAACTGTCTTCTCCACAGGTGAATGGATAAGACAATGTTAAGGATAGCTGACCATTGACCCTGAAAAGGGAAGACTGTTTTGCTGTCCTGTTCTCACAGGGACAAGGGTCGAAGGTATCATGCTAAGTGAGAGAACAAGCAATGAAAATCCCTATATTTTGTGTGAGTCCACATATGTGACACTGCTAGGACAGTCAGAGTCCTAGATATAGCATGTGGAATAGCAGGATGGGATGGATAAGGGTCTGGTTCTAGAGATGGATTGGGAAATACACAGGTGTATTAGTTTATCTAATGTCACAGATCTGGATACTTAAATTATACGGATGACTCTTATGTAATTTATGATAATAGAAAAGTTAACACATACTATGAATATGCTTTTAAGCATCAAAAACCCATTGTTCCTACAGGAACATTTTATAAATGCCTCTAAGCTAATTAACATGTAAATTAAATTATCCTTATGATTGTACAGAAGCATAACAGGGTGTCATGCCACTTGGTAGGAACTTGATATTGGTCAAGGTGAACTTCTTCTCCCAGCCTTTGTTGAGCAGGGATTCCTGTGCTATTTAGGATCCTGATCCACCTAGGGTGGATTGCTCAGAGTAAAGGTGAAGTTCCTTGTTCCTTCAGGTTTACGAATTCCTGAATTAAGCAGGTGACCTGCCCAGCTGCCTGAGCAGTGGAGTCAAGAGTCTGGGGGGAGGGATTCACCCAAACTGTTAAATGGTCTGACCTCCATTAAAGTTTCAGCCTCGATCAGATCAGTAAACTATTGTACTGGCCCTCGTTCTTTTCGCGGCTTCCCCATCCATCCCTCAGCTTCTGTTCCAGGAACACAGCTTGCAGTAGCTGCAGGCAGCTCTAGAATTCAACATATTATTCCCATTCTGCATCCTGGAAAGCAACCCTTTCTGGTTTTAGAAGGCAAACTAGAAGCCAGATGTGATGGTACAGATATGTAAGCAGCACTCAGGAGGCCGAGACAGAAGGATCATGGGTTTGGGCTCAGCCTGACTACGTACTGAGCTAGATACCAGCTTGGGCTATGTGGCATGACCTTGCCTCAAAAATGACAGCAAACAGAAAGAGCAGCAGTGGCAACAGCACAGAGAATTGCAAGGGACAACAGTGACTGGAAAATTAAATCTTCATACTCTCATTCAGGAAGCAGACAACCTGTGTGTGCCTGAGGCACAGCACAGCTTTGTTGGTGGCACTCACCTGTGTTCTTCCCAGCCAGCTTGTTCATCAGGTAGGATTTGCCTGTGCGGTAGAGGCCCACAATGGCCACCACCACCAGGGGCTTCTGGATAGCAGACAGGATGCTCAGGGCTTCCTGGTTGGCTCTCAGTTGCCCCTTCTCATTCTCAATGAGGCAGACAGGGTGTGACATGTTGTTCATTGAGGCCATGGCCATAGCCTGTCCCCTGTGTATAGGCAGACAGATAAGCAAAGGCTTCAGATAGCTGTAATAGTCAGTATGTTTTGTCAGGAATCCCCAAGTACAACCTTCTATATGTAATGCAAAGAGATCTCCAACCCATTTGGTGATTTAAAAACATCTATGACATATAGAATTGATGCAATAATTTTAAGATTTGGAGCTGTGTAGAAAACCATAGATCAGGAGACTATGTATAATCTTCTTATACTTTCAGAAAGTCTACTTTCTGAAAATAATGTAAAAGGCCTCCAGACCCTAGCACAACTGACTCCATATTCGAATTGACATTCAGGCCATAAATCACAACAGAGAGATAAGATCACCAACCAAATGAAAACAAAGACCTAATACATCCAAGTTCAAGGCTCTGTGAAAGCTCCTAAATGTAGTACATTTCCTTTCTGGCTTCTATATTTATGTTTCTGCTTTAGTGCTCTTGTTAAGTGACATATGACAAACCAGAACATGGATTTTGTGTTTACAAGTTCACCCTGAGACAGGCTCAAACTACACTGGGATCCTGAACAACAAGGGTATCCTGCTAATAACGTCTTCCTATTGCCTTAAACACATATCTAAGTAGTCTTCTCTCATGGGTACCAAACAGCACTTCAGGAGGTCACAATATTCCCCTTTTTGTCAGTCAGTTGTATTTCTCTGTATCCCCCACCCCATTCTGTTTCCCTGGATTGACCACTGACTGTCTTTGTGTGCGACTTCAGGATCTAAGGTCTATAGACCCTCCTGATGGGGACCCTAATCCCTTTGGCTCTTCCACATTACCCAGAGAAACAAATAAGCAAAATACCCGGAGCCCCACACTGGAGCTCTTGCTTGTCTTATATAGCTCTAGTCTTTCTCAGAGTCCTTGATTCTACTTGTTACCCTGTAAAAATAGTTCTCAGGCTCCCTGCCTATTCTAAGAAGTCCCAGGCTAAAAAGGGTGGAGTGGAACTCACTCCTTCCTCTTTCATGATTTTTGTGTTTGTTTGTTTTTCAACCAATGATCTTCCTATATGGAAAATTAAAAATTCACTGCTGTCTGGGTGGCTGATATTGCAGCCTGGACAGGACGCATTTTCCTGTCTGTATAACAGTGACCAAAACAAACGGAAACTCTTTCACTTTTAGAAGAATTAAAGACAGCTGTCATCCAACAAGCTTCAGATATTAGAGGAGAAGTGATAAAAATTAGAATAATAAAGGCAAAAGTAGCCCCCCTTGCTGGACAGAGCCCAAAAGTTGTTGAATAACAAAAATCAGATGTAGACAGGAAAGTCACTGACTCCTTCTCTGCTGGTGAGATGCAGACACAATAGCCAACAGCCCTGGAAACACAGAGGGGAAGTGCAGTTCACATGGACTAGCATGGAGACAAAGGCACCATGGTGCCCTACCAGTTACCCTGCATCCCATCTTCCTGCCTGGGGAGAATGCTGAGAGCGCTGATTCTCATGAGTGTGATTCCTCCAGAGAATCCCATTTGTACACTGCCTTGGACAGGAAAGATGAAGATCACTCTGTATTCTTCCATAGATAAGTCAGCCCATCTTTCCTTTTAAGTAAGTGGACAGAACCAGAGGGGAGTTACCATGAACAACTTACATGAACCAGATTGCCCCAAGGAGTGAAAAATTCTCTGACCTTATTTAATGAGACTCCAAATACTCCTCTCCTGCCTTCCTATCTTAGGTTTTCTGGGAATATAGATTATAAAATGCATACCTTACCACATTAGTTACAGTCCTCGGGCTGCAGAATATAAGGTAAGAAGTGTTGCTACCAGAGGCTTCCTGTCTTGCCTACCAGTTGAGAGGAGCAAAAGGAGTCATTCTCAGAGGAGGGTTGCAGCCACCCTTCACAGGCCAATTCTGAAGACTAAGAGACAGGTTTGATAGTAACTTGGTGTAGCCAGGTCTTGCTGTTTCTGGATAGTAGTTGTTTCAGGAAGAAGGAAGAAGTTTTAGTAAACCTGTCATCTGGCCTGAGACCAAAAGAAGACATTTCAGGCTTTAAGATAGTTCTGAGTTCAGCTCCAGCCCTAGCACGTCCAGATGTTTCCATGCACTTTTACTCTATTGTCTATGAAACAGAAAACATGACAAAATGCGGTTTAACCCAAATTTTGGTCAGTGGCAATGTTCTGTGACACATGCATCTAAATGAGTAGACTATGTAGCCACAGGGTTGTCCACCTTTTATGAATTGTGGAAGGCATTATAATTCTAATGAACCAAAGAAAGAAAAATTAAAGAAAAAAAACCAAGGAAATAAAACAAAGAAAACATAATAACAAAAAACAAAAACAACAACAAAACAACCTCTCCCCATTCACTGTGGAACAGGACCAAATACTCACAGCACTCCAGGACTGAGGTGAAGTTCTTCTCTAAGGAACACCGGAATGCCAGATGTCCAATATGTCTGTGACCCTGTCTCAGATCCTACTGCATGACCACACCCCAGTCCAGTGTAAGAAACACAACACCCTCATTCCTGCTATCTTCTTATCTGATACCAACCTGGTGGTGCTCAAGTATGACTGTCCACATTCGAAAGGTTAAATCAGGGTTGTGACAGCTGTATCAGTTTTAAGCAAAACCATTTGAGCCCACACCAAAGGGCTCTGAGTCCAAAGGGCAGAACTGATCAATCTGTCCCGGGCTGTCTTATGGGGAAAAGGAAAGTGCACTATCAGATACAGGACACTGTGTATGTTCTCACAACCAGGCGTGGTTTAGCAGGAAATTCTATCAGATCTTCAAAGAAGAGTTAATACATATACTCTTCAAACTTTTTCATGAAATAGAAACTCAAGATAAACTACCCAATTCATTCTATGAAGCCACAATAATGCTTATACCTAAACCGAAATAGAGCAAACAAGGAAGGAGAACTTCAGACCAATCTCCCTCACGAACATTGATGCAAAAATATTGAACAAAATCCTGGCCAACCGAATCCCAGAATGCATCAAAACTATAATTCACCATGATCAGGTAGGCTTCATCCCGGGGATGCAGGAATGGTTCAATATAGAGAAATCTCTAAATGTAATACACGACATAAACAAACTAAAGGGAAAAAACCACATTGTCATTTCAGTAGATGCTGAAAAGGGTTTTGACAAAATCCAGCATTCCTTCATGATGAAAGTCTTGGAGAGATTGGGAATCCAAGGCCCATACCTAAACATAGTGAAAGCAATATACTGCAAACCAGTAGCCAACATCAAGTTAAATGTAGAGAAACTTGAAGCAATTCCATTAAAATCGGGGACCAGACAAGGCTGCCCACTCTCTCCCTATCTATTCAATATAGTACTTGAAGTCCTAGCCAGATCAACCAGGCAGCAAAAGGAAGTCAAATGTATACAAATTGGAAAGGAAGAAGCCAAAATATCACTATTTGCAGATGATAAGATAGTAGACTTAAGCAGCACCAAGACTTCTGGCAGAGAACTCCTTAAGCTGATAAACAGCTTCAGCAAAGTGGCTGGATATAAAATTAATTCAAGCAAATTAGTAGCTTTCCTCTACTCGAAGGATAAACAAGTGGAGAAAGAAATTAGGGAATTGACATCCTTCATAATAGTCCTAAATAATATGTCATACCTAGGTGTGACCCTAACAAAGCAAATGAACTTTAAGTCTCTGAGGAAAGAAATTGAAGAAAGTCTCAGAAGGTGGAAAGATCTCTATGTTCATGGGTTGGTAGAATCAAGATAGTAAAAATGGCCATCTTTCACAGAGCAATCTATTGATTCAATGCAATTCCCATCAAATTCCCAAATCAATTCTTCATAGATATAGGAAGAGCAATTCTCAAATTTATCTGGAATAACAAAAAACCCAGGATAGGGTAGCAAATACTATTCTCCACAACAAAAGATCTTCTGAGGGAATACCCATCCTGAACCTCAAGATCTGCTACAGAGCAGTAGTGATAAAAAACTGTTTAGTATTGGTATGCAGACAGGCATGAAGATCAATGAAATAGAACTGAAGACCCAGAACTGAACCCACACACCTACAGTCACTTGATATTTGACAAAGGAGCTAAAAACATCCAGTGGGAAAAAGATAGCATTTTTAACAAAAGGTGCTGGATCAATTGGAGAGCTGCATGCAGAAAAATGCAAATCAACACATTCTTATCTCCTTGTACAAAGTTCAAGTCCAAGTGGATCAAGGATCTACACATAAAACCAGACACATTGAAGCTTATACAGGAGAAAGTGGGGATGAATCTTGAACATGTGGGAACAGGGGCAAAGTTCCTGAACAGAATACCAATGGCTTATGCTCTAAGAACAAGAATCAACAAATGGGACCTCATAAAACTGCATAGCTTCTGTAAAGCAAAGGACACAGTCAATAGGACAAAAGACAACCAACAAAGTGGGCAGCTATACCACTCCTAGCCATATACCCAAAAGATGCTTCTATGTGTAATAAGGACACATGCTCCACTATGTTTATAGCTACTTTATTTATAATAGCCAGAAGATGGGAAAGAACCCAGATGTCCCTCAACAGAGGAATGGATACAGAAACTATGGTATACATACACAATGGAGTACTATTCAGCTATTAAAAACAACAAATTCATGAAATTCTTAGGCAAATGGATGGAACTAGAAAGTGTCATCCTGAGTGAGGCACCCCAATCACAAAAGAACACACATGGTATGCACTCACTAATAAGTGGATGTTAGGCCAAAAGCTCAAAATAAACAAGTTACAATTGACCAAGCTCAAGAAGGAGGACTTCAGTGAGGGTGCTTTGGTTCCTTTAAGAAAGGGAACAAAATTGTCACAGGAGCAATAAGGGAGACAATGTGTGGAGCAGAGACTGAAGTAAAGGCCACCTAGAGACTGCCCTACCTGGGGATTCATCCTATAAACAGTCAAAAAACCCAGACACTACTATGGACGACAAGAAGTATATACCAAAAGTGTATGCCATGGTTGTTTCTGGAGGAACCCTGCCAGAGCCTTACAAATACAGAGGGGATGCTAGCAGCCAACTATTGGACTGGGCATGGTGTCCCCAATGGAGGTGCTGGAGGATGGTCCAGAGGAGCTGAAGGGGTTTACAGCCCTATGGGAAGAACTATGATTTTGGGCTACCCAGACACCCCAACACTCCCAGGGACTGAACCATCAACCAAGGGACACACATGGTTTCAGCCAAAAATGTGGCAGAGGAAGGCCTTGTGGGGCCTCAGTGGGAGAAATGGTCCTTGGTCAGGTAAAGACTCAACAGAGGCCTGAACAAATGAAATGGTGGGGGAGGGGGGGTGGTGAGGACAGAGTGCGTTGGGTGGAGAGGCATATATGTGGAGGCAGGGGGAAGCAGGAAGGGGAGGGGTTGGGAGGTATTTTGGGAGGGGGGATATCAGGAAACGTTTTGCCATTGGCAATGTAAATGAAGAGGATATTCAATAAAAAATAATAAATAAAAAAAAAAAAGAAACACACTACCCTCAACCTGCTATCTTCTTATCTGAAGCCAACCTGGTGGTGCTTAATTATGACTGTTCAAAGTCGAAAAGTGAAATCAGGGTTGTGAGAGATGTATTAGTTTTCATCAAAACCATTTGAGCCCAAGCCAGGTCTCTCAGTCCAAAGGGCAGAACTGATCAATCTGTCCCAAGTTCTCAGATGGGGAAAAGGAAAGTGTACCAGCAGATACATGACACTGTATATGTTTTCACAACCAGGCATGCCCATGACATGAGCAACATAGAAACAGGGCTTCTTGCCATTGGGAAACGGATATTAAACAAAGATCACCTTGTCACCCCTGAGACTTTTTGGCCACCCCTACAGATTGCTATCCTTCACTGCCAAGAACATCAGAGAGAAACTCCCCTGAGGCAAGAGATATTCAGGCTACTGACCTGGCTGCCTGACAAAGAGCCCTAAAACCAATGATAAGGCCCTATTGATATCTCTAGGATTATCATTAACCTAGCAGTGCCTGAGAGAGATTCTTAGGCACAACCAAGAAGAAATAGAGTATGTAAAAGAACAAATGGGCACCTCACGCCCTCACTTTGATGCAGAGGTTACGATCCTTTTCCTAGAAAGTGCTGTCAGCACTTTGCTAACTGACCTTTGCCAGGCTATTCATTTAGGGTCCACAAAACTTTCTGAGTTGCTCAGACCGAGGTATGTTATTCAGAGACTGAACAGCCTGACTCAGGATATCTTGCAAGATGCCAGGATTGTGCTCAAGTAATATTAAAAAAACAGAGCTGTTTCCTATGAAGGGATCTCAAAAAGAGTCCAATGCTATTGGAAATACTGGAAATTCTGATTTCACCAAGCTCTGTCCTGCAATCTCTACTAGTTTTTATAGATTCCCTTTCCAGGTGGGTTGAAGCATGCAGAACCAGGATGGAAACTGCACAAATAGCAGCTTAAAAAGCTCCTCCAAGGAGCTGGTCTCTTGATTTGGCCTTTCCTTATTAATGGTGTGTGATAATGGCCTGGCTTTTATAACCTAACTTCACAGTTAATGGGTAAATGTTTAGGCATAGATTAATTAAATACTTCCTTGTGCTTGTAGACCTCAGAGGACTCCACAAGTATGAAAATAGCTGGACATTAAAAGAAACTCCAACAAATGTTTATTTGAGTCTAGCAAAAGGTGGTAGACCTCCTTTATTTGTTTTGTTTTGGGTACTCTGTTCCCCTTTATAGGGAGAGATTTACCCCTTATGAGATTATGCTTGGAAGATGACCTCTATTGCTCCCCAGGATCAGAGAACAGCAGTTGGTGGAACTCTCTAACTATTCCATCCTCAAGTAGCTATAGGCCCTATGAAGAATTGAGTTGGGATTTTGATGGGGATCGCATTGAATCTGTATATTGCTTTTGGCAAGATGGCCATTTTTACTATATTGATCCTGCCAATCCAGGAGCAAGACATATTTTTCCATCTTCTGAGGTCTTCTTCGATTTCTTTCTTCAAGGACTTGAAGTTCCTGTCATACAGATCTTTCGCTTGTTTGGTTAGAGTTACACCAAGATACTTTATGTTGTTTGTGGCTATTGTGAAGGGTGTTATTTCCCTAATTTCTTTCTCAGCCTGCTTGTCCTTTGAGTACAAGAAGGCCACTGACTTGCTTGAGTTAATTTTATAACCGGCCACTTTGCTGAAGTTGTTTATCAGCTGTAGAAGTTCTCTGGTGGAGTTTTTTGGGTCGCTTAGGTAAACTATCATATCATCTGCAAATAATGATAGTTTCACTTCTTCCTTTCCAATTTGTATCCCTTTGACTTCCTTATGCTGTCTAATTGCTCTTGCTAAAACTTCAAGTTCTATATTGAAAAGATATGGAGAGAGAGGGCAGCCTTGCCCAGTCCCTGATTTTAGTGGGAATGCTTCAAGTTTCTCTCCATTTATTTTGATGTTGGCTACTGGTTTGCTGTAGATTGCTTTTACTATGTTTAGGTATGGGCCTTGAATTCCTGCTCTTTCCAAGACTTTTAGCATGAAAGGATGCTGAATTTTGTCGAATGCTTTTTCAGCATCTAATGAGATGACCATGTGGTTTTTTTCTTTCAGTTTGTTTATGTAGTGGATTACATTGATGGATTTCAGTATATTGAACCATCCCTGCATCCCTGGGATGAAGCCTACTTGATCATGGTGGATGATCGTTTTGATGTGCTCTTGGATTCGGTTCGCAAGAATTTTATTTAGTATTTTTGCATCTATATTCATAAGAGAAATTGGCCTGTAGTTCTCTTTCTTTGTTGGATCTTTTTGTGGTTTAGGTATTAGCGTAATTGTGGCTTCGAAGAATGAGTTGGGCAGTGTCAGCAATTCTCAAATTCATCTGGAGCAACAAAAAACCGAGGATAGCTAAAACTATTCTCAACAATAAAAGGACTTCTGGAGGAATCAATATCCCTGACCTCAAGGAGTACTACAGAGCAATTGTGTTAAAAACTGCATGGTATTGGTATAGCAACAGGCAAGCAGATCAATGGATCAGGATTGAAGACCCAGAGGTTAACCCACAGACTTATGGTCACTTGATCTTTGATAAAGGAGCCACAACCATCCGGTGGAATAAAGATAGCCTTTTTAAGAAATTGTGCTGGTTCAACTGGAGGTCAACATGCAGAAGAATGCGAATTGACCCACTCTTATCTCTTTGCACTAAGATCAACTCCAAGTGGATCAAGGACCTCCACATAAAACCAGACACACTGAAACTATTAGAAAAGAAACTTGGGAAGACCCTGGAGGACTTGGGCACAGGGGAAACGTTCCTGAACAGAACACCAACAGCTTATGCACTAAGATCAAGAATCCACAAATGGGACCTCATAAAATTACAAAGTTTCTGCAAAGCAAAGGACACTATCAGAAGGACAAAATGGCAACCAACAAAGTGGGAAAAGATCTTCACCAACTCCACATCCGACAGAGGGCTAATATCCAATATATACAAAGAACTCAAGAAGTTAGACCGCAAAGAACCAAATAACCCTATCAAAAAATGGGGCACAGAGCTAAACAAAGAATTTTCACCAGAAGAAATTCGGATGGCCGAGAAACACCTTAAAAGATGTTCAACATCATTAGTCATCAGGGAAATGCAAATCAAAACAACCCTGAGATTCCACCTCACACCAGTCAGAATGGCTAAGATTAAAAACTCAAGAGACAACAAGTGCTGGCGAGGATGTGGAGAAAGAGGAACACTCCTCCACTGTTGGTGGGATTGCAATATGGTAAAACCGCTCTGGAAATCAGTTTGGCGGTTCCTCAGAAAATTGGGCATGTCACTTCCAGAGGACCCTGGCATACCACTCCTGGGCATATACCCAGAGGATTCCCCTGCATGCAATAAGGACACATGCTCCACTATGTTTATAGCAGCCTTGTTTATAATCGTCAGAAATTGGAAGGAGCCCAAATATCCCTCAAAGGAGGAATGGATACAGAAAATGTGGTATATTTATACAATGGAATACTACTCAGCAATTAAAAATAATGAATTCATGCAATTTGTAGGTAAATGGTTAGACCTGGAAAATATCATCCTGAGTGAATTAACCCAATCACGAAAGAATGCACATGAAATGCAATCACTGATAAGTGGATATTAATGAGCCCAGAAGCCCTAAATACTCAAGACACAAATAGCAAGTCAAATGATTCCCAAGAAGAAGAAAGGAGAGGACCCTGGGCCTGTAAAAATTGCATCCAGTTTAGTAAAGAAACCGAGGGGGGAGGGGGAATTATTGGGGAACAGATGGGGGGGAGAGGAACTATGGGAACTATGGTGGGTGGGAACTGGGAAAGGGGAAAGCCTTTGGAATGTAAACATAGAATATAGAAAATAAAAAAAAAGTAGCTATAGGCCCTCCAGGTTTCTATGAAGGCTTTTTCTTACAGCATGGAAGAGACCCAGCTGACTTTAAAGTCCATCCCAGTCTTTCCTTATTGCAACCTGGTGATAATTTCTGGGTCAAATGGGATCCAAATTGATCACTGGAGGAAACTGGAAAGGACACCATTGGTAATTTTCTCCAACCCCCCTGCTGTGAAGATAGTTAAAGCTTCACTATGAATCCACCACATCCAGATCAAGAGAACAGAGACCAGGGATGGCAACTGACAAATGACTGTTTCCAGAATATGGGTCATAGCATGCAGTGTTTCATCCGGCCCAATGCTCCCCCATGTTGTCCTGTTCCACCTCCTCATGGATGTTTTGTTTGGGATGACACAGGCAGGGATGTACCATGTAGTAAATGTGACTACAGTCCAGCAATCTACTTCCCTTCTGTCTCCTGCACACTGCTGCTCACTTTAAATGTCTGACTGTACTTACTGAAAAGGGGAATGATATGGGAATGCATCTTTTGGGATAAAAATTCAGAGTCTGACATCCAGTGCAAGCTGTGTGGCTGGGCCACTTAGTCGTTAAGGGTAAGGGAGTTTCCATTGCAAAATTTGGGGATGTAAAATAGAGGCTTCCTAAAAACACATGGATGAATATGCAGAAAGAAATCCCTCTACCAATAAATAAATGCATAATAGGAAACAACCAAATGGCCACAAAATTAAAATTCTGAAAATTCTGGAAGAAAGAATCTGGCCTTGGGAAAACCAGAGGAATCAAACTCTATGCCACAAGATGGACCCTGGGGTAGAGTTTATCATTCACAGCCAGAAATTGGTCAGCCTGGCTGGTTATGTTTAAACACCTGGATCTCATTCTACACACAGTTAGGAAGTGAGCAGACTGTCAGTCTATTTGTCAGACTGACAAAACTCTGGCAGCCCAAATTAGCATTAGAGATGTTAGTGACCTAGTCACTTGCCCTTACTCTGATGTGGGCTATGCTCTTTTAGAGGTTAATTCATCTGGAGAAAAGCAATACTATGGAGCCCCTTAGAACAATTTGTGGTAATGTGATAATGCTTTGACTAAATATTCCTCTTCTGATACTTCCCAAGCTAAGAAGGCAGGTGAATCAGGCTCTCACAAAGGACCAGAGTTTGGACCTCAGCAACCATGCAGAGTAACTCACATCTGTTTGCTACTCTGGTTCTAAGGAATCTGAAACTCCCCTCTGTCTTCTGCAGGTACCTGTACACAGACACAAATACATGAGCAAATAAAATAAAATCTTGAACAAAAACACAGGTAACACTTTCATGCTAGATTTACTTTTCTACAATGAACAGAAAATAACACATATTGAAGAGAAACCTAACAAAACCTATAAAGATTGAGCACCCAAGTCATATAACAGGCATTAACCACATATAGGCCTTGCTGAGGTTTGAAGTTAGTCCCTTTAAAATATGCTTCTTGAGGACCCCTCACAGGCTTACAATTAAGACAGTGACTCCCCAGCACACAAGGTATATGAAGGAAGGAAATCTTCACAGTAAACTTGGGCCATGTCTAAGAAGTGTATAAGGAACTGGCCAAGGCCATATATACTCATCTGTTCAGCTTGGACCACTTGAAACAGTTGCATACACAATTCCATGTTACTTTACAGCCTAGGGTAACTGGGCTGCAGTTTTAGTTTCTCAGCTGGTGTGAGGCTTTACTCTGTAATGGGGGGATATTTCCCTCTCCTCTGTCCCAATAATCTCTCAGTCTTTCTGTTCAGCTAGATGTTCATATTCTTCTGGTTTTTGGTGCTACCTTCTCTGTTTCCTGACATCTAGGCTGTTTCCCAGAAGTGGAGCCTGTCTTCTTTCTCTTTCAGTTTTGTGTTCCCACCAAGCCTGCTCAGTCAGTTGACAGGTTCTTCAGCACAGGAGTGAGAATTAAAAAGAAAAAAAAAACAATTAGACAACGTTGTAGCATTTCCCCAGCCAGTTCTGAGCTGAGGCATGTTTATTTTTTCCCAATTTGCTTTTATACCATTTTTAATTACATGCAAGTAATAATGTCAAACAGTACAATAAACAGAAATAGTCAAGGATCAAGCAGGGCCATGAGCAAAGTCCCATGATCACTCCCATGATCACTGTTTCTAAGGGCTTACCAGGATGACCAAGATATCTGAGCCTACTTCCTTGTCTCAGTCCAAAGTCATATTCATGCCTGAAGCCTACTTTATTTGTTCTAACCTAAAATTAGATGCCTGCCTGAGCTTACTTCCTTGTCAAGGCCCAAAGTCAGATTCCTGCCTGAATCCCATTTCATTGTCCTTGGCCAATGTCAGATTCCTGCCAAAATGACCTCCAGAGTTCTCCACAGTGTTTATAATGGCAACAGGTTGTCATGATTTGACACCACAAAGCCTTTCCTCATAAAAATAGGTAGAGGGAATCCTTGGGCTTCTTTTATCCTATTTTGAGACTGTGTAGACTTCAAATTCAGGGCGAAGGAAAGGACAGGCAAGCATGTACAGAAAGTTTTCCATCATGTTGTGCTGTGAAACAGAGTTACCTAGAAACCAAACTTGAACTCCTAACCCTCGTCCGGTTACTCTTCTTCGAAATCTTAGATGGAGCATCTGTCTGGATATTCTTGATCTTTTGGCCTGATGAACTCCTTTTTTTATTCAAAAAGAAATAAATACATTTTATGATAAAATTGAAGATCTACGTGGAAAATATTTATCATAAAATAGAAGTGATACATAGAAAAAACATGTTAAATTTGACAATTTTCATGGAAAATCAAGAGTAAAGTGGTAGACATAAAAACATTGCTAAATTAATGGAAAAATGAATTAGAAATATTTTATGAGAGAATTGAAGGTTTACATGGAAAATATTCCTGATAAAATTGTAGAAAAATGTAGAAAAACATGTTAAAATTGAAGATTATCATGAAAAATTTTATGTAGATATAATAATTGTAGTCACAAAAGTATTCCTAAGGTGTTTAAAAGTGGTATTATAAACATCTTCTGATAAACTTGAAGATTTACATGGAAAATATTTGTGATAAAATTGAAGAAATATATAGAAGAACATGACAAAACTGAAGAATGTCATGGTAATTATATAGATAAAATAGGCATAAAAATAATTCTAAGTTGATCAAACGTGGAGTTATAAACATTTTCTGATTTACATGGAAATAGATATAGAGGGGGACACTCTCAGCCAGCCATTGAACTGAGCACAGGATCCCCAATAGGGGAGCTAGAGAAAGGAGCCTGTCATTCTTTAATGTCCATCTTTCTAGTTACTGCTCTACTCTGTGCTTAAGTGCCATGTTACTATGGAAGCCAGTGTCAACTGTTAAATTTGGAATCATCCTATTATAGTTTTAATCTATGTGAACTGAAACAATTCCATCTCCAGCCCATCAATTTGTGACTCAGCTCCTTGTCATACTAATGGTTTCTCCCATCTTCTTGAGGATATTTTATACCAGGACCCTAAGTTTCCCTGCAGTTAATGCTACAAATTTACATTGTAGGAAATGATGCTGGCTACTCCTATCCTTCAGCCCAATCATGCTCCTGGATAACTTGGTTTCTAATCATGTGCCAAGACTTAAGAATGTTCTCAAGGTCCACTTGTCTCCTGGAGACAATTATTTGGAAAAGTGATGTTTTTCTACTCAGTTTGTTGGTCCCTCCACCATGGTATAGTCAGTGATGCCCTCTGTACACAATCGTAAGGAAGATAGACATAATTTCAACAATCACATTGCTTGTCTTTCCTGACCTTTATTTTTCTGATACAAGAACCAATTATTATCAACTAGGGAACTCCATGTCCAGAATTCTACAGACTCTTTACCTGTGCTTTGAGCGACAATACAGAGCTGTTTATCAGGCCTTTAGCTTATGACGCATTTTCTCTTGGATTCCTTGTTCACTTTGCAAGGTCTTTTATACTCCTGCTTTATCTTCTTCTCTTCCTAAATTTTGTGACAAGAGGAGGAAATGAACCATTGCACTGAGTTGATCGTTGTATTCTATGCAGGTTCCATACTAGTTAGTTTTTATTATTTAATTTCTTAACATTTCCTCTAACCTTAATTTTTATCATAATTTTAATGTGGTTTTATTTATGAGTAAATTTTAGAGCTTAGGGGTCCTTTTAGCTAAGAATCAGTTCCACTTCTGGACTCAATTAACTGTATTATTCAGTTCTAAGCATTCAGCTCTGTGGCTCACAAACACCTATAACTCTACCTCCAGGGAGTCTGACTTCTTCCTTAGGCCTGTAAAGATACCACATGCATACAAGCAAACACACACACACACACACACACACACACACACACACTTTTCTTTTTTAATGAAGGGAACATAGAAGGTGCTGCAATTGTAATACTTCAATTTTGTGCTCCATGGCTCTCCTGTGCTCCTCCCTCAGCTGCTCCTGTTCTCTTTCCATCCTCTCACTCAACTGTTTCACTCCTGGTCAATCTGCTCTTTTGGTTCCTTCGACTACTCATTCTTCTGCATTTCCTCCAGCAGTTTTGAGGCACTCTCCACAACATCAGCTTTAACATGCTCTACTGTGAAGGAAAGCAAGAAGGAAGGTTCAAATGCTGTTCTGTTCTTCCTCTAAGACTTAATTGTTCCTGCTGGCTTCTTAGTGATACCCAGGCCTGATGCTAGTCAGTAAGATGCAGTTTTGTTCTATTGGTTGTAGCTTAGGGTCCCAGGATTACAGGGTATTTAATCTTTTCATGGATTTTGAGAGCACATTGTCCCTTAACTTGTGCCTCACCTTTGATCTCTTCTTTCTTTTTCTGTCAGACTCTGGTCTGTCTGTAGAATTGCATCTGTTATATCCTCCTTTGTCTGCAAGAATTACTTGGGAACTTCTTCAGCCTTTGAGTACAGGGAACATAAAGTTTACAGGAATAATGATGCAAGCTTTTGTACCTTCCTTCCTATTGACCGTCCCTCCAATGATATCAATCACAGAGGGAAACACACAGTCTAGGCTGGACCTCAGTAAGGAATGTTTCTTTTTTTTATTTTATTTTCTATAGGAATGTTTCTTATTGGAGGCCTCTGTAACAAAACAAAAACTGTAATTTGAGAGTGAGGGTTCTAATTTTGGAGTTTATGGTGCTGTGGTCATAGATGTGTAAGTTTGCTGAATACACAATCCCTCATGGAGAACAAAGAGGTCAAAGTGAATGAGAGAGGAAGGAATTGTGGGACTGGGAAAGATGATGGGCAGAGAGACATGGGACAATATTATGTAATGAAAATGTGAAGCCCAAACTGATGAATTATAGATTTTGCTTAAGGGGTTGTCATTGAGTCCTTTGCTACATAGGGAGTCTACATGAACCAGAGGTTGACAGTCACACTGGTGTCTAAGTTGTTCAGTTTGAGCTCAATTGTTAAGGGAACACACTGTCTCTGATGGGTGAGTAGGAAATATCCAGTATGACAACCTTTAGGTATGAGATACACAAACAGCATATGCCTGGAGTTCCCCAGTGATGCTTGGGGACACTGCAGTCTGATGTTAAGCACCTTCCCAGGACATACATAATCTTGGTTACCTGGACCCCCTTCCCAGGTTCCTCGTAGTACTTTTCCTTCAACTCTTTTGGTTCAAAAAGACTGTAACCCTTTGCTTTTTTATTATATATATTCTTTATTTACATTTCAAATGATTTCCCCTATCTTGGGTCCCCGCTCACTGAAAGTCCAATAAGCCGTCTAAATCCCTTGGTTTGTAATAAACCTGGGGAATCTACATGAAACAGAGTTTCACATCTTCTACCGGACTGAAAATATCCTGAAACAGAGACAGTGATCTAAAGATGCCTCTTGATTCTTCTTATAGAATTCTCCTTGCTTTCTGTCTAATCCCATATTTAATAAAATATATATAATGAAAAAATAATAAGAAAAAGGAAGCCAGAGATTATAATATTGGGGAGGATTCCTTAAGAGTAAAACAAACAGAAAACACAAAACAAACCCAAAAGCAAAACAAAGTATATGAGCACTGATTATAACTACATAGATCTCTTCCTCTGATGCTAGTTTTTACAGACATCATCCTTTCTCCTTCACTGTGAAGTTCAGAGGAGAAATTTACATCTTTAGATGTTAAACTACTTTTTCAGACTGGGCTAAAGATGAGGCAAGGAATAAACATGTCTCAATATTAATTTGTTATTGGCTTGTCTATTTAATCAGTCTGCTGACAATTACTTGAAATGTAATAGATACACTAGTTCTCTCTTATTTATTATTCATTAAAGAGGGATATTACTAGCTCATTCATGACAGGAGAAATGTTTCAAAGCTTTGAGTATGTTGCAATCCATTTTTATTTATTGTGATTATTAATAGATATCTGTTACTACTTCAAAATCTAGTCCCAGTTGCCTAATCACAAACACCCTTTGACTTGCTTTTAAAAGCTACACTTAGGAATCTTGTGAAAAAAATACCTCTAATTTTGTCAGGGACACTTGAATAACATCTTTGATGGAATTTTCCATGAAGGTCTTTCTGGCTTCATTCACACAGGTCCTGTGCAGTTCCAGCATCTGCTGGAGGTTCTCTGTGGGGAGCTGCACACTCTGGCTCATCTGCTGGTCAGGGTGGGTAATGTACTTTTTCACTGATGCTGAGTTCTCTGTTTCTGCCAAAGCCAGGACAGCATTCTCCATGCAAGACAGAGACCCATTGCTGATGGAGTTCACATAGGTTGTCACCAAACTCTTTAGTCCTACAACCAAGAAGCAGGTAACAATATTTGCTACAGATGGATGGAGACAAGTCTATTCTGTGAAAATCTAGGTATGTCAGTCATTGATGCCCTAAAGCATCAGTGTCCTTAGCATCATTTAGGAGAATGACAAATGGAAGGATTGCAGCCTCTGTCTCACATGGATGGAATTAGACTTTCTTCTTAACAAGATCCTTTCATGAGGTTTCTGCAACCCCAAAGGCTAAGAATGCTGGATGGAGATTACATGGGCCTGTGTCTATGGAATATTTGCATCCATTTCAACATAAGCACCATGAGAACAGGCTTCACACCACCATCATGGCTGTCTGTATCATTACCACTGTCCATAGTAAGCTTTTCTTTCCCATTTGGGAACAAAACATGGTCACAAACTCTCTGTCAGTTTGATTCGAATAAATAGCATTCCGAAGAGAGCATTCTTATGTGAGACGACTTGACAAGGACTGAGCAGCTCCATGTACACTTCATTGAACTTACTTTAAAATTTAAGAGCCATACTTGATTAGTGACTATCATATTGTTCTACTTAAGTCCAGTGTGCCCAGGTGAGTTAAAAGGTTTTTTTTTAACTTTATTATGCTTTCTTTTCTCTTTTGCTAACAAGACAATCTTGTTAGAAAAGTTTATTGATTGTAAATTGATGGTATCACCTACAGTTTAGCATTACAGTGGTGATAGATTAATGGTTCTTCACAGCTGAAGTAGGTGATTGATGTCTCATGGTACTGTGGCCTATACAGTGAGCAGAAAGATTGCAAGAGGACTCATGTGGTCCATTGACCTTGAGGCCTTCTGAAGTCATTTTCACCTTGGAAGACTTGAACACATAGGAACAGAACTCTGTCACTTGTTCCACGAAGTCTGAGTCCAGGTCTTGATCCTACAGTGATTCCAGCTGTCCAAGCTTCTTCCTCGGTGCTGGGCACTCAAAGACAAAGCATTCCTTCTTTGGGAAGAATTTCTGGATACATAGCCCAGGCTGATTTAATTCTTCATTTTCTTTTTGGTCAGTACCTAGAGACAGCAGAAAAACAGGATTTTCAACCAGGACTTGTGAGCTGAGTGTTTGTTTTAAATTCAAACATATGAACATTTTAAATTCTGAAATTTAGCTTGAAACTTCTTTAGACAGGAAGATTTTAAATTGAGGATAGCCTGGATCACATATTGAAATAATGAAAAGCCAAAACAAGAAGAAAGAATGGGAACATGTTGGGGTTGGGCAGTGTTTCCTGTATTAAGAATTTTCCTTTTTGTGTAAAAGGCATTATAAATGGAGGGTTAGTATTATGAGGAATATGGTTTCCAAGGATTTAACCCACTTAAAGTAGGTGGAATGTTCACACAGACAACATGCAAACCCATGCGTACAGCATCATTTGATTTCCGTAGGCTACTGGCAAGCCATAATGTCTGGGGTCCACACTATTCCAACAGTGTTCGATGTAACACTTCATTCTAGTTTTTCTTAAATATAGCTTCATTCTGAATCAGAATAGTCAAATTAATTTCTGTAAATGAAATTGTGAAAGACAAATAAGTAAGAGAAAATGCTTAACTCAATGTGACAAACCATACATTAAAGCTATAATAAATAAGTACTCCAGGCATAAGAAAATTATAGATAGAAGCTGAAGGACTTCTATCTATAGATAGAAGACTTGATCCAGTTTTTTCAGGAGAGTACCAGAACAGAAAAAAGGCTGGGGGGAGGGTGTGAAGACAGAATAGGCAGAGTCGGCAGGGGAGGTAGAAAGAGGACTTATGGGACATAGGGTGAAGGGGAAACTGGGAAAGGGGAAAACCTTCTGAATGTAAACAAAGAATATAGAAAATAAAAAAAGAAGAAGCTGAAATCTGTTTTGTTTTGTTTGTTTTGTTTTGTTTTTTTCATCTTCATTTCCAAGTTGTAAATCTCTTTTTTCATTTTTTTTATTGGATATATTCTATATTTACAATTCATTTCCCTTTTTCTGGTTCCCCACCCACAAAGGTCCCACAAGCCCTTTTCCCTCCCCTTGCTCCCTCATCCACCCCCTCCCACCTCACTGTTCTTGTCCTCCCCCACAATGATGTTTTGGTCCATTCTAGCACCAGTGTCCACTCCTTTCTTCTTGTGAGATATCACTTGATATGTGATTTATGTCTTTGGTGTTCCAAGCTTCTAGGCTAATATCCACTTATCAGTGACTGTATACCATGGGTATTCTTTTGAGACTGGGTCACCTCACTTAGTATGACGTTCTCCAGCTCCATCCATTTCTCTAAGAATTTCATGAATTCATTGTTTCTAATGGCTGAATAGTACTCCATTGTATATATATACCACATTTTTTGTATCCATCCCTCTGTTGAGGGACATCTGGGTTCTTTCCAGCTTCTGGCTATTATATATAAGGCTGCTATGAACATAGTGGAGCATGTATCCTTATTGCATGCTGGGGAATCTTCTGGGTATATTCCCAGGAGTGGTATGGCTGGGTCCTCCGGAAGTATCACATCCAGTTTTCGGAGGAACCGCCAGACTGATTTCCAGAGTGCTTGTACCAGCTTGCATTCCCACCAGCAGTGGAGGAGTGTTCCTCTTTCTCCACATCCTCGCCAACACCTGATGTCTTCTGAGTTTTTAATCTTAGCCATTCTTACTGGTGTGAGGTGAAATCTCAGGGTTGTTTTAATTTGCATTTCCCTAATGACTAATAATGTTGAACATTTTTTAAGGTGTTAGTCAGCCATCCGAATTTCTTCAGGTGAAAAGTCTCTGTTTAGCTCCGTACCCCATTTTTGGATAGGGTTATTTGGTTTTCTGGTCTAACCTCTTGAGTTCTTTGTATACATTGGATATTAGCCCTCTGTCGGATGTGGGGTTGGTAAGATCTTTTCTCAATTTGTTGGTTGCCGATTTATCCTTTTAACAGTGTCTTTTGCCTTACAGAAACTTTGTAATTTTATGAGGTCCCATTTGTCTATTCTTGCTCTTAGAGCATAAGCAATTGGTGTTCTGTTCAGGAATTTTTTCCCCTGAGCCAATGTCCTCAAGGGTCTTCCCCAGTTTCTTTTCTATTAGTTTTAGTGTGTCTGGTTTTTTTGGAGGTCCTTGATCCACTTGGAGTTGAGCTTAGTGCAAGAAGATAAGAGTGGATCAATTCTCATTCTTCTGTATGTTGACCTCCAGTTGAGCCAGCACCATCTGTTGAAAAGGCTATCGTTTTTCCACTGGATGTTTTCAGCTCCTTTGTCGAAGATCAATTGGCCATAGATGTGCGGGTTCAATTCTGGGTCTTTGATCCTATTCCATTGATCTGCCTCCCTGTCACTGAATCAATACCATGCAGTTTTTAATACTACTGCTCTGTAATATTGCTTGAGGTCCGGGATATTGATTCCCCCAGAAGTTCTTTTGCTGTTGATGATAGTTTTAGCTACCCTGGGTTTTTTGTTATTCCAGATGAATTTGAGAATTGCTCTTTCTAACTCTATGAAGAACTGAGTTGGGATTTTGATGGGGATTGCATTGAATCTGTATATTGCTTTGGGCAAGATTGCCATTTTGACTATATTAGTCCTGCCAACCCATGAGCATGGAAGATTTTCCCATTTTCTGATGTCTTCTTCAATTTCCTTCTTCAGAGACCTGAAGTTTTTGTCATATAAATCTTTCACATGTTTGGTTAGCATCACTCTAAGATACTTTATATCATTTGTGGCTATTGTGAAGGGTGTCCTTTCCCTAATTTCTTCCTCAGCCTGCTTATCCTTCGCGTATAGGAAGGCTACTGATTTGCTTGAGTTGATTTTATAGCCAGCCACTTAGCTGAAGTTGTTTATCAGTTGCAGGAGTTCTCTGGTGGAGGTTTTTGGGCCGCTTAAGTATACTATCATATTATCTGCAAATAGTGATAGTTTGACGTTTTCCTTTCCGATTGTATCCCTTTGACTTCCCTCTGTTGTCGAATTGCTCTAGCTAGTACCTCAAGTACTATATTGAAGAGATATGGTGAGAGGGGGCAGCCTTGTCTAGTCCCTGATTTTAGTGGGATTGCTTCAAGTTTTTCTCTGTTTACCTTGATGTTGGCTACTGGTCTGCTGTATATTGCTTTTACTATGTTTAGATATGGGCCTTGAATTCCTGCTCTTTCCAATACTTTTAGCATGAAAGGATGCTGAATGTTGTCAAATGTTTTTTCAGCATCCAATGAGATGACCATGTGGTTTTTTTCTTTGAGTTTGTTCATGTAGAGGATTACGTTGATGGATTTCCATATCTTGAACCATCCCTGCATCTCTGGGATGAAGCCAACTTGATCATGGTGAATGATCGTTTTGATGTGTTCTTGGATTTGGTTGGCAAGTATTTTGTTTAGTATTTTTGCATCGATATTCATAAGAGAAATTGGCCTATAGTTCTCTTTCTTAGTTGGATCTTTGTGTGGTTTTGGTATCAGGGTAATTGTGGCTTCGTAGAATGAGTTGGGTAGTGTTTCTTCTGTTTCTATTTTGTGGAATAGTTTGAAGAGTATTGGTATCAGGACTTCTTTGAAGGTCTGATAGAATTCTGCCCTAAAACTGTCTGGTCCTGCGCTTTTTTTGGTTGGAAGATTGTCTATGACCCCTTCTATTTCTTTGGGGGTTATGGGTCTGTTTAGACGATCTATTTGATCCTGGTTTAATTTTGGTATTTGGTAACTGTATAGGAAATTGTCCATTTCCTCCAGATTCTCCAGTTGTGTTGAGTATAGGTTTTTGTAGTAGGATCTGATGATTTTTTGAATTTCCCCAGTTTCTGTTGTTATATCTCCCTTTTCATTTCTAATTTTGTTAATTTGAATACTGTCTCTGTGCCCTTTGGTAAGTCTGGCTAGGGGTTTATCTATCTTGTTGTTTTTCTCAAAGAACCAGCTCCTGGTTTTGTTGATTCTTTGTATGGTTCCCTTTGTTTCAACTTGATTGATTTCAGCCCTGAGTTTGATGATTTCCTGTCTTCTACTCCTCTTGGGTGAAATTGCTTCTTTTTGTTCCAGAGCTTTCAAGTGCGCCATTAAGTTGCTAGTATATGCTCTGTCCTGTTTGTTTTTGGAGACTCTCAGGGCTATGAGTTTTCCTCTAAGCACTGCTTTCATTGTGTCCCATAGATTTGGGTATGTTGTGCCTTCATTTTCATTAAATTCTAAGAAATCTTTGATTTCTTTCTTATTTCTTTCTGGACTAAGGTATCATTGAGTAGAATATTGTTCAGCCTCCACGTGTATGAGGATTTTCTGTTGTTTTTGTTGCTATTGAAGAACACTCTTACTCCATGGCGATCTGATAAGAGGCATGGGATTAGTTCGATCTTTTTATATTTGTTGAGATCTGTCTTGTGTCCAATTATATGGTCGATTTTGGAGAAGGTACCATGAGGGGCTGAGAAAGAGGTATAGTCTTTTGCTTTAGGGTGAAATGTTCTATATATATCTGTTAAATCCAATTGGTCCAAAGTTTTGATGAGTTTCTCTGTGTCCCTGTTTAGTTTCTGTTTTCCTGGTCGGTCCACTGTGGAGAGTGGAGTATTGACGTCCCCCACAATCATTGTGTTAGGTGCAATGTGTGCTTTGAGCTTTAGTAAAGTTTCTTTTATGAATGAGGGTGCCCTTACATTTGGAGCGTAGATATTTAGAATTGTGAGTTCTTCTTGGTGGATTCTTCCTTTGACTTGCAAGAAGTGACCTTCTGTGTCTCTTTTGATGATTTTGGGTTGAAAGTCAATTTTATCTGATATTAAAATGGCTATTCCAGCTTGCTTCCTGTGACCATTTGCTTGCAAAATTGTCTTCCATCCTTTTACTCTAAGGTAGTGTTTGTCTTTGACTCTGAGGTGTGTTTCCTGTAAGCAGCAAAATGTAGGGTCCTGTTTCCGTATCCAGTCTGTTAGTCTATGTCTTTTTTATTGGGGAATTGAGTCCATTGATGTTAAGAGATATTAAGGAATAGAGATTATTACTTCCTGACATTTTTGATGTTATTTTTGTTTTTGAGTAGTTATCTTCCTTTGAGTTTGATGGAAGCAGGTTACTGTCTTGCTTTTTCTTGGGTGCAGTTTCCTTCCTTTTATTGGAATTTTCCTCCTATTATCCTTTGTAGAGCTGGGTTAGTGGAAAGATATTATGTAAATTTGGTCCTGTCATGGAATATTTTGATTTCTCCATCTATGTTGATTGAGAGTTTTGCTGGGTATATTATTCTTGGCTGACATTTGTGTTCTCTTAGGGTCTGCATGAGGTCTGCCCAGGATCTTCTAGCTTTCATGGTTTCTGGAGTGAAGTCTGGTGTGATTCTGATAGGTGTTCCTTTATATGTTACTTGGCCTTTTTCTCTTACTGCCTTTAATATTCTTTCTTTGTTTAGTACATTTGGGGTTTTGATTATTATGTGACGGGAGGTGTTTCTGTTCTGGTCCAGTCTGTTTGGAGTTCTGTAGGCTTCTTGTATATTCATGGGCATCTCTCTCTTTAAGTTAGGGAAGTTTTCTTCCATAATTTTGTTAAAGATATTTTCTGGCCCTTTAAGTTGTAGATCTTCACTCTCATCTATCCCTTTAATCCTTAGGTTTTGTCTTCTCATTGTGTCCTGGATTTGCTGGATGTTTTGGGTTACAAGCCTTTTGGATTTTGAGTTTTCTTTGACTGTGGAGTCAATGGTTACTATGTTATCTTTAGCATCTGAGATTCTTATTTCTATCTCTTGTATTCTGTTGTTGTTGTTTGCATCTACGACCCCTGATTTCTTTCCAAGGTTTTCTATCTCCAAAGTTGCCTCCTTTTGTGATTTCTTAGTTGTTTCTACCTTTGTGTTCAGAACTTGGATGGTTTTGCTCAGTTCCTTCATTTGTTTGTGTTTTCATGTAATTCTTTAATATATTTTTGTGCTCCCCCTTTCATGACTTCTGCCTGTTGTTTCAAGTTCTCCTGCATTTCTTTAACTGATTTTCTCATTTCCTCTTTATTGGTTTCTGTCTGTTGGCCCATATTCTCCTGGAGTTCTTTAAGTGTTTTTTGTGTTTGGATTATAAGAGCTTCTACCCTATTGATGTTCCCCTGCATTTCTTTAAGAGATTTGTTTATGTCTTTTTTGTGTTCCTCTAGGAGCATCATGACCTGTGCTTTTATATCTAACTCTTGTTTTTCTGGTGTGCTGGGGTATCCAGGACTTGCTGTGGTTGTCGTATTGGGTTCAGATGGTGCCATATTGCCTTTATTTCTGTTAATAATGTTCCTATGTTTGTCTTTTGCCATCTCTTTATCTCTGGAGTTAGTTGGTCTTATTGTAGATGGCAGCCTTGCTGAAAGCACAGTGCGCCTGTCCCCAGGAGACAGTGACCTTGGCTGAGCTGTTGGTACCCGGATATGTCGATCTCTTCTGGCTCTGGGTGCAGGCCAGAGCCTGGCGGCATTGTCTGTGCTGGACTATGCTAGCTCTCAGTCCAAGCCCCTGACTCCAGCTGCTAGAATTCTGAACTGTGTCCTGAGGCAAGATGGCCCCTTGCTGCCAGCCTGCCCGGAGAGCCGGCCGCGGTGGTCTGCACCCGCAGCTGAGCTGTCTGTGCCCAGATCTCCTGCAGAGCTTACCTAAGCTATATCTCTGTCCATGCACCTGACTCCAGCAGCTTGCACGGTGTCCCAAGGCAAGATGGAGGCCCCACTGAAAGCACAGCGCGCCTGTCCCCAGGGGACAGTGACCTTGGCTGAGCTGTTGGTACTCGGCTCTGCCTATCTCTTCTGGCGGCGTTGTGTGTGCTGGACTATGCTAGCTCTCAGTCCAAGCCCCTGACTCCAGCTGCTAGAATTCCGCGCTGTGTCCCGAGGCAAGATGGCCCCTCGCTCGTAAATCTCTTACCTTGAAGAAGCTTCAGGGAATTCTCTAGGTATTCATCTGCTGAGATAGCTTGCCCATTTATTTTCAGCTCAAGAGAGAAGATTCTCAGAGTCCACACAAAGTCTGGAAAGAAGCTCCCATATTCATCTGAGTCTTCCAACTCCTGATGGTCAGGGGAGCATCTTGTTCTGATTCTGTCTGTCAGCTCTGTCACTTAGCTAATCAACTAATTAAGGAAAAAACACTGAAACAACTTTACAACCAACCAAAGCTCCAGTTTCCCCATGCCACAATAATTCCACATCTTCCCAAACCAAGATAAGTTTCATTTTCCTTGTCTCTAACTTCACTGTGAATACTTCCTGCTACATATATGTCAGTTACTGTAATTTTATGTTGAATTAAGAAAAATTGAGTCATGAACAAAGGTCTGAACCTCAGAAAGGATACTGCAGCTGGTCCACGGCCTGCTGGTTGATGGCTCCCATGCTGCTGTAGACAAAGGTGCTGCTTAGAAGAATAGCCAGGGCAAAGATCCAGCAGTCATTCTGGTTCTCACCCTGGCAGTCACCACATATATAGGTAGAGAGTATGTCTTGTTCTTATGTCACTTTCCAACTCAGCAGTAGAAAAGTATGTATACTTCCAGAGAAGGCATATTAGCCTTAAAATTGAAACATTGTAACCTATGTAAGGTACAAAATCAAATAGCAGAAACAATGAACATGTAGTTCCTAACCAAGGCAGGGTGAATGTTCTCTTAGTTTGTGGATTCATTTGTCATGGTTCACAGGAGGGCTGGTTATCATTGTGTTTGTGTGTGTGTGTGTGTGTGTGTGTGTGTGTGTGTGTGTGTGTGTTCAATACTGCAGAGTACCCTTTTGCTGTTATATAATCCAGTCTTGTGACAACTTTCCTCTTCTTTGTTGGCTAAATATGATCACAAGTCATGAACGTTTAAATGACTAGGATGTAATGATGATTTATTTATTTATTTATTTATTTATTTATTTATTTATTTATTTATTTTTTCGAGACAGGATTTCTCTGTGTAGTTCTGGCTGTCCTGGAACTCACTCTGTAGACCAGGCTGGCCTCAAACTCAGAAATCCACCTGCCTCTGCCTCCCAAGTGCTAGGATTAAAGGCGTGCACCACCACCGCCCAGCGATGATGACGTTCTAGTTCTCATTGAAAAACTAAAAACCTTACACCCTGAGTTCAATTCCCAGACCCACATAGTGGAAAAGAGAACTAATCCACATATTGCCCTGTAACCTCCACAAGTATACTGTAGCTCATCCAACATGACTCTTATGATGAACTCACCCACACACTTATGTATTCACACACTGTTGCATGCACGCACACACACATACATACACAAAAATAGTAATAAAAGACTTAAACACACCATAGACAACAGCATAGAATATTGGGAATGTGATTAAGGCCAGATTACAAATTGAACCTCATTCTTACTTTCTCAACATCTCCCAGGCCCTCAGTATCAAGCAAAACTAGGGTGTGGTCAGGCGTCTGAGGATGAGGCACACACCACATCCAGATCCCATTGTTTTGAGCCTGCACAGTGGAGCCCAGGGAGGAACCTTCAAAGCAGAGAAGAAAGAAGGATTAGACACTTACCATCAGGGCCTCCAGAAAGTGGTAATAAATTTAGCATAATGGAAGTGGAGATTGCTTATGTGTGTTTGCTAGTCTTGTAAAAGATTAAATGTTCTCTCTTCCTTCTCTCTCTCTCTCTCTCTGTCTTTTTTTTTTTTTTTTTTTTTTGGTTTTACGACACAGGGTTTCTCTTTGTAGTCCTGGCTGTCCTGGAACTCACTCTGTAGACCAGACTGGCGTCAAACTCAGAAATCTGCCTGCCTCTGCCTCCCAAGTGCTGGGATTAGAGGTGTGTGCCACCACGCCCAGCTATAAAGATTACATTTTCATTCTTAGCATCTACAGGGCAGTTGACAACTCCAGTTTCAGGGAACCTTATGTTCCAGTCTAGCAGCAGTGAGTACCAGGCATATACATAGTACACAGATAGAATATTCCAGACAGAATATTCACATATGTTAATTTAAAATAAACAAATCTTTCTTGAAATATCAACAGAAGCAAGGCAGGAGAATTAGTTGAAACTAAAACTGGTACTGACCTCACAGTCAAGATATAGCAGATTTTTTTTTTGCTATGCAGAATGCAACAGTCACAAGGCCTCCTGGCTTGCACAGACGTTCCAAAAGGAATGTGTGGCATACTTATTCATTCAGGTGGAGACCATGAACTTGCTGTGTGAGGCTGTGATGGTAAAGCAGATGTAACCATGGAGACTCCAGGTTGTTAGAGATGCCAGGACAGAGGGATGCTAACTAATTTAATCTGGAGTCACTGAATACACCTGAGCCTAGAGAGTACTCTTGCACCCTTAAAAGAGCAGGACCCTCTAGGCAAGGTCTGCAAGATAGAATACCACCACATGTCCTGTACACTACACATTAAGCTACAGTTCTTGGGGTTTTGCCTGCTGGGGTTGAGTCTTGTTATGGAGTGTTCTTTCCTTCCCATCCTCCTGAACACTGAAAATGGGAATGTTTATTCTGTTACATTGAACAACCTAAGCCTCTCATGAGAAAATTAGGCCCCTAGCCAACTTAGAGCCTGAGACGGAAATCGAGTTGGAACTGCATGTTTGGCTAATTCCTACCTGACTGGACCCTTAGTTCTGGGAATTGGATGACCTCAGCCTGGCCAGGGCTAGAACATCCTGCTCTGGGAACTAGATATTCACAAAACTTGATCCATACTGTAGTTCCCCATTTTGTATGGAGCCATTCTGTACTTCCCCATTCCGTACTTCCCCATTCTGTACTTCCCCATCCTATACTTCCCCTTGAGGCATGTTTTTTACTTTTCCCTCACCCTTTGCCTTGTGGTTTTCCCCTTTAAATACCCCTCACTTCAGTTGCTTGAGGTCAAACTCCTCTACCCCTGTGGTGGATATGAGCTCGGCCCCAGTGCACTGGTTTCCTGAATAAACGTCATGTGATTGCAGGAAGAAAGGTCTTTTGTGAGTTCTTGGGGGGCGTATTATCCTGTGATTTGAGTGAGGGTCTCCCCTCTCTGGGGTTCTTTCAACATTTCTTTTTTTTTGACATTCGCAAATAATAAAACCTTTTAATTAATTTTTTTAAATTTTTTTTAATTTTCTATATTCTATGTTTACATTCCAAAGGCTTTCCCCTTTCCCAGTTCCCCCCTCCCTATGTCCCATAGTTCCTCTCCCCCCCAACTATTCCCCAATCATTCCCCCTCCCCCACAGTTTCTCTACAAAACTGGATCCAATCTTCCCAGGCCCAGGGTCCTCTCCTTTCTTCTTGGGAATCATTTGACTTGCTAATTTAATTGTGCCTTGAGTATTTAGGGCTTCTGGGCTCATTAATATCCACTTATCAGTGATTGCATTTCATGTGTATTCTTTTGTGATTGGGTTAGCTCACTCAGGATGATATTTTCCAGGTCTAACCATTTACCTACAAATTGCATGAATTCATTATTTTTAATTGCTGAGTAGTATTCCATTGTATAAATATACCACATTTTCTGTATCCATTCCTCCTTTGAGGGATATTTGGGCTCCTTCCAATTTCTGGCTATTATAAACAAGGCTGCTATAAACATAGTGGAGCATGTGTCTTTATTGTATGCAGGGGAATTCTCTGGGTATATGCCCAGGAGTGGTATGCCAGGGTTCTCTGGAAGGAACATGCCCAATTTTCTGAGGAACCGCCACACTGATTTCCAGAGCGGTTTTACCATTTTGCAATCCCACCAACAGTGGAGGAGTGTTCCTCTTTCTCCACATCCTCGCCAGCATTTGTGGTCTCTTGAGTTTTTAATCTTAGCCATTCTGACTGGTGTGAGGTGGAATCTCAGGGTTGTTTTGATTTGCATTTCTCTGATGACTAACGATGTTGAACATCTCTTAAGGTGTTTCTCAGCCATCAGAATTTCTTCTAGTGAAAATTCTTTGTTTAGCTCTGCGCCCCATTTTTTGATAGGGTTATTTGGTTCTTTGGGGTCTAACTTCTTGAGTTCTTTGTATATATTGGATATTAGCCCTCTGTCGGATGTAGGGTTGGTGAAGATCTTTTTCCCACTTTGTTGGTTGTCGTTTTGTCCTTCTGACAGTGTCCTTTGCCTTACAGAAACTTTGTAATATTATGAGGTCCCATTTGTCAATTCTTGATCTTAGTGCATAAGCTATTGGTGTTCTGTTCAGGAAATGTTCTATATATATATATATATATATATATATATATATATATATATATATATATATATATATATATATATATATATATATATATCTGTTAAATCCAATTGGTCCAGAGTTTCAATTAGTTTCACTGTGTCCCTGTTTAGTTTCTGCTTTCCTGATCGGTCCATTGAGGAGAGTGGAGTGATGAAGTCACCCACAATTATTGTGTTAGGTGTAATGTGTGCCCTTGTTTCCTGAGACCATTTGCTTGTAAAATTGTCTTGCAGCCTTTTACTCTAAGGCAGTGTTTGTCTTTGACACTGAGATGTATTTCCTGTATGCAGCAAAATGTAGGGTCCTGTTTCTGTATCCAGTCTGTTAATCTATGTCTTTTTATTGGGGAATTTAGTCCATTTAGGTTAAGAGATATTAAGGAATAGTAATTATTTCCTCCAGACATTTTTGAAATTATATTTATTTATTTTATTTATTTTTTATATTCGAGAGGTTACCTTCTTTTGGGTTTGATGAGAGGAGGTTTCTATCTTGCTTCTTCCCGGGTCTAGTTTCTGTCCTTGTCTTGGTGTTTTCCCCCTATTATCCTTTGTAGGGCTGGATTTGTGGAAAGATATCGTGCAAATTTGGTTTTGTCATGGAATACCTTGATATCTCCATCTATGGCGATCGAGAGCTTTGCTGGGTAAAGTAGTTTTGGCTGAAGTTTGTGTTCTCTTAGAGTTTGCAATATATCTGCCCAGGATCTTCTAGCTTTCATGGTCTCAGGTGAGAAGTCTGGTGTTATTGTGATAGGTCTTCCTTTATAAGTTACTTGGCCTTTTTCTCTTGCTGCCTTTAATATTCTTTCTTTGTTTAGTACATTTGGAGTTTTGATTATTATGTGACAGGATGTATTTCTGTTCTGATCCAGTCTGTTTGGGGTTCTGTATGCTTCTTGTATATTCATGGGCATCTCTCTCTTTAGGTTGGGGAAGTTTTCTTCCATAATCTTGTAGAATATATTTTCTGGCCCTTTAACTTGTACATCTTCATTCTCGTCTATACCTATAATCCTTAGGTTTGGTCTTCTCATTGTGTCCTTGATTTCTGCTATGTTTTGGGTTACAGCCTTTTTGCATTTAGTATTTTCTTTGACTGTTGAATCAATGGTTCTATTGGTATCTTCGGCTTCTGATATTCTGTCTTCTATCTCTTGTATTCTATTGTTGATATTTGCATCTATGGCTCCTGATTTCTTCCCAAGGTTTTCTATCTCCAATGTTGTCTCCCTCTGCGATTTCTTAGTTGTTTCTACTTCTGTTTTTAGTACCTGGATGGATATGCTCAGATCTTTCGCTTGCTTGATTGTGTTTTCATGTATTTCTTTAATAGATTTTTGTGTTTCCTCTTTCATAGCTTCTACTTGTTGGCCCACGTTCTTCTGTATTTCTTTAAATGATTTTTGTCTTTCCTCCTTATTGTCTTCTTCTTTTTGGTCCATCTTCTCCTGCATTTCTTGAAGTGATTTTTGTATTTGCCTTGTAAAGGCTTCTAACTTTTGATCCATTTTCTCTTCTATTTCTTTACGAGATTTTTCTATGTGTTCAGCTACCAGCATCCTGACCAGTGATTTTATATCCAAGTCTTGTTTTTCTGGTGTTCTGGGGTATCCAGGGCTTCCTGTTGTTGGCGAACTGGGTTCAGATGCTGTCATGTTGCCTTGATTTCTGTTAGTGACATTCCTTCGTTTACCTTTTGCCATCTGGTTATTTCTGGCATTAGTTGACCTTGTTGTCACTGGCTGGTGTTTGAATCTCCTGTGAGGCTGGGCTTACCTGTTGTTTCTCTACTGGTGGTTATGCGTGATTGCTGCTCAACGGGATCACGAGCTGGCTGCCACCTGCTGACTTTGTGCACGGCCTGAGGTCTCTGGGAAGTGTGGGGGAGTGCAGCAGAGCCTTGGCAGGTGCTGCTGGGCCTGCCTAGTAGTGAGAGCCTAGCAGATCCCCCCACGTGGTAGCCCCTGATGGAATCTGTCTACCTGTGTCTTTCCAGCTGTGTTCTGGTTGCAATATGGAGGCCTGCTGCTATCGCTGGTCCGGGGTCCTGGGCAGCTGGGTGGTTCTGGTTGCCTCGGTGCACGGTCTAAGCTCGCAGGGATGTGCTGCACAGCCTAGGCGCCTGGGCCTGTCTGTGGGCGAGAGCTTAGCAGCTCTCCCTGCTCTAGCCCCAGACGGAGTCTCTACCTGCACATTTCCAGCTGTGTCCTGGTTGCAATATGGAGGCCTGCCGCTATTGCTGGTCCTCACTCTTCTTAATAAACAAGAATTGTTGCTTATCCTGGTTCTGCCGGCAGGGTCTGAGCACCTGGCAAGCTGGCTAGGTCTGGCTTCCCTGCTACAGGCTGGATGGGAAGCTGCAGGCAAGATGGAGCTGCCTGCAGGGGGTTCAGGGTCTGGCCTGCGAGTGCAGAGCGCAGGCATGGCCACTGTACTCCAAACCGCTAGTCTGCGCGCAGTTCCTGCTCCAGACCTGAGTCCCCAGAGGTCTTAAACTCGGGCTGTCTCGGGTACCTGGTTCCACTGGCAGGGTCTGAGCACCTGGCAAGCTAGCTAGGTCTGGCTGACCTGCTACCGGCTGGTTGGGAAGCTGCAGACAAGATGGCACTGCCTGCAGGGGGTTCGGTGTCTGGCCTGCGAGCGCAGAGCACAGGCATGGCCGCTGTACTCCAAACCGCTAGTCTGTGCGCAGTTCCTGCCCCAGACCTGAGTCCCCGGAGGTCTTAAACTTGGGCTGTCTCTGGTACCTGGTTCCGCCGGCAGGGTCTGAGCACCTGGCAAGCTGGCTAGGTCTGGCTGACCTGCTACCAGCTGGATGGGAAGCTGCAGACAAGATCGTTCCTTCTGTTTCTATTTTGTGGAATAGTTTGAAGAGTATTGGTATTAGGTCTTCTTTGAAGGTCTGATAGAATTCTGCACTAAAACCATCTGGTCCTGGGCTTTTTTGGTTGGAAGACTTTCTATGACCTCTTTTATTTCTTTGGGGGTTATGGGACTATTTAGGTGATCTATTTGATCCTGATTTAATTTTGGTATTTGGTATCTGTCTACGAAATTGTCCATTTCCTTCAGATTCTCCAGTTGTGTTGAGTATAGACTTCTGCAGTAAGATCTGATGATTTTTTGAATTTCCTCAGTTTCTGTTGTTATATCTCCCTTTTCATTTCTAATTTTGTTGATTTGAATACTGTCTCTGTGCCCTTTGGTAAGTCTGGCTAAGGGTTTATCTATCTTGTTGATTTTCTCAAAGAACCAGCTCTTGGTTTTGTTGATTCTTTGTATGGGTTCCGTTTGTTTCAACTTGATTGATTTCAGCCCTGAGTTTGATGATTTCCTGTCTTCTACTCCTCCTGGCTGAAATAGCTTCGTTTGTTTCAGAGCTTTCAGGTGTGCCATTAAGTTGCTAGTATATGCTCTGTCATGTTTGTTTTTGGAGAACTCAGGGATATGAGTTTTCCTCTTAGCACTGCTTTCATCGAGTCCCATAGATTTGGGTATGTTGTGCCTTCATTTTCATTAAATTTTGAAAAGTCTTTGATTTCTTTCTTTATTTTTTCCTTGACTAAGTTATCATTGAGTAGAATATTGTTCAGTCTCCATGTATATGAGGATTTTCTGTCGTTTTTGTTGCTATTGAAGAACACTCTTCCTCCATGGTGATCAGATAGGAGGCATGGGATTAGCTCAATCTTTTTATATTTGTTGAGGTCTGTCTTGTGACCAATTATGTGGTCGATTTTGGAGGAGGTACCATGACGTGCTACGAAAAAGTTATAGTCTTTGCTTTAGGATGAAAGGTTCTATATATATCTGTTAGATCCAATTGGTCCAAAGTTTCAGTGAGTTTCCCTGTGTCCCTGTTTAGTTTCTGTTTTCCTGATCAGTCCATTGAGGATAGCGGAGTGTTGAGGTCCCTCACAATTATTGTGTTAGGTCCAATGTGTGCTTTGAGCTTTAGTAAAGTTTCTTTTACGAATGAGGGTGCCCTTGCATTTGGAGCATAGATGTTTAGAATTGTGAGTTCTTCTTCATGGATTTTTCCTTTGACCAGCAAGATGTGACCTTCTGTGTCTCTTTTGATGACTTTAGGTTGAAAGTCAATTTTATCTGATATTAGTATTGCTATTCCAGCTTGCGTCCTGAGACCATTAGCTTGCAAAATTGTCTTCCAGCCTTTTACTCTAAGGTACTGTTTGTCTTTGACCCTGAGGTGTGTTTCCTGTATGCAGCAAAATGTAGGGACCTGCTTCTGTATCCAGTCTGTTAGTCTATGCCTTTTTATTGGGGAAATGAGTCCATTGATGTTAAGAGATATTAAGGAATAGTGAATATTTCTTCCTGTCATTTTTGATGTTATTTTTGTTTTTGAGTGGTTATCTTTTGAGTTTGATGGGAGAAGGTTACTATCTTGCTTTTTCTAGGGTGCAGTCTCCCTCCTTGTATTGGAGTTTTCCTTCTATTATCATTGGTAGAGCTGGGTTAGTGGCAAGATATTGTGTAAATTTGGTCTTGTCGTGGAATATTTTGATTTCTCTATCCATTTGATTGAGAGTTTTGCTGGGTATAGTAGTCTTGGCTGACAATTGTGTTCTCTTAGAGTCTGCATGAGATCTGCCCAGGATCTTCAAGCTTTCATGGTCTCTGGAGACACTCTGGTGTGATTCTAATAGGTCTTCCTTTATATGTTACTTGGCCTTTTTCTCTTACTGCCTTTAATATTCTTTCTTTGTTTAGTTCATTTGGGGTTTTGATTATTATGTGATGGGAGGTATTTCCGTTCTGGTCCAGTCTGTTTGGAGTTTTGTAAGCTTCTTGTATATTCATGGGCTTCTTTCTCTTTAAGTTAGGGAAGTTTTCTTCCATAATTTGATTGAAGATATTTGCTGGCCCTTTAAATTGTAGATATTCACTCTCATCTATTCCTACAATCCTTAGGTTTGGTCTTCTCATTGTGTCCTGGATTTCCTGGATGTTTTGGGTTACAAGCCTTTTGCATTTTGTATTTTCTTTGACTGTGGAGTCAATGGTTACTATGGTATCTTCAGCATCTGAGATTCTTACCTCTATCTCTTGTATTCTGTTGTTGATATTTGCATCTAAGACCCCTGATTTCTTCCCAAGGTTTTCTATCTCCAAAGTTGCCTCCCTTTGTGATTTCGTAGTTGTTTCTACCTCTGTGTTCTGATCTTGGATGGTTTTGCTCAGTTTCTTTACTTCTTTGTTTGTGTTTTCTTACAATTCTTTAAGAGATTTTTGTGTTTCCTCTTTCATGACTTCTGCCTGTTGACTCAATTTCTCCTGCATTTCTTTAAGTCATTTTTTCATTTCCTCCTTATTGGCTTGTGTCTGTTGATCCATATTCTCCTGGAATTCTTTAAGTGATTTTTATGTTTGCATTGTCAGGGTTTCTACCCTATTCATGTTCCCCTGCATTTCTTTAAGATATTTGTTTATGTCTTTTTTGTGTTCCTCTAGCAGCATCATGACCAGTGCTTTTATATCCAACTCTTATTTTTCTGTTCTGTTGGGGGTATCCAGGACTTGCTCTTCTTGGCGATTTGGGTTCAGATGCTGCCATATTACCTTGATTTCTGTTAGTAACGTTCCTACGTTTGCCTTTTGGCATGTGTTTATCTCTGGAGTTAGTTGGTCTTATTGTTACTGGTTGGAGTTTGAAGCTCCTGTGAGCCTGGCCTTTGGCGCTGCTGTCTTAGAGGATGTCCGTGCTCCTGAGGTGGAGACAGGGAGGTTTCAGCTACTGGGTTTCGAATTACCTCCTCAGCTCTGCTGGGCTGGACCCAAGTCTTCCCCAGGCTTGCTGCTAGACCTGCAATTGGCCTCCTGCAGTCTCCTCCTGCCCTGTCTAGTTGCCACCTCTTAAGAATCAGATCTTTTATTTTTTTCCCACTGATCTGGGCTCGTCTGTTAGATATTTATGGTGACCTGGGCTCCTCTGTTGGTTCTCTATGGTGACCTGTTCATCAGGCCACCAGCTCCATGATGGTGGCGGATCGCAGGGCTCTGTCTAACCACGGGATTCCCTGCAGGACTAGCGGTTCCCTGGTTGGACTGCTGGAACCTATATAGTGGTGCTCTTAGTCCACAGGTCTCTGTCTGGTTAGCTGTCTGTGGTGTCCTGAGGCAAGATGTGGGCCTCTGGCTGTACTCCAGGCACAGACCTGTGACCAGGTTGTTGCCCACGCTGGTTGGTGCAGAGACCACCTGCCAAACTGATCTGGCTCTGGGTGCAGGCAAAAACCTGACAGGGTAGTCGATGCTAGGCTAGGTCTCTGTCCACACACCTGACCACAGCCGCCAGTCTTCCACAGTGACCTGAGGCAAGATGGCGGCCTTGCTGTAAGCCCAGAGAGCCAGACCCCAGCAGTCAGCAACAGCTGCTCCTAGCTGTAGGTGCACAGATCTCCTGCTGAGCTCTTCTGGCTCTGCTTGCAGGCAAGAGCCTGATGGAGTAGTCTATGCTAGGCTAGGTCTCAGTCCATGCACTTGACCCCAGCCACCAGCAGTCCTCAGTGACCTGAGGCAAGATGGGGGTCTCGCTGTAAGCATGGCGAAATAGTCCCCAGTGGTCACCCATAGCCACTGAGCTGTAGGTGCATAGACCTCCTACCAAGCTCTTCTGGCTCTGTGTGCAGCAAGAGCCTGACAGGGTAGTCTATGCTAGACTATGTCTCTGTCCACACACCTGAACCCAGCCGCCAGCAGTACACGGTGTCCTGAGGCAAGATGGTGGCCTCACTGCAAGCCCTGCAAGCCCGTCCACAGAAGTCAGCAACAGCTGCCAAGCTGTAGGTGCACAGATCTCCCACTGAGCTCCTCTGGCTTTGTGCCAGAAGATTAAATTCTTTACAGTCTCAATTCAGGAAGCAGACAACATGGGTGCACCTGGGGCACAGCACAGCTTTGTTGGTGTCACTCACCTGTGTTCTTCCCAGCCAGCATGTTCATCAGGTAGGATTTGCCTGTGCGGTAGAGGCCCACAATGGCCACCACCACCACTGGCTGCTGGATAGCACAGAGCATGCTCAGGGCTTCCTGGTTGGCTCTCAATTGTCCTTTCACATTCTCAATGAGGCAGACAGGACTTGGCATGTTGTTCTCTGAGGCCATGGTGAGGGCCTGTCCCCTGTGTATAGACAGACAAGATATACTAGAAATGATCCTTTTCACTCAGAAGGTAGAGTTATGAAAATCTGAATCAACAGCACATTGTGGTTTACATCAGAGACATAGCTGAGAGAGAATGGGTATCATTACAGAATCTTATAAAATATTTGTAAATATTTTATTTACAATGTAACAGTGACATTTTTAGTGCTCTCACAACAGAAATATTCTGTAAGCAATTAGGATTTTGTACTTTTTATATTAAAGATTTTATAATAGCAAGTTTGAAAACAAAATACAATTTTGAGAGATTATTTTATGATGCAGCTACATATAGTCAATTAAACATTCATTTATTATAATTAAAATGAAGAAAGTCATCCAGGAATTAATGTTTGATACGGGCGTTTGTGAGAATTTCTAGAGATTTAAAATACTACATTTAAAATACTACATATAGATTTAATTCTACATTCCCAAGTGGTTATTCTCAAGTCATGGGTACAAGTTTAATTTTTCTTGCCATTCTAGATAAAGCACGAACCTTAAACAACACAAAGTAATTTCTCTACAATTCATGACTTTATGTGCCATAAGTGACTTCCAGGGACTCACTGCTCTAAGAGCAGCTCCCTGGAACTTCAGCAGCTCATCAAAAGAGTTAAAAGTCAGAGATTCTTCATTCCCAATAAAAACAACTGGATATTGAGGAAAGCAAGTATGATGTAAACAGCAAGGGTTAGGGCTCTGGTTCAGACTGGTAGAGAATTGGTACAAAGAAATTATTTCCTGCTCTTCTTCCTTTGTTGTTCTGTTTTGTTTTCCCTTTGGTAGAGAAGACAGAGGAGAAATGCAGAGAGGAGGAAGAGACACTAGGAGTGTGAGGGATAGGTGCTGACCAGGCAGAACAATCTCATTAAACAGGACTATGATGAGTGAGATTGTAGCCTGAACCCAGATTCTGCTTTCTAGAAGGCAGGAACAATTGCCTGAGGGCCTGGATTGGAGGCCTAAATAAACAGACAATATCAATAATTTTGTCTTCAGGGGGATTTTCTAGAGAAAGCTGTCACTACACTGAGTCCTGCAGGACAGAGTCAAGAAGTAAGTAGGCAGGAGGAATGAGCCAACCTTTATACTGAAGGAGGAAATTCACTTGGCAGCCAAGCTCAGATGTGTGGTGGTAGCAACCCTGTTCTTCCTTCCTCACTCTGGGATTCAGCTGTGAACTGGGGCTCCCAGAAAAAATAGCTACAACTGTTGTCAATGAACCCACTACAAGGGCAAGTGGTCAGAATTTGTGTGTTTGTGGAGAGCTGCATTGTTGCAAAATCTGGAGTCAAGTTTTTCTGGCTGTCCTTAGCTGCCTTTATATCTATTTCCTCTATCAGAAGGCCTGTAGCAAACTCCCCCATGTTATCTACCCCATGGACTGCCCCATGATGCCACCCATGTATTTTGAAAGTGCCTTGATCCCTGAAGTTATTTTTGTTGCTTAAGAAACTTCAAAAAAAACCTGCCCAATTGTGACAAGGTAAGCTGAGTTCCTGGGTCATTGGTCACTCTTTCTCAGCTCTACAGCAGACCTTAGCTTTTATTCCATTTGTTTTCAAATCAACACAGTGTTTCCTTGTTTTGCCCATCACAGAGTTGGAGCTGTTCACCCTGTACCTCATTCTGTTTCCCCTCATGAATATCAGTCACAGCAGTCCCCTCAGGGGGAGCAGGGCAGAGTCAGCTCAGCTCCATCCCTGACCATAGTCATTTAACTGTGCCCATCAGCAGAGACAGTGTGATCACAGAGAAAGACCTTCTCAGCACATTTCTCACCACTGGTTTAGACACACATCTGCTGTTCACTAAGTCAAAGCAAGTCTACCAGTGATCTTTGCAGACTGGCTGCCTTGTTAATACCACCCAGGGATTTATCAGTTTCAGTGCTCCAGCCTGTGCCCAAGAGCCATCTTTTTTAGGGACAACTCCAATTCTAAGAAAAATGAATTAACCCTAAAAAATAATATCTCATTCCTGTCCAGTTTTCAGGCCCCATGTTTCCAGAGTTGATTTCAGCAGACCTGGCTAAAGCACGGGTCCATTCTTACATGTTCCTGATGCTTGGAGACAATGGGCATGATCTGCCATGTTCCTTTTATTTCCACCTACAATCCTATGAGACTTTCTAGATTTCTCTAGAGAGAAAATGTTGAAAAGCACTGTAATTTCCACACAATATTTAAGGACACCTCTTATCCCAGCATACAGGGTTCAGAGGCAGACAGTTCGGTGAGATTTAAGGGCATATTGGTCTACAAGGTAAGTTCGAGGACAGTCAGGGCTACCAGAAAACAATTGTTTTGAAAAAATATAAAAGGAAACAAAAAATAATGGAATGAAGGAAGGAAGGAAGAAAGAAAGAAAGAAAGAAAGGTATGTAAATCTTTGAAGTGTGTTGAAGGACTGAGAAATTGAAAAGATTTTGACCATGAAACTGAATCGACAATGGAGCAAATGCTTCCGATCGCTGTAAAAGACATATGTGGTCAGGATTTCCCAAGCTCAATCTCCTATATGCAATATAAAGAGATATCGAACAACTTGGGTGTTTAAAAACATATCTAACTCATATAGAATAGATATAATAATTTTCAGGTTTGGAGCAGCTTCAAAAACCACAGATCAGGAGAATAAGTATAGTCTTCTCAAAGTCTACTTTCTGAAAATAATATGAGGCCTACAGACGTTAGCACAACTGACTCCATAATGGAATTACCATTCAGGCCATAAAACACAACAGGGAGACAGGATCACCAGCCTAATGAAAACAAAGACCAAATACATCCAAGATCAAAACTCTATGAAAGCTGCTAAATGTATTATCTTTGCTTTCTGGCTTCTGTATTTCTGTTTCTGCCTTAGTGCTCTTGTTCAATGAAGTGTGAAAAACCAGAACAAGGATTTTGTGTTTACAAGTTCACCCTGAGACAGGCTCAAACTACACTGGGATCCTGAACATCAAGTGTATCCTGCTAATAAAGACTTCCTATTGCCTTAAACCCATGTCTAAGCTGTTTTCTCTGATGGGTACTAAACAGCACTTCAGGAGGTCACATTGTTCCCCTGTTTCTCAGTCACTTGTGTTTCCCTGTTGTGATTCCTAGGATTAAACAATGGCTGTCTTTTGTGAGAGACTTCAGGGACTAAGACCTATAGACCCTCCTGATAGGGACCCTAATCCCTTTTGCTCTTCCAGATTACCCAGAGTGACAAACAAATCCCCAGTCTCCCCACTCTGGAGCTCTTTCTTGTCTTGTAGCATTGCTCTTACTCAGGGTCCCTGATTCTGCTAATTCCCCTGTAAAGTCAGGGAGGGGCTGAGCCTCCTACCCAGAGCACCCTGCCACAAAAGTGGAATGCACACCAGGAGGTAAAAATAGTTTCCAGACTCTTTGCCTACTCTAAGCACTCCCAGGATAAATAAAAAAAGGGGGGGCAGACTTGCTCCTTCCTCTTTCATGATTTTTGTGTTTGTTTGTTTTTCTTTTTTATTTTCTCTATTCTTTGTTTATATTCTGAGTTCTTTCCCCTTTCCCAGTTCCCTCCTCACCATATGTCCCATAAGTCCTCTTTCCCCCACCCATTCCTCAATCACCCCTCCCATTTCTCTGTTCTGGTACTCCCCTACAATACTGTATCAAGTCTTTTCAGGTCCAGGGCCCTTTCCTCCCTTCTTCTTGGGAATCATATGATTTGCTAATTGTGTCTTGAGTATTCAGAGCTTCTGGGCTAATTAGTTTCCACTTATCAGTGATTGCATTTCATGTGTATTCTTTTGTGATTGGGTTACCTCACTTAGGATGATATTTTCTAGTTCCAACCATTTGCCTACAAATTTCATGAATTCATTGTTTTTAATTGCTGAGTAGTATTTCATTGTATAAATATACCAAATTTTCTGTATTCATTCCTCCATTGAGGGGCATCTGGGTTCTTTCCAGCTTCTGGCTATGAAATAGCGGAGCATGTGTCATTGTTGCCTGCAGGGGAATCCTCTGGGTATATGCCCAGGAGTGGTATGACATGGTCCTCTGGAAGTGTCATACCCAATTTTCTGAGGAACCACCAGACTGATTTCCATAGTGGTTGTACCATCTTGCATTCCCACTACCAGTGGAGGAGTGTTCCTCTTTCTCCACATCCTCGTCAACACCTGCTGTCTCCTGAATATTCAGTGATCCCTGTATTTGGAAAGTTCAAAATTCACTGGTCTCTGGGGGACAAATACGAAGTGCCTTGGACTGATCAAGGGTAGATCTGGCTGCCATTTCAGCCTGGACAGGATGCATTTTTCTGTCTGTATAACAGTGACCAAAACAAATGGAAACCCATTCACTAGGTTGTTTTGGAAGAATTAAAGACAGCTGTCACCCAATAGTCTTCAGTTATTAGAGGAAAAGTGAAAAATTAGAATAATAAAGGCAAAAGTAGGGTCCTCCTTGCTTGACAGAGCCCAAAAGACATTGAATAACAGAGATCAGTAGTGGACAAGAAAGACACTGACTCCTTCTCTGCTGGTGAGATGCAGACACAATAGCCAACAACCTTGGAGACACAGAGAGGAAGGGCAGTGCACATGGCCTGGCATGGAGACAAAGGCATCATGGTGTTCTTACAGTTACCCTGCATCCCATCTTCCTGCCTAGGGAGAACACTGAGAGTGCTGATTCTTATGAGTGCGATTCCTTCAGAGAATCCCGTGTGTACCCTGCCTTGGACAGGAAAGATGACGATGCACTCTGTATCCTCCCACTGCACAGAGGGGTCAGCCATCTTTCCTTTTAAGTGGACAGATCCAGAAGGAGTTTACCATGGGCAATTTACATGAACCAGATTGCGTAAAGGAGTGAAAAATTCTCTGACTCCATGTGAGGAGACACCAAATGCTGCCCTCCTGCCCTCCCATCTGAGGTATACTGGGAACATAGATTATAAAATGTGCCACATGATGTACAGTCCTCTGCCTGCAGAATATAAGGTAAGAAGTGTTGCTATCAGAGGCTTCCTATCTTGCCTACCAGTTGAGAGGGGCAAAAGGAGTCATTCCCAGAGAAGGGTTGCAACCACCCTTCACAGCCAAATCTGAAGACTAAGAGACAGGTTTGATGGTCACTTGGTGTAACTAGGTCTTGATGCTTCTAGATAGCAGTTGTTTCAGGACAAAGGAAAAAGGTTTACTACACCTGTTATCTGGCCTGAGACTAAAGAAACGACATTTCAGGCTATAAGATGAATTCTGAGTTCAGCTTTAGCCCTAGCACTTCTACATGTTTCCATGTACTTTTATTCTATTGTCTATGAAACAGAAGATATAACAAAAGGTGTTTTAACCCCAATTTTGTTCTATGGAAATGTTCTGTGACATATGCATCTAAATGAGTAGACCATGTAGCCACAGGGTTGTTCACCTTTTAAGTAATGTGTAAGAAGGTACTGTGAGTCTAATGAACCAAAGAAAGAAACATTAAAAGAAAGGAAACAAGAAAATAAAACCAAGAAATCACAGTAAAAACAAAAAACAATACAACAACAAAACAACCCTGCCCATTCACTGTGGAACAGGGTCAAATAATCACAGCACTTCAGGACTGAGGAGAACTTCTTCTCCAGGGAACACCAGAATGCCAGATGTCTAATACCTCTTTGACCCTGTCCAAGATCCTACTCCATGACCACACCCCAGTCCAGTTTAAAAAGCACACTACCCTCAATCCTGTTATCTTCTTGTCTGATGCCAACTTGGTGGTGCTCATGTATGACTGTCCAAAGTCGAAAGGTGAAAATGGGTATTTGAGACTGCAGCAATTTTAACCAAAGGCCCAAGCCAGTTCTCACAGTCGAAAGGACAGAACTCATCCATCTGCCCCAGCCTCTTAGATGGGGAAAACAAAGTGCATGGAGCAGATGCAGTACACTGTGTAAGCTCTCATGACCAAGCATGCCCATGACATGAGCAATATAGAAAGAGGGATTCTTGTCACTGGGGAAAGGGATATTAAACAGAGATCACCTTATCATCCTGAGGCTTTTTGGCTTCCCCTACAGATAGATTACCAGCCTTCATTGCCAAGAAGCTGAGGCAAGAGCTAATCAGGCTGCTGACCTGGCTGTCTGACAAAGGGCCTAAGACCAATTATATGATCTATTGATATGTTGAAGATGATCATTGGCCTGGCATTTCCTAAGAGAGATTCCATGGCACAACCAAGAAGAAATAGAAGATGAAAAAGAAAAAAATTGACATCTCAAACTTTCAGATGTATTCAGAGGGAAAGATCCTTCCTTCAGAAACAACTGGCAGCAGTCTGCTAACTGACCTTTGCCAGGCAATTCATCTGGGGTTCACAAAACTTTCTGAGTTGTTCAGACCAAGTTATGTTAGCAAGATGCCAGGATTGTGCTAAAGCAAATTCAAAACTCAGAGCTCTTTCCTATGAAGGGAACTCAAAAAGAGCCTAATACCATTGGAAATACTGGAAATACTGACTTCACCAAGCACTGCCCTGTCATCTCTAATAGATTTTATAGATTCCTTTTTCAGTAGGGTTGAAGCATTCAGTACCAGAACTGAAACTGCTCAAATAGTAGTTTACAAAGCTCCTCCAAGGAGCTGGTGCCTTGATTTGGCCTCTTCCTATTAATGGTGTTGACAATGGCCTGTATTTTGTAACCATAACCTTACAGTTAATAGTTAAAGGTTTAGGCATAGATTAATTAAATACTTTATTGTGCTTGTAGACCTCAGAGGACTCCACGGGTATGAAAATAGTAGGACATTAAAGAATTTCCACCAAATTTTTGAGTCCAGCAAAAGGTGGGTAGACCTCATTTATTTGTTTTGTTTTGGGTACTCTGTACCCCTTTATAGGGACAGATTTGCCCCTTATGAGATTATGTTTGGGAGATCACCTCCATTGCTCCCCAGGCTCAAAGAACAGCAGTAGGTGGAACTCTGTTGTGGAGAGCAAGGTTCCTTCCCAGTGATAGTGCCTCTCTGTGATGAACTGCTCAAAGCTTAATTTGAAGCTTCCCCTTTAAGAAATACAGAGATCAGCCTGGATGAAGAGCTGACAGGCTCCTGACCTTCCCTGGTAGCTAGAGAGCAGAGTTCTCTGAGAGCTTAAACAAAGTTTTAACAAACAAAGTGACCAAGCTGTTCTGACTTTTCTGACCAAGACAAGACAAAATAAAAGTAACAGTTCCCTGATCACCCCCCTGCCCTCCTCCTGCTGGGACCCAGGGAAGGCCATAAACTGTCAAAAATCTTATTGCAAAAATCTCTTTTGACCTGTAAGTTTAAAAATATATTACTCATAGTAATCCCCCCCTGTGCAAACAGGATATAAAAGATGTATGCTTTCTTTGTTCAGTGTTGACTCTGCCTGTGTGGCTGAGCAACCCCACATACATGGGTACATGGATGTCTACTTTCTGTGTTTTGTTGAACTCTCCCTGTGAGGATGAGTGACCCCCACATACGTGGAACAATAAACCTCATCCGCTTGCATCAATCTTTCATCAAGCTATGTGCTGAGGGGTTGTGCGCCTGAGCACAGACCCTGAGGAACCTGTTGAGTTATAACACTATTCCATCCTCAAATAGCTATATGCCCTCCAGGTTTCCAGGATGGCTAGTCCTTGGACTATGGAAGAGCCCCCCTGACTTTAGAGTCCCCCAGAAGTCTCTCCTTATTGTAACCTGGTGATATTTTCTGGGTCTAGCAGGGATCCAAATTGGCACTGGAGCAAACTGGAAAGGAACCAATTGGTAACTCTCTTCCATCCTCCTGCTGTGAAGGTAGCTGAAGCTACACTATAGCTCTACCACATCCAGATCAGGAGAACAGAGGCCAGGGATGGCATCTGACAATGACTGTTTCCAGACTCTGGGCCATAACATGGAATGTTTCATCTGGTACCAGGCTCTTCCATGGTTCATTCTTCTACTTCCTCATGAATCTTTTGTTTGGGACGACAGAGATAGGGATGGTGCTACTTCCCTCCTGTCTTATGCTCACTGTTGCTCACTTTAAGTGTCTGAAGGTACTTACTGAAAAAGGGAACAGTATGGGAATTCAGCTTTTGGAATAAAAATTTAGAGTCTGCAATTCAGTGCATGCTGTGTGACTGGGCCACTTAGTTGTTAAGGGCAAGGGAGTTTCCATTGCTTTAGAGAGCAGTATTGGGGTGCTACATGCCACCTGGCAGAAACTTGACATTGTTCATGGTGAAGTTCCTCTCCTAGCATTTGAGCAGGAATTCCTGTGCTAGCCATAATCCCCTCCACCTAGGGTGGAGTGCTCAGACCAAAGTAAAGCCCATTCTCCAAGCACCTGCAGTTTACTGAGGCACCAGCCACCTGCAGAGCAAGAGAATCAGTTCTGCAGACCTGTTTCCAGCCTTTGGGGGAAGGACTTCCTCTGCCTATATATATTTGGAGACCTCCATTAAACTTTGAGCCTTGAACAGGAAATTTATCTTGGCTCCATGTTTCTCTCACCACTTCATTTCTATCCCCAGCTTTCCTTCCAGGGAACCTCGTATCCTGTTTGAATGTAGCCGCAGGCAGCTACAGATTGCAAAATTTGGGGTTGCAAAATAGAGGCGTCCTAAAAACACACGAAGGAATATACAGAAAGAAATCCCTCTACCAAGCAATGCACAATAGGAAATGTAACCGAATGGCCACAACATTAAAAATCTGAGAATTCTGAAACAAAGAACCTGGCCTTGACACAAGAGAAATCAAACTCTATGCCACCTGGAGTAGAGATTATCATTTACAGCCAGAAATCAGTCAGCATGTCTGGTTATGTTTAAACACATGGAACTCATTCTACATACAGATAGGAAGTAAGCAGACTATCAGTCAGCCCATTGACTGACAAAACTCTGGCAGTCAAAATTAACATTAGAGATGTTAGTGATCTAGTCACTTGCCCTTATTCTGATGCCTCCTACTCTCTTTTAGAGGTTAACTCATTTGTATAAAAGCAATACTATGGAGCCCCCAAGAACAGGTGGTGGTAATGCACTAAAGCTTTGACTAAATATTCCTCTTCTGATACTTTCCAAACTAAGAAGTCAGTGTTTTCTGCTCTTACAAAGGACCAGAGTTTGAATCTCAGCCACCATGCAGAACAACTCACAACTGTTTGCAAGTCTGGCTCCAGGGAATGTGAAACTCCCTTCTGTCTTTTGCAGGTACTTGCATACAAAATTCATGAATAAATAAAATAAAATCTTGAACAAAAGCAGAGGCAACACTTTCAGGCTAGATTTACATTTTTACATAGTGCAGAAAATAACACTTATAGAAGAAATACCTAGCAAAACGTAGAATGATTGAGCACAGAAATCATATAACAGGCATTAACCCCATATAGACCTTTCTGAGGTTTGAAGTTAGTGACTTTAAAGTGTGCTTCCTGAGGACTCCTCACAGTCTTACAATTAAGAAAATGAACATCGAGCACACAAGGTATAGGAAGGAAGGAAATTTTCACTGTAATTTCAGGCCATATCTGAGAAAGGAGTAAGGCCCTGTTGAAGGCCATATTGAAAGGATGAGAATTACAGCCTAAAAGTCCCCCATGCCTAACTCTTAATTGACCCCAAAAAGTCAGAAGTATAGACTGCTCTTTGTTAGGAACTAGGCAAAAGGGCCTTGAATATGTGATCCTGGCCCTGTAACAGGAAATGCATACATGATCCTGGCCCTGTAAGGGGAAATGAGCTAACTAGTTGCTATCTGGCTTCTATAGGAAACTGATTGTTTCTCAGAGTGTGGGCTTGGATAGTTTAAACTGATTGGCTTAGAAGCTATGTAGTGGTACAAATCAATTGGCTCACACTGCTCAGGCTCTTGATGCTAAGGAACGATTGGTTTGCAATATGCAGGTTTTGTTATAAGCCTATAAAAGCTGTCCCGATTCTGCACTCATGGTTCACAGTCCTCTAGCCCTGTGTGGTGTATGGCTGTGAACCCCAGAGCCTCTGGAATAAAAATCCTCTTGCTGCTGCATCAGGACCGTTTCTCACAAGTGATCTGGGTGTTGCCTTCCAAGGCGTGGGGTGCTGGGCCACCCTTGTTTTTTCGGGTCTTGCAATGTATGCTCATCCCCTCTGCCTGGGCCAATTAAAACATCTGTATACACAATTCCAGGAGACTTTACAGCACAGGGTAACTGAGCTGCAGTTCGAGGTTCTCAGCTGTTGTGAGGATTTACTCTGTAATCGGGGGCTTTTTCCCTCTCCTGTGTCCCAATAATATCTCAGTCTATCTGTCCAGCTAGATGTTCAAGTGGACCTCAAATTAATATTCTTCTGGTTTTGGATGCTACCATCTCTGCCATGAGTTTCCTGACATCTAGGCTGTTTGCCAGCAGCGGAGCCTGTCTTCTTTCACTTTCCATCTTGTGTTCCCACCAAACCCTCTCAGTCATCAGGTTCTCCAGTGCAGGAGCGAGAATTAAAAAGAAAACAAACAAACAAACAAACACACAAACACAATTAGACAACATTATAGCATTACCAGCCAGTTCTGAGCTGAGGCATGTTTATTTTTTCCCAATTTGCTTTTATACCATTTTAATTATATGCAAATAATAAGGTCAAGCAGTACAGTAAACTCAAATGGTCAAGGATAAACAGGGTCATAAACAAAGTCCCATGATTATTCCCATGAGCACTGTTTCTAAGTGCTTATCAGGATGACCAAGATATCTGAGCATACTTCCCTGTCCCAGCCCAAAGTCATATTCATGCCTGAAGCCTACTTCTTTGTTCTAACCTAAAATTAGATTCCTGCCTGAGCTTACTTCCTTGTCAAGGCCCAATATCTGATTCCTGGCTGAATCCCATTTCATTGTCCTTGGCCAATGTCAGATTCCTGCCAAAATGACCTCCAGAGTTCTCCACAGTGTTTATAATGGCAACAGATTGTCATGATTTGGCACCACAAAGCCTTTCCTCACAAAAATAGGTAGAGGGAATCCTTGGGCTTCTTTTATCCTATTTTGAGACTGTGTAGACTTCAAATTCAGGGCGAGGGAAAGGACAGGCAAGCATGTACAGAAAGTTTTCCATCATGTTGTGCTGTGAAACAGAGTCACCCAGAAACCAAACTTGAACTCCTAACCCTAGCCAGATTACTGTTGGCTGAAATCTTAGATGGAACAGTTGTCTGGATATCCTGGATATCTTTGCCTGATGAACTCTTAAGAACACATCAGTGGCTGGAGGGTTGGCTCAGTGGCTAAGGATAGGGCTTTCTGCTCTTACAATGAACCAGAGTTTATGTCGCCAACCATACAGAGTTGCTCACAACTGTTTACAACTCTTGGTGTAAGGGATATAATCCCTATTCTGTCTTCGTTAGACACCCGCATACAGACATATAAATATGAGCAAATAAAATAAAATCTCGAAAAAACCCCCATATATAACACTTTCAGGCTATGTTTACTTTCCTAGCAAATGCAGACAGTAACACTTATAGAAGGAAAGTCTAACAAAACCTATAAAAGTTGAGTGCCCTTCCATATAATAGATGCTGAAAGGATAAGGTTGCAAGCTAGGAATCCCCCATGCCTGAGTCTTGGGTGACCCCAAAGGAGCAGAGGTTTGGCCCATTCTTTCCTCCAGAGTCCAGCAGCGAGCCTTGGGCTGGGAGTGTCCCTGGCATCTTTTCCCATCTCCCTCCACAGAGCAGCTATGGCAGGGACTAACACAGCTGGGGGCTGGTAGAATCACAGCGGGGGTTGCGAACCTCATGCCTGGGGGTGCTTAGGTCCCCAACACCTACTGCCAGTGGGGGAGGGTGTGCTTTGAATACGTAACCCTGGTGTGAGCCTGTGCGTGGCAGCCATGTAAGCTGAAATGACTTAACCAGTTCCCATCCGGCCTCTGTGGGAGGCTGATTTGTTCTCAGAGATCTTGGGCTCAGATGGTTGGAACTGATTGGCTTAGAAGCTTGTGGTAGGCGGGTTCTGTTATAAGCCTATAAAAAGCCAATCCGATTCTGCCCGCATGGCTCACTCTTTTACCCTGCATGGTAAGACTGTGACCCCCAGAGCTCTGAAATTAAAATCCCTCTTTCAATTTGCATCAAGACTGTTTCTCGTGAGTGATTGGGGTGCCAATTTCTGAGGCGTGGGGTGCTGGGGTGCCCCCGTTTTTCTTTTGGGTCTTACAATGCTAACCACATGTAGGCCTTGTTGAGATTTGAAGTTAGTGCCTTTAAATATGCTTCCTGAAGACCCCTCGCAGGCTTACTATTAAGAAAGTTAACATCCAACACACAAGGAGATAGGAAGGAAGGAAATCTTCACAGTAACCTTAGTTCTTGTCTGAGAAAGGAGTAAGGCCATGTCCAATCTCATAGACACTTGTCCTTTAAGCCTGGACTACATGAAACATATTCATACACAACTGCATCAGTCTTTATAGCACAGGGTAACTGGGCTGCAGGTCTAGTCTCTCAGCTGGTCTGATGTTTTACTCTATGGTAATGGGCTCTTTCACCTTCTCATGTCTCCATAATCTGTCTGTCTTTCTGTCCAACTGTTCATGCTGCCCTCAAACTCATATTCCTCTTGTGACTCTCTTTTCTTTTCTGACAGCTTCTCTCTGGGGATTCTGTGGATCTGCCATCTGTGGTTGGCTTGCTGCTGTCACACACATTGCCCGAATGAATGACTCTGTTGTTTAGTGTGGGCTTCATGGGATCTGATCCCACAGCAAGGACATGGTTCTTGGCACATTTTTCTGTGTTACAGTTCTTACTGTGATGACAGCCTATCTCAGAAGAAGTAACTTACAGAAAGGTTGATTTGGGGTCATGATCTGAGGAAATATAACTCATCATATGTTGAGAAGCATGGTCAATGCTGCTCCTCCTGAGTGTTTCAAAATCATTTGTTCCTCCTTTATCTTCTGTCAAGTTCATGAGGATTTTGTTTTAATTTCTCTTTATGTCTTTTGTGGAATTCTCCAGTGAGATCTCTTGGATCTGAGCTTTGCTTTTGGTGGTGGGCATTTTATTACTATGCTAGTATATTAGAGACATAATGAGCCTTCCAGATGAGAAATCACTCCATCACTTCCAGACTAGTAAGGAAAATCTTTAGTAATAGCATGTGACTGGTTTTGGCTCATGCATAAAAGAGGAAGAGTGATCAACAGAAACTTCTCTTGGGTTATATACTTTCACAACCCTGAGTTAAACTTTGAGAAACTGAACAAGTCTCAGGGACAGAAATTCTCAGGTTTGCTTATTTGGAAAATTGTGGAGATTTACAATGCAAAATAGTGTTATATTTATCTGGAGACTGACCAGGCTGCATTTCACAGGAGACTTCATGCAAGGCTATCCTTCTTGCCTGGCAGAATGATGCTCTTCCTGCTAAAACAACTGGGAATTCTTCAGCTAAATTCCACTTTGTGTGACTTCATATTTCCTAAGCAGGTTCTGCTGACTCTTTATAGCACCAAGTTACTATCCTCAGGTTTTCCTTTACGTTTTAAGGCTTACTTGGACACCCAGTCTATATTGGCGGTGTGAGGTCAGGGCTTTTTGCAGCCTAGGCTGGCTTGAGAGTTGCTCTGGAGCCAAGGAGGACTTTGAATTTATATCCTCCTGCATGCCTTTCCCACAGATGCCTTTCACTGGGTTTCTTGCTTCTAAAACTCCTTTACAGCCTCCTTAGAGACACAGTGACTTCAGAAAGAAGAAAAGGATGGGACACAGTTTGTGAGGAACCATCAAATGAAAGATGGAAGACTGCAGCTTCTTTGCCTGGCCTGCTACCAAGAACAGGTTACAGTGGCTTCTTTCAGAAGTACATTTCTCAGTCTAGGGCAGATCAGTGCCAGTACATCAGTAGCTCTGTGAAATGGTCTTGTCTGGATCAAGAGCTGTGAATATCTTACTTGGTTCTGGAGGTCATAGACTGAGACTTTTGCATCTAAGGAAAGCACACATCCGGGGTAGATGGGAAGTTCTCTGTTCCTTTCTTCCTCACACATTCTCTCTGTTTCATATTTTTCCAATAACTTCCTTTTAATAGTAACCTCTTTCATAACCTGGGAATTAAAACACACACAGGGAAAAGTCAATGCATTACCTTATAGGATCTCTCTACGATCTGTAGCAGAACAGGGGATAATACATGCATTCACAACACAGTAAATACACTAAAAATAATAAATACTTTTAAAGTGTCAATTCACCCACCCAAAATAAGAGGAATGTTGTAGAACATTTTAATCCCAATCCAGAATTTCTACCTCACCTTTGATCATGCAGTTCCTAGATAAAAGAGACACAACTTTTATTATTTACAATTTGCCTTATACAGCACAAGAGCTGGGCAGTTATCTACCATCTAGGCTATTAAAATCTATTTCCTATCACTCACCCAGAGTTACTACTTACTATATTTCATCTGGGATGCTCTTAACTCCAATGGGCCAGCCCTCAGGACCATGTTTTCATGAACCCACTTAACCCATGGCAGTTTCTCTTTCCTGCTTCAGCTTTCTCTCTCTCCCTTGCGGTTTCTCTATGACCCCCAAACCTGTGAACCCTAAACTCCACCTATGTCTCTTCTGACCAGCTATTGGCTGTCGGAATTTTTATTAAGCAATCAGAAATAACTTGAGGGCAAGGTCACAGAATCACTTGGATGTGTGTGTGTGTGTGTGTGTGTGTGTGTGTGGGTGTGTGTACTTGGGGGCATCACTTATCATTGCAGTACTCAGCAAAAGACCAAACCTCAACACACAAGTAAGGAAGATAGGATTCAGCTGTGGCAATGTACACTTCTAATCCTTAGACATGGGAGATGGAGACAGGAGACTCAGAAACCCAAAGTCCTGTTTGGTTATATAGTAAATTTATGGCCAATCTAGGGTACATGAGATTCAGGGAAAAATAGAAATAGAAAAATATATGAGGCATGATACTTTGAAAAAAGTAAGTGAAATGACTCTAAAGAAGTATGTGAAAAATGTCAATGAAAGAAAATTTTCAGTCAAATCATTGTATAAGGCATGAGAAATACATTATACATACATTAGTCTTATAAGTGGTATATAATTTTATCTTTGATTTACTTTTCAATTATTTTATGTATATGCTTGTTTTTCCTGCAGATTTGTTGGTATACTACACTCTTAATTTCTAATCAAATTAAAATAGTCCCCATATTGAAGACTATGACAATGAGCCTTTTAGAAAGACTCTGTTTTACAACTCCAGGTTATGCAATGGAAATTCTCTTGCTCTTAACAACAATTAGGAAACCTAGCCAAATGTCAATGCACAGAATGGTAAAACCCGCATTTTTTATCTCAAAAGATAAATTACTGCAACTTTCCTTTTTCCATTACAACCAAAGATCTTTAAAGGAAGTATCAGTGAATGAAGGCCAACATGAATATGGGTTGTTGGTCTGTTGTCATATTAGCTAAATCTATTGCTAGTATCTGTCTTCCTCAGTTCCTAAGCTCTGGAGTTGGGCAACAACCCTGTACTCATACCAGTTATAAGACTCAGGAAATGGAGTGGCAGGAAGTAGGAGAGCCTGGAGAACAATGGAGTCTTAAGTTTCATGGGTCCATAATTTTGAGACAGTTAATTTGGCATCCACCTGTATGGCTTTTGCTCTCCTGACCTGGTGTGGTACATTTTATGACATAATATGAGCTTCCTTCACAGCTGTAGGAATGGGGAGAATCACCTTGTAGGACTCTGATGAAGTTGATTCCAGTGCTATTTTGGCTACCTGCTTGACTAATACAGTATCACTAGGTTCTAATAAAGGTAAACTGTTGGTGCACTAGAAGGTCAGCTAGGTATTAAAGACAGCACAAGAAATGGCCTTTAGGAAAATTGGGGGAATGTAGTGACTTGAACATTGAATGTTTAGAGAGTTCTACTAACTGCTGGTCTCTGAGCTTGGGGAGCACTGGGGGAGATCTTCCAAACATAATCCCATATTGAGTATGTCCCTTCTTGTAATGAAATACAGCAGGCCTAAAACAAAACAAATGAAGAAAGTCTATTCACCCTTTGCTGGACTCTAATGAACATTTTGTTAGAGTTCCTTTAAATGTCCTGTTTATTTTATCTACCTGTTACAAACTCTGAGGTCCACTTGCACAATGCGGTTTTTAACCTATGCCTAAAATTTGAGATATTGAGAGATTTTGATTATGAAATCCAGGCCTTAGTTGTACCCTATTATTGGGTGGAGGAGCAAATCAGAGACCTAGCTCCTTGGAGGAGCTTTTTAAGCTACAATTTGAGCAGTTTCATTCCTGGTGCAGAATGCTTCAATCCTCCTCAAAAAGCAATCTATAAAAACTAGTAGATATGCCAGAGCTTAGTAAAGTCAGTATTTGCAGTACTTACAATGGTATTGGCCCCTTTTTGAGATTCATTCCTAGGAATGAGCTCTGTGCTTTGAATTTACTTGAACACAACCCTGGCATCTTGCTGATACTTCCTGTGTCAGGCTGTTCAGTCTGAGGGTAACATACCTTGGTCTGAACAACTCAGAAAATTTTATGAACCCTGGGTGAATAACCTGGCAAAGGTAAGTTAGTAGAGTGCTGTCAACTGTTTCTGGGGGAAGGATCTTTCCCTCTTCATCTTCTATTTCTTCTTCGTTGTGCCATGGAATCTCTCTCAGGCAATGCCAGGTGAATGATCATCCTCAATATATCAATAGACCACACTGGTCCAAGGGCCCTTTGTCAGGCAGCCAGATCAGCAGCCTAGTTATCTCCTGCTTCTGGGGAGTTTCTCTCTGATGTTCTTGACAGTGAAGGCTAGCAATTTGTAGTGGAAGCCAAAAGCTTCTGGGAGACAAGGTGATGTCTGCTTAATCCCAGACATCCAGTGGAAAGAAGCCCTGTTTTGCTATTGCATATGCCATGGGCATGCATGGTCCTGAAAGCATAGGCAGTTTCCAGAATCTGCTAGTGCACTTTCCTTTTCCCCATTGCTGCATTAGCTCTAATAGTGTCTGTAAGATAATATTTCTGCAGAACGGAGGTGGAAAAAGATGCCTCTTAGAGCACGCAGAGACCCTACAACAGAAACCATAATCTTTCATTTGGCACCTTTTCTAACTTCTTTTATTTCTGGTAGGCAAGACCATGTAGATTTAAAAAAATAATTTATAACTCATTCCTCTGAAATATTACTATTGGCCAATGACCTTTTTTGGAACCATGACGCTTTATTTCAGCCATGCTTAGTTTAAAAATAATATCCCATAGAAATATTATTACTATTAATATTATTACTATAAATAAAAATATTAAGCCTTTTCAAAATGCTCTAGTTCAAATCCTGTCTGAGACTGTGAGCTCACTAAAAAAAAATCTACATGAGTAGGTGCTAAGCTCAGAGCCCCCTCAATGGAAGCTTAGAGAGCTGCCCTCTTTTGTCTTGTTAATGGGAGTCACCAACCATCAAAATAACCATAATAACAACTCTGGCCTGGTGTGGCTCAGTCTTCAGCTCATGAAATATTAATGAGGCTATGTAAAACCTAAGGAAAGACTTAAAAGTTTTGGCTTGTCTGACATTACAAAATATAGGAGATTTTAAGTTTTACAGACAAAAGCTAGATGTTAGATAGAGCTTACTCATAAAGACTCATTTGGTCTAAAAATGTCATTTCCTATGTTTAAGTTTCTAAGCTTGTTTCACAAGATAAGCTCTATCTAGCTCATCCCACCTTCCTTTGTGTGGTATTGTCATGTAAATTGCCCTTGCTTGGCTAGCTACATCTTTTACTAAGTAAATGTCAAACAGTTCACTACTAGAGAAAAAAATCTCTGGTTTAGGCAGAAGCTCCCTGGCTTAGGCAGGATCTCTGGTTTAGGCAGAATCTCTAGCTTAGGCAGGGATCTTTTAGCTTCGGGATCTCTAGCTTGGGCAGAGAGGGCTTAAGATTTTTAGCTCATAACCTAAGGATGCTAGTTATGTTTGCTTAGTGTGCCAATTTTTTTTAGTATATAACCTGACAATTATAGGGGGCTCTAAAACAGGACTCCTCACTAGAGAAAATACAGATTTTTTCACAATGTAAAATATCCTGCATGTGTGTCTTCAATTTTTGCTGATTTGTACCTTCCTGACCCAAAAATCATGGTCTTGCCTGCAACCGAAGCTTACAGGAGGAGCTATGGCTTGTAGCAGTTGGCACTTTAATATTTTGCTTGCTGGACCATAGTAGTCATTCTTGGAGGGAGGAAGTGGCCAAATAAGGTAATAGACCTTGGGGCTAGCTTTAGAAATCCAATTCTAAGAATTTTAGAAAGGCAGAGGGAATGCAGGAAAAAGGCAAGGCATGCCTGAGCAATGTTTGCTATGCTTGGTGTTGGAATTTAAAAGAGAGAAAGGGTAGCTGGGCGTGGTGGCGCACGCCTTTAATCCCAGCCCTTGGGAGGCAGAGGCAGGCAATTTTCTGAGTTCGAGGCCAGCCTGGTCTATAGAGTGACTTCCAGGACAGCCAGAGCTACACAGAGAAACCCTGAGAGAGAGAGAGAGAGAGAGAGAGAGAGAGAGAGAGAGAGAGAGAGAGAGAAAGGGTATTAGTGAGTATGGCATGGCAGCATGGGGGGGGTAACTAAGCGGGCCCAGGCCTAGGCATCCCCTTTCCCCTGAAGGACCACACACACACCAACATGGTAGAGAATAGAGTTTATTTAGAGAAGAGGATGAGAGTCAATGGTATAGCAGAGAGAGAGACAGAGAGAGAGACAGAGAGAGAGACAGAGAGAGAGACAGAGAGAGAGACAGAGAGAGAGACAGAGAGAGAGACAGAGAGAGAGACAGAGAGAGAGACAGAGAGAAGAGAGGAGTGGAGGCCGGCCATGACCACATGGAGAGAGGGGGGAGGTGAGCTCAAGAGGGGCAGAGAGGTGAGAGAATGAGAGGGGAAAGAGAGGGGGAAAGAGAGAGAGGAGGGGCAGGCAGCCCCTCTTATAGTGGGCCAGGCATGTGGGGCGGGACATACCTGGCTATTGCCAGCTAACTGTGGGGTGGAGCTTGGACAGAATACCAACATTCCCCAGTATTTGTTTAATTAAAAAAGAAAAAAAATAAAAAGAGGTGACGGCGAAGCAGGAATAGGATTGTTGTGGTGACATCTGGCTGATTCATGCTAACATTGGGGTCAACAAGCCTCTGGGGAACCTAGAGAAAAGGGGTATGGGGGATGTTTGTCCAGTCTCAGGAGAATAGGCTGCTTTCTTGTTGTCCAGGGTCTGAGGAGCCATCTGAGGATAGGTCAGAACAGGTCCAGTAGAAAATGTCTGTGTCTAGAGAAGCTGAGGAGATTGGAGCATCTGAAGGTTGCTTCTCTGGAGCTGGCAAGCGCCTGGACTTGACAAGATGTTGAAACACATTAGTGTAGGTAGGGAATAAGTGGGGAATAAGTACAACTGGGAGAAAGGAAGAATTCTCCTTGAGATGTACAATTGAAACCCAGAGGAATCCCACCCTTTGAAATAGGTAGTAAGTGGGAACATGGGCAGATGTACTTATCTGGATGGAGCCTATTTGGTCCATGAGCAGTAGGTCTGGGTAGGTTCCTGTAGCTAACAAGTTTACTAAAGAGATAACAACATGAGTTAACTACATGAACAATCTTTAAGATAAGCCTTTTGTGGAGGAGAAGGAATAGGGAGGAATAGGATTGAAAGTTGGATCGTATAGTGGAATATTTATTATTAGAGTTAGGCAAATCTATAGGAACTCAGATGTTAGGACAGTGACAGAGCAAGAAGAGGAAATATGAAGTATTTAATGGAAATAGCGTTTAGGTAAGGAGATAGCTGTAGTCAGAAATCTGAGGAATAAGCAATAACAGAGCAAGAAGAGGAAATATGAAGTGTTTAACAGAAATAGAGTTTCAGTAAGGAGATAATTGTCTAGAGGTCAATGTATTCAGAAGTCTGAGGAATAAGCAATAACTTAGCAGTTATATTATTAAAAGGTGACAGATTCCAGTAGCCAGCAGTTCTTTGTGGTCTCTGGTCTCCATGGCGGCCTTGGCTGTCAGTCTGGCTTTGAAGCACAGAAGATGCAGGGCTTTCTTCTGTGGAATGGATACCCATGACATGAGAAATGGCTTACCTTTGTTTAGCTAAGTCATTTGACTTAAGGTATCCGGTCTTGTCCACTGCACTCCTTTTGGGGGCAGCATCTAGTAGCTGTGTTGTCCACTGCACTTTCTTAGGCAGCATCTGGTAGCAGTGTCTTCTGAGACCTTTTGGAGAACCTGTCAGGCCTTTGGGAATTCTGTCTGTCTTAAACTTAATAGCAAACTTCTGACAAGATTGAACATGAGAGGGGAGAGCAATAGTCAAGAGGATAGGAAATGAGAATCTTAAGTAGCTTTGACAGGTTGCATAGGTAGAGGAAAGTATGTTGCTTTATTAGTAAAGAGGCTAGGATCAGAGTAAGAGAGAAAGCTGGCAGCAATGGATTAAATCGTAGTGACAGAAAATGAACTTGTCTACTCGGATTTAGGCTTTATGCAGGCTATGGGGATGAACAAGCTAAGAGGTAGTGGGAACACGGATAGGTGAGGCTTAGGTCCTTTATCATTTACCAGACTGTTAATTTACGGTCAAAGACAAGCAAGTCCATTGGGTCGTTGGGGGAATTGCTAAAAATATAAACCCAGAGTCCTGAGAAAATATATTAGCAGAACTGGGCAGCTAAGCTAGGGGATCAGGCCGTCGCGAGGGCCTCTAGGAGCTGGACATTCCCAGAATGTCAAGAGAAGTGTCAGACCTGGTCCAGGGTTTCCAGCTGTAAAAGCTAAGAGACTGAATCACTTCTGAATGAGGGAGCACCCAAAAGAATTTGCTGTCCTATAGCTGGAAAGTTAGTCATGTATGAGAAGCAAGGTTTAGCTCCAAAGAAAGCTGGCCAAAGTTTATCTGAAGACTAAAGATTGGGAAACTGGAAATCTGAGTAAAGTGACAGGTGGGACAGCAAAGCAATGACAGGCATCTGCCTGCAGGAGAGTCAGGTTGAGCTGGCTGTGTGCCCTGCAGCCTCAGTGAGAGGCCTGCAGCCGCAAGTCCTGCACATGCTGGAGCACGGCGGCACTGCTGCGAGAGCAGGGCATGGGTAGGCACGACAGGAGACCTGCATTGTGGCCCTCGGTGTAGCGGCAATTGCACGGGGCGCCCGCGTGCTCTGAGTAACCGTGGCTGAGAGTGTGCATGGTGGCATGTGGAGCTGAGAAAGTTATAGAGGGCGGGGCGGGCAGCAGCCGCTGTGGGGGAGGGCTGGGCATGGGCTGTGGCAGTGTGAGAGGGGGGAGGGAGACCCAGGGCACATGGCAAAGATGAGTAGGAACCATTGCTGAGTGCTGGGATGGCGTGCAGCAGGGAAAGTTATAGAGGGTAAGGATTTTTTGTTTGCACCTGCACGGGACTTTCTGCCCATGGAGGAAGAAGGAAGTACCAAAGATGCTTGTTTCATATCCTAGCAATTACACAGTGGTTGTGCAAATTCTGCGCTGGGAGATAAGACAGTAGGAGGGGCTAGAGCAGCACGTGCCCGGGCTCACAAGCAGTGAAAGTACAAACAGAATGGAACTAGGGGAGTAAAGATAGGATTTTTCAGGCTGCACAGGATCGGGGCTCGGGGCTCGAACGACCATTTGGTATCGGTTGCCACAGCGAAAGTAAACAGAATGGAGGGACTAGGAGGAGCCAGGCGAACAGCAATTAGCGTCCGCAGATGAGGGAAAAGGAAGGAAGGATTTTTCAGGCAAACAGAAAAGAAGCTGTTTGCAAATAAGGGAAAAGCGCTTACCACAAACCTCACAGTTTCTCAATCTGAGTCACACGGCACCAAATGATGGTTCTCAGCACCAAATGATGGTTAATTTATTAATGTAGTTGTTGTCACAGGTTTCAGCACCATTGTTGGGATTTAAAAGAGAGAAAGGGTGTTAGTGAGTGTGGCATGGCAGCATGGGGGAGGGGGGTACCTAAGTGGGTCCAGGCCTAGGCATCTCCTTTCCCCTGAAGGACCACACACACACCAACATGGTATAGAATAGAATTTATTTAGAGAAGAGGATGAGAGTCAATGGTATAGTACAGGGAGAGAGAGAGAGAGAGAAAGAGAGAGAGAGAGAGAGAGAGAGAGAGAGAGAGAGAGAAGAGAGGAGTGGAGACCGGCCATGACCACATAGAGAGAGGGGGGAGGGGAGCTCAAGAGGGGCAGAGAGGTGAGAGGATGAGAGGGGAAAGAGAGGGGAAAAGAGGGAGAGGAGGGGCAGGCAGCCCCTCTTATAGTGTGCCAGGCATGTGGGGAGGGGCATACCTGGCTATTGCCAGGTAACTGTGGGGTGGAGCTTGGACAGAATACCAACACTTGGGCGTGCCATAGTTCCTTCAAGTATATTCTGACATTTTGCGCAAGAGTTCTGTCAATTTCTGTTCTTAGATTTGTTTTCAACCTAGAGATCCTGTATGTGTTGTTAGAGTCTTAATTTTCACTTTTTTTCCAGTTAATTTTTCAGGTTTTTTATGTAGCTGTTTGTGAAACTCAGCATTTTGTTTTGTATTCTTAATCTTTCAGTGTAGTGAATAACTTGTTTTGCTGCACCATTTATTTATTGGATAAATTTAGCCTGATACAAATAAGTATTATTTCAGTATATTCCTGGATATTGTTGGCTAATATTTTGTCATGGAGTTTTGCATTTAAGTTCATGAAATATGTTAAAGAAGGTTTCACTGATTTGTACTTTTTTGGGGAACAATTTTAATATCAAGACGATGCTGTTCTCATAGAATGAATTAGGAAATTATTTCTCTTGTTTATCATTTTTTCTTTACATGTGCAGTAAGAGAACACTTTCTGGATCTGGAGAATTCACTTTTGGTTTTTTTCTAATTTTTAAAGAGTTTGTACTTCAAGTGAACGCTTTGTCAAACGTGAGTGTGACAGCTAACAATGCTAAAACTCAACTTGACAAGATCTGGGATCACTGAGGCAACAACACCGAGGCATGCCCCTGAGGGAGTTTCTCGATTGTTAGTGGAGGTGTTGGGAGGACCTATACCAACAGTGGACAGACAGTTTCACATGCTGAAGTTTCTGGCTGAACAGAAAGGAGAAACCAACTGGACAGCTAACACCCATCTCTCTCCATCTTTTCACTGGGAATGCAATGTGGCCAGGTTCCTCACCCTTCTGCCACCTTAATATTCCCTGCCATGATAAACCCTTTCCCCTCAAGTTGCTTTTACTGGTATCTTGATGCAACAACCATGGAAGTAATGAAACAGTGAGTGTAGTGCTGAGTGTTTTCCTTGAGAAGCTTGCTGATTTATCCGAACCTTCATTGTTACAGTCACTTCTCAGAATGCTCATTTTTTTAAACGATCTTCATTTATCACAAACTTACTTTTTATTTTTATTTTTTATATTCATTATACAGGGTACTATGTGTATCTTTATATATAAGCACATTATATATATAAAGGATATCTTCATATATAAGCACATCTTGTATCTTTAGTAACCCCCTTGCTCCTACCTTTCTCTTCATGTCTCTCTTCCTTCAATCCCTTCTGTTTCCTTTGATAGATACACTCTGACTTTTTGTTATATATACATAGATAATTTTATATGTCTATATGAATCTAGAAGCTATATATTAAAGAAGACACATATTTGTCCTTCTGAGATGGATTTAATTTGCTTAATATGATTATATGTGGTCATATCAGTGTCCAGTAGACACCATGACTCTGTTTCAGTTGCTCTTCACCCGATTTTTGAGAGAGGGTCTTCAGAAAAACCAGAGCATATCTGTTGCCTCGGCTGTCTGCCAAGTCAGTCTATGAATCCTGCTGTCTATCCTTACTCTGCCTTCAGGGCTATGGTTACAGGTGTGTACCATAATCCTTATTCCACCTTCAGGATTACAGATGCATAACAGAATATGTGTTTTGTTACATGGATGCATGTATCTAAATTTAGGTTCTAATGATTGCAAAGCATTTTGATCACTGAACCCTGCCCCTGAAATTTCTCAGTCCTTTTACAAAATGTTAACCACTTGCCTTGCCCTTTTGGCAACATAGTTTATATATACTGAAAAGTATTAAGATTTGGTCAAAATATGGATAGTAGAGCCTTTATTCTGCTTAGGGAAAAAAATCAAAAGGATTTCAAATACATAATAGGCAAAGATTAGTTTGAGTTTATGGTTCCAGATAAATCACTAAAATACTTTTGATATCTATCAGATTGCCCATCATCTTTTAAAGTCCATCTTTCAAGTTACTGCTCTGCACTGTGCTTAAGTGTCATGTTACTATGGAAAGTCAGTGTCAACTGTTAAATGTGGAAATGCCACATTACAGATTTAACCTTTGTGAACTGAAACAATTCCATCTCCAGTCCATCCATCTGTGACTCAGCTCCTTGCCATACTAATGGTTTCTCTCATCTTCTTGTGGATATTACATATTGGGACCCTAAGTCTCCATGCAGTCAATCCTATAACTTTACATTGTTGAAAATAATGCTGGCTAGTCCTCTCCTTCAGATCTACCACACTCCTGGATAACTTGGTTTCTAATCATGCACCAAGACTGAAGAATGTGCTCAGGGTCTATTTGTCTCCTGGAGACAATTATTTGGAAAAGTGTCTTTTTTTCTGAGCAGATGGTTGGTCCCTCTACGATGGTAGAGAGTCAGTGATGCCCTTTGTACACAGTCTTAAGCAAGATAGACATGATTTCAACAATCATGGTATGTGTCTTTCCTGACTTTTAGTTTTCTGACGCAAGAACCAATTATTATCAACTAGGGTTCTTCTTGTTCCCAATTCTACATGCTGTTCAGCTCTGCTTTGAGTGGCTGAACGGAGCTGTTTATCAGGCCTTTAGCTTATGACACATTTGTGCCTGGCTTTCTCCCGAAGATCTTCATTCTCTTTTCGAAGTTTTTCACACTCCTGCTTCATTTTATTCTCTTCCTAAAAAGTGACAAGAGGAGAAAATGAACCATTGCATTGAGTTGATCCCTGTGTTCTATGCAGGTTCCATACTGGTTAGTTTTTATTAATTTGTTAACATTTCCTCTAACCTTAATTTTTATTTATAATTTTAATCTGTTTTTATTCATGAGTAAATTTTAGTGTTTAGGGCTCCATTTTGCTAAGAATCTGTTCCATTGGTGGACTAAATCAATTGTCTAATTCAGTTCCAAGCATCCAGGTCTGTGGCTCACAAACACCTATAACTCCTTGTTCAGGGTATCTGAGTCCTTCGTTGGGCCTGGATAGATATGAAATGCATACAGGCAAATACACACACACACACACACACACACACACACACACACACACAATTTTCGTTTTTAATGAAGGGAACATAGAAGGTGCTGCAATTGTAATACCCAAATTTTGTGCTCCATGGCTCTCCTGTGCTCCTCCCTCAGCTGCTCCTGTTCTCTTTCCATCTTCTCACGCCATTGTTTCATGTGCTCCTGGTCAATCTGCTCTTTCTGTTGCATCATCTGCTCATGCTGCTTCTGCATTTCCTCAATCTGTTTTGAGGCACTCTGCAGCTTCAGCTTTTGCATGCTCCACTGTGAAGGAAAGCAAGAAAGAAGGTTTAAATGCTGTCCTGCTCTTCCTCTAAGATTTCACTGTTCCTGCTGACTTCATAGTGACACCCAGGCCTGATGCCAGTCAGTAAGATGCAGCTTTGTTCTATTGGTTGTAGTTTAGGGTCCCAGGATTACAGGTTATTTAAACTTTTCATGGCTTTTGAGGGCACACTGTCTCTTAACTTGTGCCTCACCTTCAATTGCCCTTTCTTTTTCTGTCAGACTCTGGTCTGTCAGTAGAATTGCATTTGTTATATCCTCCATTGTCTGTAAGAATTCCTTGAGAGCGTCTTCAGCCTTTGAGTACAGGGAACATAAAGTTTACAGGAGAATGACTGCAAGGTTTTGTACCTTATTCCATACTGACCTTCCCTCCAATGATATCAATCACAGAAACAAACACACAATCTAGGCTGGACCTTAGTAAGGAATGTCTGTTATTGGAGGCCTCTGTAGAAAACACAGATGGTCATTTTAAACTGAAGCTCTAATTTTGGAGTTAATGGTGCTGTGGTCATAGGTGTGTAACTTTGCTGAAGACATAAGCCCCTCATAGAGAACACAGAGATCAGAGTGAATGAGAGAGGAAGAAAGTGTGGGGCTGGGAAAGATGATGGGCAGAGTCATGGGACGATATTCTTTAAAGACAATGTGAAGCCCAAACTGATGAATTATAAGTTTTGATTAAGGGATTGTCATTGAGTACTTTATAACATAAAGAGTCTAGCTAAAATAGTGGTTGACAGTCACACTGGTGGCTACAGTGATACGGTTGAGCTCAATTCTTAAGGGAGCACACTGTCTCTGATGGGTGAGCAGGAAATATCCAGTATGACAACATTCAGGTATGGGATAAGCAAACAGCATATGCCTGGAGTGCCCCAGGGATGCTTGGGGACACTGCAGTCTGATGGAAAGCAATTTCCCAGGACATACATAATCTTGGTTACCTGCACTCCCTTCCCAGGTTCCTCATAGTACTTTTTCTTCAACTCCTGTATCTTCTGGTTAAAAAGACTGTAACCGCTTGGTTTGTAATAAACACCCTGCTTTACATCTTCTTCTAGTGGACCGAAAATATTCCGAAGCAGAGACAAACAGTGATCTGAGGACACCTCTTGATTCTCCTTACAGAATTCCCCTTGCTTTCTTTCTAATTCCATCTTTAATAAAATATATATAAAGAAAAAATTAATAAGAATAAGGAAACCAAAGTTTAGACTTTTTGGGAGCATTCCTTATAAGTAAAACAAACACTAAACCCAAAACAAACCCAAAAGCAAAACAAAGGTATATGAGCACTGAGTATAACTAGATAGATCTCTTCCTCTGATGCGAGCTTTTAGGGACATCATCCTTGCTCCTTGACAGTGAAGTTCAGAGCAGAGATTTACACCTTTAGATGTTAAACTACTTTTTCAGACTGGGCTAAAGATGATACTAGGAATAAACATGGCTCAATGTTAATTTGCTATTGGCTTGGGTATCGAATCAGTCTGATGACAAGGGCCTGCAACGTGATCAGGTACACTAGTTATCCATTATTTATTAATTAAAGGGAGATATTACTAGCTTATTCATGACAGAAGAAATATTTCAAAGCTTTGAGTGTATTGCAATCAATTTTTATTTATTGTGATTATTAGTAGGAATCTATTACTACTTCAAAATCTAGTCCCAGTTACCTAAACACAAGCATCCATTTGACTTGCTTGTCAAAATGGCTGATTCTGGAAAATATCATCCTAAGTGAGTTAACCCAATCACAAAAGAATACACATGAAATGCAATCACTGATAAGTGAATATTAATGAGCCCAGAAGCTCTGAATACTCAAGGTACAATTAGCAAATCAAAAGATTCCCAAGAAGAAGGAATGATAGGACACTGCTCCAGAAAGGACTGGTTCCAGTTTTGAAGTAGAGTACCAGAACAGAGAAAGGGTTGGGGGGTGATTGTGGAATGCACGGGGTGGGGTGGGGGGAGAGGACTTATGGGACACATGGTGAGGTAGGAACTGGGAAAGGGGAAAACCTTTGGAATGTAAACAAAGAATATAGAAAATAAAATAAAAAATCTACATTCAAGAAATTTGAGAAAAAATTACCTCTAATTTTCTTAGGAACACGTTATTAACATCTTTGAAGGAATGTTCCATGAAGATCTTGGTGGCTTCTTTCTCACAGGTCCTGTGCAGGTCCAGCAGCTCCTGGAGGGTCTTTGTGGGCAGCTGCACCCTCTGGCTCATCTGCTGGTCATAGTGGGCAATGGCCTTTTGTAGTGCTGCCGAGTTCTCTGTTTTTGCCAAAGCCAGGACAGCATTCTCCAGGCAGGGGAGAGACCCATTTCTGATGGAGTTCACATAGGTTGTCACCAAACTGTTTAGTCCTACAACCAGGAAGCAGGTAACAATATTTGCTACAGATGGATGGAGACAAGTCTATTCTGTGAAAGTCTAGATATGTCAGTCATTGATGCCATAAAGCATCAGTGTCCTTAGCATCATTTAGGAGAATGACAAATGGAAGCATCGCAGCCTCTGTCTCACACTGATGGAAGTAGACATTCCTCTTAGCAAGATCCTCTCATGAGGTGTCTGCAACCCCAAAGGCTAAGATTTCTGGATGGAGATTACACGGGCCTGTGTCTATGGAGTGTTTGCATCCATTTCAACATAAGCACCATGAGACCAGGCTCCACACCTCCATCATGACTGTCTATGTCACACCACTGTCCACTGTAAGCATTTCATTCAGATTAGGGAGCAAAACATCGTCACAAACTCTCTGTCAGGTTGATTAAAATAAATAGCATTACCAAGAGAGCATTCTGTGTGAGGTGACTTGACAATGACTGAGCAGCTCCATGTACACTTCATTGAACTTACTTTAAAATTTAAGAGCCATACTTAATTAGTGACTATCTTATTGGTCTACTTAAGTCCAGTGTGCCCAGGTGAGTTAAAAGGTTTTTTTCGAGCCGGGCGTGGTGGCACACGCCTGTAATCCCAGCACTTGGGAGGCAGAGGCAGGCGGATTTCTGAGTTCGAGGCCAGCCTGGTCTACAGAGTGAGTTCCAGGACAGTCAGGACCACACAGAGAAACCCTGTCTCGAAAAACCAAAAAAAAAAAAAAAAGGTTTTTTTCACTCCTTTTTGCTTTCTTTTCTCTTTTTCTAACAAGAATATCTTGTTAGAAAAAAGTTATTGATTATAAATTGATTATAAATGACGGTATCACCTACAGTTGGTATCACCATGACATTGCTTGTGATTGTAAATTGATTATAAATGATGGTATCACCTACAGATGGTATCACCACCTACAGTGGGGATAGATTGCTGTAAGGAGCCATTCTAAGCTACACAGCCACAAATGCTCAGCTCTGAGATGACTGTTGAAGGGTTGTGAGATTGTTAAACAAAAGCCTTTCCCACAAATTGATGGCACAGAAGACTCCAGGAACTGACCAGCCATAAAAGATAAGGGGCATCCCTGGATAATTTCCACCAAGCCCTGAGCCATTTGGTCTGGCATCATCCTGTCTTCATCTCCTTGATAAGTTGCCTTCCTTTCTCACCAGTCACCTCTGCTCTCACTGCCTGAATGCCTTAATTAACTACTGGAGTGCAAGCATCTCACAGTGCTGCTATCTCACCTTCTTTGATCTGCCATACCAGGAACTGGCTGAAGCAATAAACTGACTGATTATTTAGATACCAGACCTCCTTACAGGAACCAGTTAATTGACAAACTGGCCTTCAAAGTGTCTTTCTCCCTCATCCCAAGACATCCCATTTGGCTGTTTCAAGATTTACTGCCTTTGTCTCACTTCCCCTTCTTACTGCTTATAAGCCATTGCTTTCCGAATATTAAACGGACTCTGACTAAAGCTCGTAGTACGCAGGGTCTCGTTCTCTCTCTCCCCCTCATCCCCCATGACCCCTAGGCAGCACCTCTCCGGGGACCCTGGAATAACTGGACCTGCTGGGCGGTTACAGATTGCTTCTTCAAAGCTGAAGTAGGCCATTGCTGTCTCGTGGTTCTGTAGACTATAGAGGTAGACAGACTGCGAGAGGACTCACGTGGTCCATTGACCTTGAGGCCTCCTGAAATCGTTTTCACCTTGGAAGACCTGAACATATAGGAACAGAACTCTGCCACTTGTACCACGAAGTCAGAGTCCAGGTCTTGATCCTGCAGCGATTCCAGCTGCCCAAGCTTCTTCCCGGGTGCTGGGCGCTCAAAGACAAAGCATTTCTTTGTTGGGAAGAACTTCCGGATACAGAGCCGAGGCAGGTTTAATTCTTTTTCTTTTTGGCCAGTACCTAGATGGAGTGAAAAACAGAATTTTCAGCCAGGATGTGTGAGCCGGGTATATGTTTTAAGTTTCATCATGTGAACATTTGAAATGCTGAAATGCTCAACATTTAGGCAGGAGTATTATAAGTTGAGGCCAGCCTGGATCAGATAGTGAGATCCTATCTGATCTCACTGAAAATACAAAACAAGAAGAGAGAATGGGAACGTGTGGGAGTTGGGCAGTGTTTTCTGCTTTAAGAATTTTTCTTTTTTTCTTTTTTCTTTTTGGTAAAAGGCATTAACAATGCTGTGTTAGTCTTATCAGGATAGGTGGTTTCTAAGGATTCAACACCCTTACAGTAGGTGGACTGTTTACACAGACAACATGCAAACCCATGAGTACAGCATCATTTGATTTCTATAGACTACTGGCAACCCATCATGTCTGGGTGGCCACACTATTCCCACAGTTGTATGATGTAACACTTCATTCTAGTTTTTCTCAAATATAGCTTCATTCGTAAACAGAATAGTCAAATTAATCTCTGTAAAGAAAACTGTGAAAGACAAATAAATAAGAGAAAATGCTTAACTCAATCTGCCAAATCATACATTAAACACTAATTTTTACATGTAGTCAACTAGAAGAAATAAGTACCCCAGGTATAAGAAAATTATAGATAGAAGCTGAACTCTCAGTCTTGTTTTGTTTTGTTTTGTTTTGTTTTTTCATCCTCATTTCCAAGTTGTAAGTCTCTTACCTTGAAGAAGCCTCAGGGAATTCTCTAGGTATTCATCTGCTGAGATATCTTGCCCATTTATTTTCAGCTCAAGAGAGAAGTCTCTCAGAGTCCACACAAAGTCTGGAAAGAAGCTCACATACTCATCTGAGTCCTCCAACTCCTGATGGTCAGGGGAGCATCTTGTTCTGATTCTGTCCGTCAGCTCTGTCACATAGCTGATCAGCTAATTAAGGAAAGACACTGAAACAACTGTAGAACCAACCAAAGCTCCAGATGCCCTATGCCACAAAAATTCTACATTCATTTGTCTCATCCCTAAGTGCATTGTGAATACTTCCTGCTACATATTTGTGAGTTACTATAATTTTATGTTGAATTTAAAAAAATCTAGAGTCATGAAGGGAGGTCTGAACCTCAGAAAGGATACTGCAGCTGGTCCAGGGCCTGCTGGTTGATGGTTCCCATGCTGTTGTAGACAAAGGTGCTGCTTAGTAGAATGGCCAGGGCAAAGATCCAGCAGTCATTCTGGTTGTCACTCTGGAAGTCACCACAGATACAGGTAGAGGGTATGTCTTGTTCTTGTGTCACTTTGCAAATCAGCAGTAGTAAAATATGCATACTTCATGAGAGGGTATATTAGTCTTAAAAATTGAAACCTTGTAGCCTATGCAAGGTACAGAACCAAACAACCAGAAACAATAAACCTGCAGATGCTGTTCAGGCACTTGCAGGGTGAATGTTCTCTTAGTTTGTAGATTCATTTGTGATGATTCACAGGAGGGCTGGTTATCATTATGTGTGTGTGTGTGTGTGTGTGTGTGTGTGTGTGTGTATGTGTTTAATATTGCAGACTACCATTTTGATGTTATACAATCTAGTCTTGTGACAACTTTCCTCTTCTTGGTTAGATAAATATGACACATGTCATGTATGTATGAATGAAGAGGAGGTAATGATCATGTTCTAATTCTTATTGAAAAATTACAAGCCTTACAGCCTGAGTTCAATTCCCAGAACCCACATAGTGGAAAAGAGAACTGATCCACATATTGTCCTGTAAGCTCCACATGTGTACTGTAGCTCATGCAACATGACACTTGTGATGATCCCGCTCACACAATTACATGTGCACATCCATGCACACACAGGTATATGTGTGCACACACACACACACACATATATACAGAAAAATAATAGAAGATTTAAAAACAGCATAGACAACAGCATAGAGTATTCAGAGATTAAGACTGAATTACAAATTGAACCCCATTCTTACTTTCTCAACATCTCCCAGGCCCTCGGTGTCTAGCAGAACTAGGGTGCTGTCAGACTTCTGGGGATGAGGCACACACCACATCCAGATGCCCTTGGTTTGAGACTGCACTGTGGAGCCCAGGGAGAAGCCTGAAAAGCAGAGAACACAGAGGGATTAGACAACCATTAGGGCTCCCAGAAAGTGGTAATAAATTTACCATATTGGAAGTGGAAAGGGATTAAATGTGCTTGCTGGTCTTGGAGAAGATTACAGTTCAGTTCCCAGCATCTACAGAGCAGCTGACAACTGTAGAATTCCAGTTTCATGGAACCTTAAGCTCCTGTCTAGCAGCAGTGAGTACCAGGCATGCCCTTAGTACACAGACAGAATATTCACAGATGTGAATTTAAAATAAACACATCTTTCTTGAAAAAAATCAACACAAGCGAGTCAGGAGAATTAGCTGAAACTAAAGCTAGTTCTGATCTCACACTCACAGATATAACAGATACTCATTTTCTGATATGCAGAATGCCATAGTCACAAGGCCTTCAGGCTTGTACCAAGGTTCTGAAAGGAATGTGTGGCAGGGTCAGTCTTTCAGGTGGAGTCCCTGAGCTTCCTGTGTGTGATGGTAAAGGTAAAGTAACCATGGAGACCTCAGGTTGTTAGAGATGCCAGGACAGAGGCATGCCCACTGAGGAAAGCTTGAGTCAGTAAATCCAACTGAACCTAGAGAGATCCCTTGTACCCTTTAAAGAGCAGGACCCTAGAGGCAGGGTCTGAAAGATGATGGTGTATACAGAAGACCACCACATGTCCTGTATACTACACACTGAGGTACAGTTCTTGGGGTTTTGCCTGCTGGAGTTCAGTCTTGTTCTGGAATGTTCTTCGCTCCCCATCTTCCTGAACACTGAAAAATGGGAATGTTTACTTTGTGACATTTCATGTCACAGGTTGCCTTGAGTCTGTGAAGAGACTTTGGATTTTTTTACACTATTAGAAGCATAATAGGGACTTTTGAAAATGGAGCCATTGCATTTAGGGTCCTGGATCAGAATGCTATGGATTGCATATAAAATATGCATCACAGGACCATGTATTTGAACCTTGGTCCTAAGTTAGTGCCACTGTTTTGGGAGAGATGGATGCATTAGGAAGTAGGATTTGCCTGGCAGTGGGAAGCCCTTGGAATGTTAATACTAGGCTTGCTTTTGGTCCTGTGCTGTCTGCTTCCTGGTCAGCCATGATACAAAAAGCCACACACTCCTACCAGTACACTTAGAGCCACAAAGCCATGTCTCCCTTTCCATAGTGGACTGATATCCCCCAAATTGAGAGGAGAGTAAACCCTTCTTCCTTACATTGCTTCTGTCAGGCATTTGATCAGTGGTGAGACTAACACAACCCGAAACCCTAGGCTCAGACAGGTATCTATAGCCATCTTCATTTTAGCATCGTTCAGAGTACTCAACTGTCTTCTCCACAGGTGAATGGATAAGACAATGTTAAGGATAGCTGACCATTGACCCTGAAAAGGGAAGACTGTTTTGCTGTCCTGTTCTCACAGGGACAAGGGTTGAAGGTATCATGCTAAGTGAGAGAACAAGCAATGAAAATCCCTATATTTTGTGTGAGTCCACATATGTGACACTGCTAGGACAGTCAGAGTCCTAGATATAGCATGTGGAATAGCAGGATGGGATGGACAAGGGTCTGGTTCTAGAGATTCATTGGGAAATACACAGGTGTATTAGTTTATCTAATGTCACAGATCTGGATACTTAAATTATAAGGATGACTCTTATGTAATTTATAATAGAAAAGTTAACACATACTATGAATATGCTTTTAAGCATCAAAAACCCATTTTTCCTACAGGGACATTTTGTCAATGCCTTTAAGCTAATTAACATGTAAATTAAATTATCCTTATGATTGTACAGAAGCATAACAGGGTGTCATGCCACTTGGTAGGAACTTGATATTGGTCAAGGTGAACTTCTTCTCCCAGCCTTTGTTGAGCAGGGATTCCTGTGCTATTCAGGATCCTGATCCACCTAGGGTGGATTGCTCAGAGTAAAGGTGAAGTTCATTGTTCCTTCAGGTTTACGAATTCCTGAATTAAGCAGGTGACCTGCCCAGCTGCCTGAGCAGTGGAGTCAAGAGTCTGGGGGGAGGGATTCACCCAAACTGTTACATGGTCTGACCTCCATTAAAGTTTCAGCCTCGATCAGATCAGTAAACTATTGTACTGGCCCTCGTTCTTTTCGCGGCTTCCCCATCCATCCCTCAGCTTCTGTTCCAGGAACACAGCTTGCAGTAGCTGCAGGCTGCTCTACAATTCAACATATTATTCCCATTCTGCATCCTGGAAAGCAACCCTTTCTGGTTTTAGAAGGCAAACTAGAAGCCAGATGTGATGGTACAGACATGTAAGCAGCACTCAGGAGGCCGAGACAGAAGGGTCATGGGTTTGGGCTCAGCCTGACTACATACTGAGCTAGATACCAGCTTGGGCTATGTGGCATGACCTTGCCTCAAAAATGACAGCAAACAGAAAGAGCAGCATGGCAACAGCACAGAGAATTGCAAGGGACAACAGTGACTGGAAAATTAAATCTTCACACTCTCATTCAGGAAGCAGACAACCTGTGTGTGCCTGGGGCACAGCACAGCTTTGTTGGTGGCACTCACCTGTGTTCTTTCCAGCCAGTTTGTTCATCAGGTAGGATTTTCCTGTGCGGTAGAGGCCCACAATGGCCACCACCACCAGGGGCTGCTGGATAGCAGACAGGATGCTCAGGGCTTCCTGGTTGGCTCTCAGTTGACCCTTCTCATTCTCAATGAGGCAGACAGGGTGTGACATGTTGTTCATTGAGGCCATGGCCATAGCCTGTCCCCTGTGTATAGGCAGACAGATAAGCAAAGGCTTCAGATAGCTGTAATAGTCAGTATGTTTTGTCAGGAATCCCCAAGTACAACCTTCTTTTTTTTTTCTCTCTTTTTTTTTCTTTCTTTTTTTTATTGTATATATTCTATATTTACAATTCATTTCCCTTTTTCTGGTTCCCCACCCCCAAAGGTCCCACATGTCCTTTTCCCTCCCCCTGCTCCCGCATCCACCCCTCCCACTTTACTATTCTTGTACTCTCCCACAATGATGTTTTGGTCCATTCTAGCACCAGTGTCCACTCCTTTCTTCTTGTGAGACATCACTTGATATGTGATTTGTGTCTTTGGTGTTCCAAGCTTCTAGGCTAATATCCACTTATCAGTGACTGTATACCATGGGTATTCTTTTGAGACTGGGTCACCTCACTTAGTATGACATTCTCCAACTCCATCCATTTCTCTAAGAATTTCATGAATTCATTGTTTCTAATGGCTGAATAGTACTCCATTGTGTATATATACCACATTTTTTGTATCCATTCCTCTGTTGAGGGACATCTGGGTTCTTTCCAGCTTCTGGCTATTATATATAAGGCTGCTATGAACATAGTGGAGCATGTATCCTTATTGCATGCTGGTGAATCTTCTGGGTATATTCCCAGGAGCGGTATGGCTGGGTCCTCTGGAAGTATCACACCCAGTTTTCTGAGGAACCGCCATACTGATTTCCAGAGTGGTTGTACCAGCTTGCATTCCCACCAGCAGTAGAGGAGTGTTCCTCTTTCTCCACATCCTCGCCAACACCTGATGTCTTCTGAGTTTTTAATCTTAGCCATTCTGACTGGTGTGAGGTGAAATCTCAGGGTTGTTTTAATTTGCATTTCCCTAATGACTAGTGATGTTGAACATTTTTTAAGGTGTTTCTCAGCCATCCGAATTTCTTCGGGTGAAAAGTCTCTGTTTAGCTCTGTACCCCATTTTTGGATAGGGTTATTTGGTTTTCTGGGGTCTAACCTCTTGAGTTCTTTGTATACATTGGAGATTAGCCCTCTGTCGGATGTGGGGTTGGTGAAGATTTTTTCCCAATTTGTTGGTTGCCGATTTATCCTTTTGACAGTGTCTTTTGCCTTACAGAAACTTTGTAGTTTTATGAGGTCCCATTTGTCTATTCTTGTTCTTAGAGTATAAGCAATTGGTGTTCTGTTCAGGAATTTTTCCCCTGAGCCGATGTCTTCAAGGGTCTTCCCCAGTTTCTTTTCTATTAGTTTTAGTGTGTCTGGTTTTATGTGGAGGTCCTTGATCCACTTGGAGTTGAGTTTAGTGCAAGGAGATAAGATTGGATCAATTCTCATTCTTCTGCATGTTGACTTCCAGTTGAGCAAGCACCATCTGTTGAAAAGTCTATCTTTTTTCCACTGGATGTTTTCAGCTCCTTTGTCGAAGATCAATTGGCCATAGATGTGTGGGTTCAATTCTGGGTCTTCAATCCTATTCCATTGATCCGCTTCCCTGTCACTGAACCAATACCATGCAGTTTTTAATACCACTGCTCTGTAATATTGCTTGAGGTCTGGGATATTGATTCCCCCAGAAGTTCTTTTGCTGTTGATGATAGTTTTAGCTATCCTGGGTTTTTTGTTATTCCAGATGAATTTGAGGATTGCTCTTTCTAGCTCTATGAAGAACTGAGTTGGGATTTTGATAGGGATTGCATTGAATCTGTATATTGCTTTGGGCAAGATTGCCATTTTGACTATATTAGTCCTGCCAACCCACGAGCATGGAAGATTTTCCCATTTTCTGATGTCTTCTTAAATTTCCCTCTTCAGAGACCTGAAGTTTTTGTAGTATAAATCTTTCACATGTTTGGTTAGCGTCACTCCAAGATACTTTATATCATTTGTGGCTATTGTGAAGGGTGTCATTTCCCTAATTTCTTTCTCGGCCTGCTTATCCTTCGCGTATAGGAAGGCTACTGATTTACTTGAGTTGATTTTATAGCCAGCCACTTTGCTGAAGTTGTTTATCAGTTGCAGGAGTTCTCTGGTGGAGGTTTTTGGGTCACTTAAGTAAACTATCATATCATCTGCAAATAGTGATAGTTTGACTTCTTCCTTTCCGATTTGTATCCCTTTGACTTCCCTCTGTTGTCGAATTGCTCTAGCTAGTACCTCAAGTACTATATTGAAGAGATATGGCGAGAGGGGACAGCCTTGTCTAGTCCCTGATTTTAGAGGGATTGCTTCGAGTTTTTCTCCGTTTAACTTGATGTTGACTACTGGTCTGCTGTATATTGCTTTTACTATGTTTAGATATGGGCCTTGAATTCCTGTTCTTTCTAGGACCTTTAGCATGAAAGGGTGCTGAACTTTGTCAAATGCTTTTTCAGCATCCAATGAGATGACCATGTGGTTTTTTTCTTTGAGTTTGTTTATGTAGTGGATTACGTTGATGGATTTCCGTATATTGAACCATCCCTGCATCCCTGGGATGAAGCCAACTTGATCATGGTGAATGATCGTTTTGATGTGTTCTTGGATTCGGTTGGCAAGTATTTTGTTTAGTATTTTTGCATCGATATTCATAAGAGAAATTGGCCTGTAGTTCTCTTTTTTAGTTGGATCTTTGTGTGGTTTTGGTATCAGGGTAATTGTGGCTTCATAGAATGAGTTGGGTAGTGTTCCTTCTGTTTCTATTTTGTGGAATAATTTGAAGAGTATCGGTATTAGGACTTCTTTGAAGGTCTGATAGAATTCTGCACTAAAACCGTCTGGTCCTGTGCTCTTTTTGTTTGGAAGACTGTCTATGACCCCTTCTATTTCTTTGGAGGTTATGGGTCTGTTTAGACGATCTATTTGATCCTGGTTTAATTTTGGTGTTTGGTAACTGTCGAGGAAATTGTCCATTTCCTCCAGATTCTCCAGTTGTGTTGAGTATAGGTTTTTGTAGTAGGATCTGATGATTTTTTGAATTTCCTCAGTTTCTGTTGTTATATCTCCCTTTTCATTTCTAATTTTGTTAATTTGAATACTGTCTCTGTGCCCTTTAGTAAGTCTGGCTAGGGGTTTATCTATCTTGTTGATCTTCTCAAAGAACCAGCTCCTGGTTTTGTTGATTCTTTGTATGGTTCCCTTTCTTTCAACTTGATTGATTTCAGCCCTGAGTTTGATGATTTCCTGTCTTCTACTCCTCCTGGGTGAAATTGCTTCTTTTTGTTCCAGAGCTTTCAAGTGCGCCATTAAGTTGCTAGTATATGCTCTCTCCTGTTTCTTTTTGGAGACACTCAGGGCTATGAGTTTTCCTCTAAGCACTGCTTTCATTGTGTCCCATAGATTTGGGTATGTTGTGCCTTCATTTTCATTAAGTTCTAACAATTCTTTGATTTCTTTATTTCTTCCTGGACTAAGGTATCATTGAGTAGAATATTGTTCAGCCTCCAAGCGTATGGGGATTTTCTGTTGTTTTTGTTGCTATTGAAGAACACTCTTACTCCATGGTGATCTGATAAGAGGCATGGGATTAGTTCGATCTTTTTATATTTGTTGAGATCTGTCTTGTGTCCAATTATATGGTCGATTTTGGAGAAGGTACCATGAGGGGCTGAGAAAAAGGTATAGTCTTTTGCTTTAGGGTGAAATGTTCTATATATATATATATATATATATATATATATATATATATATCTGTTAAATCCAATTGCTCCAAAGTTTCGATGAGTTTCTCCGTGTCTCTGTTTAGTTTCTGTTTTCCTGGTCGGTCCACTGTAGATAGTGGAGTATTGAGGTCCCCCACAATCATTGTGTTAGGTGCAATGTGTGCTTTGAGCTTTAGTAAGGTTTCTTTTACAAATGAGGGTGCCCTTACATTTGGAGCGTAGATGTTTAGAATTGTGAGTTCCTCTTGGTGGATTCTTCCTTTGACTAGCAGGAAGTGACCTTCTGTGTCTCTTTTGATGACTTTGGGTTGAAAGTCAATTTTATCTGATATTAAAATGGCTACTCCAGCTTGCTTCCTGTGACCATTTGCTTGCAAAATTGTCTTCCATCCTTTTACTCTAAGGTAGTGTTTGTCTTTGACTCTGAGGTGTGTTTCCTGTAAGCAGCAAAATGTAGGGTCCTGTTTCCGTATCCAGTCTGTTAGTCTATGTCTTTTTATTAGGGAGTTGAGTCCATTGATGTTAAGAGATATTAAGGAATAGAGATTATTACTTCCTGACATTTTTGATGTTATTTTTGTTTTTGAGTAGTTATCTTCCTTTGAGTTTGATGGAAGAAGTTTACTGTCTTGCTTTTTCTTGGGTGCCATTTCCTTCCTTGTGTTGGAGTTTTCTTCCTATTATCCTTTGTAGAGCTGGGTTAGTGGAAAGATATTGTGTAAATTTGGTCCTGTCATGGAATATTTTCATTTCTCCATCTATGTTGATTGAGAGTTTTGCTGGGTATAGTAGTCTTGGCTGACATTTGTTTTCTCTTAGGGTCTGCATGAGGTCTGCCCAGGATCTTCTAGCTTTCATGGTTTCTGGAGAGAAGTCTGGTGTGATTCTGATAGGTCTTCCTTTATATGTTACTTGGCCCTTTTCTCTTACTGCCTTTAATATTCTTTCTTTGTTTAGTACATTTGGGGTTTTGATTATTATGTGACGGGAGGTGTTTCTGTTCTGGTCCAGTCTGTTTGGAGTTCTGTAGGCTTCTTGTACATTCATGGGCATCTCTCTCTTTAAGTTAGGAAAGTTTTCTTCCATAATTTTGTTAAAGATATTTGCTGGCCCTTTAAGTTGTAGATCTTCACTCTCATCTATCCCTATAATCCTTAGGTGTGGTCTTTTCATTGTGTCCTGGATTTCCTGGATGTTTTGTGTTACAAGCCTTTTGGATTTTGTGTTTTCTTTGACTGTGGAGTCAATGGTTACTATGTTATCTTCAGCATCAGAGATTCTTATTTCTATCTCTTGTATTCTGTTGTTTATGTTTGCATCTATGACCCCTGATTTCTTCCCAAGGTTTTCTATCTCCAAGGTTGCCTCCTTTTGTGATTTCTTAGTTGTTTCTACCTCTGTGTTCAGATCTTGGATGATTTTGCTCAGTTCCATCATTTGTTTGTTTGTGTTTTCATGTAATTCTTTAATATATTTTTGTGCTCCCTCTTTCATGACTTCTGCCTGTTGTTTCAAGTTCTCCTGCATTTCTTTAACTGATTTTCTGATTTCCTCTTTATTGGCTTCTGTCTGATGGCCCATATTCTCCTGGAGTTCTTTAAGTGTTTTTTGTGTTTGGATTGTAAGAGCTTCTACCCTATTGATGTTCCCCTGCATTTCTTTAAGAGATTTGTTTATGTCTTTTTTGTGTTCCTCTAGGAGCATCATGACCTGTGCTTTTATATCTAACTCTTGTTTTTCTGGTGTGCTGGGGTATCCTGGAGTTGCTGTGGTTGGCGAATTGGGTTTAGATGGTGCCATATTGCCTTTATTTCTGTTAATAACGTTCCTATGTTTGCCTTTTGCCATCTCTTTATCTCTGGCGTTAGTTGGTCTTATTATAGATGGCTCCCTGTTGAAAGCACAGCACGCCTGTCCCCAGGAGACAGATCCCTTCTGGCAGCTTGTCTGTGCTGGACTATGCTCACTCTGAGTCCAGGCCCCTGACTCCAGCTGCTAGAGTTCTGAGCTGTGCCCCGAGATGGCCCGGTGGCCCCTCGCTGCTAGTCCGCTCAGAGAGCTGGTCCTGGCCAGTAGTCTGCACCAGTAGCTGAGCTTTCTGTGCCCAGATCTCCTGCAGAGCTAAGCTAAGCTATAACTCTGGCCACGCACCTGATTCCAGCCGCTCACTGCGTCCAGTGTGCCCGCTGTTTCGTGCGGGGGTCTGGGGCAAGATGGCTGCCCCAGCTGAAGGCACTGTGTGACCTTGGCTGAGCTGCTGGTATCTGGCTCTGCTGCTCCCTTCTGTCTGCGTTGTCTGTGCTGGGCTATGCTCGCTCTGAGTCCAGGCCCCTGACTCCAGCTGCTAGAGTTCCTAGCTGTGCCCCGAGGCGGCCCGGTGGCCCCTTGCTGCTAGTCCGCTCAGAGAGCTGGTCCGGCCGGTAGTCTGCACCCGCAGCTGAGCTTTCTGTGCCCGGATCTCCTGCAGAGCTAAGCTAAGCTATAACTCTGGCCACGCACCTGATTCCAGCCGCTCACTGTGTCCAGTGTGCCCGCTGTTTGCCCAAGTACAACCTTCTATATGTAATGCAAAGAGATCTCCAACCCATTTGGTGATTTAAAAACTTCTATGACATATAGAATTGATGCAATAATTTTAAGATTTGGAGCTGTGTAGAAAACCATAGATCAGGAGACTATGTATAATCTTCTTATACTTTCAGAAAGTCTACTTTCTGAAAATAATGTAAAAGGCCTCCAGACCCTAGCACAACTGACTCCATATTCGAATTGACATTCAGGCCATAAATCACAACAGAGAGATAAGATCACCAACCAAATGAAAACAAAGACCTAATACATCCAATTTCAAGGCTCTGTGAAAGCTCCTAAATGTAGTACATTTCCTTCCTGGCTTCTATATTTATGTTTCTGCTTTAGTGCTCTTGTTAAGTGACATATGACAAACCAGAACATGGATTTAGTGTTTACAAGTTCACCCTGAGACAGGCTCAAACTACACTGGGATCCTGAACAACAAGTGTATCCTGCTAATAACGTCTTCCTATTGCCTTAAACACATATCTAAGTAGTCTTCTCTCATGGGTACCAAACAGCACTTCAGGAGGTTACAATATTCCCCTTTTTGTCAGTCAGTTGTATTTCTCTGTATCCCCCACCCCATTCTGTTTCCCTGGATTGACCACTGACTGTCTTTGTGTGCGACTTCAGGATCTAGGCCTATAGACCCTCCTGATGGGGACCCTAATCCCTTTGGCTCTTCCACATTACCCAGAGAAACAAATAAGCAAAATACCCAGAGCCCCACACTGGAGCTCTTGCTTGTCTTATATAGCTCTAGTCTTTCTCAGAGTCCTTGATTCTACTTGTTACCCTGTAAAAATAGTTCTCAGGCTCCCTGCCTATTCTAAAAAGTCCCAGGCTAAAAAGGGTGGAGTGGAACTCACTCCTTCCTCTTTATGATTTTTGTGTTTGTTTGTTTTTCAACCAATGATCTTCCTATATGGAAAATTAAAAATTCACTGCTCTCTGGGTGGCTGATATTGCAGCCTGGACAGGACGCATTTTCCTGTTTGTATAACAGTGACCAAAACAAACGGAAACTCACTTTTAGAAGAATTAAAGACAGCTGTCATCCAACAAGCTTCAGATATTAGAGGAGAAGTGATAAAAATTAGAATAATAAAGGCAAAAGTAGACCCCCCTTGCTGGACAGAGCCCAAAAGTTGTTGAATAATAAAAATCAGATGTAGACAGGAAAGTCACTGACTCCTTCTCTGCTGGTGAGATGTAGACACAATAGCCAAGAGCCCTGGAAACACAGAGGGGAAGTGCAGTTCACATGGACTAGCATGGAGACAAAGGCACCATGGTACGCTACCAGTTACCCTGCATCCATCTTCCTGCCTGGGGAGAATGCTGAGAGCACTGATTCTCATGAGTGTGATTCCTCCAGAGAATCCCATTTGTACACTGCCTTGGACAGGAAAGATGAAGATGCACTCTGTATTCTTCCATAGATAAGTCAGCCCATCTTTCCTTTTAAGTAAGTGGACAGAACCAGAGGGGAGTTACCATGAACAACTTACATGAACCAGATTGCCCCAAGGAGTGAAAAATTCTCTGACCTTATTTGATGAGACTCCAAATACTCCTCTCCTGCCTTCCCATCTTAGGTTTTCTGGGAATATAGATTATAAAATGCACACCTTACCACATTAGTTACAGTCCTCGGGCTGCAGAATATATGGTAAGAAGTGTTGCTACCAGAGGCTTCCTGACTTGCCTACCAGTTGAGAGGAGCAAAAGGAGTCATTCTCAGAGGAGGGTTGCAGCCACCCTTCACAGGCCAATTCTGAAGACTAAGAGACAGGTTTGATAGTAACTTGGTGTAGCCAGGTCTTGCTGCTTCTGGATAGTAGTTGTTTCAGGAAGAAGGAAGAAGGTTTAGTAAACCTGTCATCTGGCCTGAGACCAAAAGAAGACATTTCAGGCTTTAAGATAGTTCTGAGTTCAGCTCCAGCCCTAGCACGTCCAGATGTTTCCATGCACTTTTACTCTATTGTCTATGAAACAGAAAACATGACAAAATGCGGTTTAACCCAAATTTTGGTCAGTGGCAATGTTCTGTGACACATGCATCTAAATGAGTAGACCATGTAGTCACAGGGTTGTCCACCTTTTATGAATTGTGGAAGGCATTATAATTCTAATGAACCAAAGAAAGAAAAATTAAAGAAAAAAAACCAAGGAAATAAAACAAAGAAAACATAATAACAAAAAACAAAAACAACAACAAAACAACCTCTCCCCATTCACTGTGGAACAGGACCAAATACTCACAGCACTCCAGGACTGAGGTGAAGTTCTTCTCTAAGGAACACCGGAATGCCAGATGTCCAATATGTCTGTGACCCTGTCTCAGATCCTACTGCCTGACCACACCCGAGTCCAGTTTAAGAAACACAACACCCTCATTCCTGCTATCATCTTATCTGATACCAACCTGGTGGTGCTCAAGTATGACTGTCCAAATTCGAAAGGTGAAATCAGGGTTGTGACAGCTGTATCAGTTTTAAGCAAAACCATTTGAGCCCACACCAAAGGGCTCTGAGTCCAAAGGGCAGAACTGATCAATCTGTCCCGGGCTGTCTTATGGGGAAAAGGAAAGTGCACCAGCAGATACAGGACACTGTGTATGTTCTCACAACCAGGCGTGGTTTAGCAGGAAATTCTATCAGATCTTCAAAGAAGAGTTAATACATATACTCTTCAAACTTTTTCATGAAATAGAAACTCAAGATAAACTACCCAACTCATTCTATGAAGCCACAATAATGCTTATACCTAAACCAAAATAGAGCAAACAAGGAAGGAGAACTTCAGACCAATCTCCCTCACGAACATTGATGCAAAAATATTGAACAAAATCCTGGCCAACCGAATCCCAGAATGCATCAAAACTATAATTCACCATGATCAGGTAGGCTTCATCCCAGGGATGCAGGAATGGTTCAATATAGAGAAATCCCTAAATGTAATACACAACATAAACAAACTAAAGGGAAAAAACCACATTGTCATTTCAGCAGATGCTGAAAAGGGTTTTGACAAAATCCAGCATTCCTTCATGATGAAAGTCTTGGAGAGATTGGGAATCCAAGGCCCATACCTAAACATAGTGAAAGCAATATACTGCAAACCAGTAGCCAACATCAAGTTAAATGTAGAGAAACTTGAAGCAATTCCACTAAAATCGGGGACCAGACAAGGCTGTCCACTCTCTCCCTATCTATTCAATATAGTACTTGAAGTCCTAGCCAGATCAACCAGGCAGCAAAAGGAAGTCAAATGTATACAAATTGGAAAGGAAGAAGCCAAAATATCACTATTTGCAGATGATAAGATAGTAGACTTAAGCAGCACCAAGACTTCTGGCAGAGAACTCCTTAAGCTGATAAACAGCTTCAGCAAAGTGGCTGGATATAAAATTAATTCAAGCAAATTAGTAGCTTTCCTCTACTCAAAGGATAAACAAGTGGAGAAAGAAATTAGGGAATTGACACCCTTCACAATAGTCCTAAATAATATGTCATACCTAGGTGTGACCCTAACAAAGCAAATGAACTTTAAGTCTCTGAGGAAAGAAATTGAAGAAAGTCTCAGAAGGTGGAAAGATCTCCCATGTTCATGGGTTGGTAGAATCAATATAGGAAAAATGGCCATCTTTCACAGAGCAATCTATTGATTCAATGCAATCCCCATCAAATTCCCAAATCAATTCTTCATAGATATAGGAAGAGCAATTCTCAAATTTATCTGGAATAACAAAAAACCCAGGATAGGGTAGCAAATACTATTCTCCACAACAAAAGATCTTCTGAGGGAATACCCATCCCGAACCTCAAGATCTGCTACAGAGCAGTAGTGATAAAAACCTGTTTAGTATTGGTATGCAGACAGGCAGGAAGATCAATGAAATAGAACTGAAGACCCAGAACTGAACCCACACACCTACAGTCACTTGATATTTGACAAAGGAGCTAAAAACATCCAGTGGGAAAAAGATAGCATTTTTAACAAAAGGTGCTGGATCAACTGGAGAGCTGCATGCAGAAAAATGCAAATCAACACATTCTTATCTACTTGTACAAAGTTCAAGTCCAAGTGGATCAAGGATCTACACATAAAACCAGACACATTGAAGCTTATACAGGAGAAAGTGGGGATGAATCTTGAACATGTGGGCACAGGGGCAAAGTTCCTGAACAGAATACCAATGGCTTATGCTCTAAGAACAAGAATCAACAAATGGGACCTCATAAAACTGCATAGCTTCAGTAAAGCAAAGGACACAGTCAATAGGACAAAAGACAACCAACAAAGTGGGCAGCTATACCACTCCTAGCCATATACCCAAAAGATGCTCCTACGTGTAATAAGGACACATGCTCCACTATGTTCATAGTTACTCTATTTATAATAGCCAGAAGATGGGAAAGAACCCAGATGTCCCTCAACAGAGGAATGGATACAGAAACTATGGTATACATACACAATGGAGTACTATTCAGCTATTAAAAACAACAAATTCATGAAATTCTTAGGCAAATGGATGGAACTAGAAAGTGTCATCCTGAGCAAGGCACCCCAATCACAAAAGAACACACATGGTATGCACTCACTAATAAGTGGATGTTAGGCCAAAAGCTCAAAATAAACAAGTTACAATTGACCAAGCTCAAGAAGGAGGACTTCAGTGAGGGTGCTTTGGTTCCTTTAAGAAAGGGAACAAAATTGTCACAGGAGCAATAAGGGAGACAGTGTGTGGAGCAGAGACTGAAGTAAAGGCCACCTAGAGACTGCCCTACCTGGGGATTCATCCTATAAACAGTCAAAAATCCCAGACACTACTATGGACGACAAGAAGTATATACCAAAAGTGTATGCCATGGTTGTCTCTGGAGGAACCCTGCCAGAGCCTTACAAATACAGAGGCAGATGCTAACAACCAACAATTGGACTGGGCATGGTGTCCCCAATGGAGGTGCTGGAGGATGGTCCAGAGGAGCTGAAGGGGTTTACAGCCCTATGGGAAGAAGTATGATTTTAGGCCACCCAGACACCCCAACACTCCCAGGGACTGAACCATCAACTAAGGGGCACACATGGTTTCAGCCAAAAATGTGGCAGAGGAAGGCCTTGTGGGGCCTCAGTAGAAGAAATGGTCCTTGGTCAGGTAAAGGCTCAACAGAGGCCTGAACAGAGGGAAATGTGGGGGGGGTGGTGAGGATGTAGTGCGTTGGGTGGAGAGGCATATATGTGGAGGCAGGGGGAAGCAGGAAGGGGAGGGGTTGGGAGGTTTTTTGGGAGGGGGGATATCAGGAAAGGTTTTGCCATTGGCAATGTAAATGAAGAGGATATTCAATAAAAAATAATTAATTAAAAAAAAAAGAAACACACTACCCTCATTCCTGCTATCTTCTTATGTGAAGCCAACCTGGTGGTGCTTAATTATGACTGTTCAAAGTCGAAAAGTGAAATCAGGGTTGTGAGAGATGTATTAGTTTTCATCAAAACCATTTGAGCCCAAGCCAGGTCTCTCAGTCCAAAGGGCAGAACTGATCAATCTGTCCCAAGTTCTCAGATGGGGAAAAGGAAAGTGTACCAGCAGATACAGGACACTGTATATGTTTTCACAACCAGGCATGCCCATGACATGAGCAATATAGAAACAGGGCTTCTTGCCACTTGGGAAAGGGATATTAAACAAAGATCACCTTGTCACCCCTGAGACTTTTTGGCCACCCCTACAGATTGCTATCCTTCACTGCCAAGAACATCAGAGAGAAACTCCCCTGAGGCAAGAGATATTCAGGCTACTGACCTGGCTGCCTGACAAAGAGCCCTAAAACCAATGATAAGGGCCTATTGATATCTCTAGGATTATCATTAACCTAGTATTGCCTGAGAGAGATTCCTTGGCACAACCAAGAAGAAATAGAGTATGTAAAAGAACAAATGGGCACCTCACGCCCTCAGTTTGATGCAGAGGTTACGATCCTTTTCCTAGAAAGTGTTGTCAGCACTTTGCTAACTGACCTTTGCAGGCTATTCATTTAGGGTCCACAAAACTTTCTGAGTTGCTCAGACCGAGGTATGTTATTCAGAGACTGAACAGCCTGACTCAGGATATCTTGCAAGATGCCAGGATTGTGCTCAAGTAATATTAAAAAAAACAGAGCTGTTTCCTATGAAGGGATCTCAAAAAGAGTCCAATGCTATTGGAAATACTGGAAATTCTGATTTCACCAAGCTCTGTCCTGCAATCTCTACTAGTTTTTATAGATTCCCTTTCCAGGTGGGTTGAAGCATGCAGAACCAGGATGGAAACTGCACAAATAGCAGCTTAAAAAGCTCCTCCAAGGAGCTGGTCTCTTGATTTGGCCTTTCCTTATTAATGGTGTGTGATAATGGCCTGGCCTTTATAACCTTACTTCACAGTTAATGGGTAAATGTTTAGGCATAGATTAATTAAATACTTCCTTGTGCTTGTAGACCTCAGAGGACTCCACAAGTATGAAAATAGCTGGACATTAAAAGAAACTCCAACAAATGTTTATTTGAGTCTAGCAAAAGGTGGTAGACCTCCTTTATTTGTTTTGTTTTGGGTACTCTGTTCCCCTTTATAGGGAGAGATTTACCCCTTATGAGATTATGCTTGGAAGATGACCTCTATTGCTCCCCAAGATCAGAGAACAGCAGTTGGTGGAACTCTCTAACTATTCCATCCTCAAGTAGCTATAGGCCCTCCAGGTTTCTATGAAGGCTATTTCTTACAGCATGGAAGAGACCCAGCTGACTTTAAAGTCCATCCCAGTCTTTCCTTATTGCAACCTGGTGATAATTTCTGGGTCAAATGGGATCCAAATTGATCACTGGAGGAAACTGGAAAGGACACCATTGGTAATTCTCTCCAACCCCCCTGCTGTGAAGATAGTTAAAGCTTCACTATGAATCCACCACATCCAGATCAAGAGAACAGAGACCAGGGATGGCAACTGACAAATGACTGTTTCCAGAATATGGGTCATAGCATGCAGTGTTTCATCCGGCCCAATGCTCTCCCATGTTGTCCTGTTCCACCTCCTCATGGATGTTTTGTTTGGGATGACACAGTCAGGGATGTACCATGTAGCAAATGTGACTACAGACAAGCAATCTACTTCCCTTCTGTCTCCTGCACAGTGCTGCTCACTTTAAATGTCTGGCTGTACTTACTGAAAAAGGGAATGATATGGGAATGCATCTTTTGGGATAAAAATTCAGAGTCTGACATCCAGTGCAAGCTGTGTGGCTGGGCCACTTAGTCGTTAAGGGCAAGGGAGTTTCCATTGCAAAATTTGGGGATGTAAAATAGAGGCTTCCTAAAAACACATGGATGAATATGCAGAAAGAAATCCCTCTACCAATAAATAAATGCATAATAGGAAACAACCAAATGGCCACAAAATTAAAATTCTGAAAATTCTGGAAGAAAGAATCTGGCCTTGGGAAAACGAAAACTCTATGCCAAAATCAAACTTTATGCCACAAGATGGACCCTGGGGTGGAGTTTATCATTCACAGCCAGATATTGGTCAGCATGGCTGGTTATGTTTAAACACCTGGATCTCATTCTATACACAGTTAGAAAGTGAGCAGACTGTCAGTCTGTTTGTCAGACTGACAAAACTCTGGCAGCCCAAATTAGCATTAGAGATGTTAGTGACCTAGTCACTTGCCCTTACTCTGATGCGGGCTATGCTCTTTTAGAGGTTAATTCATCTGGAGAAAAGCAATACTATGGAGCCCCTTAGAACAATTTGTGGTAATGTGATAATGCTTTGACTAAATATTCTTCTTCTGATACTTCCCAAGCTAAGAAGGCAGGTGAATCAGGCTCTCACAAAGGACCAGAGTTTGGACCTCAGCAACCATGCAGAGTAACTCACATCTGTTTGCTACTCTGGTTCTAAGGAATCTGAAACTCCCCTCTGTCTTCTGCAGGTACCTGTACACAGACACAAATACATGAGCAAATAAAATCTTGAACAAAAACACAGGTAACACTTTCATGCTAGATTTACTTTTCTACAATGAACAGAAAATAACACATATTGAAGAGAAACCTAACAAAACCTGTAAAGATTGAGCACCCAAGTCATATAACAGGCATTAACCACATATAGGCCTTGCTGAGATTTGAAGTTAGTCCCTTTAAAATATGCTTCTTGAGCACCCCTCACAGGCTTACAATTAAGACAGCGACTCCCCAGCACACAAGGTATATGAAGGAAGGAAATCTTCACAGTAAACTTAGGCCATGTCTAAGAAGTGTATAAGGAACTGGCCAAGGCCATATATACTCATCTGTTCAGCTTGGACCACTTGAAACAGTTGCATACACAATTCCATGTTACTTTACAGCCTAGGGTAACTGGGCTGCAGTTTTAGTTTCTCAGCTGGTGTGAGGCTTTACTCTGTAATGGGGGGATATTTCCCTCTCCTCTGTCCCAATAATCTCTCAGTCTTTCTGTTCAGCTAGATGTTCATATTCTTCTGGTTTTTGGTGCTACCTTCTCTGTTTCCTGACATCTAGGCTCTTTCCCAGAAGTGGAGCCTGTCTTCTTTCTCTTTCAGTTTTGTGTTCCCACCAAGCCTGCTCAGTCAGTTGACAGGTTCTTCAGCACAGGAGTGAGAATTAAAAAGAAAAAAAAACCAATTAGACAACGTTGTAGCATTTCCCCAGCCAGTTCTGAGCTGAGGCATGTTTATTTTTTCCCAATTTGCTTTTATACCATTTTCAATTACATGCAAGTAATAATGTCAAACAGTACAATGAACACAAAGAGTCAAGGATCAAGCAGGGCCATGAACAAAGTCCCATGATCACTCCCATGATCACTGTTTCTAAGGGCTTACCAGGATGACCAAGATATCTGAGCCTACTTCCTTGTCTCAGTCCAAAGTCATATTCATGCCTGAAGCCTACTTTATTTGTTCTAACCTAAATTAGATGCCTGCCTGAGCTTACTTCCTTGTCAAGGCCCAAAGTCAGATTCCTGCCTGAATCCCATTTCATTGTCCTTGGCCAATGTCAGATTCCTGCCAAAATGACCTCCAGAGTTCTCCACAATGTTTATAATGGCAACAGGTTGTCCTGATTCAGCACCACAAAGCCTTTCCTCACAAAAATAGGTAGAGGAAATCCTTGGGCTTCTTTTATCCTTTATTTGGAGACTGTGTAGACTTCAAATTCAGGGAGAGTGAATAGACAGGCAAACACTTACAGAAAGTTTTCTATCATGTTGTGTTGTGAAACAGAGTTACCTAGAAACCAAACTTGGACTCCTAACCCTCGTCCAGTTACTCTTCTTCGAAATCTTAGATGGAGCATCTGTCTGGATATTCTTGATCTTTTGGCCTGATGAACTCCTTTTTTTTATTCAAAAAAGAAATAAATACATTTTATGATAAAATTGAAGATTTACGTGGAAAATATTTATCATAAAATAGAAGTGATACATAGAAAAAACACGTTAAATTTGACAATTTTCATGGAAAATTAAGAGTAAAGTGGTAGACATAAAAACATTGCTAAATTAATTGAAAAATGAATTAGAAATATTTTATGAGAGAATTGACGGTTTACATGGAAACCTTTCTCTTTATTTATTCCTGATAAAATTGTAGAAAAATGTAGAAAAACATGTTAAAATTGAAGATTCTCATGGAAAATTTTATGTATATATAATAATTGTAGTCACAAAAGTATTCCTAAGGTGTTTAAAAGTGGTATTATAAACATCTTCTGATAAACTTGAAGATTTACATGGAAAATATTTGTGATAAAATTGAAGAAATATATAGAAGAACATGACAAAACTAAAGAATGTCATGGTAATTATATAGATAAAGTAGGCATAAAAATAATTCTAAGTTGATCAAAAGTGGAGTTATAAACATTTTCTGATTTACATGGAAATAGATATAGAGGAGGACACTCTCAGCCAGCCATTGAACTGAGCACAGGATCCCCAATAGGGGAGCTAGAGAAAGGAGCCTGTCATTCTTTAATGTCCATCTTTCTAATTACTGCTCTACTCTGTGCTTAAGTGCCATGTTACCATGGAAGCCAGTGTCAACTCTTAAATTTGGAATCATCCTATTATTGTTTTAATGTATGTGAACTGAAACAATTCCATCTCCAGCCCATCCATTTGTGACTCAACTCCTTGTCATACTAATGGTTTCTCCCATCTTCTTGAGGATATTTTATACCAGCACCCTAAGTTTCCCTGCAGTTAATGCTACAAATTTACATTGTAGGAAATGATGCTGGCTACTCCTATCCTTCAGCCCCATCATGCTCCTGGATAACATGGTTTCTAATCATGTGCCAAGACCTAAGAATGTTCTCAAGGTCCACTTGTCTCCTGGAGACAATTATTTGGATAGTGATGTTTTTCTACTCAGTTTGTTGGTCACTCCACCATGGTATAGTCAGTGATGCCCTCTGTATACAATCGTAAGGAAGATAGACATAATTTCAACAATCACATTGCTTGTCTTTCCTGACCTTTATTTTTCTGATACAAGAACCAATTATTATCAACTAGGGTACTCCTTGTCCCGAATTCTACAGACTCTTTACCTGTGCTTTGAGCGACAATACAGAGCTGTTTATCAGGCCTTTAGCCTATGACGCATTTTCTCTTGGATTCCTTGTTCACTTTTCAACGTCTTTTATACTCCTGCTTTATCTTCTTCTCTTCCTAAATTTTGTGACAAGAGGAGGAAATGAACCATTGCACTGAGTTGATCCTTGTATTCTACGCAGGTTCCATACTAGTTAGTTTTTATTATTTAATTTCTTAACATTTCCTCTAACCTTAATTTTTATCATAATTTTAATGTGTTTTTATTTATGAGTAAATTTTAGAACTTAGGGGTCCTTTTAGCTAAGAATCAGTTCCACTTCTGGACTCAATTAACTGTATTATTCAGTTCTAAGCATTCAGGTCTGTGGCTCACAAACACCTATAACTCTAGCTCCAGGGAGTCTGACTTCTTCCTTAGGCCTGTAAAGATACCACATGCATACAAGCAAACACACACACACACACACACACACTTTTCTTTTTTAATGAAGGGAACATAGAAGGTGCTGCAATTGTAATACTTCAATTTTGTGCTCCATGGCTTTCCTCTGCTCCTCCCTCAGCTGCTCCTGTTCTCTTTCCATCCTCTCACTCAACTGTTTCACTCCTGGTCAATCTACTCTTTTGGTTCCATCGACTACTCATTCTTCTGCATTTCCTCCAGCAGTTTTGAGGCACTCTCCACAACATCAGCTTTAACATGCTCTACTGTGAAGGAAAGCAAGAAGGAAGGTTCAAATGCTGTTCTGTTCTTCCTCTAAGACTTAATTGTTCCTGCTGGCTTCTTAGTGATACCCAGACCTGATGCTAGTCAGTAAGATGCAGTTTTGTTCTATTGGTTGTAGCTTAGGGTCCCAGGATTACAGGGTATTTAATCTTTTCATGGATTTTGAGAGCACATTGTCCCTTAACTTGTGCCTCACCTTTGATCTCTTCTTCTTTCTTTTTCTGTCAGACTCTGGTCTGTCTGTAGAATTGCATCTGTTATATCCTCCTTTGTCTGCAAGAATTACTTGGGAACTTCTTCAGTCTTTGAGTACAGGGAACATAAAGTTTACAGGAATAATGATGCAAGCTTTTGTACCTTCCTTCCTATTGACCGTCCCTCCAATGATATCAATCACAGAGGGAAACACACAGTCTAGGCTGGACCTCAGTAAGGAATGTTTCTTATTGGAGGCCTCTGTAACAAAACAAAGCCTGTAATTTTAGAGTGAGGGTTCTAATTTTGGAGTTTATGGTGCTGTGGTCATAGATGTGTAAGTTTGCTGAATACACAATCCCTCATGGAGAACAAAGAGGTCAAAGTGAATGAGAGAGGAAGGAAGTGTGGGACTGGGAAAGATGATGGGCAGAGAGACATGGGACAATATTATGTAATGAAAATGTGAAGCCCAAACTGATGAATTATAGATTTTGCTTAAGGGGTTGTCATTGAGTCCTTTGCTACATAGGGAGTCTACATGAACCAGAGGTTGACAGTCACACTGGTGTCTAAGTTGTTCAGTTTGAGCTCAATTGTTAAGGGAACACACTGTGTCTGATGGGTGAGTAGGAAATATCCAGTATGACAACCTTCAGGTATGAGGTACACAAACAGCATATGCCTTGAGTTCCCCAGTGATGCTTGGGGACACTGCAGTCTGATGTTAAGCACCTTCCCAGGACATACATAATCTTGGTTACCTGGACCCCCTTCCCAGGTTCCTCTTAGGCCCTCTGGCCTTGCACCGAGGCTGCGTTCTGCAACCAGCTCGCTGGCCCCTGGACCAGCGATAGCAGCGGGCCTCCATATTGCAACCAGGACACAGCTGGAAAGGCCCAGGTAGACACCCCTTCCAGGGCTACCCTCACGGGGGGATCTGCTAGGGTCTCGGAGCCGAGCAGGCTGAGTTCCACCTAGGCTCTGTAGGACATCACCGAGCCCTCTGGCCTTGCACCAAGGCTGCGTTCTGCAACCAGCTCACTGGCCCCTGGACCAGCGATAGCGGCGGGCCTCCATATTGCAACCAGGACACAGCTGGACAGGCCCAGGTAGACACCCCTTCCAGGGCTACCCTCAAGGGGGATCTGCTAGGCTCTCAGAGCCAAGCAGGCCGAGTTCCTTGCAACCAGAACACAGCTGTAGAAGCCCAGGTAGACAGACTCCAACAGGGGCTACAATCGCATGGGTGGCAGCCAGCTTATGATCCCTTAAAGCAGCTGTCACACATATTCACCAGTAGAGAAACAACAGGTGAGCCCAGCCTCACAGGAGATTCAAACACCAACCACTGACAACAAGGCCAACTAACACCAGAAATAACCAGATGGCAAAAGGAAAACGAAGGAACGTTACTAACAAAAATCAAGGCAACATGACAGCATCTGAACCCAGTTCTCCAACAACAGGAATCCCTGGATACCACAAAACACCAGAAAAATAAGACTTGGATATAAAATCACTGGTCAGGATGCTGGTAGCTGAACACATAGAAAAATCTCGTAAAGAAATAGAGGAGAAAATGGATCAAAAGTTAGAAGCCTTTACGAGGCAAATACAAAAATCACTTCAAGAAATTCAGGAGAAGATGGATCAAAAAGAAGAAGACAATAAGGAAAAAAGACAAAAGTCACTTAAAGAACTACAGAAGAACGTGGGCCAACAAGTAGAAGCTATGAAAGAGGAAGCACAAAAATCTATTAAAGAAATACATGAAAACACAATCAAGCAAGCGAAAGATCTGAGCACATCCATCCAGATACTAAAAACAGAAGTAGAAACAATTAAGAAATCACAGAGGGAGACAACATTGGAGATAGAAAACCTTGGGAAGAAATCAGGGGCCATAGATGCAAGTATCAACAATAGAATACAAGAGATAGAAGACAGAATCTCAGAAGCCGAAGATACCATAAGAACCATTGATTCAACAGTCAAAGAAAATACTAAATGCAAAAAGGTGGTAACCCAAAATATCCAGGAAATCCAAGACACTATGAGAAGACCAAACCTAAGGATTATAGGTATAGACGAGAGTGAAGATTTACAAGTTAAAGGGCCAGCTAATATCTTCTATAAAATTATGGAAGAAAACTTCCCCAACCTAAGGAGAGAGATGCCCATGAATATACAAGAAGCCTATAGAACCCCAAACAGACTGGACCAGAACAGAAATACATCCCGTCACATAATAATCAAAACCCCAAATGTAATAAACAAAGAAAGACTACTAAAGGCAGCAAGAGAAAAAGGCCAAGTAACATATAAAGGAAGACCTATCAGAAAACACCAGACTTCTCACCTGAGACCATGAAAGCTAGAAGATCCTGGGGAGATATCATGCAAACTGTAAGAGAACACAAACTTCAGCCAAAACTACTTTACCCAGCAAAACTCTCAATCGCCATTGATAGAGACATCAAGGTATTCCATGACAAAACCAAATTTGCACGATATCTTTCCACAAATCCAGCCCTACAAAGGATAATAGTGGGAAAACACCAAGACAAGGACAGAAACTATACCCGGGAAGAAGCAAGATAGAAACCTCCTCTCATCAAACCCAAAAGAAGATAACCTCTCGAATATAAAAAGTAAATAAGATAAATAAATATAATTTCAAAAATGTCTGGAGGTAATAATTACTATTCCTTAATATCTCTTAACAACAATGGACTCAATTCCCCAATAAAAAGACATAGATTAACAGAGTGGATACGGAAACAGGACCCTACATTTTGCTGCAAACAGGAAACACATCTCAGTGTTAAAGACAAACACTGCCTTAGAGTAAAAGGCTGGAAGACAATTTTACAAGCAAATGGTCTCAGGAAACAAGCTGGAGTAGCCATTCTAATATCAGATAAAATTGACTTCCAACCTAAAATCATCAAAAGAGACTCAGAAGGTCACTTCTTGCTGGCCAAAGGGAAAATACACCAAGAAGAGTTCTCAATACTGAACATCTATGCTCCAAATGAAAGGGCACCCTCATTCGTAAAAGAAACCTTACTAAAGCTTAAAGCACACATTACACCTAACACAATAATTGCGGGTGACTTCAACACTCCACTCTCCTCAATGGACCGATCAGGAAAGCAGAAACTAAACAGGGACACAGTGAAACTAATTGAAACTCTGGACCAATTGGATTTAACAGATATATATATATATATATATATATATATATATATATATATATATATATATATATAACATTTCATCCTAAAGCTAAAGAATATACCTTTTTCTCAGCTCCACATGGTACCTTCTCCAAAATAGACCATATAATTGGTCACAAGACAGATGTCAACAAATACAAGAAGATCGAGCTAATCCCATGCCTCCTATCAGATCACCATGGAGTAAGAGTGGTCTTCAATAGCAACAAAAACAACAGAAAGCCCACATACACATGGAAACTGAACAATACTCTACTCAATGACACCTTGGTCAAGGAAGAAATAAAAAAAGAATTCAAAGACTTTTTAGAATTCAATGAAAATGAAGGTACAACCTACCCAAATCTATGGGACACAATGAAAGCAGTGCTAAGAGGAAAACTCATAGCTCTAAGTGCATCAAAAAAGAAACTGGAAAGAGCATACACTAGCAGCTTAATGGCACACCTTAAAGCCCTGAAGAAAAACAAGTTAATTCACCCAGGAGGATTAGAAGACAAGAAATCATCAAACTCAGGGCTGAAATCAATCAAATAGAAACAAAGAGAACCAGACAAAGAATCAACAAGACCAGGAGCTGGTTCTTTGAGAAAATCAACAAGATAGATGAACCCTTAGCCAGACTAACCCAAGGACACAGAGACAGTATACAAATGAACAAAATTAGAAATAAAAAGGGAGACATAACAACAGAAACTGAGGAAATTCAAAAGATCATCAGATCCTACTACAAAGGTCTATACTCAAAACAACTGGAGAATCTGGAGGAAATGGACAATTTCCTAGACAGATATCAAATACCAAAATTAAGTCAGCATCAAGTAGACCAGCTAAATAGTCCCATAACCCCTAAAGAAATAGAAGGGGTTATAGAAAGCCTCCCAACCAAAAAAAGTACGGGACCAGATGGTTTTAGTGCAGATTGCTACCAGACCTTCAAAGAAGACTTAACACCAATACTTTTCAAACTATTCCACAAAATAGAGACAGAAGGGACACTGCCCAACTCATTCTTCGAAGCCACAATTATGCTAATACCTAAACCACAAAAAGATCCAACAAAGAAAGAGAACTACAGGCCAATTTCTCTTATGAATATAGATGCAAAAATACTAAATAAAATTCTTGCTAACCGAATCCAAGAGCACATCAAAATGATCATCCACCATGATCAAGTGGGCTTCATCCCAGGGATGCAGGGATGGTTCAATATACGGAAATCCATCAATGTAATCCACTACATAAACACACTGAAAGAAAAAAAAACACACGGTCATCTCATTAGATGCTGAAAAAGCATTCGACAAAATTCAGCATCCTTTCATGCTAAAAGTCTTGGAAAGAGCAGGAATTCAAGGCCCATACCTAAACATAGTAAAAGCAATCTACAGCAAACCAGTAGCCAACATCAAAATAAATGGAGAGAAACTTGAAGCATTCCCACTAAAATCAGGGACTGGGCAAGGCTGCCCTCTCTCTCCATATCTTTTCAATATAGAACTTGAAGTTTTAGCAAGAGCAATTAGACAGCATAAGGAAGTCAAAGGGATACAAATTGGAAAGGAAGAAGTGAAACTATCATTATTTGCAGATGATATGATAGTTTACCTAAGCGACCCAAAAAACTCCACCAGAGAACTTCTACAGCTGATAAACAACTTCAGCAAAGTGGCCGGTTATAAAATTAACTCAAGCAAGTCAGTGGCCTTCTTGTACTCAAAGGACAAGCAGGCTGAGAAAGAAATTAGGGAAATAACACCCTTCACAATAGCCACAAACAACATAAAGTATCTTGGTGTAACTCTAACCAAACAAGCAAAAGATCTGTATGACAGGAACTTCAAGTCCTTGAAGAAAGAAATCGAAGAAGACCTCAGAAGATGGAAAAATATGTCTTGCTCCTGGATTGGCAGGATCAATATAGTAAAAATGGCCATCTTGCCAAAAGCAATATACAGATTCAATGCGATCCCCATCAAAATCCCAACTCAATTCTTCATAGATCTAGAAAGAGCAATTCTCAAATTCATCTGGAGCAACAAAAAACCCAGGATAGCTAAAACTATTCTCAACAATAAAAGGACTTCTGGGGGAATCAATATCCCTGACCTCAAGCAGTACTACAGAGCAATTGTGTTAAAAACTGCATGGTATTGGTATAGCAACAGGCAAGCAGATCAATGGAACAGGATTTAAGACCCAGAAATTAACCCACAGACTTATGATCACTTGATCTTTGATAAAGGAGCCACAACCATCTGGTGGAATAAAGATAGCCTTTTCAACAAATGGTGCTGTTTCAACTGGAGGTCAACCTGCAGAAGAATGCGAATTGACCCCCTCTTATCTCTTTGCACTAAGATCAACTCCAAGTGGATCAAGCACCTCCACATAAAACCAGACACACTGAAACTATTAGGAAAGAACCTTGGGAAGACCCTGGAGGACTTTGGCACAGGGGAAAAGTTCCTGAACAGAACACCAATAGCCTATGCACTAAGATCAAGAATCGACAAATGGGACCTCATAAAATTACAAAGTTTCTGCAAAGCAAAGGACACTGTCAGAAGGACAAAACGGCAAACAACAAAGTGGGAAAAGATCTTCACCAACCCCACATCCGACAGAGGGCTAATATCCAATATATACAAAGAACTCAAGAAGTTAGACTGCAAAGAACCAAATAACCCTATCAAAAAATGGGGCATAGAGCTAAACAAAGAATTTTCACCAGAAGAAATTCGGATGGCTGAGAAACACCTTAAAAGATGTTCAACATCATTAGTCATCAGGGAAATGCAAATCAAAACAACCCTGAGATTCCACCTCACACCAGTCAGAATGGCTAAGATTAAAAACTCAAGAGACAACAAGTGTTAGCGAGGATGTGGAGAAAGAGGAACACTCCTCCACTGTTGGTGGGATTGCAAAATGGTAAAACCGCTCTGGAAATCAGTTTGGTGGAAATCAAATTGTGCATGTCACTTCCAGAGGACCCTGGCATACCACTCCTGGGCATATACCCAGAGGATTCCCCTGCATGCAATAAAGACACATGCTCCACTATGTTTATAGCAGCCTTGTTTATAATAGCCAGAAATTGGAAGGAGCCCAAATATCCCTCAAAGGAGGAATGTATACCAAAAATGTGGTATATTTATGCAATGGAATACTACTCAGCAATTAAAAATAATGAATTCATGCAATTTGTAGGTAAATGGTTAGACCTGGAAAATATCATCCTGAGTGAATTAACCCAATCACAAAAGAATGCACATGAAATGCAATCACTGATAGGTGGATATTAATGAGCCCAGAAGCCCTAAATAGTCAAGACACAAATAGCAAGTCAAATGATTCCCAAGAAGAAGAAAGGAGAGGACCCTGGGCCTGTAAAGATTGCATCCAGTTTAGTAAAGAAACCGAGGGGGGAGGGGGAATGATTGGGGAATAGTTGCGGGGAAGAGGAACTATGGGAGCTATGGAGGGTAGGAACTGGGAAAGGGGAAAGCCTTTGGAATGTAAACATAGAATATAGAAAATAAAAATTAAAAAGAAGAGTAAAACAAACAGAGAACACAAAACAAACCCAAAAGCAAAACAAAGTATATGAGCACTGACTATAACTACATAGATCTCTTCCTCTAATGCCAGCTTTTACAGACATCATCCTTTCTCCTTCACTGTGAAGTTCAGAGGAGAAATTTACATCTTTAGATGTTAAACTACTTTTTCAGACTGGGCTAAAGATGACATGAGGAATAAACATGTTTCAATATTAATTTGTTATTGGCTTGTCTATTTAATCAGTCTGCTGACAATTACTTGAAATGTAATAGATACACTAGTTCTCTCTTATTTATTATTCATTAAAGAGGGATATTACTAGCTCATTCATGACAGGAGAAATGTTTCAAAGCTTTGAGTATGTTGCAATCCATTTTTATGTATTGTGATTATTAATAGATATCTGTTACTACTTCAAAATCTAGTCCCAGTTGCCTAATCACAAACACCCTTTGACTTGCTTTTAAAAGCTACACTTAGGAATCTGTGGAAAAAAATACCTCTAATTTTGTCAGGGACACTTGAATAACATTTTTGATGGAATTTTCCATGAAGGTCTTTCTGGCTACATTCACACAGGTCCTGTGCAGTTTCAGCATCTTCTGGAGGTTCTCTGTTGGGAGCTGCACACTCTGGCTCATCTACTGGTCATGGTGGGTAATGTCCTTTTTCACTGCTGCCGAGTTCTCTGTTTCTGCCAAAGCTAGGAGAGCATTCTCCATGCAAGACAGAGACCCATTGCTGATGGAGTTCACATAGGTTGTGACCAAACTCTTTAGTCCTACAACCAGGAGGCAGGTAACACTATTTGCTACAGATGGATGGAGACAAGTCTATTCTGTGAAAATCTAGGTATGTCAGTCATTGATCACAGAAAGCATCACAGTCCTTAGCATTGTTTGGAAGAATGACAAATGGAAGGATTGCAGCCTCTGACTCACATGGATGGAATTAGACTTTCTTCTTAGCAAGATCCTTTCATGAGGTTTCTGCAACCCCAAAGGCTACGAATGCTGGATGGAGATTACATGGGCCTGTGTCTATGGAATATTTGCATCCATTTCAACATAAGTACCATGAGAACAGGCTTTACACCACCATCATGGATGTCTGTATCATTAACACTGTCCATAGTAAGCTTTTCTTTCCCACTTGGGAACAAAACATGGTCACAAACTCTCTTTCAGGTTGATTCGAATAAATAGCATTCCAAAGAGAGCATTCTGTGTGAGACGACTTGACAATGACTGAGCAGCTCCATATACACTTCATTGAACTTACTTTAAAATTTAAGAGCCATACTTGATTAGTGACTATCATATTGTTCTACTTAAGTCCAGTGTGCCCAGGTGAGTTAAAAGGTTTTTTTTAACTTTATTTTGCTTTCTTTTCTCTTTTGCTAACAAGACAATCTTGTTAGAAAAGTTTATTGATTAGAAACTGATGGTATCACCTAGTTTAGCATTACAGTGGTGATAGATTAATGGTTCTTCACAGCTGAAGTTGGTGATTGATGTCTCATGGTACTGTGGCCTATACAGTGAGCAGAAAGATTGCAAGAGGACTCATGTGGTCCATTGACCTTGAGGCCTTCTGAAATCATTTTCACCTTGGAAGACTTGAACACATAGGAACAGAACTCTGCCACTTGTTATACGAAGTCTGAGTCCAGGTCTTGATCCTACAGTGATTCCAGGTATCCAAGCTTCTTCCTGGGTGCTGGGCACTCAAAGAAAAAGCATTCCTTCTTTGGGAAGAATTTCTGGATACATAGCCCAGGCTGATTTAATTCTTCATTTTCTTTTTGGTCAGTACCTAGAGACAGCAGAAAAACAGGATTTTCAACCAGGACTTGTGAGCTGAGTGTTTGTTTTAAATTCAAACATATGAACATTTGAAATTCTGAAATTTAGTTTGAAACTTAGACAGGAAGATTTTAAATTGAGGATAGCCTGGATCACATATTGAAATAATGAAAAACTAAAACAAGAAGAAAGAATGGGAACATGTTGGGGTTGGGAAGTGTTTCCTGTATTAAGAATTTTCCTTTTTGTGTAAAAGGCATTATAAATGGAGGGTTAGTATTATGAGGAATATGGTTTCTAAGGATTTAATCCACTTAAAGTAGGTGGAATGTTCACACAGACAACATGCAAACCCATGCGTACAGCATCATTTGATTTCCGTAGGCTACTGGCAAGCCATAATGTCTGGGGTCCACACTATTCCAACAGTGTTCGATGTAACACTTCATTCTAGTTTTTCATACATATAGCTTCATTCTGAATCAGAATAGTCAAATTAATTTCTGTAAATGAAATTGTGAAAGACAAATAAGTAAGAGAAAATGCTTAACTCAATGTGACAAACCATACATTAAAGCTATAATAAATAAGTACTCCAGGCATAAGAGAATTATAGATAGAAGCTGAAGGACCCTGGTCCTGAAAAGACTTGATCCAGTTTTTTCAGGAGAGTACCAGAACAGAAAAAAGGCTGGGGGAGAGTGTGATGACGGAATAGGCAGAGTTGGCAGGGGAGGGAGGAAGAGGACTTATGGGACATAGGGTGAAGGGGAAACTGGGAAAGGGGAAAGCCTTCGGAATGTAAACAAAGAATATAGAAAATAAAAAAAGAAGAAGCTGAAATCTGTTTCGTTTTGTTTGTATTGTTTTGTTTTTTCATCTTCATTTCCAAGTTGTAAATCTCTTTTTTTTTTCATTTTTTTATTGGATATATTCTATATTTACAATTCATTTCCCTTTTTCTGGTTCCCCACCCCCAAAGGTCCCACATGCCCTTTTCTCTTCCCCTTCTCCCTCATCCACCCCCTCCCACCTCACTGTTCTTGTACTCCCCCACAATGATGTTTTGGTCCATTCTAGCACCAGTGTCCACTCCTTTCTTCTTGTGAGACATCACTTGATATATGATTTATGTCTTTGGTGTTCCAAGCTTCTAGGCTAATATCCACTTATCAGTGACTGTATACCATGGGTATTCTTTTGAGACTGGGTCACCTCACTTAGTATGACGTTCTCCAGCTCCATCCATTTCTCTAAGAATTTCATGAATTCATTGTTTCTAATGGCTGAATAGTACTCCTTTATGTATATATACCACATTTTTTGTATCCATTCCTCTGTTGAGGGACATCTGGGTTGTTTCCAGCTTCTGACTATTATATATAAGGCTGCTATGAACATAGTGGAGCATGTATCCTTATTGCATGCTGAGGAATCTTCTGGGTATATTCCCAGGAGTGGTATGGCTGGGTCCTCCGGAAGTATCATGTATATTTTTCTGAGGAACTGCCATACTGATTTCCAGAGTGGTTGTACCAGCTTGCATTCCCACCAGCAGTGGAGGAGTGTTCCTCTTTCTCCACATCCTCACCAACACCTGATGTCCTCTGAGTTTTTAATCTTAGCCATTCTGACTGGTGTGAGGTGAAATCTCAGGGTTGTTTTAATTTGCATTTCCCTAATGACTAATGATGTTGGACATTTTTTAAGGTGTTTCTCAGCCATCCGAATTTCTTCAGGTGAAAAGACTCTGTTTAGTTCTCTACCCCATTTTTGGATAGGGTTATTTGGTTTTCTGGGGTCTAACCTCTTGAGTTCTTTGTATACATTGGATATTAGCCCTCTGTCGGATGTGGGGTTGGTAAGACCTTTTCTCAATTGTTGGTTGCTGATTTATCCTTTTGACAGTGTCTTTTGCCTTACAGAAACTTTGTAATTTTATGAGGTCCCATTTGTCTATTCTTGCTCTTAAAGCATAAGCAATTGGTGTTCTGTTCAGGAATTTTTCCCCTGAGCCAATGTCCTCAAGGGTCTTCCCCAGTTTCTTTTCTATTAGTTTTAGTGTGTCTGGTTTTATGTGGAGGTCCTTGATCCACTTGGAGTTGAGCTTAGTGCAAGGAGATAAGAGTGGATCAATTCTCATTCTTCTGCATGTTGACCTCCAGTTGAGCCAGCACCATCAGTTGAAAAGGCTATCTTTTTTCCACTGGATGTTTTCAGCTCCTTTGTCGAAGATCAATTGGCAATAGATGTGCAGGTTCAATTCTGGGTCTTCGATCCTATTCCATTGATCCACCTCCCTGTCACTGAACCAATACCATGCAGTTTTTAATACTACTGCTCTGAAATATTGCTTGTGGTCCGGGATATTGATTCCCCCAGAAGTTCTTTTGCTGTTGATGATAGTTTTTTTTTTTTGCATTGACTTTTTTTTTATTTTTTTTTATTGTATATATTCTATATTTACAATTCATTTCCCTTTTTCTGGTTCCCCACCCCCAAAGGTCCCACATGTCCTTTTCCCTCCCCCTGCTCCCGCATCCACCCCCTCCCACTTTACTGTTCTTGTACTCTCCCACAATGATGTTTTGGTCCATTCTAGCACCAGTGTCCACTCCTTTCTTCTTGTGAGACATCACTTGATATGTGATTTGTGTCTTTGGTGTTCCAAGCTTCTAGGCTAATATCCACTTATCAGTGACTATATACCATGGGTATTCTTTTGAGACTGGGTCACCTCACTTAGTATGACATTCTCCAGCTCCATCCATTTCTCTAAGAATTTCATGAATTCATTGTTTCTAATGGCTGTATAGTACTCCATTGTGTATATATACCACATTTTTTGTATCCATTCCTCTGTTGAGGGACATCTGGGTTCTTTCCAGCTTCTGGCTATTATATATAAAGCTGCTATGAACATAGTGGAGCATGTATCCTTATTGCATGCTGGTGAATCTTCTGGGTATATTCCCAGGAGTGGTATGGCTGGGTCCTCCGGAAGTATCATGTATATTTTTCTGAGGAACTGCCATACTGATTTCCAGAGTGGTTGTACCAGCTTGCATTCCCACCAGCAGTGGAGGAGTGTTCCTCTTTCTCCACATCCTCGCCAACACCTGATGTCTTCTGAGTTTTTAATCTTAGCCATTCTGACTGGTGTGAGGTGAAATCTCAGGGTTGTTTTAATTTGCATTTCCCTAATGACTAGTGATGTTGAACATTTTTTAAGGTGTTTCTCAGCCATCCGAATTTCTTCAGGTGAAAAGACTCTGTTTAGCTCTGTACCCCATTTTTGGATAGGGTTATTTGGTTTTCTGGGGTCTAACCTCTTGAGTTCTTTGTATACATTGGAGATTAGCCCTCTGTCGGATGTGGGGTTGGTGAAGATTTTTTCCCAATTTGTTGGTTGCCGATTTATCCTTTTGACAGTGTCTTTTGCCTTACAGAAACTTTGTAGTTTTATGAGGTCCCATTTGTCTATTCTTGCTCTTAGAGCATAAGCAATTGGTGTTCTGTTCAGGAATTTTTCCCCTGAGCCAATGTCCTCAAGGGTCTTCCCCAGTTTCTTTTCTATTAGTTTTAGTGTGTCTGGTTTTATGTGGAGGTCTTTGATCCACTTGGAGCTGAGTTTAGTGCAAGGAGATAAGAGTGGATCAATTCTCATTCTTCTGCATGTTGACCTCCAGTTGAGCCAGCACCATCTGTTGAAAAGGCTATCTTTTTTCCACTGGATGTTTTCAGCTCCTTTGTCGAAGATCAATTGGCCATAGATGTGTGGGTTCAATTCTGGGTCTTCGATCCTATTCCATTGATCCGCTTTCCTGTCACTGAACCAATACCATGCAGTTTTTAATACCACTGCTCTGTAATATTGCTTGAGGTCCGGGATATTGATTCCCCCAGAAGTTCTTTTGCTGTTGATGATAGTTTTAGCTATCCTGGGTTTTTTGTTATTCCAGATGAATTTGAGAATTGCTCTTTCTAACTCTATGAAGAACTGTGTTGGGATTTTGATGGGGATTGCATTGAATCTGTATATTGCTTTGGGCAAGATTGCCATTTTGACTATATTAGTCCTGCCAACCCACGAGCATGGAAGATTTTCCCATTTTCTGATGTCTTCTTCAATTTCTCTCTTCAGATACCTGAAGTTTTTGTCATATAAATCTTTCACATGTTTGGTTAGCGTCACTCCAAGATACTTTATATCATTTGTGGCTATTGTGAAGGGTGTCATTTCCCTAATTTCTTTCTCGACCTGCTTATCCTTCGCGTATAGGAAGGCTACTGATTTGCTTGAGTTGATTTTATAGCCAGCCACTTTGCTGAAGTTGTTTATCAGTTGCAGGAGTTCTCTGGTGGAGGTTTTTGGGCCACTTAAGTATACTATCATATCATCTGCGAATAGTGATAGTTTGACTTCTTCCTTTCTGATTTGTATCCCTTTGACTTCCCTCTATTGTTGAATTGCTCTAGCTAGTACCTCAAGTACTATATTGAAGAGATATGGTGAGAGGGGGCAGCCTTGTCTAGTCCCTGATTTTAGTGGGATTGCTTCAAGTTTTTCTCCGTTTAACTTGATGTTGGCTACTGGTCTGCTGTATATTGCTTTTACTATGTTTAGATATGGGCCTTGAATTCCTGCTTTTTCCAAGACCTTTAGCATGAAAGGATGCTGAATGTTGTCAAATGCTTTTTCAGCATCCAATGAGATGACCATGTGGTTTTTTTCTTTGAGTTTGTTTATGTAGTGGATTATGTTGATGGATTTCTGTATCTTGAACCATCCCTGCATCCCTGGGATGAAGCCAACTTGATCATGGTGAATGATCGTTTTGATGTGTTCTTGGATTCGGTCGGCAAGTATTTTGTTTAGTATTTTTGCATTGATATTCATAAGAGAAATTGGCCTATAGTTCTCTTTCTTAGTTGGATCTTTGTGTGGTTTTGGTATCAGGGTAATTGTGGCTTCATAGAATGAGTTGGGTAGTGTTCCTTCTGTTTCTATTTTGTGGAATAGTTTGAAGAGTATCGGTATCAGGACTTCTTTGAAGGTCTGATAGAATTCTGCACTAAAACTGTCTGGTCCTGTGCTTTTTTTGGTTGGAAGTCTGTCTATGACCCCTTCTATTTCTTTGGGGGTTATGGGTCTGTTTAGATGATCTATTTGATCCTGGTTTAATTTTGGTATTTGGTAACTGTCTAGGAAATTGTCCATTTCCTCCAGATTCTCCAGTTGTGTTGAGTATAGGTTTTTGTAGTAGGATCTGATGATTTTTTGAATTTCCTCAGTTTCTGTTGTTATATCTCCCTTTTCATTTCTAATTTTGTTAATTTGAATACTGTCTCTGTGCCCTTTGGTAAGTCTGGCTAGGGGTTTATCTATCTTGTTGATTTTATCACAGAACCAGCTCCTGGTTTTGTTGATTCTTTGTATGGTCCCCTTTGTTTCAACTTGATTGATTTCAGCCCTGAGTTTGATGATTTCCTGTCTTCTACTCCTCCAGGGTGAAATTGCTTCTTTTAGTTCCAGAGCTTTCAAGTGTGCCATTAAGTTGCTAGTATATGCTCTCTCCTGTTTCTTTTTGGAGACACTCAGGGCTATGAGTTTTCCTCTAAGCACTGCTTTCATTGTGTCCCACAGATTTGGGTATGTTGTGCCTTCATTTTCATTACATTCTAAGAAATCTTTGATTTCTTTCTTATTTCTCCCTGGACTAAGGTATCATTGAGTAGAATATTGTTCAGCCTCCACGTGTATGAAGATTTTCTGTTGTTTTTGTTGCTATTGAAGAACACTCTTACTCCATGGTGATCTGATAAGAGGCATGGGATTAGTTCGATCTTTTTATATTTGTTGAGATCTGTCTTGTGTCCAATTATATGGTCGATTTTGGAGAAGGTACCATGAGGGGCTGAGAAAAAGGTATAGTCTTTTGCTTTAGGGTGAAATGTTCTATATATATCTGTTAAATCCAATTGGTCCAAAGTTTCGATGAGTTTCTCTGTTTCCCTGTTTAGTTTCTGTTTTCCTGGTCGGTCCACTGTGGATAGTGGAGTATTGAGGTCCCCCATAATCATTGTGTTAGGTGCAATGTGTGCTTTGAGCTTTAGTAAAGTTTCTTTTACGAATGAGGGTGCCCTTACATTTGGAGCGTAGATGTTTAGAATTGTGAGTTCTTCTTGGTGGATTCTTCCTTTGACTAGCAAGAAGTGACCTTCTGTGTCTCTTTTGATGACTCTGGGTTGAAAGTCAATTTTATCTGATATTAAAATGGCTATTCCAGCTTGCTTCCTGTGACCATTTGCTTGCAAAATTGTTGTCCATCCTTTTACTCTAAGGTAGTGTGTGTCTTTGACTCTGAGGTATGTTTCCTGTAAGCATCAAAATGTAGGGTCCTGTTTCTGTATCCAGTCTGTTAGTCTATGTCTTTTTATTAGGGAATTGAGTCCATTGATGTTAAGAGATATTAAGGAATAGAGATTATTACTTCCTGACATTTTTGATGTTAGTTTTGTTTTTGAGTAGTTATCTTCCTTTGAGTTTGATGGAAGCAGGTTACTGTCTTGCTTTTTCTTTGGTGCAGTTTCCTTCCTTGTATTGGAGTTTTCCTCCTATTATCCTTTGTAGAGCTGGGTTAGTGGAAAGATATTATGTAAATTTGGTCCTGTCATGGAATATTTTGATTTCTCCATCTATGTTTATTGAGAGTTTTGCTGGGTATAGTAGTCTTGGCTGACATTTGTGTTCTCTTAGGGTCTGCATGAGGTCTGCCCAGGATCTTCTAGCTTTCATGGTTTCTGTAGAGAAGTCTGGTGTGATTCTGATAGGTCTTCCTTTATATGTTACTTGGCCTTTTTCTCTTACTGCCTTTAATATTCTTTCTTTGTTTAGTTCATTTGGGGTTTTGATTATTATGTGATGGGAGGTGTTTCTTTTCTGGTCCAGTCTGTTTGGACTTCTGTAGGCTTCTTGTATATTCATGGGCATCTTTCTCTTTAAGTTAGGGAAGTTTTCTTCCATAATTTTGTTAAAGATATTTGCTGGCCCTTTAAGTTGTAGATCTTCACTCTCATCTATCCCTATAATCCTTAGGTTTGGTCTTCTCATTGTGTCCTGGATTTCCTGAATGTTTTGGGTTACAAGCCTTTTGGATTTTGAGTTTTCTTTGACTGTGGAGTCAATGGTTACTATGTTATCTTCAGCATCTGAGATTCTTATTTCTATCTCTTGTATTCTGTTGTTGATGTTTGCATCTACGACCCCTGATTTCTTCCCAAAGTTTTCTATCACCAGAGTTGCTTCCTTTTGTGATTTCTTAGTTGTTTCTACCTTTGTGTTCAGATCTTGGGTGGTTTTGCTCAGTTCCTTCATTTGTTTGTGTTTTCATGTAATTCTTTAATATATTTTTGTGCTCCCTCTTTCATGACTTCTGCCTGTTGTTTCAAGTTCTCCTGCATTTCTTTAACTGATTTTCTCATTTCCTCTTTATTGGTTTCTGTCTGTTGACCCATATTCTCCTGGAGTTCTTTAAGTGTTTTTTGTGCTTGGATTGTAAGAGCTTCTACCCTATTGATGTTCCCCTGCATTTCTTTAAGAGATTTGTTTATGTCTTTTTTGTGTTCTTCTAGGAGCATCATGACCTGTGCTTTTATATCTAACTCTTGTTTTTCTGGTGTGCTGGGGTATCCAGGACTTGCTGTGGTTGGTGAATTGGGTTCAGATGGTGCCATATTGCCTTTATTTCTGTTAATAACGTTCCTACATTTGCCTTTTGCCATCTCTTTATCTCTGGAGTTAGTTGGTCTTATTGTAGATGGCAGCCCAGCTGAAAGCACAGTGTGCCTGTCCCCAGGAGACAGTGACCTTGGCTGAGCTGTTGGTATCTGGATCTGTTGCTCTCTTCTGGCTCTGGGTGCAGGCCAGAGCCTGGCGGCATTGTTTGTGCTGGACTATGCTAGCTCTCAGTCCAAGCCCCTGACTCCAGCTGCTAGAATTCCGAACTGTGTCCCGAGGCAAGATGGCCCCTTGCTGCCAGCCTGCCCGGAGAGCCGGCCGCGGTGGTCTGTACCCGCAGCTGAGCTGTCTGTGCCCAGATCTCCTGCAGAGCTAAGCTAAGCTATATCTCTGTCCACGCACCTGACTCCAGCAGCTTGCACAGTGTCCCAAGGCAAAATGGAGGCCCCGCTGAAAGCACAGTGCGCCTGTCCCCAGGAGACAGTGTCCTTGGCTGAGCTGTTGGTACCCGGCTCTGCCTATCTCTTCTGGTGGTGTTGTCTGTGCTGGACTATGCTAGCTCTCAGTCCAAGCCCCTGACTCCAGCTGCTAGAATTCTGTGATGTGTCCCGAGGCAAGATGGCCCCTCGCTCGTAAATCTCTTACCTTGAAGAAGCTTCAGGGAATTCTCTAGGTATTCATCTGCTGAGATAGCTTGCCCATTTATTTTCAGCTCAAGAAAGAAGACTCTCAGAGTCCACACAAAGTCTGGAAAGAAGCTCACATATTCATCTGAGTCCTCCAACTCCTGATGGTCAGGGGAGCATCTTGTTCTGATTCTGTCTGTCAGCTCTGTCACATAGCTGATCAACTAATTAAGGAAAAAACACTGAAACAACTTTACAACCAACCAAAGCTCCAGTTTCCCCATGCCACAATAATTCCACATCTTCCCAAACCAAGATAAGTTTCATTTTCCTTGTCTCTAACTTCACTGTGAATACTTCCTGCTACATATATGTCAGTTACTGTAATTTTATGTTGAATTAAGAAAAATTGAGTCATGAACAAAGGTCTGAACCTCAGAAAGGATACTGCAGCTGGTCCAGGGCCTGCTGGTTGATGGCTCCCATGCTGTTGTAGACAAAGGTGCTGCTTAGAATAATCAGGGCAAAGATCCAGCAGACATTCTGGTTCTCACCCTGGCAGTCACCACATATATAGGTAGAGAGTATGTCTTGTTCTTATGTCACTTTCCAACTCAGCAGTAGAAAAGTATGTATACTTCCAGAGAAGGCATATTAGCCTTAAAAATTGAAACATTGTAACCTATGTAAGGTACAAAATCAAATAGCAGAAACAATGAACATGTAGTTCCTAACCAAGGCAGGGTGAATGTTCTCTTAGTTTGTGGATTCATTTGTCATGGTTCACAGGAGGGCTGGTTATCATTGTGTGTGTGTGTGTGTGTGTGTGTGTGTGTGTGTGTGTGTGTGTTCAATACTGCAGAGTACACTTTTGCTGTTATATAATCCAGTCTTGTGACAACTTTCCTCTTCTTTGTTGGCTAAATATGATCACAAGTCATGAACGTTTAAATGACTAGGATGTAATGATGATTTATTTATTTATTTATTTATTTATTTATTTATTTATTTATTTATTTATTTATTCGAGACAGGATTTCTCTGTGTAGTTCTGGCTGTCCTGGAATTCACTCTGTAGACCAGGCTCGCCTCAAACTCAGAAATCCACCTGCCTCTGCCTCCCAAGTGCTAGGATTAAAGGCGTGCGCCACCACCGCCCAGCGATGATGACGTTCTAGTTCTCATTGAAAAACTAAAAACCTTACACCCTGAGTTCAATTCCCAGACCCACATAGTGGAAAAGAGAACTAATCCACATATTGCCCTCTAACCTCCACAAGTACACTGTAGCTCATGCAACATGACTCTTATGATGAACTCACCCACACACTTATGTATTCACACACTGGTGCATGCACGCACACACACATACATACACAAAAATAGTAATAAAAGACTTAAACACACCATAGACAACAGCATAGAATATTGGGAATGTGATTAAGGCCAGATTACAAATTGAACCTCATTCTTACTTTCTCAACATCTCCCAGGCCCTCAGTATCAAGCAAAACTAGGGTGTGGTCAGGCGTCTGAGGATGAGGCACACACCACATCCAGATCCCATTGTTTTGAGCCTGCACAGTGGAGCCCAGGGAGGAACCTTCAAAGCAGAGAAGAAAGAAGGATTAGACACTTACCATCAGGGCCTCCAGAAAGTGGTAATAAATTTAGCATAATGGAAGTGGAGATTGCTTATGTGTGTTTGCTAGTCTTGTAAAAGATTAAATTTTCTCTCTTCCTTCGCTCTCTCTCTCTCTCATTTTTTTTTGATTTTACGACACAGGGTTTCTCTTTGTAGTCCTGGCTGTCCTGGAACTCACTCTGTAGACCAGACTGGCGTCAAACTCAGAAATCTGCCTGCCTCTGCCTCCCAAGTGCTGGGATTATAGGTGTGTGCCACCACGCCCAGCTATAAAGATTACATTTTCATTCTTAGCATCTACAGGGCAGTTGAGAACTCCAGTTTCAGGGAACCTTATGTTCCAGTCTAGCAGCAGTGAGTACCAGGCATATACATAGTACACAGACAGAATATTCACATATGTTAATTTAAAATAAAGAAATCTTTCTTGAAATATCAACAAAAGCAAGGCAGGAGAATTAGTTGAAACTAAAACTGGTACTGATCTCACAGTCAAGATATAGCAGATTTTTTTTTTTTTTTTTTGCTATGCAGAATGCAACAGTCACAAGGCCTCCTGGCTTGCACAGACGTTCCAAAAGGAATGTGTGGCATACTTATTCATTCAGTTGGAGACCCTGAACTTGCTGTGTGAGGCTGTGATGGTAAAGCAGATGTAACCATGGACACTCCAGGTTGTTAGAGATGCCAGGACAGAGGGATGATAACTAATTTAATCTGGAGTCACTGAATACACCTGAGCCTAGAGAGTACTCTTGCACCCTTAAAAGAGCAGGACCCTCCAGGCAAGGTCTGCAAGATAGAATACCACCACATGTCCTGTACACTACACATTAAGCTACAGTTCTTGGGGTTTTGGCTGCTGGGGTTGAGTCTTGTTATGGAGTGTTCTTTCCTTTCCATCCTCCTGAACACTGAAAATGGGAATGTTTATTCTGTTACATTGAACGACCTAAGCCTCTCATGAGAAAATTAGGCCCCTAGCCAACTTAGAGCCTGAGACGGAAATCGAGTTGGAACTGCATGTTTGGCTAATTCCTACCTGACTGGACCCTTAGTTCTGGGAATTGGATGACCTCGGCCTGGCCAGGGCTAGAACATCCTGCTCTGGGTACTAGATATTCACAAAACTTGATCCATTCTGTAGTTCCCCATTTTGTATGGAGCCATTCTGTACTTCCCCATTCTGTACTTCCCCATTCTGTACTTCCCCATCCTATACTTCCCCTTGAGGCATGTTTTTTACTTTTCCCTCACCCTTTGCCTTGTGGTTTTCCCCTTTAAATACCCCTCACTTCAGTTGCTTGAGGTCAAACTCCTCTACCCCTGTGGTGGATATGAGCTCGGCCCCAGTGCACTGGTTTCCTGAATAAATGTCATGTGATTGCAGGAAGAAAGGTCTTTTGTGAGTTCTTGGGGGGCGTATTATCCTGTGATTTGAGTGAGGGTGTCCCCTCTCTGGGGGTCTTTCAACATTTCATATCACAGGTTGCCTTGAGTCTGAGAAGAGAATTTGGACTTTTTTTTTTGAAGTATTAGAATTATAAAATTGTAGGGACTTTTGAAGATGGAGCCATTGCTTTTAAGGTTCTGGATTCGTATACTATGGATTGCATATAAAATATTCATCAAAGAACCATGTATTTGAACCTTGGTCCTCAGTTAGTGCCACTGTTTAGGGAGATGTGAATGCATGCGGAGGTAAAATTTGCCTGGCATTGGGAAGGCCTCAGAATATTAATACTATGCTTGCTTGTGGCCCTGTGATGTCTGCTTTCTGGTCAGCCATTATACAAAATGCCACACACTCCTACCAGTACACATGGAGCCAAAAAGTCCTGTCTCCCTTGCCATAGTGGACTGATATCCCCTGAATTGTGATCAGAGTAAACCCTTCTTTCTTGCATTTGTTCTGTCAGGCATTCGATCAATGATGAGACTAACACAACCTGAAAGCCTGGGTTCAGACAGGAGTCTATAACCATCTTCATGTCAGCATCATTCAGAGTACTCAACTGTCTTCACAGGTGAATGCATAAGACAGTGTTAAGGATACCTGATCACTGATGTTGAAAAGGGAAAACTGTTTTGTTGTCTTGTTCTCACAGTGACAAGGATCGAAGGTATCATGCTAAGTAAGAGAACAAGAAGTGAAAATCCCCATATTTTGTGTGAGTCCACATATGTGACACTGCTAAGACAGTCAGATTCAGAGCTATAGTATGTGGAATAGTGGGAAAAGATGGATAAAGGGCTGCTTCCAGAGATGGATTGAGAGATACACAGGTTTATTAGTTTATTTAATGCCACAGAACTGGATACATAAATTATAAAGATGACTCTTATGTAATTTATGATAATTGAAAAGTTAACATGTACTATGGATATACTGAACATTTCATCAATGCCTTTAAGCTAATTAACATGTAAATTAAATTATCCTTATTATTCCCATTCTGCATCCAGGAAAGCAACCCTTTCTGGTTTTAGAAAGGAAACTAGGAGCCAGATGTGATGGTGCAGACATGTAGGCAGCACTCAGGAGGCTGAGACAGGAGGATCATGTGTTTGTGATCAGCCTGACTACATACCATGCTAGATACCTGCTTGGGCTATGTAGCATGACCTTGTCTCAAACCTGTCAGCAAACATAAAGAGCAGCACCATCAACAACACAAATCATTGCAAGGGACAACAGTGACTGAAAGATTAAATTCTTTTTTTTTTTTTTAGATTATTTATTGGACATATTCTATATTTACATTTCATTTCCCTTTTTCTGGTTCCCCATCCCCCAAAGGTCTCACATGCCCATTTCCCTCCCCCTGTTCCCCCTTCCTCCCCTTCCCACTGCCCTGTTCTGGTACTCCCCTACACTGACGTTTTTATCCTTTCCAGCACCAGTGTCGACTCTGTCCTTATTGTCGGATATCATTTGATATGTGGATTGTGTCTTTGGTGTCCCAAGAGTCTAGGCTAATATCCACTTATCAGTGAGTACATATCATGGGTATTCTTTTGGGATTGTGTTACCTCATTTAGTATGATGTTTCCAGCTCCATACATTTCACTAAGAATTTCATGAATTCATTGTTTCTAATGGCTGAATAGTACTCCATTGTGTATATATACCACAATTTTTGTATCCATTCCTCCATTGAGGGACATCTGGGTTCTTTCCAGCTTCTGGCTATTATAAATAAGGCTGCTATGAACATAGAGGAGCATGTATCCTTATTGCATGTTGGGGAATCTTCTGGGTATATGCCCAGGAGTGGTATGGCTGGGTCCTCCAGAAGTATCATGTATATTTTTCTGAGGAACCGCCAGACTGATTTCCAGAGTGGTTGTACCAGCTTGCAGTCCCACCAGCAGTGGAGGAGTGTTCCTCTTTCTCCAAATCCTTGCCAACACCTGATGTCTCCTGAGTTTTTAATCTTAGCCATTCTGACTGGTGTGAGGTGAAATCTCAGGGTTGTTTTGATTTGTATTTCTCTAATGACTAATGATGTTGAACATTTTTTAAGGTGTTTCTCAGCCATCCAAATTTCTTCAGGTGAAAAGCCTTTGTTTAGCTCTGTACCCCAAATTTGGATAGGGTTATATGGTTTTCTGGGGTCTAACTTCTTGAGTTCTTTGTATACATTGGATATTAGCCCTCTGTCAGATGTGGAGTTGGTGAAGATCTTTTCCCAATTTGTTGGTTGCCGATTTATCCTTTTGACAGTGTCTTTTGCCTTACAGAAACTCTGTAATTTTATGAGGTCCCATTTGTCTATTCTTGCTCTTAGAGCATAATCAATTGGTGTTCTGTTCAGGAATTTCCCCCCTGAGCCAATGTCCCCAAGGGTCTTCTCGAGTTTCTTTTCTATTAGTTTTAGTGTGTCTGGTTTTATGTGGAGTTCCTTGATCCACTTGGAGTTGAACTTAGTACAAGGAGATAAGAGTGGATCAATTCTCATTCTTCTGCATGTTGACCTCCAGTTGAGCCAGCACCATTTGTTGAAAAGGCTATGTGTTTTCCCCTGGATGTTTTCAACTCCTTTGTTGAAGATCAATTGGCCATAGATGTGTGGGTTCAATTCTGGGCATTTGATCCTATTCCATTGATCCACCTCCCTGTCACTGTACCAATACCATGCTGTTTTTATCACTACTGCTCTGTAGTATTGCTTGAGGTCTGGGATATTGATTCCCCCAGAAATTCTTTTACTGTTGATGATAGTTTTAGCTATCCTGGGTTTTTGTTATTCCAGATGAATTTGAGAATTGCTCTTTCTAACTCTATGAAGAACTGAGTTGGGATTTTGATGGGGATTGCATTGAATCTGAATATTGCTTTTGGAAAGATTGCCATTTTAACTGTATTTATCCTGCCAACCCATGAGCATGGGAGATTTTTCCATTTTCTGAGGTCTTCTTCAATTTCCTTCTTTAGAGACCTGAAGTTTTTGTCATATAAATCTTTCACTTGTTTGGTTAGAGTTACACCAAGGTACTTTATATTTTTTGTGGCTATTGTGAAGGGTGTCATTTCCCTAATTTCTTTCTTGGCCTGCTTATCCTTTGAGTATAGGAAGGCTACTGATTTGCTTGAGTTGGTTTTATAACCAGCCACTTTGCTGAAGTTGTTTATTAGCTGTAGGAGTTCTCTGGTGGAGTTTTTTGGGTCACATAAGTATACTATCATATCATCTGCGAATAGTGATAGTTTGACTTCTTCCTTTCTAATATGTATCCCTTTGACTTCCTTATGTTGTTGAATTGCTCTAGCTAGTACCTCAAGTACTATATTGAAGAGATATGGTGTGAAGGAGAAGCCTTGTCTAGTCCCTGATTTTAGTGGATTGCTTCAAGTTTTTCTCCATTTACTTTGATCTTGTTTATCTGTCTGCTATAAATTGCTTTTACTATGTTTAAGTATGGGCCTTGAATTCCTGTTCTTTCCAAGACTTTTAGCATGAAAGGATGCTGAATTTTTTCAAATGCTTTTTCAGCATCCAATGAGATGACCGTGTGGTTTTTTTCTTTGTGTTTGTTATTTAGTGGATTATGTTGATGGTTTTCTGTATATTGAACCATCCCTGCATCCCTGGGATGAAGCCAACTTGATCATGGTGAATGATCATTTTGATGTGTTCTTGCATTTGGTTGTCAAGATTTTTATTGAGTATTTTTGCATCGATATTCATAAGGGAAATTGGTCTGAAGTTCTCTTTCTTAGTTGGGTCTTTGTGTGGTTTTGGTATCAGGGTAATTATTGCTTCTTAGAATGAATTGGGTAGTGTTCCTTCTGTTTCTATTTTGTGGAATAGTTTGAAGAGTATTGGTATTAGGTCTTCTTTGAAGGTCTGATAGAATTCTGCACTAAAACCATCTGGTCCTGGGCTTTTTTTGGTTGGAAGACTTTCTATGACCTCTTGTATTTCTTTGGGGGTTATGGGACTATTTAGGCAATCTATTTGATCCTGATTTAATTTTGGTATTTGGTATCTGTCTACGAAATTGTCCATTTCCTCCAGATTCTCCAGTAGTGTTGAGTATAGACTTCTGTAGTAAGATCTGATGATTTTTTGAATTTCCTCAGTTTCTGTTGTTATATCTCCCTTTTCATTTCTAATTTTGTTGATTTGAATACTGTCTCTGTGCCCTTTGGTAAGTCTGGCTAAGGGTTTATCTATCTTGTTGATTTTCTCAAAGAACCAGCTCCTGGTTTTGTTGATTTTTTGTATGCTTCCCTTTGTTTCAACTGGATTGATTTCAGCCCTGAGTTTGATGATTTCCTGTCTTCTCCTCCTCCTGGGTGAAATAGCTTCTTTTGTTTCAGAGCTTTCAGGTGTGCCATTAAGTTGCTAGTATATGCTCTGTCCTGTTTGTTTTTGGAGAACTCAGGGCTATGAGTTTTCCTCTTAGCACTGCTTTCATCGAGTCCCATAGATTTGGGTATGTTGTGCCTTCATTTTCATTAAATTTTGAAAAGTCTTTGATTTCTTTCTTTATTTCTTCCTTGACTAAGTTATCATTGAGTAGAATATTGTTCAGTCTCCATGTATATGAGGATTTTCTGTCATTTTTGTTGCTATTGAAGAACACTCTTCCTCCATGGTGATCAGATAGGAGGCATGGGATTAGCTCAATCTTTTTATATTTGTTGAGGTCTGTCTTGTGACCAATTATGTGGTCGATTTTGGAGGAGGTACCTTGAGGTGCTACGAAAATGTTATAGTCTTTGCTTTAGGATGAAAGGTTCTATATATATCTGTTAGATCCAATTGGTCCAAAGTTTCAGTGAGTTTCCCTGTGTCCCTGTTTAGTTTCTGTTTTCCTGATCGGTCCATTGAGGATAGTGGAGTGTTGAGGTCCCTCACAATTATTGTGTTAGGTCCAATGTGTGCTTTGAGCTTTAGTAATGTTTCTTTTACGAATGAGGGTGCCCTTGCATTTGGAGCATAGATGTTTAGAATTGTGAGTTCTTCTTCATGGATTTTTCCTTTGACCAGCAAGATGTGACCTTCTGTGTCTCTTTTGATGACTTTAGGTTGAAAGTCAATTTTATCTGATATTAGTATTGTTATTCCAGCTTGCGTCCTGAGACCATTAGCTTGCAAAATTGTCTTCCAGCCTTTTACTCTAAGGTACTGTTTGTCTTTGACCCTGAGGTGTGTTTCCTGTATGCAGCAAAATGAGGGGCCTGCTTCTGTATCCAGTCTGTTAGTCTATGCCTTTTTATTGGGGAAATGAGTCCATTGATGTTAAGAGATATTAAGGAATAGTGAATATTTCTTCCTGTCATTTTTGATGTTATTTTTGTTTTTGAGTGGCTATCTTCTTTTGAGTTTGATGGGAGAAGGTTACTATCTTGCTTTTTCTAGGGTGCAGTCTCCCTCCTTGTATTGGAGTTTTCCTTCTATTATCCTTTGTAGAGCTGGGTTAGTGGAAAGATATTGTGTAAATTTGGTCTTGTCGTGGAATATTTTGATTTCTCTATCTATTTGATTGAGAGCTTTGCTGGGTATATTAGTCTTGGCTGACAATTGTGTTCTCTTAGAGTCTGCATGAGATCTGCCCAGGATCTTCTAGCTTTCATGGTCTCTGGAGACAAGTCTGGTGTGATTCTAAAAGGTCTTCCTTTATATGTTACTTGGCCTTTTTCTCTTACTGCCTTTAATATTCTTTCTTTGTTTAGTTCATTTGGGGTTTTGATTATTATGTGATGGGAGGTATTTCCGTTCTGGTCCAGTCTGTTTGGAGTTTTGTAAGCTTCTTGTATATTCATGGGCATCTTTCTCTTTAAGTTAGGGAAGTTTTCTTCCATAATTTGATTGAAGATATTTGCTGGACCTTTAAATTGTAGATCTTCACTCTCATCTATTCCTACAATCCTTAGGTTTGGTCTTCTCATTGTGTCCTGGATTTCCTGGATGTTTTGGGTTACAAGCCTTTTGCATTTTGTATTTTCTTTGACTGTGGAGTCAATGGTTACTATGGTATCTTCAGCATCTGAGATTCTTACCTCTATCTCTTGTATTCTGTTGTTGATATTTGCATCTAAGACCCCTGATTTCTTCCCAAGGTTTTCTATCTCCAAAGTTTTCTCCCTTTGTGATTTCATAGTTGTTTCTACCTCTGTGTTCTGATCTTGGGTGGTTTTGCTCAGTTTCTTTACTTGTTTGTTTGTGTTTTCTTACAATTCTTTAAGAGATTTTTGTGTTTCCTCTTTCATGACTTCTGCCTGTTGACTCAATTTCTCCTGCATTTCGTTAAGTCATTTTTTCATTTCCTCCTTATTGGCTTGTGTCTGTTGATCCATATTCTCCTGGAATTCTTTAAGTAATTTTTGTGTTTGCATTGTCAGGGCTTCTACCCTATTGATGTTCCCCTGCATTTCTTTAAGAGATTTGTTTATGTCTTTTTTGTGTTCCTCTAGCAGCATCATGACCAGTGCTTTTATATCCAACTCTTATTTTTCTGGTCTGTTGGGGTATCCAGGACTTGCTCTGCTTGGCGATTTGGGTTCAGATGCTGCCATATTGCCTTGATTTCTGTTAGTAACTTTCCTACGTTTGCCTTTTGGCATGTGTTTATCTCTGGAGTTAGTTGGTCTTATTGTTACTGGTTGGAGTTTGAAGCTCCTGTGAGCCTGGCCTTTGGCGTTGCTGTCGTAGAGGATGTCCGTGCTCCTGAGGTGGAGACAGGGAGGTTTCCGCTACTGGGTTTCGAATTATCTCCTCAGCTCTGCTGGACCGGACCCAAGTCTTCCCCAGGCTTGCTGCTAGACCTGCAATTGGCCTGCAGTCTCCTCCTGCCCTGTCTAGTTGCCACCTCTTAAGAATCAGATCTTTTATTTTTTTCCCACTGATCTGGGCTCATGTCTTAGATCTTTATGGTGACCTGGGCTCCTCTGTTGGTTCTCTATGGTGACCTGTTCATAAGGCCTCCAGCTCCATGATGGTGGCGGATCGCAGGGCTCTGTCTAACCACGGGATTCCCTGCAGGACTCGCAGTTCCCTGGTTGGACTGCTGGAACCTAGATAGTGGTGCTCTTAGTCCACAGGTCTCTGTCTGGTTAGCTGTCTGTGGTGTCCTGAGGCAAGATGTGGGCCTCTGGCTGTACTCCAGGCACAGACCTGTGAGCAGGTTGTTGCCCATGCTGGTTGGTGCAGAGACCACCTGCCAAACTGATCTGGCTCTGGGTGCAGGCAATAACCTGACAGGGTAGTCGATGCTAGGCTAGGTCTCTGTCCACGCACCTGACCCCAGCCGCCAGTCTTTCACAGTGACCTGAGGCAAGATGGCAGCCTTGCTATAAGCCCAGAGAGCTGGACCCCAGCAGTCAGCAATAGCTGCTCTTAGCTGTAGGTGCACAGATCTCCTGCTGAACTCTTCTGGCTCTGCACGCAGGCAAGAGCCTGACGGGGTAGTCTATGCTAAGCTAGGTCTCAGTCCATGCACTTGACCTCAGCCACCAGCAGTCCTCAGTGACCCAAGGCAAGATGGGGGTCTCACTGTAAGCACGGTGAAATGGTCCCCAGTGGTCACCCATAGCCACTGAGCTGTAGGTGCATAGACCTCCTACCAAGCTCTTCTGGCTCTGTGTGCAGCAAGAGCCTGACAGGGTAGTCTATTCTAGGCAATGTCTCTGTCCACGCACCTGAACCCAGCTGCCGGCAGTACGCACTGTCCCGAGGCAAGATGGTGGCCTCACTGCAAGCCCTGCGAGCCCGTCCACAGAAGTCAGCAACAGCTGCCAAGCTGTAGGTGCACAGATCTCCCACTGAGCTCCTCTAGCTTTGTGCCAGAAGATTAAATTCTTTACAGTCTCAATTCAGGAAGCAGACAACATGGGCGCACCTGGGGCACAGCACAGCTTTGTTGGTGGCACTCACCTGTGTTCTTCCCAGCCAGCTTGTTCATCAGGTAGGATTTGCCTGTGCGGTAGAGGCCCACAATGGCCACCACCACCACTGGCTGCTGGATAGCACAGAGCATGCTCAGGGCTTCCTGGTTGGCTCTCAGTTGCCCTTTCACATTCTCAATGAGGCAGACAGGACTTGGCATGTTGTTCTCTGAGGCCATGGTGAGGGCCTGTCCCCTGTGTATAGACAGACAAGATATACTAGAAATGATCCTTTTCACTCAGAAGGTAGAGTTATGAAAATCTGAATCAACAGCACATTGTTGTTTACATCAGAGACATAGCTGAAAGAGAATGGGTATCATTACAGAATCTTATAAAATATTTGTAAATATTTTATTTACAATGTAACAGTGACATTTTTAGTGCTCTCACAACAGAAATATTCTGTAAGCAATTTAGCATTTTGTACTTTTCATATTAAAGATTTTATAATAGCAAGTTTGAAAACAAAATACAATGTCGAGAGATTATTTTATGATGCAGCTACATATAGTCAATTAAAGAGTCATTTATTATAATTAAAATGAAGAATGTCATCGAGGAATTAATGTTTGATACGGGCGTTTGTGAGAATTTCTAGAGATTTAAAATACTACATTTAAAATACTACATAGAGATTTAATTCTACATTCCCAAGTGGTTATTCTCAAGTCATGGGTACATGTTTAATTTTTCTTGCCATTCTAGATAAAGCACGAACCTTAAACAACACAAAGTAATTTCTCTACAATTCATGACTTTATGTGCCATAAGTGACTTCCAGGGACTCACTGCTCTAAGAGCAGCTCCCTGGAACTTCAGCAGCTCATCAAAAGAGTTAAAAGTCAGAGATTCTTCATTCCCAATAAAAACAACTGGATATTGAGGAAAGCAAGTATGATGTAAACAGCAAGGATTAGGGCTCTGGTTCAGACTGGTAGAGAAGTGGTACAAAGAAATTATTTCCTGCTCTTTTTCCTTTGTTGTTCTGTTTTGTTTTCCCTTTGGTAGAGAAGACAGAGGAGAAATGCAGAGAGGAGGAAGAGACACTAGGAGTGTGAGGGATAGGAGCTGACCAGGCAGAACAATCTCATTAAACAGGACTATGGTGAGTGAGATTGTAGCCTGAACCCAGATTCTGCTTTCTAGAAGGCAGGAACAATTGCCTGAGGGCCTGGATTGGGGGCCTAGATAAATAGACAATATCGATAATTTTGTCTGCAGGGGGATTTTCTAGAGAAAGCTGTCACTACACTGAGTCCTGCAGGACAGAGTCAAGAAGTAAGTGGGCAGGAGGAATGAGCCAACCTTTATACTGAAGGAGGAAATTCCCTTGGCAGCCAAGCTCAGATGTGTGGTGGTAACTACCCTGCTCTTCCTTCCTCACTCTGGGATTCAGCTGTGAACTGGGACTCCCAGAAAAATAGTTACAATTGTCAATGAACCTACTACAAGGGCAAGTGGTCAGTATTTGTGTGTTTGTGGAGAGCTGCATTGTTGCAAAATCTGGAGTCAAGTTTTTCTGGCTGTCCTTAGCTGCCTTTATATCTATTTCCTCTATCAGAAGGCCTGTAGCAAACTCCCCCATGTTACGTACCCCATGGACTGCCCCATGATGCCACCCATGTAAAGTGCCTTGATCCCTGAAGTTATTTTTGTTGCTTAAGAAACTTCAAAAAACCTGCCCAATTGTGACAAGGTAAGCTGAGTTCCTTGGTCATTGGTCACTCATTCTCAGCTCTACAGCAGACCTTAGCTTTTATTCCATTTGTTTTCAAATCAACACAGTGTTTCCTTGTTTTGCCCATCACAGAGTTGGAGCTGTTCACCCTGCATCTCATTCTGTTTCCCCTCATGAATATCAGTCACAGCAGTCCCCTCAGGGGGAGCAGGGCAGAGTTAGCTCAGCTCCATCCCTGACCATAGTCATTTAACTGTGCCCATCAGCAGAGACAGTGTGATCACAGAGAAAGACAGTCTCAGCACATTTCTCACCACTGGTTTAGACACACATCCTCTGTTCACTAAGTCAAAGCAAGTCTACCAGTGATCTTTGCAGACTGGCTGCCTTGTTAATACCACTCAGTGATTTATCAGTTTCAGTGCTCCAGCCTGTGCCCAAGAGCCATCTTTTTTAGGGACAACTCCAATTCTAAGGAAAATGAATTAACCCTAAAAAATAATATCTCATTCCTGTCCAGTTTTCAGGCCCCATGTTTCCAGAGTTGATTTCAGCAGACCTAGCTAAAGCACGGGTCCATTCTTACATGTTCCTGATGCTTGGAGACAATGGGCATGATCTGCCATGTTCCTTTTATTTCCACCTACAATCCTATGAGACTTTCTAGATTTCTCTAGAGAGAAAATGTTGAAAAGCACTGTAATTTCCACACAATATTTAAGGACACCTCTTATCCCAGCATACAGGGTTCAGAGGCAGACAGTTCGGTGAGATTTAAGGGCATATTGGTCTACAGGGTAAGTTCGAGGACAGTCAGGGCTACCAGAAAACAGTTGTTTTGAAAAAATATAAAAGGAAACAAAAAATAATGGAAGGAAGGAAGGAAGGAAGGAAGAAAGAAAGAAAGAAAGAAAGGTATGTAAATCTTTGAAGTGTGTTGAAGGACTGAGAAATTGAAAAGATTTTGACCATGAAACTGAATCGACAATGGAGCAAATGCTTCAGATCGCTGTAAAAGACATATGTGGTCAGGATTTCCCAAGCTCAATCTCCTATATGCAATACAAAGAGATATCAAACAACTTGGGTGTTTAAAAACATACCTAACTCATATAGAATAGATATAATAATTTTCAGGTTTGGAGCAGCTTCAAAAACCATAGATCAGGAGAATAAGTATAGTCTTCTCAAAGTCTACTTTCTGAAAATAATATGAGGCCTACAGACCTTAGCACAACTGACTCCATAATGGAATTACCATTCAGGCCATAAAACACAACAGGGAGACAGGATCACCAGCCTAATGAAAACAAAGACCTAATACATCCAAGATCAAAGCTCTATGAAAGCTGCTAAATGTATTATCTTTGCTTTCTGGCTTCTGTATTTCTGTTTCTGCCTTAGTGCTCTTGTTCAATGAAGTGTGAAAAACCAGAACAAGGATTTTGTGTTTACAAGTTCACCCTGAGACAGGCTCAAACTATACTGGGATCCTGAACATCAAGTGTATCCTGCTAATAAAGACTTCCTATTGCCTTAAACCCATCTAAGCTGTTTTCTCTGATGGGTACTAAACAGCACTTCAGGAGGTCACAATGTTCCCCTGTTTCTCAGTCACTCCTGTTTCCCTGTTGTGATTCCTAGGATTAAACAATGGCTGTCTTTTGTGAGAGACTTCAGGGACTAAGACCTATAGACCCTCCTGATAGGGACCCTAATCCCTTTTGCTCTTACAGATTACCCAGAGTGACAAACAAATCTCCAGTCTCCCCACTCTGGAGCTCTTTCTTGTCTTGTAGCATTGCTCTTACTCAGGGTCTCTGATTCTGCTAACTCCCCTGCAGGGCACCCTGCCACAAAAGTGGAATGCACACCAGGAGGTAAAAATAGTTTCCAGACTCTTTGCCTACTCTAAGCACTCCCAGGATGAGTAAAAAAAGGGGGGGGGGGCAGACTTGCTCCTTCCTCTTTCATGATTTTTGTGTTTGTTTGTTTTTCTTTTTTTATTTTCTCTATTTTTTGTTTATATTCTGAGTGCTTTCCCCTTTCCCAGTTCCCCCCTCACCATATGTCCCATAAGTCCTCTTCCCCCAACCCATTCCTCAATCACCCTTCCCATTTCTCTGTTCTGGTACTCCCCTACAATACTGTATCAAGTCTTTTCAGGTCCAGGACCCTTTCCTCCCTTCTTCTTGGGAATCATATGATTTGCTAATTGTGTCTTGAGTATTCAGAGCTTCTGGGCTAATTAGTATCCACTTATCAGTGATTGCATTTCATGTGTATTCTTTTGTGATTGGGTTACCTCACTTAGGATGATATTTTCTAGTTCCAACCATTTGCCTACAAATTTCATGAATTCATTGTTTTTAATTGCTGAGTAGTATTTCATTGTATAAATATACCAAATTTTCTGTATTCATTCCTCCATTGAGGGGCATCTGGGTTCTTTCCAGCTTCTGGCTATGAAATAGCGGAGCATGTGTCATTGTTGCCTGCAGGGGAATCCTCTGGGCATATGCCCAGGAGTGGTATGACATGGTCCTCTGGAAGTGTCATACCCAATTTTCTGAGGAACCACCAGACTGATTTCCATAGTGGTTGTACCATCTTGCATTCCCACTACCAGTGGAGGAGTGTTCCTCTTTCTCCACATCCTCGTCAACACCTGCTGTCTCCTGAATATTCAGTGATCCCTGTATTTGGAAAGTTCAAAATTCACTGGTCTCTGGGGGACAAATATGAAGTATTTGGTAGATCAAGGGTAGATCTGGCTGCAATTTCAGCCTGGACAGGATGCATTTTTCTGTCTGTATAACAGTGACCAAAACAAATGGAAACCCATTCACTAGGTTGTTTTGGAAGAATTAAAGACAGCTGTCACCCAATAGTCTTCAGTTATTAGAGGAAAAGTGAAAAATTAGAATAATAAAGGCAAAAGTAGGGTCCTCCTTGCTTGACAGAGCCCAAAAGACATTGAATAACAGAGATCAGTAGTGGACAAGAAAGACACTGACTCCTTCTCTGCTGGTGAGATGCAGACACAATAGCCAACAACCTTGGAGACACAGAGAGGAAGGGCAGTGCACATGGCCTGGCATGGAGACAAAGGCATCATGGTGTTCTTACAGTTACCCTGCATCCCATCTTCCTGCCTAGGGAGAACACTGAGAGTGCTGATTCTTATGAGTGCGATTCCTTCAGAGAATCCCGTGTGTACCCTGCCTTGGACAGGAAAGATGACGATGCACTCTGTATCCTCCCACTGCACAGAGGGGTCAGCCATCTTTCCTTTTAAGTGGACAGATCCAGAAGGAGTTTACCATGGGCAATTTACATGAACCAGATTGCGTAAAGGAGTGAAAAATTCTCTGACTCCATGTGAGGAGACACCAAATGCTGCCCTCCTGCCCTCCCATCTGAGGTATACTGGGAACATAGATTATAAAATGTGCCACATGATGTACAGTCCTCTGCCTGCAGAATATAAGTTAAGAAGTGTTGCTATCAGAGGCTTCCTATCTTGCCTACCAGTTGAGAGGGGCAAAAGGAGTCATTCTCAGAGAAGGGTTGCAGCCACCCTTCACAGCCAAATCTGAAGACTAAGAGACAGGTTTGATGGTCACTTGGTGTAACTAGGTCTTGATGCTTCTAGATAGCAGTTGTTTCAGGACAAAGGAAAAAGGTTTACTACAGCTGTTATCTGGCCTGAGACTAAAGAAACGACATTTCAGGCTATAAGATGAATTCTGAGTTCAGCTTTAGCCCCAGCACTTCTACATGTTTCCATGTACTTTTATTCTATTGTCTATGAAACAGAAGATATAACAAAAGGTGTTTTAACCCCAATTTTGGTCTATGGAAATGTTCTGTGACATATGCATCTAAATGAGTAGACCATGTAGCCACAGGGTTGTTCACCTTTTAAGTAATGTGTAAGAAGGTACTGTGAGTCTAATGAACCAAAGAAAGAAACATTAAAAGAAAGGAAACAAGAAAATAAAACCAAGAAATCACAGTAAAAACAAAAAACAAAACAACAACAAAACAACCCTGCCCATTCACTGTGGAACAGGGTCAAATAATCACAGCACTTCAGGACTGAGGAGAACTTCTTCTCCAGGGAACACCAGAATGCCAGATGTCTAATACCTCTTTGACCCTGTCCAAGATCCTACTCCATGACCACACCCCAGTCCAGTTTAAAAAGCACACTACCCTCAATCTTGTTATCTTCTTGTCTGATGCCAACTTGGTGGTGCTCATGTATGACTGTCCAAAGTCGAAAGGTGAAAATGGGTATTTGAGACTGCAGCAATTTTAACCAAAGGCCCAAGCCAGTTCTCACAGTCGAAAGGACAGAACTCATCCATCTGCCCCAGCCTCTTAGATGGGGAAAACAAAGTGCATGGAGCAGATGCAGTACACTGTGTAAGCTCTCATGACCAAGCATGCCCATGACATGAGCAATATAGAAACAGGGCTTCTTGTCACTGGGGAAAGGGATATTAAACAGAGATCACCTTATCATCCTGAGGCTTTTTGGCTTCCCCTACAGATAGATTACCAGCCTTCATTGCCAAGAAGCTGAGGCAAGAGCTAATCAGGCTGCTGACCTGGCTGTCTGACGAAGGGCCTAAGACCAATTATATGACCTATTGATATGTTGAGGATGATCATTGGCCTAGCATTTCCTAAGAGAGATTCCATGGCACAACCAAGAAGAAATAGAAGATGAAAAAGAAAAAAATTGACATCTCAAACTTTCAGATGTATTCAGAGGGAAAGATCCTTCCTTCAGAAACAACTGGCAGCAGTCTGCTAACTGACCTTTGCCAGGCAATTCATCTGGGGTTCACAAAACTTTCTGAGTTGTTCAGACCAAGTTATGTTAGCAAGATGCCAGGATTGTGCTAAAGCAAATTCAAAACTCAGAGCTCTTTCCTATGAAGGGAACTCAAAAAGAGCCTAATACCATTGGAAATACTGGAAATACTGACTTCACCAAGCACTGCCCTGTCATCTCTACTAGATTTTATAGATTCCTTTTTCAGTAGGGTTGAAGCATTCAGTACCAGAACTGAAACTGCTCAAATAGTAGTTTACAAAGCTCCTCCGAGGAGCTGGTGCCTTGATTTGGCCTTTTCCTATTAATGGTGTTGACAATGGCCTGTATTTTGTAACCATAACCTTACAGTTAATAGTTAAAGGTTTAGGCATAGATTAATTAAATACTTTATTGTGCTTGTAGACCTCAGAGGACTCCACGGGTATGAAAATAGTAGGACATTAAAAGAATCTCCACCAAATTTTTGAGTCCAGCAAAAGGTGGGTAGACCTCATTTATTTGTTTTGTTTTGGGTACTCTGTACCCCTTTATAGGGACAGATTTGCCCCTTATGAGATTATGTTTGGGAGATCACCTCCATTGCTCCCCAGGCTCAAAGAACAGCAGTAGGTGGAACTCTGTTGTGGAGAGCAAGGTTCCTTCCCAGTGATAGTGCCTCTCTGTGATGAACTGCTCAAAGCTTAATTTGAAGCTTCCCCTTTAAGAAATACAGAGATCAGCCTGGATGAAGAGCTGACAGGCTCCTGACCTTCCCTGGTAGCTAGAGAGCAGAGTTCTCTGAGAGCATAAACAAAGATTTAACAAACAAAGTGACCAAGCAGTTCTGACTTTTCTGACCAAGACAAGACAAAATAAAAGTAACAGTTCCCTGATCACCCCCCTGCCCTCCTCCTGCTGGGACCCAGGGAAGGCCATAAACTGTCAAAAATCTTATTGCAAAAATCTCTTTTGACCTGTAAGTTTAAAAATATATTACTCATAGTAATCCCCCCCTGTGCAAACAGGACATAAAAGATGTATGCTTTCTTTGTTCAGTGTTGACTCTGCCTGTGTGGCTGAGCAACCCCACATACATGGGTACATGGATGTCTACTTTCTGTGTTTTGGTGAACTCTCCCTGTGAGGATGAGTGACCCCCACATACGTGGAACAATAAACCTCATCCGCTTGCATCAATCTTTCATCAAGCTATGTGCTGAGGGGTTGTGCGCCTGAGCTCAGACCCTGAGGAACCTGTTGAGTTATAACACTATTCCATCCTCAAATAGCTATATGCCGTCCAGGTTTCCAGGATGGCTAGTCCTTGGACTATGGAAGAGCCCCCTGACTTTAGAGTCCCCCAGAAGTCTCTCCTTATTGTAACCTGGTGTTATTTTCTGGGTCTAGCAGGGATCCAAATTGCCACTGGAGCAAACTGGAAAGGACCCAATTGGTAACTCTCTCCAAACCTCCTGCTGTGAAGATAGCTGAAGCTACACTATAGCTCTACCACATCCAGATCAGGAGAACAGAGGCCAGGGATGGCATCTGACAATGACTGTTTCCAGACTCTGGGTCATAACATGGAATGTTTCATCTGGTACCAGGCTCTTCCATGGTTTACTCTTCTACTTCCTCATGAATCTTTTGTTTGGGACGACAGAGATAGGGATGGTGCTACTTCCCTCCTGTCTTATGCTCACTGTTGCTCACTTTAAGTGTCTGAAGGTACTTACTGAAAAAGGGAACAGTATGGGAATTCAGCTTTTGGAATAAAAATTTAGAGTCTGCAATTCAGTGCATGCTGTGTGACTGGGCCACTTAGTTGTTAAGGGCAAGGGAGTTTCCATTGCTTTAGAGAGCAGTATTGGGGTGCTACATGCCACCTGGCAGAAACTTGACATTGTTCATGGTGAAGTTCCTCTCCTAGCATTTGAGCAGGAATTCCTGTGCTAGCCATAATCCCCTCCACCTAGGGTGGAGTGCTCAGACCAAAGTAAAGCCCATTCTCCAAGCACCTGCAGTTTACTGAGGCACCAGCCACCTGCAGAGCAAGAGAATCAGTTCTGCAGACCTGTTTCCAGCCTTTGGGGGAAGGACTTCCTCTGCCTATATATATTTGGAGACCTCCATTAAACTTTGAGCCTTGAACAGGAAATTCATCTTGGCTCCATGTTTCTCTCACCACTTCATTTCTCTCCCCAGCTTTCCTTCCAGGGAACCTCGTATCCTGTTTGAATGTAGCCGCAGGCAGCTACAGATTGCAAAATTTGGGGTTGCAAAATAGAGGCGTCCTAAAAACACACGAAGGAATATACAGAAAGAAATCCCTCTACCAAGCAATGCACAATAGGAAATGTAACCGAATGGCCACAACATTAAAAATCTGAAAATTCTGAAACAAAGAACCTGGCCTTGACACAAGAGGAATCAAACTCTATGCCACCTGGAGTAGAGATTATCATTTACAGCCAGAAATCAGTCAGCATGTCTGGTTATGTTTAAAGACATGGAACTCATTCTACATACAGATAGGAAGTAAGCAGACTATCAGTCAGCCCATTGACTGACAAAACTCTGGCAGTCAAAATTAACATTAGAGATGTTAGTGATCTAGTCACTTGCCCTTATTCTGATGCCTCCTACTCTCTTTTAGAGGTTAACTCATTTGTATAAAAGCAATACTATGGAGCCCCCAAGAACAGGTGGTGGTAATGCACTAAAGCTTTGACTAAATATTCCTCTTCTGATACTTTCCAAACTAAGAAGTCAGTGTTTTCTGCTCTTACAAAGGACCATGGTTTGAATCTCAGCCACCATGCAGAACAACTCACAACTGTTTGCAAGTCTGGCTCCAGGGAATGTGAAACTCCCTTCTGTCTTTTGCAGGTACTTGCATACAAAACTCATGAATAAATAAAATAAAATCTTGAACAAAAGCAGAGGCAACACTTTCAGGCTAGATTTACTTTTCTACATAGTGCAGAAAATAACACTTATAGAAGAAATACCTAGCAAAACGTAGAATGATTGAGCACAGAAATCATATAACAGGCATTAACCCCATATAGACCTTTCTGAGGTTTGAAGTTAGTGACTTTAAAGTGTGCTTCCTGAGGACTCCTCACAGTCTTACAATTAAGAAAATGAACATCGAGCACACAAGGTATAGGAAGGAAGGAAATTTTCACTGTAATTTCAGGCCATATCTGAGAAAGGAGTAAGGCCCTGTTGAAGGCCATTTTGAAAGGATGAGAATTACAGCCTAAAAGTCCCCCATGCCTAACTCTTAATTGACCCCAAAAAGTCAGAAGTTTAGACTGCTCTTTGTTAGGAACTAGGCAAAAGGGCCTTGAATACGTGATCCTGGCCCTGTAACAGGAAATGCATACATGATCCTGGCCCTGTAAGGGGAAATGAGCTAACTAGTTGCTATCTGGCTTCTATAGGAAACTGATTGTTTCTCAGAGTGTGGGCTTGGATAGTTTAAACTAATTGGCTTAGAAGCTATGTAGTGGTACAAATCAATTGGCTCACACTGCTCAGGCTCTTGATGCTAAGGAACGATTGGTTTGCAATATGCAGGTTTTGTTATAAGCCTATAAAAGCTGTCCCGATTCTGCACTCATGATTCACAGTCCTCTAGCCCTGTGTGGTGTATGTCTGTGAACCCCAGAGCCTCTGGAATAAAAATCCTCTTGCTGCTGCATCAGGACCGTTTCTCACAAGTGATCTGGGTGTTGCCTTCCAAGGCGTGGGGTGCTGGGCCACCCTTGTTTTTTCGGGTCTTGCAATGTATGCTCATCCCCTCTGCCTGGGCCAATTAAAACATCTGTATACATAATTCCAGGAGACTTTACAGCACAGGGTAACTGAGCTGTAGTTCGAGGTTCTCAGCTGTTGTGAGGATTTACTCTGTAATCGGAGGCTTTTTCCCTCTCCTGTGTCCCAATAATATCTCAGTCTATCTGTCCAGCTAGATGTTCAAGTGGACCTCAAATTAATATTCTTCTGGTTTTGGATGCTACCATCTCTGCCATGAGTTTCCTGACATCTAGGCTGTTTGCCAGCAGCGGAGCCTGTCTTCTTTCACTTTCCGTCTTGTGTTCCCACCAAACCCTCTCAGTCATCAGGTTCTCCAGTGCAGGAGCGAGAATTAAAAAGAAAACAAACAAACAAACAAACAAACACACAAACACAATTAGACAACATTATAGCATTACCAGCCAGTTCTGAGCTGAGGCATGTTTATTTTTTCCCAATTTGCTTTTATACCATTTTAATTATATGCAAATAATAAGGTCAAGCAGTACAGTAAACTCAAATGGTCAAGGATAAACAGGGTCATAAACAAAGTCCCATGATTATTCCCATGAGCACTGTTTCTAAGTGCTTATCAGGATGACCAAGATATCTGAGCATACTTCCCTGTCCAGCCCAAAGTCATATTCATGCCTGAAGTCTACTTCTATGTTCTAACACAAAATTAGATTCCTGCCTGAGCTTACTTCCTTGTCAAGGCCCAATATCTGATTCCTGCCTGAATCCCATTTCATTGTCCTTGGCCAATGTCAGATTCCTGCCAAAATGACCTCCAGAGTTCTCCACAGTGTTTATAATGGCAACAGATTGTCATGATTTGGCACCACAAAGCCTTTCCTCACAAAAATAGGTAGAGGGAATCCTTGGGCTTCTTTTATCCTATTTTGAGACTGTGTAGACTTCAAATTCAGGGAGAGGGAAAGGACAGGCAAGCATGTACAGAAAGTTTTCCATCATGTTGTGCTGTGAAACAGAGTCACCCAGAAACCAAACTTGAACTCCTAACCCTAGCCAGATTACTGTTGGCTGAAATCTTAGATGGAACAGTTGTCTGGATATCCTGGATATCTTTGCCTGATGAACTCTTAAGAACACATCAGTGGCTGGAGGGTTGGCTCAGTGGCTAAGGATAGGGCTTTCTGCTCTTACAATGAGCCAGAGTTTATGTCGCCAACCATACAGAGTTGCTCACAACTGTTTACAACTCTTGGTGTAAGGGATATAATCCCTATTCTGTCTTCGTTAGGCACCCGCATACAGACATATAAATATGAGCAAATAAAATAAAATCTCGAAAAAACCCCCATATATAACACTTTCAGGCTATGTTTACTTTCCTAGCAAATGCAGACAGTAACACTTATAGAAGGAAAGTCTAACAAAACCTATAAAAGTTGAGTGCCCTTCCATATAATAGATGCTGAAAGGATAAGGTTGCAAGCTAGGAATCCCCCATGCCTGAGTCTTGGGTGACCCCAAAGGAGCAGAGGTTTGGCCCATTCTTTCCTCCAGAGTCCAGCAGCGAGCCTCGGGCTGGGAGTGTCCCTGGCATCTTTTCCCATCTCTCTCCACAGAGCAGCTATGGCAGGGACTAACACAGCTGGGGGCTGGTAGAATCACATCCGGGGTTGCAAACCTCATGCCTGGGGGTGCTTAGGTCCCCAACACCTATTGCCAGTGGGGGAGGGTGTGCTTTGAATACGTAACCCTGGTGTGACCCTGTGCGTGGCAGCCATGTAAGCTGAAATGACTTAACCAGTTCCCATCCGGCCTCTGTGGGAGGCTGATTTGTTCTCAGAGATCTTGGGCTCGGATGGTTGGAACTGATTGGCTTAGAAGCTTGTGGTAGGCGGGTTCTGTTATAAGCCTATAAAAAGCCAATCCGATTCTGCCTGCATGGCTCACTCTTTTACCCTGCATGGTAAGACTGTGACCCCCAGAGCTCTGAATTAAAATCCCTCTTTCAATTTGCATCAAGACTGTTTCTCGTGAGTGATTGGGGTGCCAATTTCTGAGGCGTGGGGTGCTGGGGTGCCCCCGTTTTTCTTTCGGGTCTTACAATGCTAACCACATGTAGGCCTTGTTGAGATTTGAAGTTAGTGCCTTTAAATATGCTTCCTGAAGACCCCTAGCAGGCTTACTATTAAGAAAGTGAACATCCAACACACAAGGAGATAGGAAGGAAGGAAATCTTCACAGTAACCTTAGGTCTTGTCTGAGAAAGGAGTAAGGCCATGTCCAATCACATAGACACTTGTCCTTTAAGCCTGGACTACATGAAACATATTCATAGACAACTGCATCAGTCTTTATAGCACAGGGAAATTGGGCTGCAGGTCTAGTTTCTCAGCTGGTCTGATGTTTTACTCTATGGTAATGGGCTCTTTCACCTTCTCATGTCTCCATAATCTGTCTGTCTTTCTGTCCAACTGTTCATGCTGCCCTCAAACTCATATTCCTCTTGTGACTCTCTTTTTTTTCTGACAGCTTCTCTCTGGGGATTCTGTGGATCTGCCATCTGTGGTTGTCTTGCTGCTGTCACACACATTGCCCGAATGAATGACTCTGTTGTTTAGTGTGGGCTTCATGGGATCTGATCCCACAGCAAGGACATGGTTCTTGGCACATTTTTCTGTGTTACATTTCTTACTGTGATGACAGCCTATCTCAGAAGAAGTAACTTACAGAAAGGTTGATTTGGGGTCATGATCTGAGGAAATATAACTCATCATATGTTGAGAAGCATGGTCAATGCTGCTCCTCCTGAGTGTTTCAAAATCATTTGTTCCTCCTTTATCTTCTGTCTAGTTCATGAGGATTTTGTTTTAATTTCTCTTTATGTCTTTTGTGGAATTCTCCAGTGAGATCTCTTGGATCTGAGCTTTGCTTTTGGTGGTGGGTATTTTATTACTATGCTAGTATATTAGAGAAATAATGAGCCTTCCAGATGAGAAATCACTCCATCACTTCCAGACTAGTAAGGAAAATCTTTAGTAATAGCATGTGACTGGTTTTGGCTCATGCATAAAAGAGGAAGAGTGATCAACAGAAACTTCTCTTGGGTTCTATACTTTCACAACCCTGAGTTAAACTTTGAGAAACTGAACAAGTCTCAGGGACAGAAATTCTCAGGTTTGCTTATTTGGAAAATTGTGGAGATTTACAATGCAAAATAGTGTTATATTTATCTGGAGACTGACCAGGCTGCATTTCACAGGAGACTTCATGCAAGGCTATCCTTCTTGCCTGGCAGAATGATGCTCTTCCTGCTAAAACAACTGGGAATTCTTCAGCTAAATTCCACTTTGTGTGACTTCATATTTCCTAAGCAGGTTCTGCTGACTCTTTATAGCACCAAGTTACTATCCTCAGGTTTTCCTTTACGTTTTAAGGCTTACTTGGACACCCAGTCTATATTGGCGGTGTGAGGTCAGGGCTTTTTGCAGCCTAGGCTGGCTTTAGAGTTGCTCTGGAGCCAAGGAGGACTTTGAATTTATATCCTCCTGCATGCCTTTCCCACAGATGTCTTTCACTGGGTTTCTTGCTTCTAAAACTCCTTTACAGCCTCCTTAGAGACACAGTGACTTCAGAAAGAAGAAAAGGATGGGACACAGTTTGTGAGGAACCATCAAATGAAAGATGGAAGACTGCAGCTTCTTTGCCTGGCCTGCTACCAAGAACAGGTTACAGTGGCTTCTTTCAGAAGTACATTTCTCAGTCTAGGGCAGATCAGTGCCAGTACATCAGTAGCTCTGTGAAATGGTCTTGTCTGGATCAAGAGCTGTGAATATCTTACTTGGTTCTGGAGGTCATAGACTGAGACTTTTGCATCTAAGGAAAGCACACATCCGGGGTAGATGGGAAGTTCTCTGTTCCTTTCTTCCTCACACATTCTCTCTGTTTCATATTTTTCCAATAACTTCCTTTTAATAGTAACCTCTTCCATAACCTGGGAATTAAAACACACACAGGGAAAAGTCAATGCATTACCTTATAGGATCTCTCTAAGATCTGCAGCAGAACAGGGGATAATACATGCACTCACAACACAGTAAATACACTAAAAATAATAAATACTTTTAAAGTGTCAATTCACCCACCCAAAATAAGAGGAATGTTGTAGAAAATTTTAATCCCAATCCAGAATTTCTACCTCACCTTTGATCATTCAGTTCCTAGATAAAAGAGACACAACTTTTATTATTTACAATTTGCCTTATACAGCACAAGAGCTGGGCAGTTATCTACCATCTAGGCTATTAAAATCTATTTCCTATCACTCACCCAGAGTTACTACTTACTATATTTCATCTGGGATGCTTTTAACTCCAATGGGCCAGCCCTCAGGACCATGTTTTCATGAACCCACTTAACCCATGGCAGTTTCTCTTTCCTGCTTCAGCTTTCTCTCTCTCCCTTGCGGTTTCTCTATGACCCCCAAACCTGTGAACCCTAAACTCCACCTATGTCTCTTCTGACCAGCTATTGGCTGTCGGAATTTTTATTAAGCAATCAGAAATAACTTGAGGGCAAGGTCACAGAATCACTTGGATGTGTGTGTGTGTGTGTGTGTGTGTGTGTGTGTGTGTGTGAGTGTGTGTGTGTGTGTGTGTGTGTGTTTGTACTTGGGGACCTCACTTATCATTGCAGTACTCAGCAAAAGACCAAACCTCAACACACAAGTAAGGAAGATAGGATTCAGCTGTGGCAATGTACACTTCTAATCCTTAGACATGGGAGATGGAGACAGGAGACTCAGAAACCCAAAGTCCTGTTTGGTTATATAGTAAATTTATGGCCAATCTAGGGTGCATGAGATTCAGGGAAAAATAGAAATAGAAAAATATATGAGGCATGATACTTTGAAAAAAGTAAGTGAAATGACTCTAAAGAAGTATGTGAAAAATGTCAATGAAAGAAAATTTTCAGTCAAATCATTGTATAAGGCATGAGAAATACATTATACATACATTAGTCTTATAAGTGGTATATAATTTTATTTTTGATTTACTTTTCAATTATTTTATGTATATGCTTGTTTTTCCTGCAGATTTGTTGGTATACTACACTCTTAATTTCTAATCAAATTAAAATAGTCCCCATATTGAAGACTATGACAATGAGCCTTTTAGAAAGACTCTGTTTTACAACTCCAGGTTATGCAATGGAAATTCTCTTGCTCTTAACAACAATTAGGAAGCCTAGCCAAATGTCAATGCACAGAATGGTAAAACCCGCATTTTTTTATCTCAAAAGATAAATTACTGCAACTTTCTTTTTTCCATTACAACCAAAGATCTTTAAAGGAAGTATCAGTGAATGAAGGCCAACATGAATATGGGTTGTTGGTCTGTTGTCATATTAGCTAAATCTATTGCTAGTATCTGTCTTCCTCAGTTCCTAAGCTCTGGAGTTGGGCAACAACCCTGTACTCATACCAGTTATAAGACTCAGGAAATGGAGTGGCAGGAAGTAGGAGAGCCTGGAGAACAATGGAGTCTTAAGTTTCATGGGTCCATAATTTTGAGACAGTTAATTTGGCATTCACCTGTATGGCTTTTGCTCTCCTGACCTGGTGTGGTACATTTTATGACATAATATGAGCTTCCTTCACAGCTCTAAGAATGGGGAGAATCACCTTGTAGGACCCTGATGAAGTTGATTCCAGTGCTATTTTGGCTACTTGCTTGACTAATACAGTATCACTAGGTTCTAATAAGGGTAAACTGTTGGTGCACTAGAAGGTCAGCTAGGTATTAAAGACAGCACAAGAAATGGCCTTTAGGAAAATTGGGGGAATGTAGTGACTTGAACATTGAATGTTTAGAGAGTTCTACTAACTGCTGGTCTCTCAGCTTGGGGAGCACTGGGGGAGATCTTCCAAACATAATCCCATATTGAGTATGTCCCTTCTTGTAATGAAATACAGCAGGACTAAAACAAAACAAATGAAGAAAGTCTATTCACCCTTTGCTGGACTCTAATGAACATTTTGTTAGAGTTCCTTTAAATGTCCTGTTTATTTTATCTAACTGTTACAAACTCTGAGGTCCACTTGCACAATGCGGTTTTTAACCTATGCCTAAAATTTGAGATATTGAGAGATTTTGATTATGAAATCCAGGCCTTAGTTGTACCCTATTATTGGGTGGAGGAGCAAATCAGAGACCTAGCTCCTTGGAGGAGCTTTTTAAGCTACAATTTGAGCAGTTTCAGTCCTGGTGCAGAATGCTTCAACCCTCCTCAAAAAGCAATCTATAAAAACTAGTAGATATGCCAGAGCTTAGTAAAGTCAGTATTTGCAGTATTTATAATGGTATTGGCCCCTTTTGGAGATTCATTCCTAGGAATGAGCTCTGTGCTTTGAATTTACTTGAACACAACCCTGGCATCCTGCTGAGACTTCCTGTGTCAGGCTGTTCAGTCTGAGGGTAACATACCTTGGTCTGAACAACTCAGAAATTTTTATGAACCCTGGATTAATAACCTGGCAAAGGTAAGTTAGTAGAGTGCTGTCAACTGTTTCTGGAGGAAGGATCTTTCCCTCTTCATCTTCTATTTCTTCTTCGTTATATGATGGAATCTCTCTCAGGCAATGCCAGGTGAATGATCATCCTCAATATATCAATAGACCACACTGGTCCAAGGGCCCTTTGTCAGGCAGCCAGATCAGCAGCCTAGTTATCTCCTGCTTCTGGGGAGTTTCTCTCTGATGTTCTTGACAGTGAAGGCTAGCAATTTGTAGTGGAAGCCAAAAGCTTCTGGGAGACAAGGTGATGTCTGCTTAATCCCAGACATCCAGTGGAAAGAAGCCCTGTTTTGCTATTGCATATGCCATGGGCATGCATGGTCCTGAGAGCATAGGCAGTGTCCAGAATCTGCTAGTGCACTTTCCTTTTCCCCATTGCTGCATTAGCTCTAATAGTGTCTGTAAGATAATATTTCTGCAGAACGGAGGTGGAAAAAGATGCCTCTTAGAGCACGCAGAGACCCTACAACAGAAACCATAATCTTTCATTTGGCACCTTTTCTAACTTCTTTTATTTCTGGTAGGCAAGACCATGTAGATTTAAAAAAATAATTTATAACTCATTCTCTGAAATATTATTATTGGCCAATGACCTTTTTTGGAACCATGACGCTTTATTTCAGCCATGCTTAGTTTAAAAATAATATCCCAAAGAAATATTATTACTATAAATATTATTACTATAAATAAAAATATTAAGCCTTTTCAAAATGCTCTAGTTCAAATCCTGTCTGAGACTGTGAGCTCACTAAAAAAATTCTACATGAGTAGGTGCTAAGCTCACAGCCCCCTCAATGGAAGCTTAGAGAGCTGCCCTCTTTTGTCTTGTTAATGGGAGTCACCAACCATCAAAATAACCATAATAACAACTCTGGCCTGGTGTGGCTCAGTCTTCAGCTCATGAAATATTAATGAGGCTATGTAAAAGCTAAGGAAAGACTTAAAAGTTTTGGCTTGTCTGACATTACAAAATATAGGAGATTTTAAGATTTACAGACAAAAGCTAGATATTAGATAGAGCTTACTCATAAAGACTCATTTGGTCTAAAAATGTCATTTCCTATGTTTAAGTTTCTAAGCTTGTTTCACAAGATAAGCTCTACCTAGCTCATCCCACCTTCCTTTGTGTGGTATTGTCATGTAAATTGCCCTTGCTTGGCTAGCTACATCTTTTACTAAGTAAATGTCAAACAGTTCACTACTAGAGAAAAAAATCTCTGGTTTAGGCAGAAGCTCCCTGGCTTAGGCAGGATCTCTGGTTTAGGCAGAATCTCTAGCTTAGGCAGGGATCTTTTAGCTTCGGGATCTCTAGCTTGGGCAGAGAGGGCTTAAGATTTTTAGCTCATAACCTAAGGATGCTAGTTATGTTTGCTTAGTGTGCCAATTTTTTTTAGTATATAACCTGACAATTATAGGGGGCTCTAAAACAGGACTCCTCACTAGAGAAAATACAGATTTTTTTCACAATGTAAAATATCCTGCATGTGTGTCTTCAATTTTTGCTGATTTGTACCTTCCTGACCCAAAAATCATGGTCTTGCCTGCAACCGAAGCTTACATGAGGAGCTATGGCTTGTAGCAGCTGGCACTTTAATATTTTGCTTGCTGGACCATAGTAGTCATTCTTGGAGGGAGGAAGTGGCCAAATAAGGTAATAGACCTTGGGGCGAGCTTTAGAAATCCAATTCTAAGAATTTTAGAAAGGCAGAGGGAATGCGGGAAAAGGGCAAGGCATGCCTGAGCGATGTTTGCTATGCTTGGTGTTGGGATTTAAAAGAGAGAAAGGGTAGCTGGGCGTGGTGGCACATGCCTTTAATCCCAGCCCTTGGGAGGCAGAGGCAGGCAAATTTCTGAGTTCGAGGCCAGCCTGGTCTACAGAGTGACTTCCAGGACAGCCAGAGCTACACAGAGAAACCCTGTCTCAGAAAAAGAGAGAGAGAGAGAGAGAGAGAGAGAGAGAGAGAGAGAGAGAGAGAGAAAGGGTGTTAGTGAGTATGGCATGGCAGCATGGGGGGGTAACTAATGGGGGGGTAACTAAGCGGGCCCAGGCCTAGGCATCCCCTTTCCCCTGAAGGACAACACACACACCAACATGGTATAGAATAGAGTTTATTTAGAGAAGAGGATGAGAGTCAATGGTATAGCAGAGAGAGAGACAGAGAGAGAGAGAGACAGAGAGAGAGAGACAGAGAGAGAGAGAGAGAGAGAGAGAGAGAGAGAGAGAGAGAGAAGAGAGGAGTGGAGGCCGGCCATGACCACATGGAGAGAGGGGGGAGGGGAGCCCAAGAGGGGCAGAGAGGTGAGAGCATGAGAGGGGAAAGAGAGGGGGAAAGAGAGAGAGGAGGGGGCAGGCAGCCCCTCTTATAGTGGGCCAGGCATGTGGGGCGGGACATACCTGGCTATTGCCAGGTAACTGTGGGGTGGAGCTTGGACAGAATACCAACATTCCCCAGTATTTGTTTAATTAAAAAAGAAAAAAAAATAAAAAGAGGTGACGGCGAAGCAGGAATAGGATTGTCGTGGTGACATCTGGCTGATTCATGCTGACATTGGGGTCGACACGCCTCTGGGGAACCTAGAGAAAAGGGGTATGGGGGATGTTTGTCCAGTCTCAGGAGAATAGGCTGCTTTCTTGTTGTCCAGGGTCTGAGGAGTCATCTGAGGATAGGTCAGAACAGGTCCAGTAGAAAATGTCTGTGTCTAGAGAAGCTGAGGAGATTGGAGCATCTGAAGGTTGCTTCTCTGGAGCTGTCCTGGATGTGGCAAGCGCCTGGACTTGACAAGATGTTGAAACGCATTAGTGTAGGTAGGGAATAAGTGGGGAATAAGTACAACTGGGAGAAAGGAAGAATTCTCCTTGAGATGTACAATTGAAACCCAGAGGAATCCCACACTTTGAAATAGGTACTAAGTGGGAACATGGGCAGATGTACTTATCTGGATGGAGCCTATTTGGTCCATGAGCAGTAGGTCTGGGTAGGTTCCTGTAGCTAACAAGTTTACTAAAGAGATAACAACATGAGTTAACTACATGAACAATCTTTAAGATAAGCCTTTTGTGGAGGAGAAGGAATAGGGAGGAATAGGATTGAAAGTTGGATCGTATAGTGGAATATTTATTATTAGAGTTAGGCAAACCTATAGGAACTCAGATGTTAGGACAGTGACAGAGCAAGAAGAGGAAATATGAAGTATTTAATGGAAATAGCGTTTAGGTAAGGAGATAGCTGTAGTCAGAAATCTGAGGAATAAGCAATAACAAAGCAAGAATAGGAAATATGAAGTGTTTAACAGAAATAGAGTTTAAGTAAGGAGATAATTGTCTAGAGGTCAATGTATTCAGAAGTCTGAGGAATAAGCAATAACTTAGCAGTTATATTATTAAAAGGTGACAGATTCCAGTAGCCAGCAGTTCTTTGTGGTCTCTGGTCTCCATGGCGGCCTTGGCTGTCAGTCTGGCTTTGAAGCACAGAAGATGCCGGGCTTTCTTCTGTGGAATGGATACCCATGACATGAGAAATGGCTTACCTTTGTTTAGCTAAGTCATTTGACTTAAGGTATCCGGTCTTGTCCACTGCACTCCTTTTGGGGGCAGCATCTAGTAGCGGTGTTGTCCACTGCACTTTCTTAGGCAGCATCTGGTAGCAGTCTCTTCTGAGACCTTTTGGAGAAGCTGTCAGGCCTTTGGGAATTCTGTCTGTCTTAAACTTAATAGCAAACTTCTGACAAGATTGAACATGAGAGGGGAGAGCAATAGTCAAGAGGATAGGAAATGAGAATCTTAAGTAGCTTTGACAGGTTGCATAGGTAGAGGAAAGTATGTTGCTTTATTAGTAAAGAGGCTAGGATCAGAGTAAGAAAGAAAGCTGGCAGCAATGGATTAAACCGTAGTGACAGAAAATGAACTTGTCTACTCGGATTTAGGCTTTATGCAGGCTATGGGGATGAACAAGCTAAGAGGTAGTGGGAACACGGATAGGTGAGGCTTAGGTTCTTTATCATTTACCAGACTGTTAATTTACGGTCGAAGACAAGCAAGTCCATTGGGTCGTTGGGGGAATTGCTAAAAATATAAACCCAGAGTCCTGAGAAAATATATTAGCAGAACTGGGCAGCTAAGCTAGGGGCTCAGGCCATTGCGAGGGCCTCTAGGAGCTGGACATTCCCAGAATGTCAAGAGAAGTGTCAGACCTGGTCCAGGGTTTCCAGCTGTAAAAGCTAAGAGACTGAATCACTTCTGAGTGAGGGAGCACCCAAAAGAATTTGCTGTCCTATAGCTGGAAAGTTAGTCATGTATGAGAAGCAAGCTTTAGCTCCAAAGAAAGCTGGCCAAAGTTTATCTGAAGACTAAAGATTGGGAAACTGGAAATCTGAGTAAAGTGACAGGTTGGACAGCAAAGCAATGACAGTCATCTGCCTGCAGGAGAGTCAGGTTGAGCTGGCTGTGTGCCCTGCAGCCTCAGTGAGAGGCCTGCAGCCGCAAGTCCTGCACATGCTGGAGCACGGAGGCACTGCTGGGAGAGCAGGGCATGGGTAGGCACGACAGGAGACCTGCATTGTGGCCCTCGGGGTAGGGGCAACTGCACGGGGCGCCCGCGTGCTCTGAGTAACCGTGGCTGAGAGTGTGCACGGTGGCACGTGGAGCTGAGAAAGTTATAGAGGGCGGGGTGGGCAGCAGCCGCTGTGGGGGAGGGCTGGGCATGGGCTGTGGCAGCATGAGAGGGGGGAGGGAGACCCAGAGCACATGGCGGAGATGAGTAGGGACCATTGCTGCACACTGGGATTGTGCGCAGCAGGGAAAGTTATAGAGGGTAAGGATTTTTTGTTTGCGCCTGCACGGGACTTTCTGCCCATGGAGGAAGAAGGAAGTACCAAAGAGGCTTGTTTCATATCCTAGCAATTACACAGTGGTCATGCCAATTCTGAGCTGGGAGATAAGACAGTGGGAGGGGCTAGAGCAGCACGTGCCCGGGCTCACAAGCAGTGAAAGTACAAATAGAATGGAACTAGGGGAGTAAAGATAGGATTTTTCAGGCTGCGCAGGATCGGGGCTCGGGGCTTGAACGACCATTTGGTATCGGTTGCCACAGCGAAAGTAAACAGAATGGGGGGACTAGGAGTAGCCAGGCGAACAGCAATTAGTGTCCGCAGATGATGGAAAAGGAAGGAAGGATTTTTCAGGCAAAGAGAAAAGAAGCTGTTTGCAAATAAGGGAAAAGCGCTTACCGCAAACCTCACAGTTTCTCAATCTGAGTCACACGGCACCAAATGATGGTTTATTTATTAATGTAGTTGTTGTCGCAGGTTTCAGCACCATTGTTGGGATTTAAAAGAGAGAAAGGGTGTTAGTGAGTATGGCATGGCAGCATGGGGGAGGGGGTACCTAAGTGGGCCCAGGCCTAGGCATCTCCTTTCCCCTGAAGGACCACACACACACCAACATGGTATAGAATAGAATTTATTTAGAGAAGAGGATGAGAGTCAATGGTATAGAACAGGGAGAGAGAGAGAGAGAGAGAGAGAGAGAGAGAGAGAGAGAGAGAGAGAAGAGAGAGGAGTGGAGGCTGGCCATGACCACATAGAGAGAGGGGGGAGGGGAGCTCAAGAGGGGCAGAGAGGTGAGAGGATGAGAGGGGAAAGAGAGGGGAAAAGAGAGAGAGGAGGGGCAGGCAGCCCCTCTTATAGTGGGCCAGGCATGTGGGGAGGGGCATACCTGGCTATTGTCAGGTAACTGTGGGGTGGAGCTTGGACAGAATACCAACACTTGGGCCTGCCATAGTTTCTTCAAGTATATTCTGACATTTTGCGCATGAGTTCTGTAAATTTCTGTTCTTAGATTTGTTTTCAACCTAGAGATCCTGTATGTGTTGTTAGAGTCTTAATTTTCACTTTTTTTCCAGTTAATTTTTCAGGTTTTTTATGTAGCTGTTTGTGAAACTCAGCATTTTGTTTTGTATTCTTAATCTTTCAGTGTAGTGAATAACTTGTTTTGCTGCACCATTTATTTATTGGATAAATTTAGCCTGATACAAATAAGTATTATTTCAGTATATTCCTGGATATTGTTGGCTAATATTTTGTCATGGAGTTTTGCATTTAAGTTCATGAAATATGTTAAAGAAGGTTTCACTGATTTGTACTTTTTTGGGGAACAATTTTAATATCAAGACGATGCTGTTCTCATAGAATGAATTGGGAAATTATTTCTCTTGTTTATCATTTTTTCTTTACATGTACAGTAAGAGAACACTTTCTGGATCTGGAGAATTCACTTTTGTTTTTTTCTAATTTTTAAAGAGTTTGTACTTCAAGTGAACGCTTTGTCAAACGTGAGTGTGACAGCTAACAATGCTAAAACTCAACTTGACAAGATCTGGGATCACTGAGGCAACAACACGGAGGCATGCCCCTGAGGGAGTTTCTCGATTGTTAGTGGAGGTGTTGGGAGGACCTATACCAACAGTGGACAGACAGTTTCACATGCTGAAGTTTCTGGCTGAAAAGAAAGGAGAAACCAACTGGACAGCTAACACCCATCTCTCTCCATCTTTTCACTGGGAATGCAATGTGGCCAGGTTCCTCACCCTTCTGCCACCTTAATATTCCCTGCCCTGATAAACCCTTCCTTCCTCAAGTTGCTTTTACTGGTATCTTGATGCAACTACCATGGAAGTAATGAAACAGTGAGTGTAGCACTGAGTGCTTTCCTTGAGAAGCTTGCTGATTTATCTGGACCATCACTGTTACTCACACTCACTTCTCAGAATGCTCAATTTTTAAATGATCTTCATTGATCAAATTTATTTTTATATTTTTCTTTTTGTATGTTCATTATACAGGGTACTATGTGTATCTTTATATATAAGCACATTATATATATAAAGGATATCTTCATATATAAGCACATCTTGTATCTTTAGTTCATCCCCTTGCTCCTACCTTTCTTTTCATGCCTCTCTTCCTTCAGTCCCTTCTGTTTCCTTTGATAGATAAACTCTGACTTTTTGTTATATATACATAGATAATTTTATATGTCTATATGAATCTAAAAGCTATATATTAAAGAAGACATGTATTTGTCCTTCTGAGACAGATTTAATTTGCTTAATATGATTATCTGTGGTCATATCAGCTTCCAGTAGACACCATGACTCTGTAGTTGCTCTTCACCTGATTTTTGAGAGAGGGTCTTCAGAGAAACTAGAGCATATCTGTTGTCTCGGCTGTCTGCCAAGTCAGCCTATGAATCCTGCTATCTATCCTTACTCTGCCTTCAGGGCTATGGTTACAGGTGTGTACCATAATCCTTATTCCACCTTCAGGGCTAGGGTTACAGATGTATAACAGAATATGTGTTTAGTTACGTGGATGCATGTATCTAAATCTAGGTCCTAATGATTGCAAAGCATTTTGATCACTGAACCCTGCCCCTGAAATTTCTCAGTCCTTTTACAAGATGTTAACCACTTGCCTTGCCCTTTTGGCAATATAGTTTATATATACTGAAAAGTATTAAGATTTGGTCAAAATATGGGAAGTAGAGCCTTTATTATGCTTAGGGAAAACAATCAAAAGGATTTCAAATACATAATAGGCAAAGATTAGTTTGAATTTATGTTTCCAGATAAATCACTAAAATACTTTTGATATCTATCAGATTGCCCATCATCCTTTAAAGTCCATCTTTCACGTTACTGCTCTGCACTGTGCTTAAGTGTCATGTTACTATGGAAGTCAGTGTCAACTGTTAAATGTGGAAATGCCCCATTACAGATTTAACCTTTGTGAACTGAAACAATTCCATCTCCAGTCCATCCATCTGTGACTCAGCTCCTTGCCATACTAATGGTTTCTCTCATCTTCTTGTGGATATTACATATTGGGACCCTAAGTCTCCATGCAGTCAATCCTATAACTTTACATTGTTGAAAATAATGCTGGCTAGTTCTGCCCTTCAGATCTACCACACTCCTGGATAACTTGGTTTCTAATCATGCACCAAGACTTAAGAATGTTCTCAGGGTCTATTTGTCTCCTGGAGACAGTTATTTGGAAAAGTGTCTTTTTTCTGAGCAGTTTGTTGGTCCCTCTACCATGGTAGAGAGTCAGTGATGCCCTTTGTACACAGTCTTAAGCAAGATAGACATGATTTCAACAATCACGGTGCATGTCTTTCCTGACTTTTAGTTTTCTGACACAAAAACCAATTATTATCAACTAGGGTTCTTCTTGTTCCCAATTCTACATGCTGTTCAGCTCTGCTTTGAGTGGCTGAATGGAGCTGTTTGTCAGGCCTTTAGCTTATGACACATTTGTGCCTGACTTTCTCCCGGAGATCCTCATTCTCTTCTCGAAGTTTTTCACACTCCTGCTTTATTTTCTTCTCTTCCTAAAAAGTGACAAGAGGAGAAAATGAACCATTGCATTGAGTTGATCCCTGTGTTCTATGCAGGTTCCATACTGGTTAGTTTTTATTAATTCGTTAACATTTCCTCTAACCTTAATTTTTATTTATAATTTTAATCTGTTTTTATTCATGAGTAAATTTTAGTGTTTAGGGCTCCATTTTGCTAAGAATCTGTTCCATTGGTGGACTAAATCAATTGTCTAATTCAGTTCCAAGCATCCAGGTCTGTGGCTCACAAACACCTATAACTCCTTGTTCAGGGTATCTGAGTCCTTCGTTGGGCCTGGATAGATATGAAATGCATACAGGCAAACACACACACACACACACACACACACACACACACACACACACGGACACATGCGCGCGCACACTCAATTTTCGTTTTTAATGAAGGGAACATAGAAGGTGCTGCAATTGTAATACTTCATTTATGTGCTCCATGGCTCTCCTGTGCTCCTCCCTCAGCTGCTCCAGTTCTCTTTCCATCTTCTCACGCCATTGTTTCATGTGCTCCTGGTCAATCTGCTCTTTCTGTTTCATCATCTGCTCATGCTGCTTCTGCATTTCCTCAATCTGTTTTGAGGCACTCTGCAGCTTCAGCTTTTGCATGCTCCACTGTGAAGGAAAGCAAGAAAGAAGGTTTAAATGCTGTCCTGCTCTTCCTCTAAGATTTCACTGTTCCTGCTGACTTCATAGTGACACCCAGGCCTGATGCCAGTCAGTAAGATGCAGCTTTGTTCTATTGGTTGTAGTTTAGGGTCCCAGGATTACAGGTTATTTAAACTTTTCATGGCTTTTGAGGGCACACTGTCTCTTAACTTGTGCCTCACCTTCAATCGCCCTTTCTTTTTCTGTCAGACTCTGGTCTGTCAGTAGAATTGCATCTGTTATATCCTCCATTGTCTGTAAGAATTCCTTGAGAGCGTCTTCAGCCTTTGAGTACAGGGAACATAAAGTTTACAGGAGAATGACTGCAAGGTTTTGTACCTTCTTCCATACTGACCTTCCCTCCAATGATATCAATCACAGAAGCAAACACACAATCTAGGCTGGACCTTAGTAAGGAATGTCTGTTATTGGAGGCCTCTGTAGAAAACACAGATGGTCATTTTAAACTGAAGCTCTAATTTTGGAGTTAATGGTGCTGTGGTCATAGGTGTGTAAGTTTGCTGAAGACATAAGCCCCTCATAGAGAACACAGAGATCAGAGTGAATGAGAGAGGAAGAAAGTGTGGGGCTGGGAAAGATGATGGGCAGAGAGTCATGGGACGATATTCTTTAAAGACAATGTGAAGCCCAAACTGATGAATTATGTTTTGATTAAGGGATTGTCATTGAGTACTTTATAACATAAAGAGTCTAGCTAAAATAGTGGTTGACAGTCACACTGGTGGCTACGGTGATAAGGTTGAGCTCAATTCTTAAGGGAGCACACTGTCTCTGGTGGGTGAGCAGGAAATATCCAGTATGACAACATTCAGGTATGGGATAAGCAAACAGCATATGCCTGGAGTGCCCCAGGGATGCTTGGGGACACTGCAGTCTGATGGAAAGCAATTTCCCAGGACATACATAATCTTGGTTACCTGCACTCCCTTCCCAGATTCCTCATAGTACTTTTTCTTCAACTCCTGTATCTTCTGGTTAAAAAGACTGTAACCCCTTGGTTTGTAATAAACACCCTGCTTTTCATCTTCTTTTAGTGGACCGAAAATATCCCGAAGCAGAGACAAACAGTGATCTGAGGACACCTCTTGATTCTTCTTACAGAATTCCCCTTGCTTTCTTTCTAATTCCGTCTTTAATAAAATATATATAAAGAAAAAATTAATAAGAATAAGGAAACCAAAGTTTAGACTTTTTGGGAGCATTCCTTATAAGTAAAACAAACACAAAACACAAAACAAACCCAAAAGCAAAACAAAGGTATATGAGCACTGAGTATAACTAGATAGATCTCTTCCTCTGATGCGAGCTTTTAGGGACATCATCCTTGCTCCTTGACAGTGAAGTTCAGAGCAGAGATTTACACCTTTAGATGTTAAACTACTTTTTCAGACTGGGCTAAAGATGATACAAGGAATAAACATGGCTCAATGTTAATTTGTTATTGGCTTGGGTATCGAATCAGTCTGCTGACAAAGGCATGCAACGTGATCAGGTACACTAGTTATCCATTATTTATTAATTAAAGGGAGATATTATTAGCTTATTCATGACAGAAGAAATATTTCAAAGCTTTGAGTGTATTGCAATCAATTTTTATTTATTGTGATTATTAGTAGGAATCTATTACTACTTCAAAATCTAGTTACTACTTCCCAGTTACGTAAACACAAGCATCCATTTGACTTGCTTGTCAAAATGGCTGATTCTGGAAAATATCATCCTAAATGAGTTAACCCAATCACAAAAGAATACACATGAAATGCAATCACTGATAAGTGAATTTTAATGAATTAAGTGAATATGAATGAGCCCAGAAGCTCTGAATACTCAAGGTACAATTAGCAAATCAAAAGATTCCCAAGAAGAAGGAATGATAGGACACTGCTCCAGAAAGGACTGGTTCCAGTTTTGAAGGAGAGTACCAGAACAGAGAAAGGGTTGGGGGGTGATTGGGGAATGCACGGGGTGGGGTGGGGTGGGGGGAAGGACTTATGGGACACATGGTGAGGTAAGAACTGGGAAAGGGGAAAGCCTTTGGGATGTAAACAAAGAATATAGAAAATAAAATAAAAAATCTACATTCAAGAAATTTGAGAAAAAAATTACCTCTAATTTTGTTAGGAACACTTGATTAACATCTTTGAAGGAATGTTCCATGAAGATCTTGGTGGCTTCTTTCTTACAGGTCCTGTGCAGGTCCAGCAGCTCCTGGAGAGTCTTTGTGGGCAGCTGCACCCTCTGGCTCATCTGCTGGTCATAGTGGGCAATGGCCTTTTGTAGTGCTGCTGAGTTCTCTGTTTCTGCCAAAGCCAGGACAGCATTCTCCATGCAGGGGAGAGACCCATTTCTGATGGAGTTCACATAGGTTGCACCAAACTGTTTAGTCCTACAACCAGGAAGCAGGTAACAATATTTGCTACAGATGGATGGAGTCAAGTCTATTCTGTGAAAGTCTAGATATGTCAGTCATTGATACCCTAAAGCATCAGTGTCCTTAGCATCATTTAGGAGAATGACAAATGGAAGCATCGCAGCCTCTGTCTCACACTGATGGAAGTAGACATTCCTCTTAGCAAGATCCTCTCATGAGGTGTCTGCAACCCCAAAGGCTAAGAATTCTGGATGGAGATTACACGGGCCTGTGTCTATGGAGTGTTTGCATCCATTTCAACATAAGCACCATGAGACCAGGCTCCACACCTCCATCATGACTGTCTATGTCACCACCACTGTCCACTGTAAGCATTTCATTCAGATTAGGGAGCAAAACATCGTCACAAACTCTCTGTCAGGTTGATTAAAATAAATAGCATTACCAAGAGAGCATTCTGCGTGAGGTGACAATGACTGAGCAGCTCCATGTACACTTCATTGAACTTACTTTAAAATTTAAGAGCCATACTTACTTAGTGACTATCTTATTGGTCTACTTAAGTCCAGTGTGCCCAGGTGAGTTAAAAGGTTTTTTAACTTCCTCTTGCTTTCTTTTCTCTTTTTCTAACAAGAATATCTTGTTAGAAAAATGTTATTGATTATAAATTGATTATAAATGATGGTATCACCTACAGGTGGTATCACCACGACATTGCTTGTGATTGTAAATTGATTATAAATGATGGTATCACCTACAGATGGTATCACCACCTACAGTGGGGATAGATTGCTTCTTCAAAGCTGAAGTAGGCCATTGCTGTCTCATGGTGCTGTGGACTATAGAGAGAGACAGACTGCGAGAGGACTCACGTGGACCATTGACCTTGAGGCCTCCTGAAATCGTTTTCACCTTGGAAGAACTGAACACATAGGAACAGAACTCTGCCACTTGTACCACGAAGTCAGAGTCCAGGTCTTGATCCTGCAGCGATTCCAGCTGCCCAAGCTTCTTCATGGGTGCTGGGCGCTCAAAGACAAAGCATTTCTTAGTTGGGAAGAACTTCTGGATACAGAGCAGAGGCAGGTTTAATTCTTTTTCTTTTTCCTTTTGGCCAGTACCTAGATGGAGTGAAAAACAGAATTTTCAGCCAGGATGTGTGAGCTGAGTATATGTTTTAAATTTCATCATGTGAACATTTGAAATGCTGAAATTCTCAAAATTTAGGCAGGAGTATTATAAGTTGAGGCCAGCCTGGATCAGATAGTGGGATCCTGAAAATACAAAACAAGAAGAGAGAATGGGAACATGTGGGAGTTGGACAGTGTTTTCTGCCTTAAGAATTTTCCTTTTCTTTGGTAAAAGGCATTAACAATGCTGTGTTAGTCTTATCAGGATAGATGGTTTCTAAGGATTCAACACATTTACAGTAGGTGGACTGTTTACACAGACAGCATGCAAACCCATGAGTACATCATCATTTGATTTCTATAGTCTACTGGCAACCCATCAATCTGGGTGGCCACACTATTCCAACTGTTGTATGATTTAACACTTCATTCTAGTTTTTCTCAAATATACCTTCATTCATAAACAGAATAGTCAAATTAATCTCTGTAAAGAAAATTGTGAAAGACAAATAAATAAGAGAAAATGCTTAACTCAGTCTTCCAAATCATACATTAAACACTAATTTTTACATGTAGTCAACTAGAAGAAATAAGTACTCCAGGTATAAGAAAATTATAGATAGAAGCTGAACTCTCAGTCTTGTTTTGTTTTGTTTTGTTTTTTCATCCTCATTTCCAAGTTGTACGTCTCTTACCTTGAAGAAGCCTCAGGGAATTCTCTAGGTATTCATCTGCTGAGATAGCTTGCCCATTTATTTTCAGCTCAAGAGAGAAGTCTCTCAGAGTCCACACAAAGTCTGGAAAGAAGCTCACATATTCATCTGAGTCTTCCAACTCCTGATGGTCAGGGGAGCATCTTGTTCTGATTCTGTCTGTCAGCTCTGTCACATAGCTGATCAGCTAGTTAAGGAAAGACACTGAAACAACTGTAGAACCAACCAAAGCTCCAGATTACCCATGCCACAAAAATTCCACATCTTCACAAAGCCTCATTTGTCTCATCCCTAACTCGAGTGTGAACACTTCCTGCTACATATTTGTGAGTGACTATAATTTTATGTTGAATTAAAAAAATCTAGAGTCTTGAAGATAGGTCTGAACCTCAGAAAGGATACTGCAGCTGGTCCAGGGCCTACTGGTTGATGGTCCCTATGCTGTTGTAGACAAAGGTGCTACTTAGTAGAATGGCCAGGGCAAAGATCCAGCAGTCATTCTGGTTGTCACCCTGGAAGTCACCACACATATTGGTAGAGAGTATGTCTTATTCTTGTGTCGCTTTGCAAATCAGCAGTAGTAAAATATGCATACTTCATGAGAGGGTATATTAGTCTTAAAAATTGAAACCTTGTAGCCTATGCAATGTACAGAACCAAACAACCAGAAACAATAAACCTGCAGATGCTGTCCAGGCACTTGCAGGGTGAATGTTCTCTTAGTTTGTAGATTCATTTGTGATGATTCACAGGAGGGCTGGCTATCATTGTGTGTGTGTGTGTGTGTGTGTGTGTGTGTGTGTGTGTGTTTAATATTGCAGACTACCATTTTGATGTTATACAATCTACTCTTGTGACAACTTTCCTATTCTTTGTTAGCTAAATATGACACATGTCATGTATGTATGAATGAATATTCTAATTCTTATTGAAAACTACAAGCCTTTCAGCCTGAGTTCAATTCCCAGAACACACATAGTAGAAAAGAAAACTGATCCACATATTGTCCTGTAACTTCCACATGTGCATTGTAGCTCATGCAACATGACACTTGTGATGACCTCACCCACACACTTACATGTGCACATCCATGTACATAAAGGTACATGCATGCACACACACATACATACACAAAAAATAATAAAAGATTTAAAAACAGCATAGACAACAGCATAGAGTATTCAGAGATTAAGACTGAATTACAAATTGAACCCCATTCTTACTTTCTCAACATCTCCCAGGCCCTCGGTGTCTAGCAGAACTAGGGTGCTGTCAGACTTCTGGGGATGAGGCACACACCACATCCAGATGCCCTTGGTTTGAGACTGCACTGTGGAGCCCAGGGAGAAGCCTGAAAAGCAGAGAAGAAAGAGGGATTAGACACTTACCATCAGGGTTCCCAGAAAGTGGTAATAAAGTTAGCATATTGGAAGTGGAAAGGGATTAAATGTGCTTGCTGGTCTTGGAGAAGATTACAGTTCAGTTCTCAGCATCTACAGAGCAGCTGACAACTGTAGAATTCCAGTTTCATGGAACCTTAAGCTCCCGTCTAGCAGCAGTGAGTACCAGGCATGCACTTAGTACACAGACAGAATATTCACCCATGTGAATTTAAAATAAACACATCTTTCTTGAAAAAAATCAACACAAGCGAGTCAGGAGAATTAGCTGAAACTAAAGCTAGTTCTGATATCACAATCACAGATGTAACACTCATTTTCTGATATGCAGAATGCCATAGTCACAAGGCCTTCAGGCTTGCACCAAGGTTCTGAAAGGAATGTGTGGCAGGGTCAGTCTTTCAGGTGGAGTCCCTGAGCTTCCTGTGTGTGGTGGTAAAGCTAAAGTAACCATGGAGAGCCCAGGTTGTTAGAGATGCCAGGACAGAGGCATGCCCACTGAGGAAAGCTTGAGTCAGTAAATCCAACTGAACCTAGAGAGATCCCTTGTACCCTTTAAAGAGCAGGACCCTAGAGGCAGGGTCTGAAAGATGATGGTGTATACAGAAGACCACCACATGTCCTGTATACTACACACTGAGGTACAGTTCTTGGGGTTTTGCCTGCTGGAGTTCAGTCTTGTTCTGGAATGTTCTTCGCTCCCCATCTTCCTGAACACTGAAAAATGGGAATGTTTACTTTGTGACATTTCATGTCACAGGTTGCATTGAGTCTGCAAAGAGACTTTGGATTTTTTTTTACACTATTAGAAGCATAATAGGGACTTTTGAAGATGGAGCCATTGCATTTAGGGTCCTGGATCAGAATGCTATGGATTGCATATAAAATATGCATCACAGGACCATGTATTTGAACCTTGGTCCCAAGTTAGCACCACTGTTTTGGGAGAGATGGATGCATTAGGGGGTAGGATTTGCCTGGCAGTGGGAAGCTCTTGGAATGTTAATACTAGCTTGCTTTTGGTCCTGTGCTGTCTGCTTCCTGGTCAGCCATGATACAAAAAGCCACACACTCCTACCAGTACACATAGAGCCACAAAGCCATGTATCCCTTTCCATAGTGGACTGATATCCCCTAAATTGTGAGGAGAGTAAACCCTTCTTTCTTACATTGCTTCTGTCAGGCATTTGATCAGTGGTGAGACAAACACAACCTGAAAGCCTAGGCTCAGACAGGTATCTATAGCCATATTCATGTCAGCATCGTTCAGAGTACTCAACTGTCTTCTCCACAGGTAAATGGATAAGACAATGTTAAGGATAGCTGACCATTGACCCTGAAAAGGGAAGACTGTTTTGCTGTCCTGTTCTCACAGGGACAAGGGTTGAAGGTATCATGCTAAGTGAGAGAACAAGCAATGAAAATCCCTATATTTTGTGTGAGTCCACATATGTGACACTGCTAGGACAGTCAGAGTCATAGATATAGCATGTGGAATAGCGGGATGGGATGGACAAGGGTCTGGTTCTAGAGATGGATTGGGAGATACACAGGTGTAATAGTTCATTTAATGTCACAGATCTGGATACTTAAATTATAAGGATGACTCTTATGTAATTTATGATAATAGAAAAGTTAACACATACTATGAATATGCTTTTAAGCATCAAAAACCCATTGTTCCTACAGGAACATTTTATAAATGCCTCTAAGCTAATTAACATGTAAATTAAATTATCCTTATGATTGTACAGAAGCATAACAGGGTGTCATGCCACTTGGTAGGAACTTGATATTGGTCAAGGTGAACTTCTTCTCCCAGCCTTTGTTGAGCAGGGATTCCTGTGCTATTCAGGATCCTGATCCACCTAGGGTGGATTGCTCAGAGTAAAGGTGAAGTTCATTGTTCCTTCAGGTTTATGAATTCCTGAATTAAGCAGGTGACCTGCCCAGCTGCCTGAGCAGTGGAGTCAAGAGTCTGGGGGAGGGACTCACCCAAACTGTTACATGGTCTGACCTCCATTATAGTTTCAGTCTCCATCAGATCAGTAAACTATCGTCCTGGCCCTCGTTCTTTTCGCGGCTTCCCCATCCATCCCTCAGCTTCTGTTCCAGGAACACAGCTTGCAGTAGCTGCAGGCAGCTCTAGAATTCAGCATATTATTCCCATTCTGCATCCTGGAAAGCGACCCTTTCTGGTTTTAGAAGGCAAACTGGAAGCCAGATATGATGGTGCAGACATGTAAGCAGCACTCAGGAGGCCGAGACAGGAGGATCATGGGTTTGGGCTCAGCCTGACTACATACTGAGCTAGAAACCAGCTTGGGCTATGTGGCATGACCTTGCCTCAAAAATGACAGCAAACAGAAAGAGCAGCCGTGGCAACAGCACAGAGAATTGCAAGGGACAACAGTGACTGGAAGATTAAATCTTCACACTCTCATTCAGGAAGCAGACAACCTGTGTGTGCCTGGGGCACAGCACAGCTTTGTTGGAGACACTCACCTGTGTTCTTCCCAGCCAGTTTGTTCATCAGGTAGGATTTTCCTGTGCGGTAGAGGCCCACAATGGCCACCACCACCATGGGCCGATGGATAGCAGACAGGATTCTCAGGGCTTCCTGGTTGGCTCTCAGTTGTCCTTTCACATTCTCAATGAGGCAGACAGGGCATGGCATGTTGTTCTCTGAGGCCATGGTGAGGGCCTGTCCCCTGTGTATATACAGACAGATAAGATATACTAGAAATGATCCTTTTCACTCAGAAGTTAGAGTTATGAAACTCTGAATCAACAGCACATTGTTGTTTACATCAGAGACAGCTGAGAGAGAACGGGTATCATGTTAGAATCTTATAAAATATTTGTAAATATTTTATTTATAATGTAACAGTGACATTTTATTGCTCTCACAACAAAAATATTCTGTAAGTAATTTAGCATTTTGTACTTTTCATATTAAAGATATTATAATAGATAGCAAGTTTGAAAACAAAATACAATTTAGAGAGATTATTTTATGATGTGGCTGCATATAATCAATTAAATATTCATTTGTTACAATTAAAATGAATAAAGGCATTCAGGAATTAATGTTTGATACAGGCTTTTGTGACAATTTCTAGAGATTTAAAATATATTTATTCTACCTGCCCAAGTGGTTATTCTTATGTAGTGGGTACAAGTGTAATTTTTCTTGTCATTCTAGATAAAGCACCAATGTTAAACAACATAAAGTAATTTTTGCACAATTTATGACTATATGTGCCAGTGACTCTTCCAGGGACACACTGCCTAAAGAGCAGCTCCCTGGAACGTCAGCAGCTGATCAATAGTGGTCAAAGTCAGAGCATCTTCACATCCCAATACAAACACTGGATATTGAAGAAAGCAACTATGATGTAAACAGCAAGAGATTAGGGCTCTGGTCCAGACTGCTGGAGAGGAAGTGGTGTAAAAGAAATTATTTGCTGCTCTTCTCCCTTGTTGTTCTGTTTTGTTTTCCCTTTGGTAGAGAAGACAGAGGAGACATGCAGAGAGGAGGAAGAGACACTAGGAGTGTGAGGGATAGGAGCTGACCAGGCAGAACAATCTCATCAAACAAGACTGTGGTGAGTGAGATTGTAGCCTGGACCCAGATTCTGCTTTCTAGAAGGCAGGAATAATTGCCTGAGGGCCTGGAGTTGGGGGCCTAGATAAGGGGACTTTGTCATTAGTTTTGTCTGCAGGGGGATTTTCTAGAGAAAGCTGTCACTACAGTGAGTCCTGCAGGGCAGAGTCAGGAAGTAAGTGGTCAGGAGGAATGAGCCAACCTTTATACTGAAGGAGGAAATTCCCTTGGCAGCCAGGCTCAGATGTGTGGTGGTAGCAACCCTGTTCTTCCTTCCTCACTCTGGGATTCAGCTGTGAACTGGGGCTCCCAGAAAAATAGCTACAACTGTCAACGAACACTACAAGGGCAAGTGATCAGAATTTGTGTGTTTGTGGAGAGCTGCAATGTTGTGAAGCCTAGAGCCATAGTTTGTGGCTATCCTTAGCTACCTTCATATCCATTTCTCCTATCAGAAGGTCTGGAGCCAACTCCAGGTCTGGCAACACATTGCTAGACTGCACCATATGCCACTCATGAATTTTGAAAGTACCTTGACTTTCCTTTTCCTGTTGCTACAGAAACTTCAAGAAACCTGTCAAGTTAGAACATGAGGTAAGCTGAGTTTGTGTTCCTGGGTCATCGGTCACTCATTCTCAGCTCCACAGCAGACCTTAGCTCTTATTCCCTGTTTGCTCTCACATCATGACAGTGTTTCCTCGCTTTGTCCTTCACAGAGGTGGGGCTGTTCACCCTGCATCTCATTCTTTTCCCCTCATGAATATCAGCCAAGGGCAGCCCCCTCAGGAGGAGCAGGGCTGAGTCAGCTCAGCTCCATCCCTGACCATAGTCATTTAACTGTGCCCATCAGCAGAGACAGTGTGATCACAGAGAAAGACATCCCAGCACATTTCTCACCCCTGGTTAAGACATACATAAGCCGTTCACTAAGTCAAAACAAGTCTAACAGTGACATTTGGAGACTGGCTGCCTTGTTACTACCACCCAGGGGTCCATCAGGGGCTGTCAACCTATGCCCAGGAGCCATCTTTTTTAGTCACAGCAGCAGTTCTAAAGAGAACAAATTAACCGTCAAGAATATCATCTCAGTCCCATCTAAGCTTCTAGTCCCATTTTGGCTGATTTTGCCAGAACCAGCAAGAGCATGCTCTTGCTGCTCAGAGGCCATGGATGTGCTCCGCCATGTACCTTTTATTTCCTCCTGCAATCTTGTGAGATTTTCTAGATTTCCACAAGGGAGCAAATGTTGAAAAGCACTGTAATTTCCACACAGCAGTGAAGCACACCTTTTATCCCAGCAATCAAAAGACAGAGGCAGGCAGATTTCTGAGTTTAAGGCTGCAGGGAAAAATCCAGGCAGATGGTTCTATAGGGAAAATTCAGGACAGCCAGGGCTAACACAAAAGCATTGTCTTGAAAAATATAAAAAGAAATAAATCTCCTAAATGTACTTACCTTTCTTTCTGGCGTTCATATTTCTGTTTCTGGCTTAGTGCTATTGTTAAGTGAAGAATGACAACGAGAACGTGGATTTTGTGATTTACAAGTTCGCCATGAGACAGGCTCAAACTACACTGGAATCCTGAACATCAAGTGTACCCTGATAATAAAGACTTCCTATTGCCTTAAACCCAGGTCTAAGCAGTCTTCTCTGGAGGGTACCAAACAGCAGGTCACAATGTTCCCCTGTTTGTCAGTCAGTTCTATATTCCTGTAAAGACCAATGACTTTCTCTTATGTGAGACCACACTCCAGGCACTAATACCTGTGGCCAGCTGGGGCACTAACCCTTTTGGCTTTCCAGATTACCCAGAGAAACAAACAAAACCCCAGGTTCCCAACTCTGGAGCTCTTGCTTGTCTTATAGCTTTGCTCTTGCTCAGGGTCCCTGATTCTATTTGTTCCCTCCTAAAGTCAGGGAGGGGCTGAGCCTCCTACCCAGGGCACCCTGCCACAGAAGTGGAATGCACACAGGAGGTGAAAATAGTCCCCAGGCTCCCTGCCCACTCTAAGCAGCCCCAGGTTAAAAGGGGGGCGTGGGGACTCACTCCTTCCTCTTTCATGATTTTTGTGTTTGCTTGTTTTTCAACCAATGTTCTTCCTATTTGGAAAATTAAAAATTCACTGCTCTCTGGGGACAAAGTGTGCCCTAGCCCAGCTATTTTGAGCTGGAGTTTCAGAACTCTGTTAGCCACTGCTTCCCACCTAGGGTGGAGCACTCAGACCAAGGTCAAGTCCATTGTTCTCCAAGCACACTACCCACCACCTGACTGCCAGTCTACTGCAGAGGAAGCAGAACCAGTTCTGCAGACCTGTTTCCAGCCTTTGGGGGAAGGGTCTTCCCCTGCCTATTAAACTTTGAGCCTTGAACAGGAAATCTTGTCTTGGTTCCATGTTTCTCATGTCACCCTGTTCCTATCCCCAGCTTTCCTTCCAGGAAACCTAGTAACCCTTTTGAATGTAGTCGCAGGCAGCTACACAAAGCAAAAGTGCCTGGGACCGATCAAGGGTAGAGCTGCCTGACATTGCAACCTGGACAGGATGCATTTTCCTGTCTGTATAACACTGAACAAAACAAATGGAAACCCTTTCATTAGGTTCTTTGAGAAGAATTAAAGACAGCTGCCACCCAGTAGGCTTCAGATATTTGAAGAGAAGTGATAAAAGTCAGAATAATAAAGGCAAAAGTAGGTCCCCCTTGCTGGAGGGAGCGCAAAAGTTGTTGAACAACAGAGATCTGATCTGGACAGAAAAGACACTGACTCCTTCTGTGTTGGTGAGATGCAGACACAATAGCCAACAACCCTGGAAACACAGAGGAGAACTGCAGTGCACATGGCCTGGCAATGAGACAAAGGCACCATGGTGCCCTGCCAGTTACCCTTCGTCCCATCTTCCTGCCTGGGGAGAGCACTGAGAGCACTGATTCCCATGGGTCTGATCCCCCAGAGAATCCCGTGTGTACACTGCCTTGGACAGAAAAGATGAAGATATACTCTGTATCCTCCCACTGGCACAGGTGAGTCAGACCATCTTTGCTTTGAAGTGGACAGATCCAGAGGGAGGTTACCATGGGCAACTTATACGAACCAGATTGACCCAAGGAGTGAAAATTTCTCTGACCCTGTTTGATGAGACCCCAAATGCTGCCCTCCTGCCTTCCCATCTGAGGTTTTCCAGAAAATTAGATTATAAAATGCATACCAAGGGGTTACCACAGGAGTTACAGTCTTCATGCTGCATAATATCAGGTATGAGAGCTATTTGTATCAGAGGCTTCCTATCTTGGCCACCAGGTGACAGGGGCATAAGGACCCAGTCTCAGAGCAGGGTTGCAGTCACCCTCCCCACACCAATTCCAAAGACTAAGAGACAGGTTTGATAGGCCCTTGGTGTAGCCAGGCATTGCTGCCTCTGGAAAGCAGTGTTTGCTGGGTAAGGATGGAGGTTTACTAAGCCGCTAGTGTGACCTGAGACTAAAGAAAAGACATTTCAGGCTATAAAAGGTGTTCTGACTTCAGCGACATCCCTGGTACTTCCAGATGTCTCAACAACAACAACAACAACAACAACAACAACAATAACAACAAAAAGGAAACAAAACAACACCAAAACTTTCATTCTTTTGTCCATGAAACAAAAGACACGACAAAAAGGGTTTTAAGTTAAATTTTGGCCCATAGAAATCCTCTGTGATATGCATATTCAAATGGGTAAACTGTGGACCCAAGAGGTGTTTCTCCTAAGAACTCTGGCACCTACTGTGACTCTAATGAACCACAGAAAGAAAAAAATTAAAGAAAAGAAAAAAATGAAATAAAACAAACAAAATACAACAACAACAACAACAACAACAACAAAACCAAAAACATAATTAACAACCCCGAATTCACTGTGTAACAGGACCAAATACTCACAGCACTACAGGACTGAGCTGAAGCCCTCTCCAGGGAACACCAGAATGCCAGATGTCCAATGCGTGTGTGACCCTATCCCAGATCCTACTCTGCGACCACTCCTGAGTCCAGTTTAGGAAACACAATCAACACTTCTATCTTCTTACCTGATGTCAGCTTGCTGGTGCTCGAGCCTGACTGCCCAAAGTTGAAAGAGGAAACCAGGCTTGTGAGAGCTGCAGCAGCTTTAACCAAAAACATTTGAACCCAAGCCAGGCTTTTCAGCCTGAAGGGCTGAACTGATGAATTTTCCCCAGACTATCAGATGGGGAAAAGGAAAGTGCACCAGCAGATCCTGGACACTGCCTATACTCTCAGGACCACGCATGCCCATGATGTGTGCTATAGAAAAACAGGGCATCTCACTAGTGGGGAAAGGGACATTAAACAGAGATCACCTTGTCACCCCCAGAGGCTTTTGGCTTCCACTACAAATTGCTAGACTTCACTGCCAAGAACATCAGAGAGAAACTCCCGAGGCAAGAGCTAACCAGGCTGCTGACCTGGCTGCCTGACAAAGGGCCCTAAGACCAGTGGGGCCTATTGATATGTTGAGGATGATCATTCACCTAGTATTGCTTTAGAGAGATTCCATGGCATGACCAAGAAAAAATAGAAGATGAAAAAGAAAAGAAAATGACCTCTCAACCCGTCAGTGTGATATAGAAACCGTTGGCAGCACTCTGCTAACTGACCTTTGCCAGGCTCTTTGCTGGGGTCCATAAACTTTCTGAGTTGCTCAGACCAAGGTATGTTACACTCAGACTGAACAGCCTGACTCAGGAAGTCTCAGCAAGATGCCAGGGTTGTGCTCAAGTAAATTCAAGACACAGAGCTCTTTCCTGTGAAGGAATCTCAAAAAGAAGCCAATGCCGTTGTAAATACTGCAAATACTAACTTCACCCAGCACTGGCCTGCCATATCTCCTAGTTTTTATAGATTCTTTTTCCAGGAGGGTTGAAACATTCTGCACCAGGACTGAAATTGCTAAAATTGTAGCTTAAAAAACTCCTCCAAGTATCTGGGCCTCTGATTTGGTCCCCCCACCCAACAATGGGGAATAACTAAGGCCTGGACTTCATAACCAAAATCTCTCAATATCTCAACCTTTAGGCATAGGTTAAAAACCTCATTGTGCATGTGGACCTCGGAGTTCTTGACAGGTAGATAAAATAAACAGGACATTTAAAGAAACTCTAACAAAATGTTCATCAGAGTCCAGCAAAGGGTGGTTAGATCTTCATTTGCTTTGCTTTAGGCCTGCTGAGTCTCATTACAAGAAGGAACTTACTCACTATGGGATTTTGCTTGGAAGATCTCCCACACTGCTCCCCAGGTTCAGAGAATACCAGTTTGTGGAACTCTATATCCATTTCATTCTCAAGTCAATATAGCCCCTCCAGGTTTCCATGAAGACTATTCCTTGGACTATGGAAGAGACCCAGCTGACTTCAGAGTCCACCAGCACTCTCTCCTTATTGTAGCCTGGTAATAATTTCTGGATCAAGCAGGGATCCAAATGGATCACTGGGGTAAACTGGAAAGGATCACATTGGTAATTCTCTCTAACCCTCCTGCTGTGAAGAAAGGTGATGCTATACTATGGATTCACCACATCCAGATCATGAGAGCAGAGACCAGGGATGGCAACTGACAAATGACTGCTTCCAGACGCTGCACCATAACATGGAATCTTTCACCTGGCCCCAGGCTCTCCCATGGTTTACTGTTCTTCCTCTGCCTGAGTTTTTTGTTTGGAATGACAGAGACAGGGAAGGTATTTCCTAATGTGACTACAGACCAGCAAGCTACATTCTTCCTGACTTGTACTCATTGTTCCTCACTCTAAATTTCTGATTGTACTTACTGAAAAAGGAAAAGATATGTAAATCAATCATTTGGGATATAAATTCAGAGTCTGTTATTCAGTGCATACCCTGTGGCTGGTCAGTAGTTGTTAAGGACAAGGGAACTTCCATTGCAAAATTTGGAGTTGTAAAACAGAGGCATCCTAAAAATACATGGATGAATACACAGAAAGCAATCACTCTACCAAGAAGTGCAAAAATAGGAAACATAACTGAATGGCCAGAAAATTAAAATTCTGAAAATTCTGTAAGAAACAATCTGGCAGTGGGAAAACTAGGGGAATCAAAGTGTATGGCACAGGAAAGGATCCTGGGGAAATCTTTATCAGTCACAGCTAGAAATCAGTCAATGTTGCTGGTTATGCACCCAGCCCTGTTACTATACACAGATAGGAAGTAAGCAGACTGTCACTTGCCCAGTGACAGACAAAACTCATTGTCACTGAGGGCAGCCCAATTAACATTAGAGAAAACCTAGGCACTTGCTTCTGTCTTCTACAGGCACCTGCATAAGACACAGTCACATGAGCAAATAAAATAAATTCTTGAAAAAAGAAAAAGCACATTTAACACCTACAGTCTATATTTACTGCATTTCTACAAAATGCAGAAACTAACACATATAGAAGAAAAACCTAGCAAAGCCTATAATGATTGAGCACATGTCTTATAACTGGCATTAATCACATATAGGCCTTGCTGAGGCTGGAAGTTAGCACCTTTAAAGTGTGCTTCCTGAGGTTCCCTCACAGGTTACAATTAAGAAAGTGAACATCATGTGAAACAGGTCTTAAAGCCAATCATAAAGTAATTGGTTACTTCTATAACATCCATGCCACTATTTTACCACTCAGCATATTTTTTTTTCTTACCACTCAGCATATTTTATCTGGTCATTCATTTATTATCACAGACTTCACAAATGAAAAAAAAAAAAAAAGAAAGCGAACATCAACACACAAGGCGATAGGAAGGAAGGAAATCTTCACAGTAAACTTAGGCCATGACTGAGAAGGGAGTAAGGTGCTGTCCAAGCTCATAGACACACCGGCTTAAACCTTGGCCACATGAGACATCAGCATACATAATTCTACCAGCCTTTCCAGCACAGGGTAACTGGGCAGCAGGTCTAGTTTCTCAGATGCTGTCAAGCTATACTGTGGGAGGGGGCTTTTTGCTTTCCTGTGTCCCAATAATCTCTCTTTCTGTCAGGCTAGATGTTCAAGCTGACATCAATCTCATAGTCTTCCGGATATTGGTGCCAGCATCTCTGTAGTGAGTTTCCTGACATTCTTACTGTTTCCCAGAAGCAGAGCCTGTCTGCTTTCACTTTCAGTCTTGGGGTCATAACAAGAGGTCCAGGTTGTCTTGAACTGACACCACAATACCAACTTCTACCTCCAGCATCTGCAGGCTATATTTACTTTTTTAAAAATTTTTATTTTTTATTATATTCAACACAATATGTTTTTATACCAATCATAAAAATGATGGGCATGTTATTAAGTGAACATAAAAAGATAAAGTCCTCTTATTTGTTTGTTTTCTTATTAGTAGAGATTAAAATATTGGCTCTTACTGTGGTATAAACCCAAAATAAGAACAAGTTTTAGACATTGGAGTTCACTGTGATAAGGCTGCACTTCAATGACCCTCACACCCCCAAAGGATTTTACATCCATAGTAGCCAATCTAAGAGTTGAAAGTTCTGCTGTGCCAAGGAATGAATTGTAGACATCATTATTTGGATACAGATTTCCTGCTATGGTCAAAGATATTTAACTTGAATGATTATCATCACTCTAAGACTAAAGGGAACCATTTACGTTCATTTAAGAAACGGTGTGTGTTTCAAGATGGTCTATCCATGAAGTCATTCATCCACTTTTTCAATGAACAATGGTTCTGCTTGGAGGGTGGCACAGACATTAGTTGAGGCTTCATTGGCTGTGATAATTTTGAAAAGCATTCATCTCAGAAAAAGAGTAACTTATAAGGTCATCTTCAAAATTGATACAATAATTATATATATATCAAGCAAAACATTCAGTCTCACTCTTGGTTGTTCTTTTACAAGGCACCTCCAAAATTAATTGTCTACATTTCTTTTGGCTGTATAAGTAATTTTAAAATATGTAAGCTGTTCTGAAAACCATAGTATAGAGTAAAAATATCAAATAAGCAATCCTACTAATAGAGAGGCTGAGACAGGAGAAGCATGATTTCAAGACTATTGTATGGTACATAGCAGGATAATGTCATGCACAAACAAGCAGAAAGGTATATGGATTGTACGATATTGGACATATTTCTCCAACTACCAAATTAGAGAGACCACTGGCTGATAGCTTAGAAATTTCTAATTCCTCATATTTTTGGATTTCAATCTATTAGGGTATGTAAGGAAAAGTGATTGTTACTTCCTGTTATTTTTGTTGTTAGAGGTAGAATTATGTTTGTGTGGATTTGTTGAAAGATTACTTTCTTGCTTTTTCTAGGGTGTAGTTTCCCTCCTTTTGTTGGTGTTTTCCATTTATTATCCCTTGTAGGGCTGGGTTGTGGAAAGATATTGTATAAATTTGGTTTTGTCATGGAATATCTTATTTTCTCTATCTATGGTAATTGAGTTTTGTTGGGTATAGTAGCTTGGGCTGGCATTTGTGTTCCCTTAGGGTCTGTATAACATCTGCCCAGGATCTTCTAGCTTTCGTTGTCTCTGATAAGAAGTCTGGTGTAATTATGATAGGTGTGCCTTTATATGTTACTTTCCCTTTTCCCCTTACTGTTTCTAATATTATTTCTTTGTTTTGTGCATTTGGTCTTTTTATTATGTGACAGGAGGAACTTCTGTTCTGGTCCAGTCTATTTGGAGTTCTGTAGCCTTCTTGCATGTTCATGGGCATCTCTTTCTTTAGGTTAGGAAAGTCTTCTTCTATCATTTTGTTGAAGATATTTACTGGCCCTTTAAGTTGGATATCTTCACTCTCTTCTATACCTATTATCTTAAGATTTTGTCTTTTCATTGGGTCCTGGATTTTCTGCATTGTAAGGGTTAGGGTTTGCTTTTTGTGTTTTCTCTTTCTGTTGTGTCAATGTTTTCTATGGTATCTTCTGCACCTGAGGTTCTCTCTTCTATCTCTTGTATTCTGTTATTGATACTTGCATCCATGACTCCTGATCTCTTCTGTAGGTTTTCTATCTCCAGATTTGTCCTCCTTTGTGATTTCTTTATTGTTTCTATTTCTATTTTTAGATCCTGGATGTTTTTGTTCATTTCCTGTGCCTATTTGATTGTCTTTTCCTATAATTCTTTAAGGGATTTTTGTGTTTCCTCTTTAAGGGCTTCTAGATGTTTACCTGTGTTCTCCTGTATCTCTCTTTTTTATTAGATATTTGCTTTATTCACATTTCAAATGGTATCCCCTTTCCATGTTATCCCTCCAAAAACTCCCTATCTGCTCCTCTTTCTAGCCCCCCACCCACCCTATTTCCCAACTTGCATTCCCCTATTCTGGGGAATTAGGACCAATAGCCCCTCCTCTCACTGATATCTGAAATGTTCACCTTCTGCTACATATGTAGTTGAAGCTGTGGGTTCCTCCATGTGTACTCTTTGCTTGGTGGTTTAGTCCCAAGGGGCTACTAGATGGTACATATTACTGTTCCTCCTGCAGGGCTGCAAACCTCTTCAGCTCCTTGGGTTCTTTCTCTAGCTGCTCCATTGGAGACCCTATCCTCAGTCTATTGGTTGGCTGTGAGTCATGCATATTTTGATCCACTTTCCAATAAGGACCAAAGTATCCACACTTTGGACTTTCTTCATCTTGAGGTGCATGTGGTCTGTGAGCTGTATCTTGGGTATTCTGAGCTTTTGCACTAATATCCACTTATCAGCAATTGCATACAGTGTGTGTTCTTTTGTGATTGGATTACCTCACACAGGATGTTTTCTACCTCCATCCATTTGCCTAAGAATTTCATGAATTCATTTATTTTTTTGTGGTTTTGAACTTGTTTATTAAAACTATAATAGAGAAGGCTATGAAAGGTAGGTGACTGCATTAGCATGCATGGCACAGGCTGTCTAGCCTTGTTCCTGGTGCTGGTCTCCCTGCAGGTTGACCCTGAGATTTTTTTAAAATAATCGTCATTTACATTTTAAATGGTAAAACCTTTCTTGGTTTTTCCCTCCCCCAAACTCCAACCCCTCCTCCTACCCCCTGCCTCCAAGTATATGCCCCTCCACCCAACCCACTCCCACCTCCCCCCACCCTCAATTTCCCTTTGTTGGGGGCATCTATTGAGCCTTCACCTGACCAAGGACCACTCATCCCACTGATGCCTGACAAAGCATTCCTCTGCCACATTTCTGGCTGCATTCATGTGTACCCCTTGGTGGATGGTTTAGTCCCTGAGAGTCCTGGGATGTTTAGGTGGTTAACATTGTTGTTCTTCCAGTGGGGCTGTAAACCCCTTCAGCTCCTCCAGACTACCCTCCAACTCCTCCATTGGGGACCCCATGACCAGACCAATGGTTGGCTGCTAGCATCTGCCTCTGTATGTGTAAGGCTCTGGCAGGGCCCCTCCAGAGACAACAATGGAATGCTACTTTTGGTATGCACTTCTTGTCATCCATAGTAGTGTCGGGTTTGGTGACTGCTTATAGGATGGAATTCATTGTTTTTAATATCTGAGTAGTACTTCATAGTATAAATGTACCACATTTTCTATATCCATTCCTCTGTTGAGGGACATCTGGGTTCTTTCCAACTTCTGGTTATTATAAATAGGGCTGCTATTATAAATAAATATGTGGAGGTCCTTGATCCACATGGAGTTGAGCTTAGTACAAGGAGATAAGAGTGGATCAATTCTCATTCTTCTGCATGTTGACCTCCAGTTGAGCCATCACCATTTGTTGAAAAGGCTATCTTTTTTCCACTGGAGGTTTTCAGCTCCTTTGTTGAAGATCAATTGGCCATAGATGTGTGGGTTCAATTCTGAGTCTTCAATCCTATTCCATTGATCCACCTTCCTGTTACTGTACCAATACCATGCAGTTTTTAACACTACTGCTTTGTAGTATTGCTTGAGGTCTGGGACACTGATTCTCCCAGAAGTTCTTTTACTGTTGAGAACAGTTTTAGCTATCCTGGGTTTTTTTGTTATTCCAGATGAATTTGAGAATTGCTCTTTCTAACTCTACAAAGAACTGAGTTGGGATTTTGATGGGGATTGCATTGAATCTGTATATTGCTTTTGGCAAGATTGCCATTTTAACTATATTAATCCTGCCAATCCAAGAGCATAGAAGAATTTTCCATTTTCTGAGGTCTTCTTCCATTTCATTCTTCAGAGACCAGAAGTTCCTGTCATACAAATCTTTCACTTGTTTGGTTAGAGTCACACCAAGATACTTTATATTGTTTGTGGCTATGGTGAAGGGTGTCATTTCCCTAATTTCTTTCTCAGCCTGCTTATCCTTTGAGTATAGGAAGGCTACTGATTTGCTTGAGTTGATTTTATAGCCAGCCACTTTGCTGAAGTTGTTTATCAGCTGTAGGAGTTCTCTGGTGGAGTTTTTTGAGTCACTTAAGTATACTATCATATCATCTGCAAATAGTGAGAATTTGACTTCTTCCTTTCCAATTTGTATCCCTTTGACTTCCTTATGTTGTCGAATTGCTCTAGCTAGTACCTCCATTACTATATTGAAAAGATATGGTGAGAGGGGGCAGCCTTGTCTATTCCTTGATTTTAGTGGGATTGCTTCAAGTTTCTCTCCATTTACTTTGATGTTGGCTACTGGTCTGCTGTAAATTGCTTTTACTATGTTTAGATATGGGCCTTGAATTCCTGTTCTTTTCCAAGACATTTAGCATGAAAGCATGCTGAATTTTGTAAAATGCTTTTTCAGCATCCAATGAGATGACCATGTGAGTTTTTTCTTTGAGTTTGTTTATGTAGTGGATTACATTGATGGATTTCTGTATATTGAACCAGACACACTAAAACTAATTGAAAAGAAACTGGGGAAGACGCTTGAAAACATTGTCTCAGGGGGAAAGTTCCTGAACATAGCACCAGTAGCTTATGCTCTAAGATCAAGAATAGACACATAGGACCTCATAAAATTACAAAGTTTCTGTAAGGCAAAAGACACTGTCAAAAGGACAAATTGGCAACCAACAAATTGGGAAAAGATCTTCACCAGCCCTACATCTGACAGAGTGCTAATATCCAATGTATACAAAGAACTCAAGAAGTTAGACCCTAGAAAACCAAATAACCATATCAAAAATGGGGTACAAAGCTAAACAAAGACTTTTCACCTGAAGAAATTCAGATGGCTGAGAAACACCTTAAAAAATGTTCAACATCATTAGTCATTAGAGAAATGCAAATCAAAACAACCCTGAAATTTCACCTCACACCAGTCAGAATGGCTAAGATTAAAAACTCAGGAAACAGCAGGTGTTGGTGAGGATGCTGAGAAAGAGGAACACTTCTCCACTGCTGGTGGGACTGCAAGCTGGTACAATCACTCTGGAAATCAGTCTGGCGGTTCCTCAGAAATCTGGACATGATACTTCCGGAGGACCCAGCCATACCATACCTCTCCTGGGCATATACCCAGAAGATTCCCCAGCATGCAATAAGGATGCATGCTCCACTATGTTCATAGCAGCCTTATTTATAATAGTCAGAAGCTGGAAGGAACCTAGATGTCCCTCAGCAGAGGAATGGATAGAAAAAATTGTGGTATATATACACAATGGAGTATTATTCAGCCATTAGAAACAATGAATTCATGAAATTCTTAGAGAAATAGATGGAGCTGGAGAACATTATACTAAGTGAGGTAACCCAGTCTCAAAAGAATACCCATGGTATGCACTCACTGATAAGTGGATATTAGTCTAGAATTTTGGTACACCAAAGACACAATCCACATACCAATTGATGTATGACAAGAAGGAAGGAGTGGACCATGGTTCTGGAAAGTCTTAAGGCATCAGTGTAGGGGAATACCAGAACAGGGAAGTGGGAATGGGTAGATGGGGAAACAGGGGAAGGGAAAAGGGCATGTGGGACCTATGGGCGGGGAACCAGGAAAAGGGAAATGAAATGTAAATAAAGAATATATACAATAAAAATTATTTTCTACTTAAAAATAAATAAATATGAACATAGTGGAATATTCATCCTTATTACATGTTGGAGCATCTTACCAGGAGTGCTATAGCTGGTTCCTCAGGTCCAATTTTCTAAGGAACCACCTAACTGATTTCTGGAGTGGTTTTACCAGCTTGCAATCCCACCAGCAATGGAGTAGTGTTCCTCTTTATCCACATCCTGTACAGCATTTGCTGTTCCCTGAGTTTTTAATCCTGGGCATTCTGACTGGTGTGAGGTGGAATTTCAGGGTTGTTTTGATTTGCATTTCCCTTATGATTAAAGATGCTGAACATTTCTTTAGGTGTTTTTCAGCCATCTGGTATTCCTCAGTTGAGAATTCTTTGTTTACTTCTGCACCCCATTTTTTTGTTTTTGTTTTTGTTTTTGTTTTTTTTTTTTGTTTTTTTTTTTGTTTTTTTTTTTGGTTTTTCGAGACAGGGTTTCTCTGTGTAGTCCTGGCTGTCCTGGAACTCACTCTGTAGACCAGGCTGGCCTCGAACTCAGAAATCCGCCTGCCTCTGCCTCCCAAGTGCTGGGATTACAGGCGTGCGCCACCACCGCCCGGCTCTGCACCCCATTTTTAATAGTGTTATTTGACTCTCTGGAGTCTAACTTCTTGAATTCTTTGTGTATATTGGATATTAGCCCTCTATCAGATGTAGGATTGGTAAAGATATTTTACCAATCTGTAGGTTGTCATTTTTGTCCTATTGAGAGTGTCCTTTTCCTTACAGAAACTTTGCAATTTTATGAGGTCCCATTTGTCAGTTCTTGATCTTAGAGCATAAGCTATTGGTGTCCTGTTCAGGAAAATTTCCCTTGTTCTTCCCTACTTTCTCTTCTATTAGTATCTGGCTTTATGTGGAAGTCCTTGATCCACTTGGACTTGAGCTTGGTATAAGGAGATAAGAATGGATCAATCTGCATCCTTCTACATGTTGATTGCCAGTTGACCCAGCACCATTTGTTGAATGCTGTCTTTTTTCCACTGGGTGATTTTAGCTCCTTTGTCAAAGATCAAGTGGCTATAGGTGTGAGGGTTCATTTCTGGGTCTTCAATTCTATTCCATTGATCTACCTGCCTGTCACTATACCAACACCATGGAGTTTTTTAATTACTATTGATCTGTAGTGTAGCTTGAGGTGAGGGATGGTGATTTTGCCAGAAGTTCTTTTATTCTTGGCAATATTTTTTGCTGCCCTGGGTTTTTTGTTATTCCAGATAAATTTGGAAATTGCTCTTTCTAATTCTATGAAGAATTGAGTTGGAATTTTGATGGGGATTGCATTGAATCTGTAGATTGCTTTTGACAAGATGGCCATTTTTTACTATATTAACCCTGCCAATACATGAGCATGGGAGATCTTTCCATCTTCTGAGATCTTCTTCCTTTTCTTTCTTCAGAGACTTGAAGTTCTTGTCATAGAGATCTTTCACTTGCTTTGTAGAGTCACACCAAGTTATTTTATAGTATTTGTGATGATTGTGAAGGGTGTAATTTCCCTAATTTCTTTCTCAGCCTGTTTATCCTTTGAGTATAGGAAGGCTATTGTTTGAGTTAATTTTACATCCAGCCACTTTGCTGAAGTTGTTTATCTGGTTTAGGAGTTTACTGGTGGAATTTTTGGGGTCACTCAAGTACACTATTATATCATCTTCAAATACCGATACTTTGGCTTCTTTCTTTGAATTTCATTCCCTCTGACCTCCTTTTGTTGTCTAATTGCTCTGGCGAGGACTTTGAGCACTATATTGAACAAGTAGTGACAGAGTGGACAGCCGTGTCTAGTCCACGATTTCAGTGGGATTGTTTCAAGTTTCTATCCATTTAGTTTGATTTTGGCTACTTAGTTTGTTGTATATTGCTTTTACTATGTTTAGGTATACACCTTGAATTCCTGATCTTTCCAAGACTTTTATGATGAAGAGGTTTTAGAATTTGTCAAATGCTTTCTCACCATCTAATGAAATAATCATATGGTTTTTTCTTTGAGATAGTTTATATAGTGAATTACATTGATGGATTTCCGTATAATGAACCATCCCTTCATCCCTGGGATGACACCTACTGATCATGTTGGATGATCATTTTGATGTGTTCTTGGATTTTTATTTTATTGAGTAGTTTTACATTGATATTCATAAGAGAAAATGGTCTAAAGTTCTTTTTCTTGTGTCTTTGTGTGGTTTAGGTATCAGAGTAGTTGTGGCTTCATAAAACGAATTGGGTAGTGTTCTATCTGTTTCTCTTTTGTGGAATAGTTTCAAGAGTATTGGTGTTAGGTCTTCTTTGAAGGTCTGATAGAACTCTGCATAAAACCCATCTTGTCCTGGCTTTTTCTTAGTTGGGAGACTAATGACTGCTTCTATTTCTTTAGGGGTTATGGGATTGTTTAGATCATTTATCTGATCCTGATTTAACTTTGGTACCTGGTATCTGTCTAGAAGATTAATTTTTTGCTTTTTGTAGTGTGTAGTTTACCTCCTTTTGTTGGTGTTTTCTATTCATTATCCCTAGAAGAGCTAGATTTGTGAAAAGATATTATGCAAATTTGTTTTTGTCATGGAATACCTTGGTTTCTCCATCTGTGGTAATTGAGAGTTTGCTAGGAATAGTAGCCTCAGTTGGCATTTGTTTTCCTTTATGGTCTGTATTTCATTTGCCCAAGATCTCCTGACTTTCATAGTCTCTGGTGAGAAGTCTAGTGTAATTCTGATAGATCTACCTTTATATGTTACCTGACCTTTTTTCCTTACTGCCTATTTATTTATTTATTTATTTATTTATTCTCATGTTCTTTTATTGAAAAATGAAGTAAAACCATTTTATGATAAAACTGAAATTTACATGGAAAATATTTCTGCTAAAATAGAAGAGATATAGAAAAACACATTAAAATTGACAATTTTCATGGAACATTAAAGAGTAAATTGGTAGACATATTGCTAAATTAATTGAAAAAGGAAGTAGAGACATTTTATAATAAAATTGATTTATGTGAAAAATATTTCTGATAAAATTGTAGAAAAATATAGAAAAACATGTTAAAACTGAAGATTATCATGGAAAATTTTACATAGATATAATAATGGTAGGCATAAAAGTATTCCTAAGTTGATTTAAAGTGGAATTATAAACATTTTCTGATAAACTTGAAGATTTATATTGAAAATGTTTCTTGTTTTTTTTTTTAATTTTTATTTTATTTTATTTTTTGAATTTGTTTTTTTTTTTTCGAGACAGGGTTTCTCTGTATAGCTTTGGCTGTCCTGGAACTCACTCTGTAGACCAGGCTGGCTTTGAACTCAGAAATCCTCCTGTCTCTGCCTTTCAGAATGCTGGAATTACAGGCATGCACCACCACCGGCCGGCTGAAAATATTTCTGATAAAATTGAAGAAATATATAGAAAAACATGTTAAAATGAAGATTATCATGGAAAATTATACAGATAAAATGGTAGGCATGAAAATAAGTCTGTTAATTGAAAGTAGAATTATAAACATTTTCAGGTAAAATTGAAGATTCACATGGAAAATATTTCTGATAAAATTCAAGAAATATATAGAAAAACATGTTAAAATTGCCTATTTCATGGAAAATATACAGATAAAATGGTAGACATAAAAAACCTTTCTAAATTAATTGAAGGTGGAATTCAAAACCATTTGTGATAAAATCAGAGATTTACATGGAAACATTTCTGATAAAATAGAAGAAATATATAGAAAACATGTCAAAATTGAAGATTATCATGCAAAATAATGCAGATAAAATGGTAGACATAAAAATTTACTAAATTAATTGAAAGAGGAATTACAGACATTTTCTGATAATATTGAAGGTTTACATAAAAATATTTCTGTAGGTCTATGTCTTTTATTGGGGAATTGAGTCTATTAATGTTAAGAGATATTAAGGAATAGTGATTGTTGCTACCTGTTATTTGTTTTATTGAATATTGTGTTCATGTACATTGCCAATGGTAAAACCTTTCCCAATTTTCCCCCTCCCCAAAGACCCCCCCAAACCCCTCCTCCCACCCCCTGCCTCCACTTATATGCCCCTCCACCCAACACACTCCTACCTTCCCCCTTGGTTTCCCTTTGTTCAGGCCTCTATTGAGCCTTTACCTGACACAGGACCATTCCTCCCACTGATGCCCAACAAGACCTTCCTCTGCCACATTTTTGGCTGGAACCATGTGTACACCTTGGTTGATGGTACAGTCCCTGGGAGTCTTGGGGCATCTGGGTGGCCGAAATCATTGTTCTTCCCATGGGGCTGTAAACCCCTTCAGCTCCTTCAGACCACACCCCAGGTCCTCCATTGGGGACCCCATGCCCAGACCAATAGTTGGTTGCTAGCTTCTGCCTCTGTATTTGTAGGGCTCTGGCAGGGCCCCTCTGAAGACAACCATGGCATGCTCCTTTTGGTATACACTTCTTGTTGTAGTGTCAGGGTTTGGTGACTGTTTATAGGATGAATCCCCAGGAAGCACAGTCTCTGGGTGGCCTTTACTTCAGTCTCTGCTTCACACATTGTCTTCCTTATTGTTCCCTTTCTCAAAGGAACCAAAGAACCCTCACTTAAGTCCTCCTTCTTCTTGAGCTTCCTGTGCTGGGTGAATTGTAACTTGTTTATTTTGAGCTTTTGGGCTAACATCTGCTTATTAGTAAGTGTATACCATGTGCATTCTTTTGTGATTGGGTTAACTCGCCCAGGATGACACTTTCTAGTTCAATCCATTTGCCTAAGAATTTCATGATTTCATTGTTCTTAATAGCTGAATAATACTCTGGTGTGTGTGTGTGTGTGTGTGTGTGTGTGTGTGTGTGTGTGTATATATATATATATATATATATATATATATATATATATATATCACACTTTTTGTATCCATTCCTCTGTTGAGTGACATCTGGGTTCTTTCCAGCTTCTGGCTATTATAAATAAGTCAGCTATGAACATAATGGATCATGTGTCTTTATTACATGTAGGAGCATCTTCTGGGTATATGCCCAGGAGTGGTATAGTTGGGTCTGCAGGTAGTACTATGTCTAATTTTCTGAGGAATTGCCAAACCAAAGTGGTTTTTACCAGCTTGCAATCCCACCAAAAATGGAGAAATGTTCCTTTTTCCCCACATCCTCTCCAGCATCTGCTATCTCCTGAGTTTTTCATCTTAGACATTCTGACTGGTGTAAGGTGGAATCTCAGTGTTGTTTTGATTTGCATTTCCCTGATAACTAAGGATGCTAAGCAATTCTTTAGGCACTTTAGAGCCATTCATGTTTTCTCAGTTGAGAATTCTGTGTTTAGTTCTGTACCCCATTTTTAATAGGGTTTTTGACTCTTTGGAAACTAACTTCTTGAGTTCTTTGTATACATTAGATATTAGCCCTCTATCAGATGTAGGATTGGTAAAGATCTTTTCCGAACTTGTTGGTTGCCGTTTTGTCCTATTGACTGTGTCCTTTGCTGTACAGAAGCTTTGCAATCTTATGAGGTCCCATTTGTCGATTCTTGTTCTTAGAGCATAAGCCATTGGTGTTCTGTTCAAGAACTTTTCCCTTATGCCCATGTGTTCAAGATTTGTCCCCACTTTCTCCTCTATAAGCTTCAATGTGTCTGGTTTTATGTGTAGATCCTTGATCCACTTGGACTTGAGCTTTGTACAAGGAGATAAGAATGGGCCAATTTGCATTTTTCTGCATGGAGATCTCCAGTTGATCCAGCACCATTTGTTATAAATGCTGTCTTTTTTCCACTGGATGTTTTAAGCTCCTTTGTCAAATATCAATTGACCATATGTGTGTGATTTCTTTCCTGGTTCTTCAATTCTATTCCATTGATCTTCCTGCCTGTCTGCATACCAATACCAAACAGTTTTAATCACTATTGCTGTGTAGTAGAGCCTGAGGTCAGGGATGGTGATTCCTCCTGAGGATCTTTGTTGTAGAGAATAGTTTTTTTTTTTTCTTTTTATTTTCTATATTCTATGTTTACATTCCAAAGGCTTTCCCCTTTCCCAGTTCCCACCCACCATAGTTCCCATAGTTCCTCTCCCCCCCAACTGTTCCCCAATCATTCCCCCTCCCCCCTCGGTTTCTTTACTAAACTGGATGCAATCTTTACAGGCCCAGGGTCCTCTCCATTCTTCTTCTTGGGAATCATTTGACTTGCTATTTGTGTCTTGAGTATTTAGGGCTTCTAGGCTCATTAATATCCACTTATCAGTGATTGCATTTCATGTGCATTCTTTTGTGATTGGGTTAATTCACTCAGGATGATATTTTCCAGGTCTAACCATTTACCTACAAATTGCATGAATTCATTATTTTTAATTGCTGAGTAGTATTCCATTGTATAAATATACCACATTTTCTGTATCCATTCCCCCTTTGAGGGATATTTGGGCTCCTTCCAATTTCTGGCTATTATAAACAAGGCTGCTATAAACATAGTGGAGCATGTGTCCTTATTGCATTCAGGGGAATCCTCTGGGTATATGCCCAGGAGTGGTATGCCAGGGTCCTCTGGAAGTGACATGCCCAATTTTCTGAGGAACCGCCAAACTGATTTCCAGAGCGGTTTTACCATTTTGCAATCCCACCAACAGTGGAGGAGTGTTCCTCTTTCTCCACATCCTCGCCAGCACTTGTTGTCTCTTGAGTTTTTAATCTTAGCCATTCTGACTGGTGTGAGGTGGAATCTCAGGGTTGTTTTGATTTGCATTTCCCTGATGACTAATGATGTTGAACATCTTTTAAGGTGTTTCTCGGCCATCTGAATTTCTTCTGGTGAAAATTCTTTGTTTAGCTCTGTGCCCCATTTTTTGATAGGGTTATTTGTTTCTTTGCGGTCTAACTTCTTGAGTTCTTTGTATATATTGGATATTAGCCCTCTGTCGGATGTGGAGTTGGTGAAGATCTTTTCCCACTTTGTTGGTTGCCGTTTTGTCCTTCTGACAGTGTCCTTTGCTTTGCAGAAACTTTGTAATTTTATGAGGTCCCATTTGTCGATTCTTGATCTTTTACTATCCTGGGTATTTTGTTATTCCAGATGAATTTTATAATTGCTCTTTCTAGATCTATGAAGAATTGATTTGGGATTTTGATGGGGATTGCATTGAATCTGTAGATTGCTTTTGGCAAGGTGGCCATTTTTATAATATTGATCCTGCAAATCCATGAACATGGAAGTTCTTTCCATCTTCTGAGACCTTCTTCGATTTCTTTCTTTAGAGACTTGAAGTTCCTGTCATATAGATCTTTCACTTGCTTCGTTAGAGTCACACCTAGGTATGACATATTATTTGGGACTATTGTGAAGGGAGTCATTTCCCTAATTTCTTTCTCATCTTGTTTCTCCTTTGAGTAGAGGAAGGCTACTGATCTGCTTGAGTTAATTTTATATCCAGCAACTTTGCTGAAGTTGTTTATTAGCTTTAGGATTTCGTGGTAGAAGTCTTGGGGTCACTTAAGCATACTATCATATCATCTGCAAATAGTGATATTTTGACTTCTTCCTTTCTAATTTGTATGCCTTTGACCTTTTGCTGCCTGGTTGCTCTGGCTAGGACTTTAAGTACTATATTAAATAGACAGGGAGAGAGTGGGCAGCCTTGTCTATTCCCCCATTTTAGTGGGATTGCTTAAATTATTTAGTTTGATGTTGACTACTGGTTTGCAGTATATTGCTTTCACTATGTTTAGGTATGAGCCTTGGATTCCCAGTCTCTCCAAGACTTTTATCATGAAGTGATGCTGGATTTTGTCAAAAGCCTTTTCAGCAGCTAGTAAAATGACCATGTGGTTTTTTTTTCCTTTAGTTTGCTTACTTTTTTTATTTATTGAAAAGGGAAGTAAAGAAAAAAAACTCTTTATGATAAAATTAAAGGGTTACATGGAAAATATTTCAGATAATCACTTTGAAATTGACAGTTTTCATGGAAAATTAAAGAGTAAAGTGGTAGGATGTAAGACATTGCTAAATTAATTGAAATATGGGACAGAAACATTTCATGATAGAATTGAAGATTTATATGGAAAATATTTCTGACAAAATTGTAGAAAATGTAGAAAAACATGTTAGAATTGAAGATTATCATGGAAAATTTTATATAGATATAATAATGGTAGGTCTAAAAGTATTTCTAAGTTGATTGAATATGGAATTATAAACATTTTCTGATAAACTTGAAGATTTACATGGAAAATATTTCTGATAAAATTGAAGACATATATAGAAAAACATGTTAAAATGAAAGATTATCATGGAAATTATATAGATAAAATGATAGGCATAAGGATAATTCTATGTTGATTGAAGGTGGAATTATAACCATTTTCAGATATTGAAGATTTACATGGAAAATATTTCTGGTAAAATTCAAGAAATAAATAGACAAACATGTTAAAATCGACAATTTCATGGAAAATTTTACATATAAAGTGGTAGATATAAAAACTCTTCCTAAATTAATTGAAGGTGGAATTAGAAACATTTGTGATAAAATCAAAGATTTACATTGAAAACATTTCTGATAAAATAGAGGAAGTTTATAGAAAGACATATTGCAATTGAAGATTATCATGAAAAATAATGTAGATAAAATGGTAGACATAAAAATTACTAAACTAATTAAAAGGGGGGATTTTAAACATTTTCTGATAAAACTGAAGATTTACATGAGAAATATTTTGTTAGTCTATGTCTTTTTATTGGGGAGTTGAGACCATTGTTGTTAAGAGATATTAGGGAATAGTGATTGCTTCCTGTTATTTTTGATGTTATTTTTATGTTTGTGTGTGTATATCTTTTGGGTTTGTTGGAAGAAAATTACTTTCTTGCTTTTTCTAGGGTGTGGTTTCCCTCCTTGTGTTGGCATTTTCCATCAGTTATCCCTTGTAGAGCTGGATTTGTGGACAGATAATGTATAAATTTGGTTTTATCATGGAATATCTTGGTTTCTCCATCTATGGTAATTGAGAGTTTTGCAGGGTATAGAAGCCTGGGCTGGCATTTGTGTTCTCTTAGGGTCTGTATGAGATTTGCCCAGAATCTTCTAATTTTCATTGTCTCTGGTGAGAAATCCAGTGTAATTCTGATAGGTCTGCCTTTATAAGTTACTTGCCCCTTTTCCCTTATTGCTTTTAGTATTTTCTTTGTTTAGTGCATTTGGTGTTTTAATTATATGCCAGGAGGACTTTTTGTTCTGGTCCAGTCTGTCTGGTGTTCTATAGGCTTCTTGTATATTTGTGGGCATCTCTTTCTTTAGGTTAGGGAAGTTTTCTTCTAATGTTTTGCTGAAGATATTTTCTGGCCCTTTAAGTTGTAAATCTTCACTCTCTTCTATACCTATAATTCTTAGGTTTGGTCTTCTCATTGTGTCTTGGATTTCCTGGATGTTTTGGGTTACAAGCTTTATTCATTTTGCATTTTCTTTGACTGTTGAGTCAATGTTTTCTATGTTATCTTCAGCACCTGAGGTTCTTTCTTCTATCTCTTGTATTCTGTTGTTGATGCTTGCATCTATGACTCCTGACTTCTTTCCTAGGTTTTCTACATCCAGAGATGTTTCCCTTTGTAATTTCTTTATTGTTTCTAGTTCCATTTTTATATCCTGGATAGTTTTGTTCAATTCCTTCACCTGTTTGGTTGTACTTACCTGTAATTCTTTAAGGGCTTCTACCTGTTTATGCTCGTTCTTCTGTATTTTTTAAGGGCATTATTTATGTCCTTGTATCCATCTATCAGCATCATGAGCTGTGATTTTTAATCTAAATTTTGCTTTTCCTGTGTGTTGCGGTATACAGGACTTACTGTTGTGGGAGAATTGGCTTCAGATGGTACCATGTTGCCTTGATTTCTGTTGGCAACATTCCTAAATTGTGTTTTGCCATCTGATTATCTCTGGTGTTTGTTGGTCCTGCTTTCTCTTGCCAGTGCTTGTCCCTCCTGTGGGCCTGCAAGCCTGTCTCAGAATGCCTGGATGACCATCTCTCCCCTGGCACAAAGTACTGTGGCACTGCCCAGCTCCTAGGTGCAGGTGTAGCCTCGATGAACCCTGTCCTAGATGCTCTGCCACCCCTGTGTTCCCTGTGCTCCTTGCTGTACTTGCCTGTTCAGTCGTTGAAGAGAAAATTCTCCTTTATTTCTTTAAGGGAGTATTTATGTCCTTTGTAAAGTCCTCTATCATCATCATGAGTAGTGATTTTAAATATGAATCTTGCTTTTCCAGTGATGATATATCCAGGATTGCTCTAGTGGAAGAATTGGGTTCTGATGATGCCAAGTAACCTTAGTTTCTGTTGCTTTTATTCTTATGCTTGCCTCCTGTCATCTGGTTATCTCTAGTGCTACCTGACTTCACTATATTTGACTGGATCCTGTCCTTCCTGTGATCCTGATTGTGACAGAACTCAAAGTCAAGCTGTCTTTCTGATCCTATGGTTCTGGGATCCTGGGATCCTGAGATCCTAGGTGTGTCTAAGCTCCTGGGAGTCAAGCTGCCTCTGGAACCCTGAGATCCTGGTGTGACCAGGCTTCTGTTTGTGATCCTTTGATCCTGTGATTCTGGGCAGGTTAGAGGACCTGGAGGTAGAGCTTCCTCTGGATGTTGTGGGACTGGTTGCAGAGTTTGTGCCCAAGGCCTGCTGAGGGCCCTGGCCCAAACAGATTGGAAGGATTCTGTGCCACTGGTCTGGCAGAGTTCCTGTGTGCGTGGATCCCACTGGTCCCAGTTGCTCCTGGTGTTGGGACATATGATGTGTCCTCCTCACCTCTGATCCTAACATTCTGGTTGTATTAGAGCACCTGGCAGTGGAGCTTTCTCTGGGTATTGTCTATATTTACTTTTCTACAAAGGGCAAACAATAACACATATAGAAAACCTTTAAGAAAGCCTAAGAAAACCTATAAAGTTTGAGTGCACTTGCTTTATAATAAATGGTAATCACATATAGACCTTGTTGAGGTTTGAAATTAGTGCCTTTAAATGTACTTCCTGAGGACCCCTCACAGGCTTACATTTAAGAAAGTGAATGTTCAACACACAACACAATAGGAAGGAAGGGAATCTTCATAATAAATTTAGGACATGTCGGAGAAGGGACATGCCCTGTTCAAGCATATAGACGCTCAGGCTTAAGCCTGGGCCACATGAGACATCAGCACACACAATTCCACAAGACATTACAGCACAGGATAACTGGGATGCAGCTGTAGTTCTAGTTTCTCAGCTGGTATGAAGATTTACTCTGTCATAATAGGCTCTTTGATCTTCTCATGTCTCCATAATCTCTCTGTCTTTCTGTACAGCTGTTGAAGCTGCCATTATACACATATTCCTCTGGTTCACTTGCTGCTATCTCTGTAGTGACTGTTTCTGTTCTGACAGCTTCTCTCTGGAGTTCTGTAAAACCTAAAGATTCTGTGGATCTGCCATCCTGTGGTTGACTTGCTGCTGTCACACACATTGCCCAAATGAATGTCTCTATTTAGTGTGGGTTCATGTGATCTGATCCCAAAGCAAGGACATGCTTCTTGGCACATTTTTCTCTGTTAATTACATTTCTTATTGTGCTGACAGAATATCCAAGAAGTAACTTACAGAAAGGTTGATATGGGGTCCTGGTCTGAGCACATATAACACATCTTATGTCTGGAAGCATTGTAATGCTACACTCCTGAGTGGTTAGAAATTATTTCATCCTCCTCTATCTTCTGACTAATTTATGAGGAATTTGTTTCGTCTTTATGTCTTTAGTGGAATTCTCCAATGAGGTCTCTTCGATTTGAACTATTTTTGGTGGTAGGCATTTTATTATTATACACTAGTGCTGGAAAGGATCAAAGCATCAGTGTAGGGGAATACCAGAACAGGGAAGTAGGAAGGGGTGGATGAGGGAGCAGGGGGAGGGAAAAGGGCATGTGGGACCTTAGGGGAGTGGGGAAACAAAAAAAGGGAAATGAAATGTAAATATAGAATATATCCAATAAAAAAAACTGAAAAAAATAAAATAAAGAAAAATAATGAGCCTTCCAGGTGATAAATCATTCAATTACATGGAGATTAGTAAGAAAAACTCTTTAGTAATGGTACATGACTGTTTCTGGCTCATGAAAAAAAGCAATGAACAGAAACTTCTCTTGGCTTATATATTTTCATAGACCTCAGTTATGCTTTGAGCAACTGCACAAGTCTTAGGGACTGAAATTCCAAGTTTACTTATTGGACAATTGGGAAGATATACAATTCAAAATACTGTCATAATTATCTGGAGATTGAGCAGGCTGAATTTCACAGGCAACGTTAAGCAAGGCTATCCTTCCTGCCTGGGAGAATGATGCTCTTCCTGCTAAGACAACTGGGAATCCTTCAGCTAAATTCCACTTTGTGTGACTTCATATTTCTTAACCAGGTTCTCCAGACTCTTTATAGCAGTGTGTTACTATCCTCTGGTTCTCCTGTATTGCTTTACATTTAAGGCTTACTCAAATGCCCTACTCATCTGTCTTGGTGGTATGGGACCTGGGCTTTGTGTAGCCTAGGCTGGCATCAGAGTTGCTTTGGAGCCAAGGAGGACTTTGAACTCTCATCTTTTTGCATGCACTTCCCACAGATGCCTTGCATTGGATTTCTTGCTTCTAAAAATTCTGCTCTATGGCCTCCAGAGAGATCCAGTGACTCCAGAAACAAGAGGAAGAGAGGACAAAGCTTGAAAAGAGCCATGAGCTAAAAGATGGAAGACTGCAGCTACTTTTCCTGGCCTGCTGTCAAGAACAGGTTTCAATGGCTTCTTTCAGAAGCACATTTCTCAATCTTGGGCAGATCAGTGCCAGTGCATCAGTACCTGTGTGAAATGGCCTTGTTTGGATCAAGAGTTGTGAATATCTTACGTGGAAGTCATGGACTGAGATGTGTGCATCTAAGGAAAGCACACATCAGGGGCTCATGAGAAGGTCTCTGTCCCTTTCTTCCTCACACATGGTCTCTGTTTCATATTTTTCCAGCAACTATCATTTAATAGTGACCTCACCCATAACCTGGGAATGAACACACACAGGAAAAAGACAATACATTTTAATTTCTTTATAGGAACCCACTAAGATCTGCAGCAGAACAAGGGGATAATCCATGCACACAGGATGCAGTAAATAAAAAAAAACCCAAAAATAATAAATATTTTAAAGGGTCTAAATTCACACCAAAATAGTAGAAGTGTTATAGATTTTTTTGCACCAAATCCGGATTTCTACTTAGTCTTTGATCATTTGGTTCCCAGATAGAGACACAAGTTTTATTATTTACAATAAGCCTTATACAGCACAAGAGCTGGGCCAGTATATACACTTTATGCTATTAAAATCTGCTTCCTATCCATAACTCCAAATTATTACTTACTATGTTTCATCTGGGCTGGTCTTAACTCCAGTTGGCAAGCCCTCAGGGCCATGTTTTCATGAACTCACTTAACCCATACCTTCTTCCCTCCCGCTTCACCTTCTTCTCTCTTGCTTGTGTTTTCCATCTGACCTGCTAGCCTGTGAACCCTGAACTCCATCTCTATCTCTTCTGCCCAGCTATTGACTTTTGGCATTTTTATTTACCAATCAAAATAACTTGGGGGCAAGGTCACAGAGTCACTTGAGTCTGTGTGTGTGTGTGTGTGTGTGTGTGTGTGTGTGTGTGTATGGATCTGGTGGCCTGCACTTAGCATTACAATACAAGCAAAAGACCAAAGCTCAAAAAAGAAGTAAGATTGAAAAAAACCAGCTGTGGCAATGGATCTGATTCCTGGACTTGGGACATGAAGGCAGGAGATTCAGAAAGTCAGTTAGACTTGAACACATGGTAAATTCAAGGCCATCCTAGGATACATAAGATTCAGTGAAAAGAAAGAAATAGAAAAAAATATGAAACTTGACACTTTGAAAAAAATAAGTTAGATGACTCTAAGAAAGTGTGGAAAGAGTGAATCTAACATGCAAATGAAGGATAGAAGACTTTCAATCAAATCCTTTTATAAACATAAAAAAGAAATTATGCAGGCATTAGGTGTATAAGTGGTATATAAATTTACTTTAAATTTATTTTTCAACTATTTTATAAATATGGGTGTTTTGCCTGCAGGTTTATCACTATATCATACTCTTAATTTCTAATCAAATTAAAATAGTCCCCATTGAATATTATGCCACTGAAGAGAAGGAAAAGTCAGTTCAGTTAGAGACACTGGCTTCCACACTGTGATGGAGCCATTTAAGAGTATGAGGGAATCAGCATAAACCCTGGAACTCTCTCTCTCTCTCTCTCTCTCTCTCTCTCTCTCTCTCTCTCTCTCTCTGTCTCTCTCTGTCTCTCTGTCTCTCTCTCTGTCTCTCTCTCTCCTCTTCCTTAGCTCTTCTTTTTTCTTTTTTCTATATTCTTTGTTTACATTCCAAAGTCTTTCCCTTTTCCAGTCCCCCCTTACCATATGTCCCATAAGTCCTCTTCCCCCCCCCATTCCCCAATCACCCTCCCCTCCCCATCATTTCTCTGTTCTGGTACTCTCCTACAAAACCGGATTTAGTCTTTTTCGGACCAGGGTCCTCTCCATCCCTTTTCTTGGGAATCTTTTGCTTAGCTAATTGTGTCTTGAGTATTCAGAGCTTCTGGGCTCATTAATATCCACTTATCAGTGATTGCAATTCATGTGTATTCTTTTGTGATTGGGTTGACTCACTTAGGATGATATTTTCCAGATCCAACCATTTGCTTACAAATTGCATGAATTCATTATTTTTAATTGCTGAGTAGTATTCCATTGTATAAATATACCACATTTTCTGTATCCATTCCTTCTTTGAGGGACATCTGGGTTCTTTCCAGCTTCTGGTTATTATAAATAAGGCTGCTATGAACATAGTGGAGCATGTGTCTTTATTGCATGCAGGGGAATCTTCTGGGTATATGCCCAGGAGTGATATGACAGGGTCCTCTGGAAGTGTCATGCCCAATTTTCTGAGGAACCACCATACCGATTTCCAGAGCGGTTGTACCATCTTGCAATCCCACCAACAATGGAGGAGTTATCCCCTTTCTCCACATCCATGCCAGCACCTGTTGTCTCTTGAGTTTTTAATCTTAGCCATTCTGACTGGTGTGAGATGAAATCTCAGGGTTGTTTTGATTTGCATTTCCCTGATGACTAATGAGGTTGAACATCTCTTATGGTGCTTCTCAGCCATCTGAATTTCTTCTGGTGAAAATTCCTTGTTTAGCTCTGTATCACATTTTTAATAGGGTTATTTGGTTCTTTGGGGTCTAACTTCTTGAGTTCTTTGTATATATTGGATATTAGCCCCTTGTTGGATGTGGGGTTGGTGAAGATCTTTTCCCAATTTGTTGGTTGCTGTTTTGTCTTTCTGACAGTGTCTTTTGCTTTACAGAAACTTTGTAATTTTAAGAGGTCCCATTTGCCTATTCTTGATCTTAGAGCATAAGCTATTGGTGTTCTGTTCAGAAACTTTCCCCCTGTGCCCATGTCCTCCAGGGTCTTCCCCAGTTTCTTTTCTATTAGTTTCAGTGTGTCTGGCTTTATGTGGAGGTCCTTGATCCAGTTGGAGTTGATCTTAGTGCAAGGAGATAAGAGTGGGTCAATTCGCATTCTTCTGCATGTTGACCTCCAATTGAACCAGCACCATTTGTTGAAAAGGCTATCTTTTTTCCACTGGATGGTTGTAGCTCCTTTATCAAAGATCAAGTGACCATAACTCTGTGGGTTCTTTTCTGGATCTTCAATTCTATTCTATTGATCTACTTGCCTGTCGCTGTACCAATACCATGCAGTTTTTAACACAATTACTCTGTAGTACTGCTTGAGGTCGGGGATATTGATTCCCCCAGAAGTCCTTTTATTGTTGAAAATAGTTTTAGCTATTTTGGGTTTTTTGTTACTCCATATGAATTTGAGAATTTCTCGTTCTAGAAGGGACATTGCTCAACTCATTCTATGAAGCCACAACTATGCTGATACCAAAACCACACAAAGATACAACAAAGAAAGAGAACTACAGGTCAATTTCCATTATGAATATCGATGCAAAAATACTAAATAAAATTCTTGCCAACTGAATCCAAGAGCACATTAAAACAATCATTCACCATGATCAAGTTGGCTTCATCCCAGGGATACAGGGATGGTTCAATATACGGAAATCCATCAATGTAATCCACTACATAAACAAACTAAAATAAAAAAAACCACATGGTCATCTCATTAGATGCTGAAAAAGCATTTGACAAAATTCAGCATCCTTTCATGTTAAAAGTCCTGGAAAGAACAGGAATTCAAGGCCCATACCTAAGCATAGTAAAAGCAATCTACAGCAAACCAGTAGTCAACATCAAAATAAATGGAGAGAAACTTGAAGCAATCACATTAAAATCAAGGACTAGATAAGGTTGCCCTTTCTCTCCATATCTTTTCAATATAGTACTTGAAGTTCTAGCGAGGGCAATTAGACAACATAAGGAAGTCAAAGGGATACAAATTGGAAAGGAAGAAGTCAAACTATCATTATTTGCAGATGATATGATAGTATTTGTAAGTGACCCAAAAAAACTCCACCAGAGAATTCCTACAACTTATAAACAATTTCAGCAAAGTGGCTGGTTATAAAATCAACTCAATCAAATCAGTAGCCTTCCTGACTCAAAGGACAAGCAGGCTGAGAAAGAAGTTAGGGAAATACCACCCTTCACAATAGCAGCAAACAATGTAAAGTATCTTGTTGTGACTCTAACCAAACAAGTGAAAGATCTGTATGACAGGAACTTCAAGTCCTTGAAGAAAGAAATCGAAGAAGACCTCAGGAAATGGAAAAATATTTCATGCTCTTGGATTGGCAGGATCAATATTGTAAAAATGGCCATCTTGCCAAAAGCAGTATACAGATTCCTTAGCTCTTCTTTAAGGATTAATCAAGAATGGAAGAAAGAGCACAGAGAGAAATACCTTAACATTTTCATATCACCCTTGGGACTTCACAAATAGTGACAACTTGCTTACCCTCTGTAACTGAAAAAAATATTTGAGGGCTGGATACTTTATATAGAAAAGAGATATTCATTTCTCTGCCAGTACTGGAAGCTAGAAAACCCATGTGTGGGCAGTTCAGTATCTGGTGAAAATGCATTGGTTACATTATATCATGTGAGGATGGTTCACAGTGACAGAGAGATAAGTTGCAGGGTGTGACCAGGAGAGAGGAACCAAACTTTTTTGAGGTATCTAGCTTTCTTTAGAAATCATGTTCACAAAGGAAACTTCCCACAACAGCCAACAAACAAACAAACAAACAAACAAACAAACAAACAAAAAACCCCACACACAGCCTCAAGTGGCAGAAGCTATTCTGGAACATCTGAGAACAGTGCATGAGTATTCTGAGAATGAAGCTCCCTGTGGCAAGGCCCTTAGGTGATCCCAGTCCACTTGTTAAAACCTGTGGAAATGATCCTGCTCCTCTCTAGAGAGCGCATGCACTTGGATTCCCCTGACTTTCACTGTATGGTAATTTTTAGTTTTGCTTTACCAGTGTGATTGTGTCTTGAGTTTATTGAAAAACAATCAAACAAACAAAACCCCAAAAAACACCTTCTTTGATGATTTTTCATTGATGAGGAACCTGAATTTTTTTTCTTGGAACACTAAATGTGGCTCGCGTAGCTCATCCTGGCTGCCTCTGCACTCATTTCAAGTAAGCAGGAGAAAATCCCTAAGGTTAATAATTGATTTTTGCTTACTTCCTTGTTTAGAGAAGAGATGACTACATTTCAGAAATCTAGCAGATGTTTTAAGAGATGGTATTAAAAAATTATAGGAACATATAAGGAAAAGATAAAGGGTATTAAAGGTCAGACATCTCTCCAGTGCCAAAAGTTGACAAAGATATCTCAATCTCCCATTCCCTCTGAAGGCAAAAGTACAAGTAGAAACTGCCAAGAAGAATAGAAAGTTGGTACTAACAGTTAAGAGTTAGGTATAAATCATTACCATTCTGAGAATGTATAAGGAATAGGGCCATAATAGCCGCTCATATGAAAGTGATATGTAGGCCATAAAACTTCGACTTATGCCTGAATAACCTTAGTTTAGGTACAGTATCATACCCTATACTTACTACAAAATATTAAAGTATTATACCGCTAAAGACTCACAATAGAGCTTGCGTATCTTTCACTTATGTAACTGCATGCTTGCAGCCAGCCTGGGAACAGCTCAAATAGGATGTGCTTACCTAGATATAATCATTTGGCTTGTAATATAAAATTAATGCTTAGATACAAAGTAAACATTAATTTATCCTTAGATATGGAGTAAAGGTTAGTAAATGATGACAAAGGAATGGAGAAGAGAAACAGATACTAAAATGGGCAAATGTTAAAGAGTCTTGTAATACAATTAAACAAAATGAAAAAGACCAGAAGTAAAAACAAAACAAAACAAAACAAAACAAAACAAAACAACAACAACAACAACAAAAACATTGGATATTAGCCTCTTATCAGATGTAGGATTGGTAAAGATCTTTTCCTAATCTGTTGGTTGCCATTTTGTCTTATTGACAGTGTCCTTTGCCTTATAGAAGCTTTGCAATTTTATGAGGTTCCCATTTGCCAATTCTTGATCTTAGAGCATAAGCTGTTGGTGTTCTATTCAGGAAATTTTCTCTTGTGCCCATGTGCTCCAGATTCTTCCCCAATTTCTCTTCTATTAGATTCAGTTTATCTGGCTTTATGTGAAAGTCCTTGATCCACTTGGACTTGGGCTTTGTACAGGGAGATAAGAATGGATCAATTTGCATCCTTCTACATGTTGGCTGCCAGTTGACCCAGCACCATTTGTTGAAAATTCTGTTTTTCCCCCACTGGATGGTTTTAGCTCCTTTGTCAAAGATCAAGTGACCATAGATATGAGGGTTCATTTCTGGGTCTTCAATTCTATTCCATTGATCTACCTGCCTGTCCCTGTACCAATACCATGCAGTTTTTTTTAATCACTATTGCTCTGTACTATAGCTTGATGTCAGGGATGTTGATTGTGCCAGAGTTCTTTTATTGTTGAGAATAGTTTTCACTATCCCAGGTTTATTGTTATTCCAGATAAGAAGTTAGACTCCAGAGAACCAAATAACCCTACTAAAATGGGGTACAAAGCTAAACAAAGAATTCTTAATTGAGGAATATCAGATGGCTGAGAAACACCTAAAGAAATGTTCAACATCCTTAATCATCAAGAAAATGCAAATCAAAACAACTCTGAGATTATACCTCACAACAGTCTGAATGGCCAATATCAAAAACTCAGAGGACAGCAAATGCTTGAGAGGATGTGGATAAAGAGGAACACTTGTCTTTTGCTGGTGGGATTGCAAGCTGGTAAAACCACTCTGGAAATCACTTTGGTGGTTCCTCAGAAGACTGGACATAGCACTACCCGACGACCCAACTATACCACTCCTGGGCATATACCCAGAAGATGCTCAAACATGTAATAAGGACACATACTCCATTATGTTCATACCATCCTTATTTATAATAACCAGAAGCTGGAAAGAAAGCAGATGTTCCTCAACAGAGGAATGGATACAGAAAATGTGGTACATTTACACAATGGAGTACTACTCAGCTATTAAAAATAATGAATTCATGAAATTCTTAGGCAAATGGGTAGAGCTAGAAACTATCATCCTGAGTGAGGTAACCCAATCACAAAAGAACATACATGGTATGCAATTGCTGATAAGTGGATATTAGCTCAAAAGCTCAGAATACCCAAGATACAGCTCACAGACTACATGAACCTCAAGATGAAAGAAGACCAAAGTGTGGATACTTTGATCATTATTGGAAAGTAGATCAAAATACCCATGTCTCACAGCCATCCAATAGAATGAGATTAGGGTCCCCAGTGGAGCAACTAGAGAGAGGACCCAAGGAGCTAAAGAGTTTTGCAGTTCTGCAGGAGAAACAATAATATGTACCAACCAATACCCTCAGAGCTCCCAGGGACTAAACCACCAACCAAAGAGTATACATGAGGGATACTTGGCTCCAGCTACTTATGTAGCAGAATATGACCATTTCAGACATCAATGAGAGGAGAGGCCATTGGTTCTATGAAGGCTCAATTCCCCAGAATAGGGGAATGCAAGTCAGGAAATTGTGGAGGGAGAGGTGCGGAAGGAGGTAAGCAGGGCGAGGGAGGACAGGATAGGGTCTTTTTGGTGGGGTAACTTGGAAAGGGGTTAACATTTGAAATGTAAATAAAGAAAATATCTAATAAAAATTAAAAATTACTAAAAATAATTTGTTAAGTATTATATAATATATAAAATATTAAAAAGGCATAGTCTGATCCAAAAATACAGAAACTGATGGTGATAGTTTCTGATGGCAACAACAATAAGTATGTTGGATTTATTTATTTTAAAAAGAAAGAAAGAAAGAAAGAAAGAAAGAAGAAAGGAAGGAAGGAAGGAAAGAAGAAAGAAGTGAACCTGCTGTGCTTGAATGCTTTGGATGGCCCACATACTCAGTGGCACTTGCTTGAACATCAGCTGATGGTCATTCTCATTTTCCCCAACAGCAAACTTCCATCCTGCAATGCAGAATCCGACTGTAATTGGACTCCAGCACTCACGGAAAGGTTTGGTCTGTCTTTCAAATGTTATCGTCCTCCCATAATGGCTGCACCTCTTGAAGGTCCCTCCCTTCAATATCAGCACATTGAGGCTAAGCGCATAGCATATGACCTTGGGAGTCCTTTTCCCACCACATCGCAGACAGCATCCTCTCCATTCATGGTTGTGGTCAGGAAGGGTTGGACTTCAGCATGTAACCTAAGAAGCTATTAGAAATTAATATGTCGAGGTGTGGGCCAGGAGCGAGAGTCGGGGCAGATCACTGGAACACCTCCAAGGTGCGCCTGAGAGCTGCGTGCCCCGCGGTTCTCCCAGGCCCCTACACTGAAGGTCTCCAGAGTCACCAGCAGAGAGGAGCAGGTAACCAGGCCTAATCGGTGCCTGCCATTGCTCGGGCGGGAAACTGCCAGGTGTGGGCTAGGAGCGAGAGTCGGGTGGATCGCCAGAACATCTCCACGGCGCGGCTGAGAGCTGCGTGCTCCGCGGGTCTCCCAGGCCCCTACACTGAAGGTCTCCAGCTTGCTCCCGAGTCACCAGCAGATAGGAGCAGGTAACCAGGCCTAATTGGGGCCTGCCATTGCTCGGGCAGGAAACTGCCAGGCGTGGGCCAGGAGCGAGAGTCAGGGCAGATCACGGGAACACCTCCAAGGCGCTGCTGAGAACTGTGTGCCCTGTGGTTCTCCCAGGCCCCTACACCGAAGGTCTCCAGCTTGCTCCTGAGTCAAAGGCAGAGAGACTAGTAGAGAGGGCCAGAGACGCAGACTTAATTTGCTACTACCATCACTCGGGTGGAATTCTGCCAGGCTCTTGCCAGTGGCCAGAGCCTGGGTGGACCAGCGGGACATCTCCACGGCCACAGGGCCTTGTACCATCTCGGTTGGGAACCGACTACTCTGAGGTCCTCTTACTACTCTCCGCAGTGGTCTCCATCTTGCCGCCTGGTCATCAGTAAAGAACCAGCAGGAAGGCCCAGCCTAACTAGAGGTTTAAACACCAGTCAGTGACAAGGTCAATTACCACCAGAGATAACCAGATGGCAAAAGGCAAACGTAGGAACATTGCTAACAGAAATCAAGGCAGCATGCCAGCATCCGAACCCAGCTCACCAACAACAAGAAGTCCTGGATCCCCCAGCACACCAGAAAAAGAAGATTGGATCTAAAAATCACTGGTCAAGATGCTGATAGCCGAACACATGGATAAATCCCTTAAAGAAATACAGGAGAAAATGGATCAAAAGGTAGAGGCCCTTACAAGGCAAATGCAAAAAATACTTAAAGAAATTCAGGAGAAAATGGAACAAAAAATGGAAGCCAATAAGGAGGAAACACAAAAATCACTTAAGGAAATACAAAAATCTCTTAAAGAAACACAAGAGAACGTGGGCCAACAAGTAGAAGTAATAAAAGAGGAAACACAGAAATCCCTTAAAGAATTACATGAAAACACAAACAAGCAAATGAAACATCTGAGCAAAAACATCCAGGATCTAAAAACAGAAGTAGAAACAACTAAGAGATCACAAAGGGAGACAACTCTGGAAATAGAAAACCTTGGGAAGAAATCAAGGGCCATAGATGCAAATATCACCAATAGAATACAAGAGATAGAAGAAAGAATATCAGATGTTGAAGATACCATAGGAACCATTGATTCAACAGTCAAAGAAAATGCTAAATGCAAAAAACTTGTAACCCAAAACATCCAGGAAATTCAAGACCCAATGAGAAGACCAAACCTAAGGATTATAGATATTGATGAGAGTGAAGATTTACAATTTAAAGGGCCAGCAAATATCTTCTACAAAATTATGGAAGAAAACTTCCCCAACCTAAAGAGAGAGATGCTCATGATTATACAAGAAGCCTACAGAACTCCAAACAGACTGGACCAGAACAGAAATACCTCCCATCACATAATAATCAAAACCCCAAATGTACTAAATAAAGAAAGAGTATTAAGGGCAGTAAGAGAAAAAGGCCAAGTAACATATAAAGGAAGACCTATTAGAATTACAGCAGACTTCTCACCTGAGACCATGAAAGCTAGAAGATCCTGGGAAGATATCATGCAGACTCTAAGAGAACACAAATTTCAGCCAAAACTACTATACCCAGCAAAACTCTCAATCACCATAGATGGAGAAACCAAGGTATTCCATTACAAAACCAAATTTGTGCAATATATTTCCACAAACCCAGCCCTACAAAGGATAATAGGGGGAAAACACCAACACAAGGAGGGAACTACACCCGGGAAGAAGCAAGATAGAATCCTCCTCTCATCAAATCCAAAAGAAGATAACCTCTCAAATATAAAAAATAATTTCAAAAATGTCGAGAGGTAATAATTACTATTCCTTAATATCTCTTAACATCAATGGACTCAATTCCCCAATAAAATGACATAGACTAACAGACTGGATATGGAAACAGGACCCTACATTTTGTTGTATACAGGAAACACATCTCAATGTCAAAGACAAACATTACTTTAGAGTAAAAGGCTGGAAGACAATTTTACAAGCAAATGGTCTCAGGAAACAAGCCGGAGTAGCCATTCTAATATCGGATAAAATTGACTTTCAACCTAAAATCATCAAAAGAGACCCGGAAGGTCACTTCTTGCTGGTCAAAGGAAAAATCCACCAAGAAGAACTCTCAATACTGAACATCTATGCTCCAAATGCAAGGGCACCATCATTCGTAAATGAAACTTTATTAAAGCTTAAAGCACACATTGCACCTAACACAATAATTGTGGGCGACTTCAACACCCCACTCTCTTCAATGGACCAATCAGGAAAGCAGAAACTAAATAGGGACACAGTGAAACTAATTGAAACTTTGGACCAATTGGACTTAACAGATATACACAGAACATTTCATCCAAAAGCAAAAGAATATACATTTTTCTCAGCACTTCATGGTACCTTCTCCAAAATTGATCATATAATTGGTCACAAGACAGATGTCAACAAATACAAGATCGAACTACTCCCATGCCTCCTATCAGATCACTATGGAGTAAGAGTGGTTTTCAATAGCAACAAAAATGACAGAAAGCCTACATACACATGGAAACTGAACAATACTCTACTCAATGACACCTTAGTCAAGGAAGAAATAAAGAAAGAAATCAAAGACTTTTTAGAATTTAATGAAAATGAAGCTACAACCTACCAAAATCTATGGGACACAATGAAAGCAGTGCTAAGAGGAAAACTCATAGCCCTGAGTGCCTCCAAAAAGAAACTGGAGAAAGCATACACTAGCGGCTTAACAGCACACCTGAAAGCCCTGGAACAAAAGGAATCTAATTCTCCCAGGAGGAGTAGAAGACAGGAAACCATCAAACTAAGGGCCGAAATCAATCAAGTAGAAATGAAGAGAACTATACAAAGAATCAACAAAACCAAGAGCTGGTTCTTTGAGAAAATCAACAAGATAGATAAACCCTTAGCCAGACTAACCAAAGGGCACAGAGACAGTATCCAAATTAACAAAATTAGAAATGAAAATGGGGATATAACAACAGAAACTGAGGAAATTCAAAAAATCACCAGATCCTACTACAAAAGTCTGTACTCAACACAACTGGAGAATCTGGAGGAAATGGACAATTTCCTAGACAGATACCAAATACCAAAATTAAATCAGGATCAATTAGATCAGCTAAACAGCCCTATAACCCCTAGAGAAATAGAAGTGGTTATAGAGTCTCCCAACCAAAAAAAGTACGGAATCAGATGGTTTTAGTGCAGAATTCTACCAGACCTTCAAAGAAGATCTAACACCAATACTCCTCAAACTATTCCACAAAATAGAAACAGAAGGAACACTGCCCAAGTCATTCTACGAAGCCACAAATACACTGATACAAAACCACACAAAGATCCTACAATGAAAGAGAACTACAGGCCAATTTCCCTTATGAATATTGATGCAAAAATACTAAATAAAATTCTTGCCAACCGAATCCAAGAGCACATCAAAACAATCATTCATCATGATCAAGTAGGCTTCATCCCAGGGATGCAGGGATGGTTCAATATACGGAAATCCATCAATGTAATCCATTACATAAACAAACTAAAAGAAAAAAACCACATGGTCATCTCATTAGATGCTGAAAAAGCATTTGACAAAATTCAGCATCATTTCATGCTAAAAGTCCTGGAAAGATCAGGAATTCAAGGCCCATCCCTAAATATAGTAAAAGCAATCTACAGCAAACCAGTAGCCAACATCAAAATAAATGGAGAGAAACTTGAAGCAATCCCACTAAAATCAGGGACTAGACAAGGCTGCCCTTTCTCTCCATATCTTTTCAGTATAGTACTTGAAGTTCTAGGGAGCAATTAGACAACATAAGGAAGTCAAAGTGATACAAATTGGAAAGGAAGAAGTCAAACTTTAACTTTTTGCAGATGTAATGATAGTATATGTAAGTGACCCAAAAAACTCCACCAGAGAACTTCTACAGCTGATAAACAACTTCAGCAAAGTGGCTGGTTATAAGATCAACTCAAGCAAATCAGTAGCCTTCCTGTACTCAAAGGACAAGCAGGCTGAGAAAGAAGTTAGGGAAATAACACCCTTCACAATAGCCACAAACAATATAAAGTATCTTGGCGTGACTCTAACCAAACAAGTGAAAGATCTCTATGACAGGAACTTCAAGTCCTTGAAGAAAGAAATCAAAGAAGATCTCAAGAAATGGAAAAATATTTCATGCTCTTGGATTGGGATGATCAATATAGTAAAAATGGCCATCTTGCCCAAAGCAATCTACAGATTCAATGTAATCCCCATCAAAATCCCAAATTAATTCTTCATAGATCTAGAAAGAGCAATTCTGAAATTGATCTGGAATAACAAAAAACCCCAGGATAGCTAAAACTATTCTCAACAATAAAAGGACTTCTGGGAGAATTAATATCCCTGACCTCAAGCAGTATTACAGAGCAATTGTGTTAAAAACTGCATGGTATTGGTACAGCGACAGGCAAGTAGATCAATAGAATAGAATTGAAGATCCAGAAAAGAACCCACAGACTTATGGTCACTTGAACTTTGATAAATGAGCTACAACCATCCTGTGCCACAAAGATAGCCTTTTCAACAAATGGTGCTGGTTCAATTGGAGGTCAACATGCAGAAGAATGCGAATTGACCCACTCTTATCTCCTTGTACTAAGATCAACTCCAAGTGGGTCAAGGACCTCCACAAATCCTGACACACTGAAACTAATAGGAAAGAACCTGGGGAAGATCCTGGAGGACATTGGTACAGGGGGAAAGTTTCTGAACAGAACACCAATAGCTTATGCTCCAAGATCAAGAATTGGCAAATGGGACCTCATAAAATTACATGGCTTCTGTAAGGCAAAGGGTACAGTCAGAAGGACAAAACAGCCATCAACAATTTGGGAAAAGATCTTCACCAACCCTACATCCGACAGGGGGCTAATATCCAATATATACAAAGAACTCAACAAGTTAGACCCCAAAGAACCAAATAACCCTATCAAAAAATGGGGTACAGAGCTAAACAAAGAATTTTCACCAGAAGAAATTCGGATGGCCGAGAAACACCTTAAGAGATGTTCAACATCATTAGTCATCAGGGAAATGCAATTCAAAATATCCCTGAGATTCCACCTCACACCAGTCAGAATGGCTAAGATTAAAAACTAAAGAGACAACAGGTGCTTGTGTGGATATGGAGAAAAGGGAACACTCCTACACTGTTGGTGGGACTGCAAGATGGTACAACCGCTCTGGAAATCAGTATGGCGGTTCCTCAGAAAATTGGGCATGACACTTCCAGAGGACCCTGTCATACCACTCCTGGGCATATACCCAGAGGATTCCCCTGCATACAATAAAAACACATGCTCCACTATGTTCATAGCAGTCTTATTTATAATAGCCAGAAGCTGGAAGGAGCCCAGATGTCCCTCAAAGAAGGAATGGATACAGAAAATGTGGTATATTTATACAATGGAATACTACTCAGCAATTAAAAATAATGAATTCATGCAATTTGTAGGCAAATGGTTGGATCTGGAAAATATCATCCTGAGTGAGTTAACCCAATCACAAGAGAATACACATGAAATGCAATCACTGATAAGTGGATATTAATGAGCCCAGAAACTCTGAATATTCAAGGTACAATTAGCAAGTCAAAAGATTCCCAAGAAGAAGGAAGGAGAGGACCCTGGTCCTGAAAAGACTGGATCCAGTTTTGTAGGAGAGTACCAGAATAGAGCAGAGAAATGGTGGAGTGGTGATTGGGGAAAAGGCGGGGGGGGGGTGGGGGTGGGGTGGAAGAGGACATATGGGACATATGGTGAGGGGGGAATGGGGAAAGGGGAAAGCCTTCGGAATATAAACAAAGAATATAGAAAATAAAAAAAAGAAAAATTAAAAAAAATTTAAAAAAAGAAAATCCCAGTTGTATATGAAAATGTCTCCACTTCCTCTTTCAATTATATTCTAAATGTATTTGTATGCCTATCATTGTATCTGAGTTTTTTTCAAAAAACTCTTCAATTTTATAAATTATCTTATGTTATTCTGAATTTTAGTCATTGATATGTTACAGCAAAATCATCAATCTTAAACAAACATGTCTCCACTTTGTTTTTCGATTACATTCTAATTGTATTTGTATGCCTACTATTGTATCTGTGAAAATTGCCACAAAAATTTCAATTTTTAAATTTTTCCTATGAATGTTCCTTACTTTATCAGTAATATGTTACATGAAAACTTCAGTTTTCTCAGAAAATGTTTCCACTTCATTTTCAATTATGTTATAATTCTATTTGTATGCCTCTCATTGTATTTGAGTTTTTTCCAAAAAAAATCTTCAATTTTATCAGATATCCTATGTAATCCTCAGTTTTATCATGCAGATTTTAGATGAAAATCTTCAGTTCTACCAGAAAATATCTCTACTTCCCTTTTCAATTATATTCTAATTATATTTGGATGCCAATCATTGTATCTGAGTTTTATTAAATCTAAAATTTTATCAGTTAAAAAAAAGAAATTAATATGTCGATGAGCTCACTGTTTTCAGTTATTCACTCGGTAAACACACAGGCAACATAGAAAGGTGGTTTAAAACACAGCTTCTTTAATGAATATGATGTAGATGCTATAATGTGATTACTGATAATGTCTATCTATGCTTTTATTTCTATGAATTTATGGGACAATGACTGTTAGGACATTTAAGATATGTGAACCATGAATATTTCAGCACTGAGCCTAGGACACCAGCATGAAAAAGGCCCCCACCACCTCACTGCACAGAGCCTAAAAACCGTGTTCTGAGTCTCAGAAGGTTGGAAGGCATTCTGTTCCCCTCACTTGCTGCACTTCTAGAAGAACATGGAATCCTGCCTTTAGGCTGCTATTGTTATGGGCTATCCACCAGGGTTGGGTTTAAGCCATTAGAAAGCCTTCATTTGCCTCCAGAAATTATACTGGGAGTTCTGGAGGCCACTGTAGCCCCCAGCTTTTCTCAGGGTAAGCTTTCAAGTACAAAGATCCGTATCCTGGGTTGGCATACTTACATTATCAAGAAAACTAAGTCAGAAGGGGAAAAACAGAAGTCACAAGCTAGGTGAGGACAAATAGGCATGTTAGATTAACTCTTTTCACACTTTCTTAGGGTCATTTAACTTATTTTTTTCAAAGTATCATGTTTCATATTTTTTCTATTTCTTTTCACTGAATCTCATGCATACTAGGTTGGCCTTGAATTTACCATGTATCCAAGCCTGACTTTGACTTTCTGAATCTCCTGCCTTCATGTCCCGAGTCCAGGGATTAGACCCATTACCTCAGCTGGTTTTCTTTCATCCTTACTTCTTTGTTGAGGTTTGGTCTTTTGCTTGTATTGTAATGCTAAGTGCAGGCCTCCAGATCCATGCAAACACACATAGACCCAAGTGACTCTGTGACCTTGCCCCCAAGTTATTTTGATTGGTAAATAAAGATGCCAACAGTCAATATCTGGGCAGAAGAGAAAGAGTTGGCATTTAGGCTTTGCAGGCTTGGGGAACCACAAGGGAGAGAGAAGGTGAAGCACGAGAAAGAAGCCACCGTGGGTTAAGTGAGTTTATGAAAACATGGCCCTGAGGACTGACCAATTGGAGATAAGACCAGCCCAGGTGAAACATAGCAAGGAATAATTTGGGATAATGGATAGGAAGTAGATTTTAATAGCATTAAGTGTATATATCTGCCCAGCTCTTGTGCTATATAAGGCTCATGGTAAATAATAAAACTTGTGTTTCTTTTATCTGGTAAATGAATCATCAAAGGTCAACTAGAAATCCTGGATTGGGACCAAAAATTTTTACAACACTTCTACTGTTTTTGCTTTGTATTTAGACACTTTAAAATGTTTATTATGTTTTATTGTATTTACTGCATCCTGTGTGCATGGATTATCCCCTTGTTGTGCTGCAGATCTTAGTGAGTTCCTATAAAGTAGCTGAAATGCATTGACTTCTTCCTGTGTGTGTTCATTCCCATTCCCAGGTTATGGATGAGGTTACTATTAAATGATAGTTCCCGAAAAAATAAACAGAGACCATGTGTGAAGAAAAAAGGGACAGGGACCTTCCCATGAGCCCCTGATATGTGCTTTCCTTATATGCACATATCTCAGTCCATGACCTCCAGTTCCAAGTAAGTTATTCACAGCTCTTGACACAGAAAAGGCCCTTTCTCAGAGGTACTGATGCACTGGCACTGATCTGCCCAAGACTGAGAAATATACTTCTGAAGAAGCCATTGAAACCTGTTCTTGGCAGCAGGCCAGGCAAAGTACCTGCAGTCTTCCATCTTTTAGCTCATGGCTCTTTTCAAGCCTTGTTCTCTCTTCCTCTTGTTTCTGGAGTCATTGGGTCTCTCTGAAGGCCATAGAGCAGAAATTTTAGAAGCAAGAAACCCACTGCAAGGCATCTGTGGGAAGTGCATGCAAAAAGATGAGAGTTCAAAGTCCTCCTTGGCTCCAAAGCAACTCTGATGCCAGCCTAGGCTGCACAAAGCCCAGGTCCCATACCACAAATACAGATGAGTAGGGCATTCGAGTAAGCCTTACATGTAAAGCAATACAGGAGAAACTGAGGATAGTAAAACGCTGCTATAAAGAGTCTGGAGGTCATGGTCCCTTACAGCAGCGGTCCCGGTAGGCCTCCATATTGCTACCAGGACAGGGCTAGAGAGGCCCAGGTAGACAGACTCCAGCCAGGGCTACCATCACGCAGGTGGATCTGCCAGGCTCTCGCCACCAGCCAGGCCCAGCGCCGATGCTCTGTGGGACTTCTCCACGCCCTCCGGCCTTGCACCAAGGCAGCTGGGAGTAGCCTGCCAGCAGCCCCTTCGAAGACCTCCATATTGCTATCATGGCACAGCTAGAGAGGCCCAGGTAGACAGATTCAATCTGGGGCTATCATCACTCGGGAGGATCCTCCAGGCTCACCCCACTAACCAGGGAAAGGGCGGCAGCTGGAGAGACATTTCCATGCCCTCCAGCCTTGCACCAACTCAGTTGGGAACCGCCCTCCCTGAGGTCCCCGCAGCACTTGCAGAGGCAGTCTCTGCAGCCTAGTCACTAGTAGAGAAACAACAGGTGAGCCTAGCCTCGCGGGAGGTTCAAACACCAGACAACAAGGCCAACTAACACCAGAAATAACCAGATGGCAAAAGGAAAACGAAGGAACGTTACTAACAGAAATCAAGGCAGTATGACAGCATATCACACGCTTCTCTTGAATCCCGTAATTTCACGCAGCCAAGCTGCAATCCAGACGAAGGCTGTGTGATATTTACAGGGGCTGTTCAAGGTGAATGCCGCTGTGGGCCTCCTTGGCTGCAGATAGAGCTGAGCTGAAGTTTCTCATGGCAAGCTGTGTGACCCTTTATCTGACCTGTTCTTTTACTTACGAGATGTCTCTGCCAGCCAGAGGTGCGAGCATTCCAGGCGTGACAGTTCACTCAGAGTTTTATTCTTTGAACTACAGCACTGGCCATGATTTTCCTTCTAGAGATCCATTGCTTTGCTTTTAATTAGCTGTACAGTTATTACCTAGATACATTAAAGAATTAACCTCCCAACAATTTTTACTATCTGTATGGCTAGCTGGTCTTTGGCACTCTGACATGGAAACCATCAGTTAGTAAAGTTTCAAAATAAGCCTGAGAAATTCTCACAAGAAGATAAACAAAACATAGTGTAGTCTCTGACTCTTGAATTACTAATTTATTATTGACCACAGAGGGACGCGATAACCTTGAGTGTAGTCTCTGACTCTTGAATTACTAATTTATTATTGACTACAGAGTGACGCGATAACCTTGTGTGTAATCTCTGACGTTCATGCCTGATTCATTTGTATTTCCTTGTGCCAGTTACTCATGGTAACCACTTTTTGTAAACATTTCACTGAATTACCAACTTGTGATATGTATAAAAATACCTGCCTCAGAACAGTAAAGTGCATTCAGACGCATTCAGATCTTGTGTGTGTCTGTCTGTCATTCGCCGGACCTGTACCTTCCTGCATACCAAAGACCCTGATTCCCCCACGGGTGTGATGCTCCGACTGAGTCGGTCCGTGGCAGCTGGCGCCCGAACAGGGACATTTGGGCAGGTAAACTTTCCTTCTTTCTTTCTTTCTTTCAAGGCAACAGGCCGGATCTTGCGAGGGAGCCGCGGTCCCGCCGGTAAAGGATCACCGGTTAAGTGCAAGTAATCTGATATCATGGGGCAGACCGAGTCAAAGCAGGAACGAATGTTCTTTTCAGTGTTTAAGCATATGATGGCTAGCAGAGGGTTAAAAGTTTCAGAAAGTACAACCAGGGAGTTCTTTGAGATACTCCTTAAGCAGTTGGCTTGGGAAAATGCTAATGCTTTATGCCAAGATTTGATAAGGCCTATTAGAAAGACAGGAACAGTGCAGGACTATGTGAAAGTTTGCGTGGATGCCTCACCAGCCGTAGTCCAAGGTATGGCCTACGCTGCAGCTATGAAGGGAGGGAAACTCAGCGCCTATATTAAAAAGACTTATGGTAAAGGAGGAAAAGCAACCTCCAAGCCCACTTGTTTTAAATGTGGGAAATCAGGACATATGCAAAAGCAATGTCCAGAGAACAATAAGAGGGACTCCAATAGAAGGGGTCCTCCCCCAGGAGCATGCCCTCGTTGCCAAAAAGGCAAGCACTGGAAAAGTGAGTGCAAGTCTAGGTTCCACAAGGATGGAACACCCCTTAATGGGGAAAAGAAGGAGGAGGAATCAAAAAACTAAATCAGGGGCAGCCTCTCAGCCGCGAACTCGAAAGAGAGGAAACTGCTGTAGTTACATCAGGGAGTCCTCTGAATCCTGAGGCTCCTGAATTTACTATACATAATTTGCCTAGAGCTACTCCTGGTAGTGCTGGTTTAGATTTAGCCTCCTGTGATGATGTAATATTCTCTAGATGGGACGGTGTTTCCTTGGTCTCTACGCCTACCTTGGGAACTCTGCCACAGGGAACTGTGGGGTTAATAATTGGCCGTAGTTCAATTGTAAAAAGAACTCAGAGAGTCTTTCTGGTGTGGTAGGTTTGACTGGCAACCTTGCTAAACCGCAGGGGTATCGAGGAGGGCTGAGTAAGGCTCTTCTCCATCTGTAAACAGCAATAGCGGCGAGAGCCAAGTTTGGCTGAAATCTGATTTTGGTTACTGCAACGGCACCTGATGTCTGGTTCTCAGACTCAGGCTGGCTGAAAAGCAACTCTCTTAGACCCCAACTCAATATTTCTAGACACAGAGCTGCTGGTTTCTTTTTTTGTTTCCCTTTCCTCTGCTCTCAGCCTGAGAACTCCAAGGTTAAACTGTTTGACTGGGCTCCTGGCTGTACCCCCCCCCCCCCGCTTTTCTTTATAGTTTCTTCTTTTAAAGAAAAACTTCCAACTGCAGCTGCAAGGTCGTTCTCCGCCAAGTTAAAACAAACAAGAGACAAAATACTTTGAAAGCCCTCTGATAGAGAAATATGGATATGGGAATTCTGAATTTAAGTTGGTACAGATGGTTTATTTCATTTATTTTAAATTGTTTAAACAGCATGTGTAAAGTTGCTTCTGTTATGAGGAAGAGAGAGAGAGCCACAAGATTGCCTCTCTTCATCTACAGACAAACTTAATGTGTCCATAAATTATTATATGGCTTAATTCCTGATTCTTTAAATCTCTCAGGTATTCTTGTGTCTGAAGGCTAAAGACCGATGCTCTAACATTTTAAAGTATAAACTGTTCAGGTGTTCAGCAGTATTATCATTTGGCTAAGATAAGAGAGGTCATGCAAGGGGCGACTGAACCCCCTTCAGTCTTTCTGGAAAGACTCATGGAGGCATACAGAAGGTATACTCCTGTTGACCTTACGTCTGAGGGGCAGCGAGCCTCTGTTATTATGGCTTTCATTGGGCAGTCATCCCCGACATCAGAAAGAAATTGCAGCAGATTGAGGGATTGCAGGACTAAGGGATGTGGTTAGAGAAGAAGGAGAAAAAGAAGGTAAGAAGAGCGGGAAGCTAGAGAAGGCAAAAAGGCCGGGGAGTGGCAGAGATAGGAAAAAGATGCTAGATGCTAGAAAGACTGTTAGCTCAAGTATATTTGTGCTATGCATGGTTTTTAGAAGTGAGAGTAATGGGTATGTCGATAGGAGGTCTGTGCATGTTGAAGAGGGATTGAGGAAGTTAGAAAAGGAAGGTGCTGGGGAGCAATCCTTAACAACAGAGACATATAATAAAAGGCAATTTGAAATACTATTGATGGAAGATGATGATTGGGGAATTGCATTGCAAGGTTATACAGGACAAATTAAATATCATTATCCTAAACATCCTTTAATTGAATTTTATAAGGAAACAGAAATAATTTTCTCAAATAAGTGTTCTTCACAACCTTTGGAGTCTGCCTTATGTATTTTCACAGATGGCTCCTCTAATGGGAGGTCTGTGGTTTATGTACCAGGACAAAAGCCTCTAATAGAGGAAGGTGTGCAGACTTCTGCTCAGCAAGCAGAGATAAGAGCAGTTCTACTTGCTTTTCAAAATTTTACAGAAAAATTTAATCTTTATACGGATTCAAAGTATGTGGTTAATTTGTTTCCAGCCATAGAAACAGCCTTGCTTTCAGGGCAGTCTCAAATTTTAAATTTATTACAGCAATTGCAAAATATGATTAGAAAAAGAGTAGAAAAATTTTATGTAGGACATATACGGGGTCACTCTAATTTACCAGGCCCCCTTAGTAAAGGAAATTATATGGCTGATGCGTTAACTAGAGGAACAGTTATGAATGTATTAGAGGCAAAGAATAGTCATGAGCTACATCATCAAAATGCTCTTGCTTTAAGAAGGATGTTTCATATTACTAGAGAACAAGCCAGACAGATAGTTAAGGATTGTGGTAATTGTCCTCAAGTTTATCACCCACAAAAAATGGGAGTAAATCCCCGAGGCCTTAAGGCATTAGCTTTATGGCAAATGGACGTTACACATATCCCTGAATTTGGAAAATTGGCTTATGTTCATGTGACAGTGGATACTTATTCTCATGTGCTGTTTCCCTCTGCTAGAAGTGGAGAAGCTGTGAAAGATGCAATTCAACATCTTGTACAAAGCTTCATGATGATGGGAAAGCCATTGAGAATTAAGACAGATAATGCTCCAGCTTATACATCTAAGGCTTTTGCCTCTTTTCTGCGAGCATGGGATATACACCATACCACATGAATACCATATAATCCCCAAGGACAGGCAATAATTGAGAGATCTCACCAAACTTTGAAAAATCAGATTGAACGCCTCAGAGCTGCTAATAAATATTTTTCTCCCCATCTTTTGAATCATGCTCTTTTTGTGATAAATTATTTAAATACTAATAAACAAAGAAACTCCCCTGCTATGAAACATTGGGGAGGAATAAAAGGAGAACAACTTCCACAAGTAATGTGGAAAGACTTATTAACCGGATCCTGGAAAGGACCGGATGCTTTAATTTCCTCCGGGAGAGGATATGCTTGTGTTTTTCCACAGGATGCAGATAGTCCAATCTAGATCCCAGACAGGTTCATCCAGCCGTTTAACCAGAAGGCCTCTATCAAGGAATCAGAGGAGAAAGCAGAGACAGAAAAAGAAGAAGATGCTGAGAATGATGATGGGGCTTGATCTTGCTGTTCTACGGGAGACCTCAACTATTCCTGAACCGTCACAGGAGTCAAGGGAGGATCTGCCCACCTGGGGACAGCTGAGGAGACTCGCCCGAGAAGCGCAGCAGATGATCACTAGCACCAGAAAGCAGTTATCGACAGAAAACATGTTTCTTGCTATGTTTGTTATCCTTTCTATGCAAATGTGTCCTGTGTCTGCAGTTTCATATTGGGCTTATATACTTAGATTTTGTTTGAGCTATCCTTATAGTATACTTGCTGGAAATGATACAGATTTAATCATTACTAAATTAGGGCACTCTTATGAGGTTCACTGTTCCAAATGTATTTTGACTAATTGTATTGATCATAGGTTGATTGAATCCTATTCACGCATTGTGATATTACAAAGACCTTCCTACGTAATGCTTCCTGTAGATCTAAAGGATGAAGCTTGGTTCGACAATGAGGCTTTACAGGTAGTTACAAGAATTAGTGAGCTTATTAGGCCAAAGCGTTTTGTAGCAGCTTTAATGTTAGGTATCAGTGCCTTGATAGCTATTGTAACTTCACTTACAGTTTCATCAGTTGCTTTAGTCTCAGAAATGAAGACTGCACACTTTGTTAATGATTTGAATAATGTTTCTTTGGCACTGGTAAAACAAGAGGTTATAGATAAAAAATTGGAAACAAAAATTGATGCTTTAGAGGATGTAGTTCTGGAGTTAGGACAAGAGATAGAAAATATTAAGGTTCAGCTTTCCACCAGATGTCATGCCAGCTTTCGATACATATGCGTAACGCCATTAATTTATGACAAGCAACATAATTGGACTCTTACTAAAAATCATTTGTTGGGAATTTGGAAAGATAATAATATTTCACATGATATGGCTCAATTAAAAGCTCAAATTGCGGTTATGAGTAAAGCACAAGATGGATCGGTTAACTTAGAGGATTTGGCTCAGGCCTTTAGTTCTGGTTTGAAGTCTCTGAACCCTGTAACTTGGTTACATTGGATTGTTGTCGTCGCCGTGGCTGCAGGGGCAATCTTTCTTTTTCTTCTTATCTTTCCAATAATTTTCAAACTAGTCTTCTCCTCCATTTCTGCTGCCAAAAGAGATATTCATGAGCTCAAATTATAAAATACAAAAGCGGGAGATATCACACGCTTCTCTTGAATCCCGTAATTTCACGCAGCCAAGCTGCAATCCAGACGAAGGCTGTGTGATATTTACAGGGGCTGTTCAAGGTGAATGCCGCTGTGGGCCTCCTTGGCTGCAGATAGAGCTGAGCTGAAGTTTCTCATGGCAAGCTGTGTGACCCTTTATCTGACCTGTTCTTTTACTTACGAGATGTCTCTGCCAGCCAGAGGTGTGAGCATTCCAGGCGTGACAGTTCACTCAGAGTTTTATTCTTTGAACTACAGCACTGGCCATGATTTTCCTTCTAGAGATCCATTGCTTTGCTTTTAATTAGCTGTACAGTTATTACCTAGATACATTAAAGAATTAACCTCCCAACAATTTTTACTATCTGTATGGCTAGCTGGTCTTTGGCACTCTGACATGGAAACCATCAGTTAGTAAAGTTTCAAAATAAGCCTGAGAAATTCTCACAAGAAGATAAACAAAACATAGTGTAGTCTCTGACTCTTGAATTACTAATTTATTATTGACCACAGAGGGACGCGATAACCTTGAGTGTAGTCTCTGACTCTTGAATTACTAATTTATTATTGACTACAGAGTGACGCGATAACCTTGTGTGTAATCTCTGACGTTCATGCCTGATTCATTTGTATTTCCTTGTGCCAGTTACTCATGGTAACCACTTTTTGTAAACATTTCACTGAATTACCAACTTGTGATATGTATAAAAATACCTGCCTCAGAACAGTAAAGTGCATTCAGACGCATTCAGATCTTGTGTGTGTCTGTCTGTCATTCGCCGGACCTGTACCTTCCTGCATACCAAAGACCCTGATTCCCCCACGGGTGTGATGCTCCGACTGAGTCGGTCCGTGGCAACAGCATCTGAACCCAGTTCGCCAACAACAGGAAGCCCTGGATACCCCAACACACCAGAAAAACACGACTTGGATCTAAAATCACTGGTCAGGATGCTGGTAGCAGAATACATAGATAAATCTCCTAAAGAAATAGAGGAGAAAATGGATCAAAAGTTATAAGCCTTTACAAGGCAAGCACAAAAATCACTTAAAGAAATTCAGGAGAATATGGATCAAAAAGCAGAAGCCAATAAAAAGGAAAGACAAAAATCACTTAAAGAAATACAGAAGAATGTGGGTCAACAAGTAGAAGCTATGAAAGAGGAAACACAAAAATCTCTTAAAGAAATACATGAAAACACAATGAAGCAAGCGAGAAAGATCGGAGCATATCCATCCAGGTTCTAAAAACAGAAGTAGAAACAACTAAGAAATCACAGAGGGAGACAACATTGGAGATAGAAAACCTTGGGAAGAAATCAGGGGACATAGATGCAAATATGAACAATAGAATACAAAAGATAGAAGACAGAATCTCAGAAGCCAAAGATACCATAGGAACCATTGATTCGACAGTGCAATAAAATACTAAATGGAAAAAGGTTGTAACCCAAAACATCCAGGAAATCCAGGACATAATGAGAAGACCAAACTTAAGGATTATAGGTATAGATGAGAGTGAAGATTTACAAGTTAAAGGGCCAGCAAATATCTTCTACAAAATTATGGAAGAAAACTTCCCCAACCTAAAGAGAGAGATGCCCATGAATATGCAAGAAGCTATAGAACTCCAAACAGACTGGACCAGAACAGAAATACATCCTGTCACATGATAATCAAAACTCCAAATGTACTAAACAAAGAAAGAGTATTAAAGACAGCAAGAGAAAAAGGCCAAGTAACATCTAAAGGAAGACCTATCAGAATAACACCAGACTTCTCACCTGAGACCATGAAAGCTAGAAGATCCTGGGCAGATATCATGCAAACTCTAAGAGAACACAAATTTAAGCCAAAACTACTTTACCCAGCAAAACTCTCAATCACCATAGATGGAGAAACCAAGGTATTCCTACAAAGGATAATAGGGGGAAAACACCAAGACAAGGAAGGAAACTACACTCTGGAAGAAGCTAGATAGAAACCTCCTCTTATCAAACCCAAAAAGAAGATAAACTTTCAAACATAAAAAAAAATTTCAAAAACGTCGGGAGGTAATAATTACAATTCCTTAATATCTCTTAACATCAATGGACTCAATTCCCCAATAAAAAGACATAGATTAACAGACTAGATACAGAAACACGACCCTACATTTTGCTGCATACAGGAAACACATCTCAGTGTTAAAGACAAACACTGCCTTAGAGCAAAAGGCTGGAAGACAATTTTACAAGCAAATGGTCTCAGGAAAGAAGCTGGAGTAGCCATTATAATATCAGATAAAATTGACTTCCAACCTAAAGTCATCAAAAGAGACTCAGAAAGTCACTTCTTGCTGGTCAAAGGGAAAATCCACCAAGAAGAGCTCTCAATACTGAACATCTATGCTCCAAATGCAAGGGCACCCTCATTCATAAAAGAAACCTTACTAAAGCTTAAAGCATACCTTACACCTAACACAATAATTGTGGGTGACTTCAACACTCCAATCTCCTCAATGGACCGATCAGGAAAGCAGAAATTAAACAGGGACACAGTGAAACTAATTGAAACTTTGGACCAATGGATTTAACATATATATATATATATATATATATATATATATATATATATAACATTTCATCCTAAAGCTAAAGAATATATGTTTTTCTCAGCACCGCATGGTACCTTCTCCAAAATTGATCATATAATTGGTCACAAGACAGATGTCAACAAATACAAGAAGATTGAACTAATCCCATGCCTTCTATCAGATCACCTGGAGTAAGAGTGGACTTCAATAGCAACAAAAAGAACAGAAAGCCCACATACACATGGAAACTGAACAATACTCTACTCAATGATACCTTGGTCAAGGAAGAAATAAAAAAAGAAATCAAAGACTTTTTAGAATTCAATGAAAATGAAGGTACAACCTACCCAAATCTATGGGACACAATGAAAGCAGTGCTAAGAGGAAAACTCATCGCTATAAGTGTATCCAAAAAGAAACTGGAGAGAGCATACACTGGTAGCTTAATGGCACACCTTAAAGCCCTGGAAGAAAAAGAAGTTAATTCACCCAGGAGGAGTAGAAGACAGGAAATCATCAAGCTCAGGGATGAAATCAATCAAGTAGAAACAAAGGAAACCATACAAAGAATCAACAAGACCAGGAGCTGGTTCTTTGAGAAAATCAACAAGATAGATAAACCTTTAGCCAGACTAACCAAAGGACACAGAGACAGTATCCAAATTAACAAAATTAGAAATGAAAAGGGGGACATAACAACAGAAACTGAGAAAATTCAAAAGATCATCAGATTCTACTACAAAAGTCTGTACTCAACACAACTGGAGAATCTGGAGGAAATGGACAATTTCCTAGACAGATACCAAATACCAAAATTAAATCAGCATCAACTAGATCAGCTAAATAGTCCCATAACCCCAAAAGAAATAGAAGGGGTTATAGAAATCCTTCCAAACAAAAAAAGTATGGGACCAGATGGTTTTAGTGCAGAATTCTACCAGACCTTCAAAGAAGACTTAACACCAATACTCTTCAAACTATTCCACAAAATAGAGACAGAAGGGACACTGCCCAACTCATTCTTCGAAGCCACAATTACACTGATACCTAAACCACAAAAAGATCCAACAAAGAAAGAGAACTACAGGCCAATTTCCCTTATGAATATTGATGCAAAAATACTAAACAAAATTCTTGCCAACCGAATCCAAGAACACATCAAAACGATCATTCACCATGATCAGGTAGGCCTCATCCCAGGGATGCAGGGATGGTTCAATATACGGAAATCCATCAATGTAATCCACTACATAAACAAACTAAAAGGAATAAACCACATGGTCATCTCATTAGATGCTGAAAAAGCATTTGACAAAATTCAGCATCCTTTCATGCCAAACGTCTTGGAAAGAGCAGCAATTCAAGGCCCATACCTAAGCATAGTAAAAGCAATCTACAGCAAACCAGTAGTCAACATCAAAATAAATGGAGAGAAACTTGAAGCAATCCCACTAAAATCAGGGACTAGACAAGGCTGCCCTCTCCATATCTTTTCAATATAGTACTTGAAGTTCTAGCGAGAGCAATTAGACAACATAAGGAAGTCAAAGGGTTACAAATTGGAAAGGAAGAAGTCAAACTATCATTATTTGCAGACGTTATGATAGTTTACTTAAGCGACCCAAAAAACTCCACCAGAGAACTTCTACAGCTGATAAACAACTTCAGCAAAGTGGCTGGTTATAAGATTAACTCAAGCAAATCAGTAGCCTTCTTGTACTCAAAGGACAAGCAGGCTGACAAAGAAGTTTGGGAAATAACACCCTTCACAATAGCCATGAACAACATAAAGTACCTTGGCGTAACTCTAACCAAACAATCGAAAGATCTGCATGACAGGAACTTCAAGTCCTTGAAGAAAGAAATCAAAGAAGACCTCAGAAGATGGAAAAATATTTCTTGCTCCTGGATTGGCAGGATCAATATAGTAAAAATGGCCATCTTGCCAAAAGCAATCTACAGATTCAATGTGATCCCCATCAAAATCCCAATTCAATTCTTCATAGATCTATAAAAGAGCAATTCTCAAATTCATCTGGAGCAACAAAAACCCAGTATAGCTAAAACTCTTCTCAACAATAAAAGGACTTCTTGGAGAATCAATATCCCTGACCTCAAGCAGTACTACAGAGCAATTGTGTTAAAAACTGCATGGTATTGGTACAACAACAGGCATGTAGATCAATGGAATAGGATTAAAGATCCAGAAATGAACCCACAGACTTATGGTCACTTGATCTTTGATAAAGGAGCCATGACCATCCAGTGGAAAAATGATAGCCTTTTCAACAAATGGTGCTGGTTCAACTGGACGTCAACATGCAGAAGAATGCAAATTTACCCACTCTTATCTCCTTGTACTAAGATCAACTCCAAGTGGATCAAGGACCTCCATGTAAAACCAGACTCACTGAAACTATTAGAATAGAAACTGGGGAAGACCTTGGAGGACATGGGCACAGGGGGAAAGTTCCTGAACAGAACACCAATAGCTTATGCTCTAAGATCAAGAATTGACAAATGGAACCTCATAAAATTACAAAGTTTCTGCAAGGCAAAGGACACTGTCAGAAGGACAAAATAGCAACCAACAAAGTGGGAAAAGATATTCACCAACCCCATATCCATCAGAGGGCTAATATCCAATATATACAAAGAACTCAAGAAGTTAGACCCCAAAGAACCAAATAACCCTATCAAAAAATGGGGTACAGAGCTAAACAAAGAATTTTCACCAGAAGAAATTTGGATGGCTGAGAAACACCTTAAGAGATGTTCAACATCATTAGTCATCAGGGAAATGCAAATCAAAACAACCTTGAGATTCCACCTCACATCACTCAGAATGGCTAAGATTAAAAACTCAAGAGACAACAGGAGCTGGTGAGAATGTGGAGAAAGAGGAACACTCCTCCACTGTTGGTGGGATTGCAAAATGGTAAAACTGCTCTGGAAATTAGTTTGTTGGTTCCTTAGAAAATTGGGCATGTCACTTCCAGAGGACCCTGGCATACCACTCCTGGGCATATACCCACAGGATTCCCCTGCATACAATAAAAACTCATGCTCCACTATGTTTATAGCAGCCTTGTTTATAATAGCCAGAAATTGGAAGGAGCCCAAATATCCCTCAAAGGAGGAATGGATACAGAAAATGTGGTATATTTATACAATGGAATACTACTCAGTAATTAAAAATAATGAATTCATTCAATTTGTAGCTAAATGGTTAGATCTGGAAAATATCATCCTAAGTGATTTAGCCCAATCACAAAAGAATACACATGAAATGTAATCACTGATAAGTGGATATTAATGAGCCCAGAAGCCTTAAATACTTAAGGCACAATTAGCAAGTGAAATGATTCCCAAGAAGAAGAAAGGAGAGGACCCTGGGCCTGAAAAGATTGGATCCATTTTGTAGACCCAGAACAGAGAAACAGTGAGGCGGGGGCGTTGAGGGAATGATTGGGGTATGGTTGAGGGGAGAGGAATTATGGGACGTATGGTGGGGGGGGGAACTGGGAAAGGGGAAAGCCTTTGGAATGTAAACATAGAATATAGAAAATAAAAATTAAAAAAAAAAGAGTCTGGAGAACCTGGTTAGGAAATATGAAGTCACACAAAGTGAAATTTCGCTGAAGGATTCCCAGTTGTCTTAGCAGGAAGAGAATCATTCTCCCAGGCAGGAAGGATAGCCTTGCCTAATGTTGTGAAATGCAGCCTGGTCAATCTGCAGATAATTATAACAGTAGTTTGCATTGTAAATCTCCCTAATTGTCCAAACATGTAAACCTGGGAATTTCTGTTCCTAAGACTTGTGCAGTTGCTCAAAGAATAACTGAGTTCTGTGAAAGTATATAAGCCAAGAGAAGTTCCTGTTCATTGCTTTTTTTCATGAGCCAGAACCAGTCATGTTCTGTTGCTAAATAGTTTTTCTTCCTGATCTCCACATGATGGAGTGATTTCTCACCTGGAAGGCTCATTATTTCTCTAATAATACCAGTATAGTAATAAAATGCGTACTACCAAAAAAGTTCAAATTGAAGAGACCTCATTGGAGAATTCCACTCAAGTTACAAAGATAAAAGAGATTTCTCATAAACTCTTCAGAAGATAGAGGAGAATGAAATAATTTCTAACAACTCAGGATGGCAGCATTTACCATGCTTCTAGACATATGATGGGTTATATGTCCTCTGAGCATGTTCCCAAATCAACCTTTCTGTAAGTTACTTCTTCTCGGATATTCTGTCAGCGCAATGAGAAATGTAATTAATAGAGAAAAATGTGCCAAGAATCATGTCCTTGCTGTGGGATCAGATAACATGAACCTGCACTAAATAGAGACATTTGGGCAATGTGTGTGACACCAGCCAGTCAGCCACAGGATGGCAGATCAACAGAATCTTCAGATTTTGCAGAACCCCAGAGAGAAGCTGTCAGAACATAGAGTCACAATAGAGATAGCAGCAAGTGAACCAGTGGAATATGACTTTGAGGGCAGTTTGAACAGCTGGACAGAAAGAGAGTATGGAGCCATGAAAAGGCCAAAGAGCCCATTTCACAGAGTAAAGCCTAATGCCAGCTGAGAAACTAGAACTGCATCCCAGTTACCCTGTGCTGTAACATCTGGTGGAATTGTGTGTGCTGATGTCTCATGTGGCTCAGGCTTAAGCCTGAGTGTCTATGAGTTTGGACAGGGCCTTACTCCCTTCTCAGACATGGCCTGTATTAGTTAGGGTTTACTGCTGTGAACAGTAGTAAAAGACAACATTTACTTGGATCTGGCTTACTGGTTCAGAGATTCAGTGAATAGTCATCAAGGCAGCATGGCAGCATCCAGGCAGACATGGTGCAGGAGGAGCTGAGGGTTATACATCTTTATCCAAAGGAAGCCAGGAACAGACTGGGCATGCTCAGGCATCTAGGAGGAAGATCTCTAAGCCCAACTCCACAGTGACTCACTTCCTCCAACAAGGCCATGCCTCCTAATAGTGCCACTCCCTGGGACAAGCACATACAAACTATCCCATGGCCTAAGTTTACTGTGAAGATTTCCCTCCTTACTATTGCCTTGTGTGCTGGATGTTCACTTCCTTTATTGTAAGCCTGTGAGGGGTTCTCACAAAGCACCCTTTAAAGGCACTAACTTCAAACCTCAGTAAGGCCTATATGTGGTTAATGCCTGTTATGGCGTGTATGCTCAATCTTTATAGGTTTTGTTAGTTTTTTCTTCTATATGCATTATTGTCTGCACTTTGTAGAAGTAAATATAGCCTGCAGGTTTTGAATGTGTTTTTTTTTCCATCATTTAATTTTATTTTCTCATGTTTATGTGTCTATATGTAGGTGCCTGTAGAAGACAGAACTGGGCTTCAGATCCTCTGGAGCCAGAGATGCAAACAGTTGTGAGCAGCTCTGCACGGTTGCTGAGATATAAAGTCTGGTCCATTGTAAGAGCAGAAAGCTGTATCCTTAGCCACTGAGCCATCCCTCTAGTCACTGATGTGTTCTAAATAGTTCATCAGGCCAAATATACAGGATATCCAAATAGATGTTCCATCTAAGATTTCCACAAACAGTAACTTGGCTAAGGGTTAGGAGTTCAAGTTGTGTTTCTGGGTGACTCTGCTTCATAACACAACATGACAGAAAACTTTCTGTTCATGTTTGCCTGTTCATTCACTCTCCCTGAATTTGAAGTCTACATAGTCTCCAAATGAACGATAAAAGAACCACACATCCCCAGGTTTTCTCTGTCTCTTTTTGTAAGGAAAGGATTGTGGTGTCAATCCTTTCCTTATCATAACAAGAGATCAGGACAACTTGGACCTCTTGCTATGAGCCCAAGACTAAAAGTGAAAGCAGACAGACTCTGCTTCTGGGAAACAGTAAGGATGTCAGGAAACTCGCTACAGAGATGCTGGCACCAATATCCGGAAGAATATGAGATTGATGCCACCTTGAACAGCTAGCTGGACGAAGGATAGAGAGATTATTGGGACACAGGAAAGCAAAAAGCCCCCTCCCACAGTAAAGCCTGACAGTATCTGAGAAACTAGACCTGCTGCCCAGTTACCCTTGCTGTAAAGGCTGGTGGAATTGTTTGTGTTGATGTCTCATGTGGCCCACGCTTAAGTGTGAGTGTCTAAGAGCTTGGGCAGTGCCTTACTCCCTTCTCAGTCATGGCCCGAGTTTACTGTGAAGATTTCCTTCCTTTCTATTGCCTTGTGTGCTGATGTTCACTTTTTTAATTGTTAAGTCTGTGAGGGATCCTCAGGAAGCACACTTTAAAGGCACAAACTTTAACCTCAACAAGGCCTATATGTGGTTAAGGCCTGTTACTAGATGCATGTGTTCAATCCATATAGGTTTTGTTAGGATTTTCTTCTTTGTGTGTTATTGTCTGCACTTTGTAGAAAGGTAAATATATCCTGCAGGTGTTGCATGTTTTTTTCCCCAAGACTTTATTTTATTTGCTCATGTTTATATGTCTGTATGTAGGTACCCACAGAAGACAGAAGCAAGTGCCTAGGTTGAGTTCTCTAATGTTAATTGGGTCTGCCCTCAGTGACAATGAGTTTTGTTTGTCACTGGGCAAGTGACAGTCTGCTTACTCCCTATCTGTGTATACTAACAGGGCTGGGTGCATAACCAGCAACACTTGCTAATTTCTGGCTGTGACTGATAAAGACTTCCTCAGGGTCCCTTCCTGTGCCATATAGTTTGATTTCTCTGGTATTTCTTACCAGAGTCTTTCTTTTCCAGAATTTTAATTTTGTGGCCATTCAGTTACATTTTCTATTGTGCACTTCTTGGTAGAGGGATATTTTTCTGTGTATTCATCCATGTGTTTTTAGGAAGCCTCTGTTTTACAAGAACAAATTTTGCCACAGAAACTCCCTTTCCCTTAACAAGCTATAGACCTGCCACAGGGCATGCATTGAATAGCAGACTCTGAATTTATATCCCAAATGATCAATTTCCATATCTTTTCCTTTTTCAGTAAGTACTATCAGAAATTTAAAGTGTGGAACAATGAGTACAAGTCAGGAAGAATGTAGCTTGCTGGTCTGTAGTCACATTAGTTAATTCCATCCTTGTCTCTGTCATCCCAAACAAAAAACTCAGGAAGAGGAAGAACAGTAAACCATGGAAGAGCTTGGGGCCAGGTGAAAGATTCCATGTTATGGTGCAGAGTCTGGAAGCAGTCATTTGTCAGTTGCCATCCCTGGTCTCTGCTTTTTTGATCTGGATGTGATGGATCCATAGTATAGCATCACCTTTCTTCACAGCAGGAGGGTTAGAGAGAATTACCAATGTGATCCTTTCCAGTTTACCCCAGTGATCCATTTGGATCCCTGCTTGATCCAGAAATTATTACCAGGCTACAATAAGGAGAGAGTGCTGGTGGACTCTGAAGTCAGCTGGGTCTCTTCCATAGTCCAAGGAATAGTCTTCATGGAAACCTGGAGGGGCTATATTGACTTGAGAATGAAATGGATATAGAGTTCCACAAACTGATGTTCTCTGAACCTGGGGAGTAGTGGGGGGAGATCTTCCAAGCAAAATCCCATAGTGAGTAAGTTCCTTCTTGTAATGAGACTCAGCAGGCCTAAAGCAAAGCAAATGAAGGAAGTCTATCCACCCTTTTCTGGACTCTGATGAACATTTTGTTAGAGTTTCTTTAAATGTCCTATTTATTTTAACTGTCAAGAACTCTGAGGTCTACATGCACAATGAGGGTTTTAATCTACACTTAAATGTTGAGATATTGAGAGATTTTGGTTGTAAAATCCAGGTCATAGTTGTACCCCATTGTTGGGTGGGGGAGCAAATCAGAAGTCCAGCTCCTTGGAGGAGATTTTTAAGCTACAATTTGAGCAGTTCAGTCCTGGTGTAGAATGTTTCAACCCCCTGGTAAAGTAATCTATAAAAACTAGGAGATATGGCAGGCCAGTGCTGGGTGAAGTCAGTATTTGCAGTATTTACAATGGTATTGGCCCCTTTTTGAGATTCCTTCACAGGAAAGAGCTCTGTATCTTGAATTTACTTGAGTACAACCCTGGCATCTTGCTGAGACTTCCTGAGTCAGGCTGTTCAGTCTGAGTGTAACATACCTTGGTCTGAACAACTCAGAAAGTTTTATGGACCCCAGCAAAGAGCCTGGCAAAGGTCAGTTAGCAGAGTGCTGCAGATGGTATGTGGGGGAAGGAGCTTTTCCTCTGTATCAAACTGATGGTTTGAGAGGTCATTTTTTTTTCTTTTTCATCTTCTATTTTTTCTTAGTCATTCCATGGAATCTCTCTAAAGCAAGACTAGGTGAATGATCATCCTCAACATATCAATAGGCTCTTGGGGCCCTTTGTCAGGCAGCCAGGTCAGCAGCCTGGTTAGCTCTTGCCTCAGGAGAGTTTCTTTCTGATGTTCTTGGCAGTGAAGGCTAGCAATTTGTAGTGGAAGCCAAAACGCCTCTGCAGGAGACAAGATGATCTCTGTTTAATGCCCCTTTCCCCACTGGCAAGATGCCCTGGTTCTCTATTGCACATGTAATGGGCATGTGTGGTCCTGAGAGCATAGTGTCCAGGATCTGTTGATACACTTTCCTTTTCCCCATTTGAGAGCCTGGGGCAGATTGATCAGGTCTGCCCTTTGGGCTGAGAGACCTGGCTTGGGCTCAAATGGTTTTGGTTAAAGTGACTTCTGCAGCCCTCACAAGCCTGGTTTCATCTTTCAACTTTGTTTAGTCATGCTTGAGCACCAGCAAGTTGATATCAGGTAAGAAGATAGGATTGAGGATGGTGCATTTCTTAAACTGAACAGCTAGGATCTAGGACAGGGTTAGAGGTATAAGACACCTGGCATTCTGGTGTTCCGTGGAGAGGGCTTCATCTCATTCCCGTAGTGCTGTGAGTATTTGGTCCTGTTCCACAGTCAATTTGGGCATTCTTATTGTGTTTTTGTTTTTGTTGTTGTTGTGTTTTGGTTGTTTTAATTCTTTTTTTCTTTTCTTTAATTTTTTCTTTTCTTTGGTTCATTAGAGTCACAGTAGGTGCCAGAGTTGTTAGACAGGTGAAGTGCCTTGTGGGTCCACAGTTTACTCATTTGAATATGCATATCAGAGCATTTCTACCGGCCAAAATTTGGCTTAAAACCCTTTTTGTCATGTCTTTTCTTTCATGGACAAAAGGATGAAAGTTTTTGTTTTGTTTTGTTTGTTTGTCTTTTTTGAAACATCTGGAAGTACTAGGGATGGAGCTGAAGTCAGAACACCTTTCATAGTCTGAAATGTCTTTTCTTTAGTCTCAGGCCACACCAGGGGCTTAGTAAACCTCCACCCTTACCCAGCAAACACTGCTTTCCAAAAGCAGCATGCCTAGCTACACTAAGGGCCTATTAAACCTGTCTCTTAGTCTTTGGAATTGGTGTGGGAAGGGTAATTACAACACTGCTCTGAGACTGGCTCCTTATGCCCCTGTCACCTGGTGGCCAACATAGGAAGCTTTTGATACAAACAGTTCTTACCTGATATTCTGCAGCATGAGGACTGTAACTCCTGTGGTAACCCCTTGGTGTGCATTTTATAGTCTAATTTTCTGGAAAACCTCAGATGGGAGAGCAGGAGGGCAGCATTTAGTCTCATAACAGAGGGTCAGAGAAATTTTTCACTCCTTGGGGCAACCTAGTTTTTATAAGTTCCCCATGGTAACTTCCCTCTGGATCTGCCCACTTCAAAGCAAAGAAGGTCTGACTCACCTGTGCCAGTAGGAGGATACAGAGTATATCTTCATCTTTCCTGTCCAAGGCAGTGTACACACTGGATTCTCTGGGGGATCAGACCCATGAGAATCAGTGCTCTCAGTGCTCTCCCCAGGCAGGGAGATGGGATGCAGGGTAACTGGCAGGACACCATGGTGCCTTTGTCTCTGAGCCAGGCCATGTGCACTGCAGTTCTCCTCTGTGTTTCCAGGGTTGTTGGCTATTGTGTCTGCATCTCACCAGCATAGAAGGAATCAGTGTCTTTCCTGTCCAGATCAGATATCTCTGTTGTTCAACAACTTTTGGGCTCCCTCCAGCAAGGGGGACCTACTTTTGCCTTTATTATTCTAACTTTTATTATTTCTCTTCTAATATTTGAAGCCTAGTGGGTGAAAGCTGTCTTTAATTCTTCTAAAAGAACCTAATGTAAGGGTTTCCATTTGTTTTGGTCAGTGTTATACAGACAGGAAAATGCTTCCTGTCCAGGCTGTAATGTCAGGCAGCTCTACCCTTGATCAGTCCCAGGCACTTTTTCTTTGTTCCCCAGAGTGTTGTGATCATCAAAAGAGAAAGAGGTTTCAAGAATGTGGTATATGGTGGTGTGGGGAAGGGCATGTCCCAGCAGGCCCATGAAGTAGCATCCCTTCTGCTGAGGGACCAGACACACTGACATGGTACAGAGTCAACTTTATTCAGGGCAGAGGATGGGAGTTAATGGGGTAGTGGAGGCATAGAAAGTCTGAGAGAAGGAGAGAGTAGAGAAGTAGAGGCTGGCAATGACCATGTGGAGAGTGGGGGGAGGGGAGGAGAGCCCAAGAGAGAGGCTGAGAGTCAGAAAGGTGAGAGTAAGAGGGAGGATAAGATAAAAGCAAGAGGGTAAGAGATAAAAAGAGAGAAAGGAAGGGCTGAGCATCCCTTTTTATAGTAGACCAGGCCTACCTGGCTGTTGCCCTGTAATGGTGGGGAGGGGCATACCTGGCTGTTGCCAGGTAATTGTGTGGTGGAGCTTAGACAGAACCCTAACACAGAGAGCAATGAATTTTTAATTTTCCAAATACAGAGATCATTCATTGAAAAACAAGCAAACACAAAAATCATGAAAGAGGAAGGAGTGAGTCCCCATGCCCCCTTTTAACCTGGGGCTGCTTAGAGTGGGCAGGGAGCCTGGGGACTATTTTCACCTCCTGTGTGCATTCCACTTTTGTGGCAGGGTGCCCTGGGTAGGAGGCTCAGCCCCTCCCTGACTTTAGAAGGGAACAAGTAGAATCAGGGACCCTGAGCAAGAGCAAAGCTATAAGACAAGCAAGAGCTCCAGAGTTGGGAACCTGGGGTTTTGTTTGTTTCTCTGGGTAATCTGGAAAGCCAAAAGGGTTAGTGCCCCAGCTGGCCACAGATATTAGTTCCTGGAGTGTGGTCTCACACAAGAGAAAGTCATTGGTCTTTACAGGGATATAGAACTGACTGACAAACAGGGGAATATTGTGACCTGCTGTTTGGTACCCTCCAGAGAAGACTGCTTAGACCTGGGTTTAAGGCAATAGGAAGTCTTTATTAGCCGGGTACAGTTAATGTTCAGGATACCATTTTTGTTTGAGTCTGTCTCAGGATTAACTTGTAAACACAAAATCCATGTTCTGGTTTATCATGCTTTACTTAACAAGAGCACTAAAGCAGAAACAGAAATATAGAAGCCAGAAAGTAAGTGCAGTACATTTATGAGCTTTCACAGAGCTTTGAACTTGGATGTATTAGGTCTTTGTTTTCATTTGGCTGATGATCCTGTCTCCCTGTTGTGTATTATGGCCTGAATGGCAATTCCATTATGGAGTCAGTTGTACTAAGATTCTTGGACCTGATACATTATTTTCAGAAGGTAGACTTTAGGAAAATTATACCTAATCCTGATCTATGTTTTTCTGAGCAGCTCTAAACCTGGAAATTATTACATGCACATTCTATATGACATAGATATATCTTTGAACACCTTTGCGTTACATATAGAAGGCTATGCTCACTTTCATGGCCAATTTCATGTCTGTTTTTTAAACCTTCAATACATTTAAAAGTTTTTTTTTTTTTTTTTTTTTTTTTTTTGGTTGTTTTCGAGATAGGGTTTCTCTGTGTAGCTCTGGCTGTCCTGGAACTCACTCTGTAGAGCAGGCTGGTCTCGAACTCAGAAATCCCGCCTGCCTCCGCCTCCCAAGTGCTGGGATTAAAGGCATGCGCCACCACCGCCCCGGCCATTTAAAAGGTTTACAATGTTTTTTTCCTTTCTTCTTTCTTTCTTTCCTTCCCTCCCTCCCTCCCTCCCTCCCTCCCTCCCTCCCTCCCTCCTTCCTTCCTTCCTTCCTTCCTTCCTTCCTTCCTTCCTTCCTTCCTTCTTTCCTTCTTTTATTTCCTTTTATACTTTTTCAGACTATGCTTTTCTGGTAGTCCTGGCTGGCCTGGAATTTGCCCTATAGAACAATCTGCCTGGAATTTTCCCTGCAGCTTTAAATTCAGAAATCTGCCTGCTTTTGTCTTTTGATTGCTGGAACAAAAGGTGTGCTTCACTGCTCTCTGAAAATTACAGTGTTTTTCAATATTTGCTCTCTTGTGGAAATCTAGAAAGCCTCACAGGATTACAGCAAGAAATAAGAGGCACAAGGCAGGTCACATCCATGGTCATTGAGCAGCAAGAGCATGAAGAAGAGGCTGATGCTTTTGTTGGGTCTGGTGAAATCAACTCCAGAAACATGGGATCAGAAGCCTGGACAGGCATGAGATGATATTTTTGAGGGTTTCTTAGTTAGGGTCTTACTGATGAGAACAGACACTATGACCAAGTCAAATCTTATAAGGATGGCATTTAATTGAGTTTGGCTTACAGGTTCAGAGTTTCAGTCTGTTATCATCAAAGCATGAAGGAGCATGGCAGAGTTCAGGTACACGTGGGAGTGGAGGACCTGAACATTTCACATGTTGTTCCAAAGGAAGTTAGCAGAAGACTTGTTTCTAGGCAGCTAGGACAAGGGTATTAAAGCCCCAACCTACAGTGACACACCCAATCCAACAAGGCAGTGCCACTCCCTGGACCAAGCATATACAAACCATCACATTCTACTCTGTGGCTCCCATAGGCTTGTTCAAACATACCTATCCATATCACAGTACAAAATAATATTTAGTCCAGTTTCCAAAGCTCACAGAGGCTATAGCAGTCTCAACAAAGTTAAAAGTCCAAAGTTCAAGGTCTCCTCTGAGACTCATCCAATCACTTGTTATCCCCAGAGCAAGACAGGAAACCAGCTGCACAAACTCCAAACTCTGCATCTCCATGGTTGATGTGAAAGTAGTCTTCAGATCTCCAACTTCTTTTTCATCTCTGTTGACTCCAACACACTTCTTTCTCCTGGCTGGTTCCTCTCCTTATTTATAACTTTCCTCAGAAGATAGCCCTTGTCTCGGGCATCTCAAACATCTTGGAGACTCCAAGGCAACTTCAGTGTTACAGTTTCTTGGTTCAATGTCTGGGGTCTACCAATGATCTTCTGGGCTTCTTCATAAGGCTGACATCACTTCTCCAGCTTGACCCTTTGTAGCATTCTTAGCTCAGATAGATTCACTCCACTGGTACTGCTGGCTTTAGTGATCTTCCCGTGTTACTGACATCTCCAATACATCAGGGTTTTCTGCTGCATGTAGGTTTCACCAATAGCCTCTCATAGACTTTCTTTATGGTCCAAGCCTCAAATCCTTTGCATGACCCCTCAGTCCTGGACTGTCAACTGCAATTGAGGCTGCGCCTCCACCAATGGCTTTCCATGGCCTCTCACAGTGCCATGTTTTAGCTGTTCTTCACAACCCCCTTCATTCCTTCAAAATCAGTACCACCTGAGTGACTCTTACACATTACCAAGCAGTGTGTTCCATAGCTATCTGCAGCTACTGAGAACTGGTCCTGCAAGAGAAACTTATGGGATGGATGGGGAAGCAGCACAAAAAGAATTGGGTCTAGAAGACATTGCCTTTCAAGACCCAAGCTTTAATAAATGTTAGACAGTATATAGTCTGGAGGATTTCCTCCCCCCAGGCTTGAGGTGAAGTCTCCAGCTCTTTGCTGGCTCCAGTCTCAGCAGGTCTTCTGCTGAAGTCAGAGATCTGCAGGTCCAGAATGCTTCTGAGTGGCTTCCAGGAGAGGCTGTGTTGTTCTATACAGAACAAAGGCCAGGAATTTCACAGGGCTGAGAACTGATTACCAGAGCAGAGGCTGTAGAGTCTAGCTCAAACACTGAAGGGGGGAAGGGACAATTTCCCCCTTATTTATAAATTTTTTAAAAGAACCAGTGGATAAATATATCTGTCTAAAGATGGGGTCTTTCACCAGTGAGGAAAAGCAGGGACCGTGACCCCCTTAAATGTTAAATGACATTCTTTTCAGGAGAGGGGAAATAGACTGCCTTATTATTATAAGGACAGTTTCTCAACATCGATCCCTATGTAGTCAGGTGTGCTTTTAGGGAACTCAGACATAGGATTTTTTCATTTTCCCTTGCAGTGCTTTGCCTTGCACCTCAAAACTAATGCCCATGTTTGCTTGATAACAAACATGCATAGATCTGAGTTCTATGCAGCTCCATTTTTGGAGATTCATTGATAAAGAAAAAGGCATGTGAATGTGAGCTTGTTGGCCTTCATAGCAGCCCACCTGGAAGCTGTTGCTGTATCTGAGAGATATCTGCTTGAAACACAAAAGGAGAGATTAAAAGAAACTGTTTGGACTATCTCTGGAAGGCCCAAGATATTCAATTTAATTGTAAATTCGTGACTCAGGTAACAGGGCCTGGTTTGTAAATTAACTGCTAGAGAACAAAACTGCTTGAGAACAAAACTGCTTGGACCATCTCTGGGAGGCCCAAGGTATTTAATTCAATTGCAAATTTATGATTCAGGCAACAAGGCCTGGCTTGCAAATTAACTGCTAGAGAACAATTAGCCTATCTTCTCAACTATGGGAGAAGAGGCGTTGAGAATACTTTTGAATTAGTTAATACTTACCAGCTGGTTCATGCTTTTGCAGCATTTTGTGGGAAAAACATAGATATGCCTTCTTCCCCAATATTAAGCCAGTATCATCTCATATGCCAATAAATGAATGTTTTTTATTTCACCTAGGCATCAGTATGCCTAGTTATAGGATTCCATATACTCAGCAAGGAGTTTCTTGGCATCCAAATTTTAAAATTTTCTTAAAAACACACAAGCATAATTTTAATGATATGCACAGGGATACAATCTCCTCTCTCTCTCTCTCTCTCTCTCTCTCTCTCTCTCTCTCTCTTGCTTTTCATCTTTTTTTTTATTGGATATATTCTATATTTACATTTCATTTCCCTTTTTTTTGTTTCCCCACCCCCTTAAGGTCCCACATGCCCTTTTCCCTCCCCCTGCTCCCTCATCCACCCCTTCCCACTTCCCTGTTCTGGTATTCCCCTACACTGATGCTTTGACCCTTTCCAGCACTAGTGTCCATTCCTTTCTTCTTGTCAGACATCATTTGGTATGTGAATTGTGTCTTTGGTGTCCCAAGATTCTAGGCTAAGATCCACTTATCAGTGACTGCATACCATTGGTATTCTTTTGAGACTGGGTTACCTCACTTAGGATGATGTTCTCCAGCTCCATCCATTTCTCTAAGAATTTCATGAATTCATTGTTTCTAATGGCTGAATAGTATTCCATTGTGTATATATACCACATTTTTTGTATCCATTCCTCCGTTGAGGGACATCTGGGTTCTTTCCAGCTTCTGGCTATTATAAATAAGGCTGCTATGAACATAGTGGAGCATGTATCCTTATTGCATGCTGGGGAGTCTTCTGGGTATATTCCCAGGAGTGGTATGGCTGGATCCTCCAGAAGTATCATGTCCAGTTTTCTGAGGAACCGCCAGACTGATTTCCAGAGTTGTTGTACCATCTTGCATTCCCACCAGCAGTGGAGGAGTGTTCCTCTTTCTCCACATCCTCGCCAACACCTGATGTCTTCTGAGTTTTTAATCCTAGCCATTCTGACTGGTGTGAGGTGAAATCTCAGGGTTGTTTTGATTTGCATTTCTCTAATGACTAATGATGTTGAACATTTTTTAAGGTGTTTCTCAGCCATCCGAATTTCTTCAGGTTAAAAGTCTTTGTTTAGCTCTGTACCCCATTTTTGGATAGGGTTATTTGGTTTTCTGGGGTTTAACTTCTTGAGTTCTTTGTATACATTGGATATTAGCCCTCTGTCAGATGTGGGGTTGGTGAAGATCTTTTCCCAATTTGCTGGTTGCCGATTTGTCCTTTTGACAGTGTCTTTTGCCTTACAGAAACTTTGTAATTTTATGAGGTCCCATTTGTCTATTCTTGATCTTAGAGCATAAGTGATTGGTGTTCTGTTCAGGAATTTTCCCCCTGAGCCAATGTCCTCAAGGGTCTTCCCCAGTTTCTTTTCTATTAGTTTTATTGTGTCTGGTTTTATGTGGAGGTCCTTGATCCACTTGGAGTTGAGCTTAGTGCAAGGAGATAAGAGTGGATCAATTCTCATTCTTCTGCATGTTGACCTCCAGTTGAACCAGCACTATTTGTTGAAAAGGCTATCTTTTTTCCACTGGATGTTTTCAGCTCTTTTGTCGAATATCAATTGGCCATATATGTGTGGTCTTTATTTTCTATATTCTTTGTTTACATCCCAAAGGCTTTCCCCTTTCCCAGTTTCCCCCCACCATATGTCCCATATTTAATGGGGTTGTTGATGTTCCCAGATTTCGGCACCATTGATGGGACTTAAAAGAGAGGAAGGGTGTTAGTGAATATGGCATGGCGATGTGGGGGAAGGGAGTGCCTGAGCAGGGCCCATGCCCAGGCATCGCCTCCCCCTGAAGGACCACACATACACACCAACATGGTATAGAATAGAGTTTATTCAGAGAATAGGATGAGAGTCAATGGTATATTAGAGAGAGAGAGAGAGAGAGAGAGAGAGAGAGAATAGAGAGAGAGTAGAGGCTGGCCATGACCACGTGGTTAGAGGGGGGAGGGGAGCCCAAGAGGGGCAGAGAAGTGAGAGGATGAGAAGAGAGAGGGGAAGGAGCGGGGAAAGAGAGAGAGGAGGGGGCAGGCAGCCCCTCTTATAGTGGAGCAGGCATGTGGGGCGGGGCATACCTGGCTATTGCCAGGTAGCTGTGGGGTGGAGCTTGAACAGAGTACCAACACCTCTCCCCCCTAACTATTCCTCAATACCCCCCCATTTCTCTGTTCTGATGCTCTCCTACAAATCTGTATCCAGTCTTTTCAGGACCAGGGTCCTTTCCTTCCTGGGTATATACCCAGCGGAATCCCCTGCATACAATAAAGACACATGCTCCACTATGTTTATAGCAGCCTTATTTATAATAGCCAGAAGTTGGAAGGAGCCCAGATGTCCCTCAAAGGAGGAATGGATACAGAAAATGTGGTATATTTATTAGGCTCTTAAAGCATTCCTTTAAAATATCTTTATAACATTTTACCAACATATTAATATCTTTATTGAAAGATGTAAAAACTTTGTTTGGAGAGGGAAAAAGGTGATTTTATATTATTGCTCCCTTTGCCAAGGAATGGCAGTGAACACATATCATAAACAGCTGATTACAGTAGTCTTTATTATCTGTAAAATTATCTATCCTTTGTCAGTTAATTTATATCTACCTTGAAAACAGAGGTTTAAGTCCTGTTGTGGCAAGCTTAAAGCCATGTCTTAACCAATTAACATATTCTAACAACTTTTGAAAATCATTTGTTTAAAAAAATTTCAAAACTCATAAGCAAAGGCCTGTAACAAAATTCCATAAACTAAATATATTGAAAAATCTAAGATTTTAGCTTCTTGTACTGAAGCAGAGAAAAAAACATTTTTTTCTCACATAAGGTAAGGCTATTAGCCATTTCTTGAGGAAAAAACCTTTTAATGAAATTGCTTTATTGTTTTCTTAAAATTAGCTCATAGAAGCAAATGCTTTTATAATTAGCAGAATATAAAGCCATTTTTAATCTTGGAGGGTCAAATTTTGCTTTTACCATTGTAGCCAATAAACTTGTGGAAATGTCGCAATAGGCCCATACTGGCCATAGCTGTTTTTTAACCTTTATCATTCTTAAAATATGTTAAGAATCTTGGCCTTTAACTAGACTGCGAACTGCAGTCAATGACATACTAGTAATTTTTATTGTAACTCTTAATTTTTCTTGCACTATTAGAGTATAACTACAACTTTGGAAGCAAAACCCAATTTTAAACAATCTATTTTCTTTTAAAATTAATGGCAAACATATTATTTTTATAGCACAAGGTTTGTCTGCCAGTTTTTATGTTCAAAAGTATGACAGTAAAACTAAGTGAAGAGATATTATTTTATATCTTATTCTTTGTAAGTCTGCTTTTTAGGTTAAGATTCACACAAAACACCATGCCAATTTAGAAGCATCACAGAAGCCTGCATTTTATGAATCATAACATGCCATGTGCTCAAAATGGCCATAACTTTGAGCCATCAGCTCCAAACTTGCCTCTTATTGCCAACTCTATACCATTTAAATCATGTATAATAATTCATAAGCCAATACTCCATAGTCAAAACATGTAGAACATATTTATATTTTTAAGACTAATTATAAAAAGATGAATAAAGTGTGCGTTGTATTAGGTCATGTGTCATTGGTTAAGCTAACCTTTTTCTTTCTTTTTTTTCTTTTTTCTCTTCTTTTTTCTTTCCTCTTTCTTTTTCCTTTATTTCTTTTCTTTTTTTCTTTTTTCTTTCCTCTTTCTTTTTCCTTTCTTTCTTTTCTTTTTTCTTTTTCTTTTCTTTTCTTGGATATATTCTTTATTTACATTTCATTTCCCTTTTACTGGTTCACTGCCTCCCAAAGGTCCCATATGCCCTTTTCCCTCCCCCCCTTTTAAAATAACATTATACCTTTTAAATTATGTCTAATGACTTATAAGCCAATATTTTATATTGTCAAGACATGTAAAATATACTTATACCTTTAAGACCAATTATAAACAAGAATAAAACGATTATTTGAATCTCATAAACTTAAACCAAACAATTTTTTCTTTTTTCTACCTGTAATTTCGAGAGAATAAAAAGCACTTTGAACCCAAAACCACAATTGTAGAGATTTTTCTGTAAGAAAAACAGCCATTAATCCACTTGTCTTAGACTTGAGGCTGCTGGCCCCCTTTTTAAAAGTAGCTTTTTCTTTAACTATGTTTGACTCCTAGCTGAGTACTGGACACCTTAAATCAGCCCTTGCCATGTAAATTGCAACTAGATTAAGAAATAGACCACCAGTAGATGAAGTTTTTATTAATTTTTCTTTTTAACATGAAACAATTAGACAAGTCATTCACATGACGCCACAAATAGGACATACACATACATGTAGACACATGGTGCACCAAGAAGAGATGACATACATAGAAAGGGAAGCACACTTGTTATGCAATTATAACCATTTTCCTTTTCTCTTTCTCTTTCATTTTCCAAACTTTCTTAAAGCAGCTCTTGGAGGCTGAGGACATATGTCTATTTTTAAACCCTTTCCTTTTCACCTGAAAAGCTCTTAATAGCTGTGGTTACAATCAGAACCTAGAAAGTTCTTCCCCATTTTCCACTGTCTGCCTCTAAGGAAGGAGTTCAATGTTGGGTCAACACTGCCTTAATACGTATCCTCCAGCACCCATTTTGCTCACTGTGCAGGATACCATCTTTTTCTATTTTCTGCGAAGCTTCACAAAGACAGGGTCACCTTTCTCTTGAGTTCAGCCACCCGTGTGGGTGCCATTCTGTTGTGTTCCATAGCTAGCTGCAGCTACTGAGAACTGGTCCTGCAAGAGAAACTTATGGGATGGATGGGGAAGCAGCACAAAAAGAATTGGGTAAAGAAGACATTGCCTTTCAATACCCAAGCTTTAATAAATGTTAGACAATATATAGTCTGGAGGATTCCCTCACCCCAAGCTTGAGGTGAAGTCTTGAGATCTTTGCTGGCTCCAGTCTCAGCAGGTCTTCTGCTGAGGTCAGAGAACTGCAGGTCCAGAATGCTTCTGAGTGGCTTCCAGCAGAGGCTGTGTTGTTCTATACAGAACAAAGGCCAGGAATTTCACAGGGCTGAGAACTGATTACCTGAGCAGAGGCCATAGAGCCTAGCTCAAACACTGAAGGGGGGAAGGGACAACCAAGTATATCTGCAGCATGAAGTACAGCCTTGGCTATCTCTGGAGCACAGCTTCTTTGTGCTCTCAGAAAACACTTCCCAGATGATTTCACCTCAATGATTCTGTTCTTTTCTTTTTTCTTTTTCTTCCTTTTTTCTTAGATATTTTCCTTATTTACATTTCAAATGTTACCTCTTCTTAATCACCACTAATTTTTTTTAGCTCTAGCTAACAAGCATTAATTGTCCTAGTAGTTCCTTCTATTCTTAACTCTAAAGCCAGAGTCAGATGGCTGGCTGAAGCTGCTGAGTTCTGGTGCTTGCTGTGCTTGGAACATCACCCCCTTGTTCTATTACATTATCACTAGCTTTCTATTTCCAGTGAATTTACTCTCTGCCTAAGTTTGGTTATCCTGGGACTTGCTCTCCAGACTGAGTTTGACCTCAGTGATCTGAATGCCTCTCTCCTAAGTGCTAAGATTAAAGATGTGGTCTACCACACCTAGATTTAAACTTTTCTCTACTTGTAACTTTCTCTGTACCTGACTATCCTTGAACCCAGAGATCTGCTTGGCTTTGTCTGCTGGAATGCTAGCACCATGCCTGGACCTAAACTTATCTGGGTGGAATCTTGTTCCAGAGTCCCATTCCCTTAATCTGTTATTTCTTAATATGTTAAGACATAGGATTCAGTTCCATTGTACTTCCAGTTATGTCTTTAATTCTTGAACCATACGTTTTACATTTTTCCTTTTTAAGCTTGCTATGCTTGTTCAAAACACTCTTCATGAGACTACCAGAGAACAAAGTCTCTGTTGGGCTTGTTTGAGACTCCCTTTGTAAATGCAAGCAATATGAATCTCAGTTAGACTCTTCAGACAAGGGCAAAAAGCACCCACATTCTTCATCAAAATACCACAAAAACGTCTGTACATACTGAAATTCTTCTCCATTGAAACTTCTTGGGCAAGGTCTGTATAGTTCAAATTACTCTCAGCAACAGATTTGTCCATATTCCTACTAGGGTAGCCCATTAAGCCTCACATAAAGCATTGCACTGATTTCCAAATGCAAAGACCCAAAATCCATATTTGTGCAAACAAAAGCATGGTCAGACATTTCATAGCAATACCCAAGTCCCTGGTAACAACTGGTTTTAGTTAGGGTTTTACTGCTGTGAACAGACACCATGACCAAAGCAACTCTTATAAGGATGATATTTAATTGGGGCTGGCTTAGAGGTTCAGACATTCAGTCCATAATCCTCAAGATAGGAGCATGGCAGCATCCACGCAGATGTGGGCTACAGGATCTAAGAATTTCACTTCTTGTTTCAAAGGCAGCTAGCAGGAGACTTGTAGTGTGTATTTTCTATTATCCTGCCTTAAGATCTGGGCGGACCATGCTACCAGCCCCCTGCTTAGGTTCCTTTGGATCTCCGAATGAAATACACACACACACACACACACACACACACACACACTAGCTTATTTTTAATATGCTTTAGCTCAATGGTTATGTACCTCTAAGCCTCCCAATGCTAATGTGCCTTTGCCATCACTCCCAGCTCAACGCTTCTAAATCTGTCCCCAGCTTACTTGCGCAGTTACCTTTAGTACCATCTCAACACCTCTAAATCTGTTCTCAACATAGTTTCCTGATTACCTTCTCCTTGTCCAGCACCCACAATCTGCCCTTGGCTTAGTTTTGTTTCTAATCTCCCACCTGCTACCCCAGGCCCAGTTGAGGAAGCAGCCAATGAGCACGCCACCTGAGCTCTCACATGGCTGGTGGCTCTCTCTTTCTCTCTCTGATGCATGGTGAATCTCTTTTCCTTCTGTATCTCTTAGCCTGCCTGTGGGAACCTGGAAGCCCTGGCTCTTTTGCCCAGCCAATAGCCACTCACTGATAGATGACAGATCAAGAACCAATTGGGGAACAATACCTTCAGTGTTCACATGCAGATTCCCAATCAAAGCATCAGACCAACACCCTACAAAGACTCATTCTAGGCAGATAAAGCCCAACAGTGACATAGCTACTCCAACAAGGCTACACCTCCTAATCGCTCCACTCCTTGGGCCAAGCCTATACAAATCATCACAAAGGTTAATTTCTTTTCTTTACAAGTGCTGTAACTAGAAAAGACAGATCCTGGGCATGGCTAGAGCCCCTGGCTGGTATTATACCCCTGACATCCAGTCTCCAAGTGTAACTGTTTTGACTTGCTTTGACTTAGTGAACGGCTTATGTATGTCTTAACCAGGGGTGAGAAATGCACTGGCATTGTCTTTCTCTGTGATCACACTGTCTCTGCTGATGGACACAGTTAAATGACTATGGTCAGGGATGGAGCTGAGCTGACTCAGCCTTGCTCCTCCTGAGGGGGATGCCCTTGGCTGATATTCATGAGGGGAAAAGAATGAGATGCAGGGTGAACAGCCCCACCTCTGTGAAGGACAAAACAAGGAAACACTGTCATGATGTGAGAGCAAACAGGGAGTAAGAGCTAAGGTCTGCTGTGGAGCTGAGAATGAGTGACCGATGGCCCAGGAACACAAACTCAGCTTACCTCATATACCATGTCCCAATTGGACAGGTTTCTTGAAGTTTCTGTAGAAACAGGAAAAAGAAACTCATGGATCAAGGTACTTTCAAAATTCATGAGTGACATCATGGGGCAGTCCAGTTATAGCAACATGTGTGAGTTTGCTCAAGGTCTTCTGATAGAAGAAATGGATATGAAGGCAGCTAAGGATTGTCTAGGGAAATTGTCGTTGCAATATCATTATTTCCCTAAGTCTATTTACATATTTTATTTGACATTTAGTATAAAATCATAAGGAGCTTTTCTGTCAAGTAAATTAATTGGAATGTTTCTGTTGTGAGAGCAATAAGATGTTGATACTATTACATTATAAATGAAAATTTTAAATTATTAGATTCTAAAATTATGTATACTCTTCTTCACTAGTGTCACTGATACATACAGCACTGTTTTGTTTTTTGAGAATTGCATAACTTCTAACTTTTGAGAGAAAATAATTTCACCTAGCTAGTCTTATCTTTCTGTCTATACACAGGGGACAGGCCCTCGCCATGGCCTCAGAGGACAACATACCAGGCCCTGTCTGCCTTATTGAGAATGTGAAAGGGCAACTGAGAGCCAATCAGGAAGCCCTGAGCATCCTGTCTTCTATCCAGCAGCCAGTGATGGTCGTGGCCATTGTAGGCCTCTATCACACAGGCAAATCCTACCTAATGAATAAATTAGTTGGGAAGAATACAGGTGAGTGCAGTCAACACAGCTGTTCTGTGCCCTCATGTGGTGAATATTTTACATGTAATTCGTAGTATTCTGCTCCTGGACTCTAAATGCAATGGTTCCATCTTCAAAATTTCCCATAGTCTTTTTTTTTTTTTTTTTTTTTTTTTGAGACAAGGTTTCTCTGTGTAGTCCTGGCTGTCCTGGAACTCATTCTGTAGACCAGGCTGGCCTCGAACTCAGAAATCTGCCTGCCTCTGCCTTCCAAGTCCTGGGATTAAAGGTGTGCACCACCACTGCCTGGCTAGTCTTATAGTTCTAATAGTACATAAAAGTTCAAAGTCTCAGCTCAGACTCAAAGCAACCTGTAATATGCAATGTCACAGAATAAACATTCCCATTTCCAGTGTTCAGAATAGAAAGGGAAGAACATTACATAACAGACTGAGCTCCAGCAGCACAAACCCCAGTTGCTGTAGCTCCATATGCATATAGGATATGCATATCCATATCCACATATAGGGCATGTGGGTTTCTTCTATACACTATCATCTAGCAGACCCTGCCTCTAGGGTCCTGCTCTTTAAAAGGCACAAGAGTTCTCTGTATGCTCTCTAGTCAGTGTCCTTACTGACTCCAGTTTTTCTTGGTGGGCATCTCTAACAACCTGGGGTCTTCATGGTTTCTTCAGTTTTACCAACACAGCCTCACATACAGCAAGCTTAGGGGCTCCATGTGAAAGACTGACCTTGCTATGAATTCATTTTGGAACCTTGGTGCAAACCTGGAGTCATTGTGACTGTTGCATTCTGCATATCAGAAAACAAATATCTCCCCAGCTGCTTCCCATTCAGCCGGTGGCGGGGGAGCCAGGCTCAGCCAGCTTCCCAGGTGCTCAGACCCAGCCTGCGGAACCAGGTATCTGAAATATCCCGAGTTTAAGACCTTCGGGGACTCAGGCCTGGAGCTGGAGCTGCGCACAGAGTAGCGGTTTTGGGGGACCCCAGCCAAGCCTGTGCTCTGCGCTCGCAGGGTGGTCCCCGAACTCCCTGCAGTCAGCGCCAGCTTCCCAGCTGCTTCCCATCCAGTCGACTGCAGAGGAGCCAGCCTCAGCCAGCTTCCCAGCAGCTTTGGACCAGCAGGTGGAACCAGATAACTGAGATATCCTGACTTTAAGACCTCTGGGGAATCAGGACACCAGACAGCGAACCCTGAGCAGGAGCAGTGCAGAGCAGCTGCCCAACAGGCAGAACCAAGTACCTGGGATATCCTGAGTTTAAGACCTCGGGGGACTCAGGCCACCTGTCAGCAATCTGTGAGCAGGAGCCCGGCAGGGCAGTGGTACAGGTGCCCCAGTCGAGGGGAAATAGCTTTATGAGCCCACAGGAGGGTCAAGCACCAGCTAGTAACTACAGGACAAACTAACACCAGAGTTAACCAGATAGCAAAAGGCAAACATAAGATCATTACTAACAGAAATCAAGGCAGTATGGCAGCATCTGAACCCAGTTCTCTGACAGTAATAAATCTTGGATACCCAAAACACCAGAAAAAACAAGACTCAGATCTAAAATCACTGGTCAGGATGCTGATAGAGGAACACTTAGATAAATCTCTTAAAGTAATACAAGAGAAAATAGATCAAAAGCTAGAAGCCCTTACAAGGCAAACACAATTAAATCTCGGATATCTCAACACACCAGCAAAACAAGACTCAGATCTAAAATCACTGGTAAGGATGCTGATAGAGGATCACTTAGACAAATTTCTTAAAGTAATAGAGGAGAAAATAGATCAAAAGCTAGAAGCCCATACAAGGCAAACACAAAAATCACTTAAAGAAATCCAGGAGAATATAGAGCAAAAAATGAATCCCAATAAGGGGGAGAAACAAAAATCACTTAAAGAAATACAAGAGAACATGAGTCAACAAGTAGAAGTCATAAAAGAGGAAACACAAAAATCCCTTAAAGAATTACAGGAAAACACAAACAAGCAACTGAAAGATCTGAGCAAAACCATACAGAATCTAAAAACAGAAGTAGAAACAACTAAGAAATTGCAAAGGGAGACAATGTTGGAGATAGAAAACCTTGGGAAGAAATCAGGAGTCATAGATGCAAATATCAACAATAGAATACAAGAGATAGAAGACAGAATCTCAGATGCTGAAGATACCATAGGAACCATGGATTCAACAATTAAAGAAAATGCAAAATGCAAAAAGCTGGTAACCCAAAACATTCAGGAAATCCAGGACACAATGAGAAGACCAAACCTAAGGATTATAGGGATAGATGAGAATGAAGATCTACCACTTAAAGGGCCAGCAAATATCTTCTACAAAATTATGGAAGAAAACTTCCCCAACCTAAAGAGAGAGATGCCCATGAATATACAAGAAGCCTATAGAACCCCAAATAGACTGGGCCAGAACAGAAAACTTCCCGTAACATAATAATCAAAACCCCAAATGTACTAAACAAAGAGTATTAAAGGCAGTAAGAGAAAAAGGACAAGTAACATATAAAGGAAGACCTATCAGAATTACACCAGACTTCTCATCTGAGACCATGAAAGCTAGAAGATCCTGGGCAGACCTCATGCAGACTCTAAGAGAACACAAACTTCAGCCAAAACTACTATACCCAGCAAAACTCTCAATTGCCATAGATGGGGAAACCAAGGTATTCCACGAGAAAACCAAATTTGCACAATATTTATCTACAAACCCAGCCCTACAAAGGATAATAGGGGAAAAATACCAACACAAGGGGGGAAACTACACCCCAGAAGAAACAAGATAGAAACCCCCTCTCATCCAACCCAAAAGAAGAGAACCACTCAAATACAAAAAAATAATAACGCCCAAAATGTCAGGAAGTAATAATTACTATTCCTTAATATCTCTTAATATCAATGGACTCAATTCCCCAATAAAAAGACACAGACTAACAGACTGGATATGGAAACAGGACCCTACATTTTGCTGCATACAGGAAACACATCTCAATGTCAAAGACAAACACCACCTTAGATTAAAAGGCTGGAAGACAGTTTTACAAGCAAACAGTCTCAGGAAACAAGCCGGAGTAGCCATTCTAATATCAGATAAAATTGACTTTCAACCTAAAGTCATCAAAAGAGAGCCAGAAGGTCACTTCTTGCTTGTCAAAGGGAAAATCCACCAAGAAGAATTCTCAATACTGAACATCTATGCCCCAAATGTAAGGGCACCCTCATTCATAAAAGAAACTTTACTAAAGCTTAAAGCACACATTGCACCTAACACAATAATTGTAGGTGACTTCAACACTCCACTCTCCTCAATTGACCGATCACGAAAGCAGAAACTAAACAGGGACACAGTGAAACTAATTGAAGCTTTGGACCAATTGGATTTAACAGATATATATATATATATATATATATATATATATATATATATATATATATACACATATATATATATATATATACATATACATATATATATATATAACATTCCATCCTAAAGCTAAAGAATATACCTTTTTCTCAGCACTGCACGGTACCTTCTCAAAAATTGATCATATAATTGGTCACAAGACAGACCTCAACAAATACAAGAAGACTGAACTAATCCCATGTCTCCTATCGGATCACTATGGAGTAAAAGTGGTCTTCAATAGCAAGAAGAACAACAGAAAGCCCGCATACACATGGAAACTGAACAATACTCTACTCAATGACACCTTGGTCAAGGAAGAAATAAAGAAAGAAATCAAAGACTTTTTAGACTTCAATGAAAATGAAGGTATGACCTACCCAAATCTTTGGGACACAATGAAAGCAGTGCTAAGAGGAAAACTCATAGCCCTGAGTGCCTCCAAAAAGAAACTGGAGAGAGCATACATTAGCAACCTAACAGCACACCTGAAGGCCCTGGAACAAAAAGAAGCTAATTCTAAGGGCTGAAATCAATCAAGTAGAAACAAAGGGAACCATATAAAGAATCAACAAAACCAAGAGCTGGTTCTTAGAGAAAATCAACAAGATAGATAAACCCTTAGCTAGACTAACCAAAGGGCACAGAAACAATATCTAAATTAACAAAATTAGAAATGAAAAGGGGGATATAACAACAGAAACTGAGGAATTTCAAAAGATCATCAGATCCTACTACAAAGGCCTATACTCAAAACACCTGGAGAATCTGGAGGAAATGGACAATTTCCTAGACTGATACCAAATACCAAAATTAAATCAGCATCAAGAAGATCAGCTAAACAGTCCCATAACCCCTAAAGGAATAGAAGGGGTTATAGAAAGCCTCCCAACCAAAAAAAGTATGGGACCAGATGGTTTTAGTGCAGAATTATACCAGACCTTCAAAGAGGACTTAACACCAATACTCTTCAAACTATTCCACAAAATAGAGACAGAAGGGACACTGCCCAACTCATTCTTCAAAACCACAATAACACTGATACCTAAGCCACAAAAAGATCCAACAAAGAAAGAGGACTACAGGCCAATTTCTCTTATGAATATCGATGCAAAAATACGAAATAAAATTCTTGCCAACCGAATCCAAGAGCATATCAAAACAATCATTCACCATGATCAAGTAGGCTTCATCCCAGGGATGCAGGGATGGTTCAATATATGGAAATCCATCAATGTAATCCACTACATAAACAAACTAAAAGAAAAAACCCACATGGTCATCTCATTAGATGCTGAAAAAGCATTCGACAAAATTCAGAATCCTTTCATGCTAAAAGTCTTGGAAAGAGCAGGAATTCAAGGCACATACTTAAACATAGGAAAAGCAATCTACAGCAAACCAGTAGCCAACATCAAAATAAATGGAGAGAAACTTGAAGCAATCCCACTAAAATCAGGGACTAGACAAGGCTGCCCTCTCTCTATATATCTTTTCAATATAGTACTTGAAGTTCTAGTGAGAGCAATTAGACAACATAAGGAAGTCACAGGGATACAAATTGGAAAGGAAGAAGTCAAAGTATCATTATTTGCAGACGATATGATAGTTTACTTAAGCGACCCAAAAAACTCCACCAAAGAACTTCTACAGCTGATAAACAACTTCAGCAAAGTGGCTGGTTATAAAATTAACTCAAGCAAATCAGTAGCCTTCTTGTATTTAAAGGACAAGCAGGCTGAGAAAGAAGTTAGGGAAATAACACCCTTCACAATAGCCACAAACAAGATAAAGTACCTTGGCATAACTCTAACCAAACAAGCAAAAGATCTGTATGACAGGAACTTCAAGTCCTTGAAGAAAGAAATCGAAGAAGACCTCAGAAGATGGAAAAATATTTCTTGCTCCTAGATTGGCAGGATCAATATAGTAAAAATGGCCATCTTGCCAAAAGCAATCTACAGATTCAATGCAATCCCCATCAAAATCCCAAATCAATTCTTCATAGATCTAGAAAGAGCAATTCTCAAATTCATCTGGAGCAACAAAAAACCTAGGATAGCTAAAACTATTCTCAACAATAAAAGGACTTCTGGGGGAATCAATATCCTTGACCTCAAGCAGTACTGCAGAGCAATTGTGTTAAAAACTGCATGGTATTGGTGCAGCAACAGGCAAGTAGATCAATGGAATAGGATTAAAGACCCAGAAATGAACCCACAGACTTATGGTCCCTTGATCTTTGATAAAAGAGCCACGACCACCCAGTGAAAAAATGATAGCCTTTTCAACAAATGGTGCTGTTTCAACTGGAGGTCAACATGCAGAAGAATGCGAATTGACCCACTCTTTTCTCCTTGTACTAAGATCAACTCCAAGTGGATCAAGGACCTCCACATAAAACCAGATACATTGAAACTATTAGAAAAGTAACTTGGGAAGACCCTGGAGGACATGGGCACAGGGGGAAAGTTCCTGAACAGAACACCAATAGCTTATTCTCTAAGATCAAGAATTGACAAATGAGACCTCATAAAATTACAAAGTTTTTGTAAGGCAAAGGACACTGTCAGAAGGACAAAACGGCAACCAACAAAGTGGGAAATGATCTTCACCAACCCCACATCTGACAGAGGGCTAATATCCAATATATACAAAGAACTCAAGAAGTTAGACCCCAAAGAACCAAATAACCCTATCAAAAAATGGGGTACAGAGCTAAACAAAGAATTTTCACCAGAAGAAATTCGGATGGCCGAGAAACACCTTAAGAGATGTTCAACATCATTAGTCATCAGGGAAATGCAAATCAAAATAACCCTGAGATTCCACCTCACACCAGTCAGAATGGCTAAGATTAAAAACTCAAGAGACAACAAGTGCTGGCGAGGATGTGGAGAAAGAGGAACACTCCTCCACTGTTGGTGGGATTGCAAAATGGTAAAACCGCTCTGGAAATCAGTTTGGTGGTTCCTCAGAAAATTGGGCATGTCACTTCCAGAGGACCCTGGCATACCACTCCTGGGCATATACCCAGAGGATTCCCCTGCATACAATAAAGACACATGCTCCACTATGTTTATAGCAGCCTTGTTTATAATAGCCAGAAATTGGAAGGAGCCCAAATATCCCTCAAAAGAGGAATGGATACAGAAAATGTGGTATAGTTATACAATGGAGTACTACTCAGCAATTAAAAATAATGAACTCATGTAATTTGTAGGTAAATGGTTAGATCTGGAAACTATCATCCTAAGTGAGCTAACCCAATCACAAAAGAATACACATGAAATGCAATCACTGATAAGTGGATATTAATGAGCCCAGAAGCCCTAAATGCTCAAGGCACAATTAGCAAGTCAAATGACTCCCAAGAATAAGAAAGGAGAGGACCCTGGGCCTGTAAGTATTGGATCCAGTTTTGTAGACCCAGAACAGAGAAATCATGGGGGGGGAATGATTGGGGAATAGTTGGGGGGGGAGAGGAATTATGGGACATATGGTGGGGGGAACTGGGAAAGGGGAAAGCTTTTAGAATGTAAACATAGAATATAGAAAATTTAAAAAAAAGAAAACAAATATCTGTGAGTGTGAGATCAGGACTAGCTTTAGTTTCAGCTAATTCCCCTGAGTCACTTGTGTTGACTTTTTCAAGAAAGATTTGTTTATTTTACATTCACATGTGTGAATATTCTGTCTGTGTACTAAGTACACTGCTACTAGAAAGGAGCTTAAGGTTCCCTGAAACTGAAGTTCTACAGTTATCAACTGCTCTATAGATGCTGAGACCTGAACTGTGATCTTCTCCAAGACCAGCAAGCACATTTAACTCCTTTCCACTTCCATTATGCTAATTTTATTACCACTTTTTGGAAGCTCTGATGCTAAGTGTCTAATCCCTCCTTTCCTCTCTGATTTTTAGGTTTCTCCCTAGGCTTCACTGTGCAGGCTGAAATCAAGGGCATCTGGATGTGGTGTGTGCCTCATCCCCAGAAGCCAAACCACATGCTAGTTCTGCTTGACACTGAGGGCCTGGAAGATGTTGAGAAAGTAAGAATATGTTGTACGTTGTACCAGGGAAATGTTAATGATCCCCCAAAACACACACAGGAGCCACTCTGATGCAACTCACAGCAGGGTCTTTATTTTATTCAATCTAGTTCAGGCCCCTCCAATGCATTGCAGGACTGTTTTGGTGGTAGTGGTGATCCCTGAATGTCTACAAAGCAAAGCTTTATAGTAAGCAGCAAGCAGAGAGCACTTGTACAAGCATCTAATTGGAACACTACTGTGGTCTTTAACATAATTGGCTGAGGCTGGGAGTCATATCACAAACTTAATTTCTGCTCCCCTCTACATTGGTGATTGTTAGGCAAGGGGTGGGCATGTTGGAGGTGCAGGTTTGTTGTGGGAGTAACCTGGAGACACTAGTCTCATTGAGGGTGTAACCTGGAAATGCTGGTCTTTTGGGGGATTATCCTAGAGGAGCAAAACCTACTCCTGACCAGTGTGTGTTCTGATTTCCAGGGTGACAACCAGAATGACTGCTGGATCTTTGCCCTGGCTATTCTTCTAAGCAGCACCTTTATAACAGCATGGGGGCCATCAACCAGCAGGCCATGGACCAGCTGCAGTATCCTTTCTGAGGTTCAGACCTCCCTTCATGAAGTAGCTCTGTGAGTTAGGATCTTGACTGATGTAACATAAACTATAAAAATAACTCATATATACATAGGTACAGTGTTCATACTGAGGTTAAGAAAAAGGCTAAAGAAGGTTTGAGCTAGGGTTCGGAATGAAGTGGTACTAACACAGAATTGAGACTCTGGGATTTGGTTGGTGCTGTAGCTGTTTCTGTGGCTTTCCTTAATTAGCTGGTCAGCTATGTGACATAGCTGACAGACAGAATCAGAACAAGGTCCCCATGTCACCAGGATGAGGTAGGGGATTCAGATGAGTTTGTTGGCTTCTTCCCAGACTTTGTGTGGGAAGATTTTTCTCTTGAACTAAAAATAAATGGGCAACCTCTCTCAGCAGATGAATACCTAGAGAATTCCCTGACGCTTCTTCAAGGTAGAGACTTACACCTGGTAAATGAGATTGTTAAATAAATAAATAAATAAATAAATAAATAAATAAATAAATAAAACAAAAATAAAGCAAAACCGAGATTTCAGCTTCTATCCCTAATTTTTTTATACTCAGAATTCCTGTTTCTTCTAGTTAGCTACTCATAAGAATTGGTGCTTTATGTATGAAAGACTTAATCAGATTGACTGAAGTATTTTCCCTTTTGTTCTATGAACAAATTTATTTGTCTTCTACTTCTCCCTTAAATTTGTACTACCTGCTTCAGATTTGTGCACAATAAAGTTATATTAGGGGAAACAAAGAATGAATTGTTACCAGTATCCTTGTCCAACTGTGGGAATTGTGTGGCTCACACAACTGTTCGACTGTCAGACGTCTGTAGAAATTACATGATACTGTACATGTGGCTTTACATGTCTATGCACACAATCCTGCTAAATTAAGTGGCTTGAATCCTTACAGTAGAAGCTACCAGAGCATTGATACTTTTCTAAGACTGAAAATGATTAAAGCAGATACCACCCCATCCTGTCCTGTTCTCTCTTTTTGTTTTGTGTTTTCAGGGACTCACAATGTGACCCAGGATGGCCTCAAATTATAATCCTCCTGCCTAGGCTTTCAGCATTCCAGGATTACAAGAGCTCACATGATCAAATTATAGGATATATCTTCACCTTCTAACATCTGGCTGAAAATCCTGTTTTTTTGTTTGTTTGTTTTTCTGGTCCATGTAGGTACTGGCCAAAAAGAAAAAGAAAAACAGTTCAATTTGCCTCGGTTCTGTATCCAGAAGTTCTTCCCAACGAAGAAAAGCTTTGTCTTTGAGCGCCCAGCACCCAGGAAGAAGCTTGGGCAGCTGGAATCGCTGCAGGATCAAGACCTGGACTCTGACTTCGTGGTACAAGTGGCAGAGTTCTGTTCTTATGTGTTCAGCTCTTCCAAGGTGAAAATGATTTCAGGAGGCCTCGAGGTCAATGGACCACGTGAGTCCTCTCACAGTCTGTCTGCTCTCAGCAATGGCCTACTTCAGTTTTGAAGAACCAATCTATCACCATTGTAGTGCTAAACTGTAGATGATATCATAATTTGTAATCAGCTTTGTTTATCATGCTTTCTTGATGGGAACAGAGAAAAGAGGGCAAAAGAAAAAAACATCAAAGTGCCCTAGCAAACTGGCCCTGCATTCACCAAATGGATGGTCACTAAATAATGCCAGGGCAGGGAAGCAGGAGGGTGTGGGTTGGTGAGCAGGGGGAGGGAGGATGGGATAGTGGGTGTTCAGAGGGAAAACCAGAAAAGGTTAGAAATATAAATATAAATAAAGAAAATAGCTAATTAAAAATTTAAATGTTGGTACAAAAAATCTATATGGATTTAGTTATTGTCATGTTAGCATACACAGAACATTCTCTTGGGCAATGCTACTTATTCTAATCATTCCGATAGAGAATTTCTGACTGGGAGACCATGTTTTGTTCTCAAATGGGAATGATGCTTACAATGGACAGTGATGGTGATACAGATAGCCATGATGGAGGTGTGGAGTCTGTTCTCATGGTGCCTATGTTGAAATGGATGCAAACATTCCATAGACACAGGCCTGTGTAATCTCCATCCAGTATTCTTAGCCTTTGGGGTTGCAGACACCTCATGAGAGGATCTTGCTAAGAGGAAAGTCTAATTGTATCAGTGTGAGACAGAGGCTGCGATGCTTCCATTTGTCATTCTCCTAAATGATGCTAAGGACACTGATGCTTTATGGCATCAATGACTGACTTATCTAGACTTTCACAGAATAGACTTGTCTCCATCCATCTGTAGCAAATATTGTTACCTGCTTCCTGGTTGTAGGACTAAACAGTTTGGTGACAACCTATGTGAACTCCATCTGCAATGGGTCTCTGCCCTGCATCGAGAGTGCTGTCTTGGCTTTGGCCCAGATAGAAAACTCAGCAGCACTGCAAAAGGCCATTACCCACTATGACCAGCAGATGAGTCAGAGGGTGCAGCTCCCCACAGAGACCCTCCAGGAGTTGCTGGACCTGCACAGAACCTGTGAGAAAGAAGCCGTCAATATCTTCATGGAAAATTCCTTCAAAAATTTTAATCAAGCGTTTCTAAAGGAATTAGGGGTAATTTTTCCCTCAAGTTTGCCTGGGTGCAGAATGTGAAAGGCCTAATTCTATGAAGAAATGAAATGGGTGCTTGAGGGGGCACCTGTTGCTGGATTTTAAAATAGTAGCAGCTACCTATTAAAATCATAATCAATAGGAAAATGGGTTATCATATGCTCAAAACTTTAAAACATTTCTGCTCTCATGAATAAGCTACTAAGATTCCCCTTCACTGAATTAGTAGCAGAGATGTGATTTGTGTGTCTGATCAAATTATATACTCAGAGGTAGTAGCTTCATCTAATATTCAATCCAAAGGAATTTTAGCCTTTGAGGCAAATTAATGTTGAGCCGTGTTGATTCCTTGACTATCTTTGGTCCAGGCTGAAGAAAGTAATTTACATGTAAAGATGTAAATCTCTGCCTCGAAGTCACTGGCAAGCAACAAGGATGACGCTGGCAAAAAGCTGGCATCAGAGGAAGTGATACAGTTATAATCAGTGTTTATATGTTTTCCTTTGTTCGTTTTGAGTTTCCAGCTTACTGTTCTTTTGAGAAATGCTCCCCCAAATTCTAAACTCTGGCTTCTTTTCCTTTTTCACTAAAGACTAAGTTGGAAACAAAGCGAGAGGAATTCTGTAAGAAGAATCTGCAGGTGTCCTCAGATCACTGCTGGGCTCTGCTTCAGGATCTTTTCTGTCCACTAGAAGAAGATGTAAAACAGGGGATTTATTCCAAACTGGGGGGATACTGTGTTTTTATGAGAAGGATAAAGGAGTTGAAGAAAAATTACTATGAGGAACAGAAGAAGGGGGTTCTGGTAATCATGATTATGTGTCTTCTGGGAAGTTACTTACCATCAGACTGGGAGAACTTTTGTTTGCACTTGAAGTACTTGCACTCCGGGCACACTGCCCTCATGTATCCCATACAGGAAGGTCATCATACTGGATATTTCCTGCTCATCCATCAGAGACAGTGTACCCACTTAACAATTGAGCTCAAACTGACCATCTTAGCCACCAGTGTGACTGTCACCCTCTGTTTCAGCTAGACTCTTGGTGTTGCAAAGGACTCAGTGACAACCCCTTAAACCAAACTTATAATTCATCAGTTTGGGCTTCACATTATCCTTAAATAATATTGTCCCATGTTTCTCTGTCCATCATATTTCCCAACTCCATACTTCCTTCCTCTCATTCACTCTGATCTCTTTGTTCTCCACGAGGGCTTATGTCTTCAGCAAACTTACACATCTATGTCCACAGCACCATTAACTCCAAAGTTAGAGCCCTCAGCCTAAAAAGGCAGTGTTTGTTGTCCAACTGAGGCCTCCCATAAAAGGAATTCCTTCCTGGGGTTAGTGTGGACTATGTGCCTGTTTCTTTGACTGTTGTATTTAGAAGAAAGTTGGGTAGAGAGGTAGCACAAAGCTTGTAGTCATTCCTGCTATTGACTTCATGTTCTCTGTACTCAAAGGCTGAAGAAACTCTGCAGAAATTTTTGCAGTCTAAGGAGGATTTGGCTGATGCAATTCTACACACAGACCAGATTCTTAGAGAAAAGGCAAAAGAGATTGAAGGTAGGGTATAGTTTAAGGGAAGACATACCCTTGAAAGTTGTGACATGTTTAAATCATTGTAAACCTGGTGTCTTAGTCAGGGTTTCTATTCCTGCACAAACATCATGACCAAGAAACAAGTTGGGGAAGAAAGAGTTTATTTAGCTTACACTTCCACAGAGCTGTTCATCACCAAAGGAAGTCAGGACTGGAACTCAAGCAGGTCAGGAATCAGGAGCTAATACAGAGGCCATGGGGGGGGGTGTTACTTACTGGCTTGCTTCCCTGGACTTGCTCAACCTGCTCTCTTATGGAACCCAAGGCTACCAGTCTAGAGGTGGTACTACCCACAAGGGGCCCTCTCGCCTTGATCACTAATTGAGAAAATGCCCACAGCTGGATCTCATGGAGGCATTTCCCCAACTGAAGCTCCTTTCTCTGTGATAACTCCAGCCTGTGTCATGTTGACACGCAAAAACAGCCAGTACACCTGGGATCCTAAACCAAGGCTAAAAGAACAATTACGTTTTATTGCCTGACAACAGACATGTATACCATTATGACGTCTTCAGTAACAGTGAAGCATGTGAGGAAGAAGAGAGTAACATTTTCACTTTCCTTCTTCTTTTCCTTCACAGTGGAGCGTGTGAAAGCTGAATCCGAACGGGCTACAGCAAAAATACTGGAGGAAATAAAAAACCAGAGTGATCAGTTGATGAAAGAAAAGGAGAAGTTTTACATGGAGCATGTTGAAGAGTTGACTAAGAAACTAGAGGAAAAGCAGGCCCAGCTGAGGGAGGAGCAACAGAGGGCCATTGAGAACACAACTTAATTGTATCACTCTCCATCAAAGACCAGCATCAGCATTTAGGGTAAACTGAGGCAAGATGTAGAGTTGGTGATTAATCATCCAGCAGTCTTTTCTCTGAGGGAACACATCTTGATTCTTTCTGCCCAGCAAAGAGAGTGAGGGAGCACACACATACTCACACTTGGTGAATGAAGCAAGGCTCCAACAAGCAAGCTTGAACAATTTCACACATACACATACACATACACATACACATACAAACACATACATACACACATTCTCACATTGGGTGTTTGGAGCAAAGCTCCAATGAGCATAGCCTCAACAACTGTATTTCCCCCCCACAGCTTATATAAGCCAGAAAAATTTTTCAAGCAGCATAGAAATTAAAATGTGACTACATTCTACTCTTTTTTAGTGAGTTATAAAAATACCTCAGTATGTTCTGAACACCTTTACATGAAGGACATTTACATATCACAGGTTTAGAAAAAGAACCTAATAATTCCCAAGAACCTACATATATTTGTAACTAAGCAACCTTGCTTTAGATTAACAAAATGCAAGCAAGCAAGGCAATTTTCTCATTTATTGCAGGCTGCCATTTGCAGAGAAAGAATGCCAGATTCACCTCTCCTTGCAGTGTGTACAGATCCTACATACTTCTGACTGCTTAGAAAGCAAGGCAAGACAACAGCATATACAGTGAAAACAGCCAAGAAGGAGGCCTGTATGCAGTGTGCTCATTCCCATCTATGTTGGCTTCCATGATATCACATTGGTAGGGCAGAGTCCCTCAGACACAACCCTATAGAGTCCCTTGGTGAGTATTCCGTGCTACCCTGAAGTTACCTGCCTAACTGTATGTGAAAATCAATGACTGCACACCTTTCACTGTAAAATATTTATTCAGTTTTAACAAAGGTCAAAGTTGACAGAAACTTTGTGAAAGCTCTGAGTTCTGTAATTTGGGGGTGGGGGAGTTGTGCATAATGAACTATAATCTTAAATAAAAATAAATTTGGCACTAAGAGAAATCTAACCTCATAAAAGTCTCAAAAGAATCATAAATCTAAACAAGAAATCAATCATCACCTTGAACACTAATGCAGCATCATGAAAAAGAGTCATGTCAGCAAGTGCTACTTAGGCTACCATTATTTTTGTTTCCTGCCCTTAAAAAAATCCCCAGACACATAAAAAACTGAAGAATACATCTTTCTGATCCTCAAATTGCTCTCTAAGATGTTCTACTTCAGATCTAATGACAAAAATGAAAAATCTCTCTCAAGTGGTGGCCATTGCTAGCAATCTTCATCTCTAAATTCCTTCTGAGGGTGGTGGATGAATCCTTAATATTCTCCAGTAGCAATGCTTGAAAAAGTTGAATCACTATAACTGTAAGTGCCAATAAAATTGCCCAGTGAGGAGCTGAAAGCTCCCTTAGAGTTTTACACAGCTCATAAGTTATGAGATGTGATGTAAAGGCATCAAGCAAAGAGAAACTCCAACAGCATGAATTTGTCAGGACATATAGTCCTTGGGGATCTGCCTCTTAATGCTGCATTCCATGATTTCCATTTTTTGTTCCTCTCATGTAGGCCTTGACATCTGTCTGTGTTCTCTTCATCAAAAAAAGAAATTGTGTGTGTGTGTGTGTGTGTGTGTGTGTGTGATTATTTGCTTGTGTGCATGTAGTATCTACAGAGGTCCACAAAGGGACTCAGATCATCTGGAGCTAGAGTTATAGGTGCTTGTGAGCACATAACCTGGGTGTTTGGAACTGAATTCCAGTTTGTAACCCACTCTTTACTTCTGAGCCATCTATCCAGTCTCCTGTTCTCTCCATTTCTCTTTACCATGAAATTTAATGAAGCCTAAAGGCTGATCCAGCCTGCTTCCTTATGTTACTTTTAAATGCCTGTTTGATCATCTGTTGCCCATGTATGGTAACTAAGTTTTCAATGTGCAGTGATGTCACACTATGCCCTATTATATTTTGGCACCTATGCTTTTTAATTAATTAAATTTTACACCCTATATTTTATTCCCCCCACCCCTCATCCACCCTCTGACTGTTCCACACCCCATATCTCCTTCCCACCCCTGCAAGTAGGCACATGGATGCCCCTACCCCTCACCCCAACTGACCTCTAAACTCCGTGGGGCCTCCAGTCTCTTGAGGGTTAGGTACATCATCTCTGAATGAACACAGACTCGTCAGTCCTCTACTGTATGTGTGCTGGGGCCCTCATATCAGCACCAGTTGTAGGTTGCCTGTTTTGTAGTACAGTGTTTGAGAGATCTTCAGGATCCTGATTAAATGATACTGCTGGTCCTCCTATAGGATCACCCTTCTCCTCAGCTTCTTTCAGCCTTCCCTAATCCAACAACAGGGGCCAGATGTTTCTGTCCATTGGTTGGCTACAAATATCTGCATCTGACTCTTTCAGCTGCTTGTTGGGTCTTCTGGAGTGTGGTCATGCTCAGTCCCTTTTTGTGAGTCCTCCATAGTCTCAGTAATAGTGTCAGGACTTGACACCTCCTCTTGAGCTGGATTACACTTTGGGTCTGTCACTGGACCTTCTTTTCCTCAGGCTTTTCCATTTCCATCCCTGTAATTCTTTCAGAGAGGCACAATTATGGGTCAGAGTTGTGATCATGGAATGGACCCCTCTTCCTCATTTGAAACCCTATCTTCTTGCTGGAGGTGGGCTTTATAAGTTCCCTCTCCAAACTGTTGGTCATTTCATCTAAGGTGCCTTCCTTTGGGTCCTAAGAATCTCTCACCTCCAATGTTTCTGGTGCATTCTGGAGGGTTCCCCCAACCTCCTATCTCCTGAGGTTGCCTGTTTCCATGCTTTCTGCTGGCCCTCAGGGCTTTAGCCCTTTTTCCTCACCCAATACTACTAGATCATGTTTCCCTCTTCCTTCACTACCTACCCCCTATCCACTTTCCCTCCCAGGTTTCTCCCGTCCTTCCTCCTTCCTCCCTCCCTCCCTCTCTCCTTCCCTCCCTTTCTCCCTTCTTCCCATGTGGAACTGAGGCATCCTCACTTGGGCACTTGGTCTGTTTGTAGAAAAATGGAAATAGACCCATATTTGCCACCTTTCACAAAACTCAAGTCTAAGTGGATCAAGGACCTCAACATAAAACCAGACACACTGAATCGAATAGAAAAGAAAGTGGGAAAGAGCCTTGAACTCTTGGTACAGGGGAAAACTTCGTAAACAGAACTCCAATGGTGAATGGGGGAACACGGGGAGGGAAAATGGCATGTGGGACCTTTGGGGGATGGGGAACCAGTAAAAGGGAAATGAAATGTAAATAAAGAATATATCCAATTAAAATAAAGAAAGAAACACAAGTTCATATAAGATGAAAAATACACAATTTTAGTACTTTGGGAAGTGGAGGCAGGAGCACCAAAAGTTTAAAATTATTCTCAGTGACATAAAGAATTAAAAACCAACCAGGGCAATGGGTTATATCTCAAAAACTAAACAAAACAAAACAAAAAAAAACCAAAATAAAACAAAACACCATCAACAAAAATCCTGAAGCAAAACAAATTTAAAAAGACCAAAAAGACATACAAAACACTAAAACAAAACAAAACTTAGTGGAATCCACAATGGTATTTGTTTTATTTTATCTGGTATGATTTTATTCCTAAGAGAGTGTTCAGCAATAATCCCCTTTACTTGTGATGTGGTCTTGCCCTGGCTCACTCTGGTCCATGTGTGTTCTCCTGCCTCCTCTATGATTACAACCCCATGGTAAATACTCCTGGTTCCTCTTCTCATAGTCTTCCTACACCATCCACTGTTCCTCGTGGTCCTTCTCTTCTCTCTACTCTTCCACCTCTCTCTGGGACTCACTGATATGGACCAGAAGTCCTGCTCTATTCTCTTCTCCTGCTTAGCTATTGTGTAATAAGCACTCTATTAGCAAGTAAGAGATGAGGAGAAATCATTTTTATATAATACTGAGATTGGAGATACTTGAACATGCCATCTTCCAGAGTGCTACCAGATGTCTGGGCATAGAAATAAGCATCTGAATACACAATGCACAAACCCATCTACAAACATCCATCATTCTGCACCACAGTTTTTGAGACAGGATCTCTTACTGAACTTGGAGCTCACCGATAGTGCTATCCTGACTGACCAACATGTTACAGTGATCTGCCTATATCTGTCTTTCTAGTCTGGTTCTACAGAACAGTGCTGTACCTCAGTTTTACATATGTGCTCTGAATTCCAATTCATGTCTTCATGCTTGTATGGCAGGCAAGTTACTGTCTGAGCCATGTATCCCTCACCCCCAATTAAATTTCTTAGATGAAGATTTATAGCCTTACTTAGATTTTCAAAATTCATTCCTGTGTTGCATATATACCTAAGATGTGAGTAGGTAGATGTATTCAATTCTATAATGGTAAAATTTGAAGTCCAATATATGATTATGATTACCTGCCGTGGCCATAGACAAACAACTAGGGGGAAAAACAATGCTGATAAGTTCATCAATAAAACTATTTTTTAGTTAAATGAACCCACAAGAAGTGATCATAACTGCTCAAGAAAAAGCATAATTTGGGAGGGAGGAATAAAGCATCCCAAAGAGATAATAAAAGCAAACCTTTGAATATTAAAATTTACTCATGACTAAAAAGCAGGTTAAAATTATAATGAAAATTAAAGTTAGAAAAAGATTAAGAAATTGGATAATAAAAATTAATTTTTAATGAAACTGCCCACAACATAGAGGTAATCTCAGTTGAATGGTTCATTGTCTCTTCCTGTCACATTTTAGGAATAGGCTCTACTACTAAATAAGAAATTTGAACAGGAGTGCAAAAGACTTCAAGATGAGCTAAAGAATCCCCAGACAAGGGAACGAACATACAAAAGAGTGAGAGCTAAAGTCCTAAGGAATAGAGCTTTTCTGAGATACTAATCGGGTATAGAATTAGAAAAAGTGTCCCTTCAGTTGCTAATCATTGGGTCCTGCCTCAGAAAAGTAAAAATCAGAAAATATGCACAGTGAGATTTTTGAAATCATGTTCATAACGATGTACACTGTGATTGTCAAAATCATGTTCATCTTCCTATAATATCATGCGTAGAGTATGTCACTGACTTTCTACTACAAGAAAGGGATAGACAGACTGATCTGAAGAAAGTTCCCTTTCGAGATGACCTTCAGGAGAAAATGGAAACTGAGCACATTCGGAAATTTTGACACAAAAGGGAATCAAGTTGTCCAGTGATGTGCTTAGTCTGAAGGACAGGGTAGGCCAGGTTAAATCCTTCCTGGAGACAAGGAAGAGTTCTCCATTATATCAAAATTGCTCAACCTCTCAGCAATGGCATGATTTATGGACACTGGTGATGGGTAACCCTATTAACAAACTCCATTATAAATGAAGTTTCCTGCATGGAAGTTTAGAATTCCAACATATAATATACCAAAAAATGAACAGAGCTATTAACAATGAGATGAATCAGCAAACCCACCAATTCAGTTCATGATGCAGAAACCGTAATGAGACATTTCCAAACTTTAACAGTTAATACTGGATTACATAACAACATGTGAAAACTAAGTATAATGTATAGCAGTAACTTTAAAGATGGACCCTATACAATGATAGACAATCTGTTATATATCAAAAGTACTTTAATATTTTATCTACAGTCATAAACAACACTTTTTTTTCATATTATTAGCAGCTAGAAATCTTGTTGATTTTCCTCAAGCAAAATAAAGATTGCTTTCCATATATTGACCAGTCCTTGGTACTATGGAGTATATATAAACCATAACCCAACTGCCAATAGTTCAAAGTAAGTGGTTAACCTCTTTTGAAGGGACTGAGAACTTTCTGGAGAGCTTGACATGGTAGGACAAATGCTTGCAGCACAAACATGAGGACCTAAATTCAGATCCATATAACAGCACCCACACATACAACAAACCAGACACAGTGGTTTATACTTGCCATATTAGAACTGTGATTGGGGCAGGGGTAGATAGGACATTCTCTGGGATATAGTAATCAGGCAGAGAACCCAACAAGTGAGCTCTCCATTCACTGAGAGACCCTGACTCAAAAATTGAGTTAAGAGCAATTGAGAACAGAGTTATCCTATTTTCTGGAAGGAGATATAACCAGAGATAATCATATTAATCAAAATACATGGTGTCAGAAAGACAAATATATATTTTCATTAATATATAGCTACTAGACTATATATAGACACATAAAACTATGTCTGTGTATATGATCTCAAAGTCAAATGAATCTGTCTAGGTAAACAAAGAGGACTGTTGAGAGAAGAATAGGGGTATGCTAAACATACAAAATATGCTATATGAAAATATCTTTCTATGACCCAATACCATGTATAATGAATATATGCAATGAAAAGTATAAAAACATTTTGCAATCAACAAACAACAGTTTTTTAAAATAAGCATCCTGACAACTCCATGTGAGTAACATTAACAGTTCAGATAAATCAACTAATTTCCCAAAGAAAGCATAAAGCTTAAATTCAGTCTATTTGTTACTTCCCTAGTTGCTGCAACAAAATACCCAGGCAAAGCTACTGGAGAGAGGAATGGTTTATTCTGGCTAACAGTCTGAGGGTAGTGTCCATTAGGGTGCAGATATCATGGTGACAGAAGTGTGAGGAAGCCTGTCATGTTGCATCTCCAGTGAGAGAGATGGCTGCTGGTGGTCCAATCAATTTCATCTTTTTATTCAGCCAGAAACTCCAGCTCATGGAATTGTCTGTCCATGGATAGGGTAGTCCTCCCACCTCCATTACCCAATGTAGACATTCCCTCACAGGAGTGTCTGGAGGTGTGTCTCCTGGCTGAGTCCTGATCTTGTTGAGTTGGTAATCAGTATTATCAACTGTCACACTCTTGTAGAATAAAAGAAATCTGGATACTGTCTCTGTGCCCTTTGGTTAGTCTGGCTAAGGGTTTATCTATCTTGTTGATTTTCTCAAAGAACCAGATCCTAGTTTTGTTGATTCTTTGTATGGTTCTCTTTGTTTCTACTTGATTGATTTCAGCCCTGAGTTTGATGATTTCCTGTCTTCTACTCCTCCTGTGTGAATTAGCTGCTTTTTGTTCCAGGGCTTTCAGGTGTGCCATTATGTTGCTTGTGTATGCTTTCTCCAGTTTCTTTTTGGATGCACTTAGAGCTATGAGTTTTCCTCTTAGCACTGCTTTCATTGTTTCCCATAGATTTGGGTAGGTTGTACCTTCATTTTCATTGAATTCTAAAAAGCCTATGATTTCATTTTTATTTCTTAATTGACCAAGCTGTCATTGAGTAGAGTATTATTCAGTTTCCATGTGTATGTGTACTTTCTGTTCTTTTTGTTGCTATTGAAGTATTGCTCTTACTCCATAGTGATCTGATAGGAGGCATGGGATTAGTTCGATCTTCTTGTATTTATTGACATCTGTCTTGTGACCAATTATATGATGAATTTTGGAGAAGGTACCATGCGGTGCTGAGAAAAAGGTATATTCTTTTGCTTTAGGATGAAAAGCTCTCTATATATCTGTTAAATCCAATTGGTCCAAAGTTTCATTTAGTTTCACTGTGTCCCTGTTTATTTTCTGCTTTCCTGATCAGTCCATTGAGGAGAGTGAAGTGTTGAAGTCACCCACAATTATTGTGTTAAGTGCAATGTGTGCTTTAAGATTTAGTAAGGTTTCTTTTACAAATGAGGGTACCCTAGCATTTGGAGCATAAATGTTTAGTATTGAGAGTTCTTGGTAGATTTTCTCTTTGATCAGCAAGAAGTGACCTTCAGAGTCTCTTTTGATGACTTTAGATTGAAAGTCAATTTTATTTGATATTAGAATGGCTACTCCAGCTTGTTTCCTGAGAACATTTGCTTGTAAAATTGTCTTCCAGCCTTTTGCTCTAATGCAGTTTTTGTCTTTAACACTGAGATGTGTTTCCTGCATGCAGCAAAATGTAGGATCCTGCTTCCATAGCCAGTCTGCTAGTCTATGTTTTTTTTATTGGGGAATTGACTCCATTGATGTTAAGAGATGTTAAGGAATAGTAATTATTACCTCCCGACATTTTTTGAAAATTTTTTTTTATATTTGAAAGGTTATCATCTTTTGGGTTTGATGACAGGAGGTTTCTACTTTGCTTCTTCTGGGGTGAGCATTTGACAAAATTCAGCATCCTTTCATGCTAAACATCTTGGAAAGAGCAGGAATTCAAGGCCCATACCTAAACATAGTAACAGCAATCTACAGCAAACCAATAGCCAACATCAAAATAAATGTAGAGAAACTTGAAGCAATCCCACTAAAATCAGGGACTAGACAAGGCTGCCCTCTCTCTCCATATTTTTTCAATATAGTACTCGAAGTTCCAGTGAGAGCAATTAGACAACATAAGGAAGTCACAGGGATACAATTTGGAAAGGAAGAAGTCAAATTATCATTATTTACAGATGATATGATAGTATATTTAAGTGACCCAAAACACGCCACCAGAGAACTTCTACAGCTGATAAACAACTTCAGCAAAGTGACTGGTTATAAAATTAACTCAAGGAAATCAGTAGCCTTCCTGTACTCAAAGGACAAGCAGGCTGAGAAAGAAGTTAGGGAAATAACACCCTTCACAATAGCCACAAACAACATAAAGTACCTTGGCGTGACTCTAACCAAACAAATGTAGGATCTGTATGACAGGAACTTCAAGTCCTTGAAGAAAGAAATTGAAGAAGACCTCAGAAGATGGAAAAATATTTCATGCTCTTGGATTGGATGGATTAATATAGTAATAATGGCCATCTTGCCAAAAGCAATATACAGATTCAATGCAATCCCCATCCAAATCCCAATTCAATTCTTCATAGATCTAGAAAGTGCAATTCTCAAATTCACCTGGAGTAACAAAAAACCCAGGATAGCTACAACTATTCTCAACAATAAAAGGACTTCTGGGGAAAGCAATATCCCTGACCTCAAGCAACACTACAGAGCAATTGTGTTAAAAACTGCATGGTATTGGTACAGCGACAGGCAAGTAGATTGATGGAATAGGATTGAAGACCCAGAAATGAACCCACAGACTTAGGGTCACTTGGTCTTTGATAAAAGAGCTACCATCCAGTGGAAAAAAGATAGCCTTTTCAACAAATGGTGCTGGTTCAATGGGAGGTCAACATGCAGAAGAATGTGAATTGACCCACTCTTATCTCCTTGTACTAAGATCAACTCCAAGTGGATCAAGGACCACCACATATAACCAAAGACACTCAAACTATTAGAAAAGAAACTGGGGAAGACCCTGGAGGACATGGGCACAGGTGGAAAGTTTCTGAATAGAATACCAATAGGTTATGCTCTAAGATCAAGAATTGACAAATGGGACCTCATAAAATTGCAAAGTTTCTGTAAGGCAAAGGATACTGTCAGAAGTACAAAACACCAACCAACAAATTGGGAAAAGATCTTCACCAACCCCACATCCAACAGAGGTCTAATATCCAATATATACAAAGAACTCAAGAAGTTAGACCCCAAAGAACCAAATAACCCTATTAAAAATGGGGTACAGAGCTAAACAAAGAACTTTCACCTGAAGAAATTCAGATGGCTGAGAGATACCTTAAGAGATGTTCAACACCATTAATCATCAGGGAAATGCAAATCAAAGCAACCCTGAGATTTCACGTTACACCCATCAGAATGGCTAAAATTAAAAACTCAGGAGACAACAGGTGCTGGTGATGATGTGGAGAAAGAGGAACACTCCTCCACTGTTGTTGGGATTGCAAGATGGTACAACCACTCTGGAAATCAATCTGGCAGGTCCTCAGAAAATTGGGCATGACACTTCCAGAGGACTCTGTCATACCACTCCTGGGCATATACCCAGAGGATTACCCTGCATACAATAAAGATACATGCTCCCCTATGTTCAAAGCAGCCATATTTATAATAGTTCGAATAATTGGGGGTGGAGAGGACTTATGGGACGTATGGTGACAGGGGGGGATCTGGGAAAGGGGAAAGCCTTTGGAATGTAAACAAAGAATATAGAATAAAAAAATGAAAAAAAGAAACATATAGGCACAGTACATAAGTATATAAGCACACACAGTACATAAGCTAATGATCTTTAAGCAGAGATACAAAGGACTAGATGCAGAAGATCAGGAGTATGAGCTGTCAGAATACCAGAAATTTCTTCAGGATTGAAGCATGCTCAAAGAAAAGTGAGGAATGAAAGGGTTAAGTCAGAAACTTTAAAAAAGGTCAGAGGGTAAATTACATTCCTCAGAATACAAAAGGTTGGTGGAGACCAACCTAAGGTTGGGGACACATTCAGAAGGACGGACCATTGGTCACTTTCCTCATCCCATAGAGACAATCAATTTATAGGTAACAGTGGTCTACCAATCACCTTGTACCTAATGACAGCTGTCCTGAGGACTGTATAAAAGGTCCACTGTGCAGAATGCATGGATCACTCTTTCCCCATGTGCAGGGTGACCCCAGCATGCTGGATATTAAATAAAAATTCCTCTTGTGGTTTGCATAGATTCCTATCTCTGTATGATCCACTCTGAGGCTTTCTCTTGTAAGTTAACACTCCCCCAAGTCTTAAAATTGGACTAAAATGGGGAGATATATGGATAATGCCTTATATACTGTGTGGAAACGTTACCTGTCAATAAAAATCTGATGACCAATAAGCTGAGACAGTATTACAAGTTTTGACATTCATCAGAGAGAGTGTATGGGTCAGAGGAACTGCAGAGAGAGGAGTTGATAAAAAAATCTGGTTCCTTATTTATTTCTTGATTATGTCAATAAAGAGGGAAGAAGCAATCAGTCTGCAAAAAAAGGTGAGATTTCTGGATCCCAGGAGGAAGAGGAGGGGACAAGAGAGAATGGGGTGGGAGGCTTTTTGGCCAGGCTTTTGGACAGAGGATCACATACACCATATAAGACCTGGGGGCAATTAGATCTGGTGGAGACCTCCACCACCAGCTGAATACTGATATAGGATAGCTGATGAGTTTAAAGCAATAGATTCTTTGCGCAGCAGTTGTGTTATCTTGCGGATTTTAAAATATTAAGCCTGTCTGGTATTTTCCATCCACAGAGACTCAGCTGGCACAGGCATTAGCTGAGATATCCTCAGGGTGGTTGGCCTGCAGGAACTTTTGACGTTCCTGGCATTCCTGGGAAAGCTTAAGCTGGCAATTGGCAGAGCTAGCCATGAGAGATTGCAGGAATGCAGTTCCCAGTTAGGGAACCAGGTGGCCAATGGCAGAACTGTGTTGGGAGAGAGATCATTGGGAGCAAGTTCTCAGAGCTGAGCCGAGAGAGCAGCCGAAGAAGGGGCAAGTGTAGATTTTAAAACCACAGAAAACAGAGGAACTCTGGGAAGGAGTGAGGCATGAGAACCTTTGCCATAGACTTTGACTCAGAGGAAGTCAGACATACAAACTGAGGAGAGATAACTAGCCATGTAGCCATCGTAGGATAGTATAATGGGCTAAATGAATGATGAGCTAGAGGGAACAAGCCTAGTTCATGATCTAGGCAGCTTTTAATAAATATTAAGCTTCTGATTCATTATTTTCAAACTGGAGCAAGGGTGAAAAAGCCTGAAGTTACAGAGAATCTTTAGTCCTACTGGTTGCCTTATCTAGACTTGGCAAGAGAGAGTGTGCCTAGTGTTACTGTAACTCAATATGCAATAGATAGTTGATATCCATGTGAGACATTCCCTTTTCTGAAGAGAAAATAGATGCAGGTAAAAGCAGGGGGAGGAACTGAGAGGCAAGTTGGGAGGGGAAACTGATGTCAGGATATTGAACTAATTAATTACAAAAACAAAAAATGAAATTTCATTGCTTATTTTATAAGGAGCATCCGAGGGGAACTAAAATACACTACACTTACTGAGTGTTGAGGAGAATATCCATGGATACACTACACTAACCCTATACTACATGCTAAACCATAGACTGAATACAATGAAGTCTCAACAGCGATTATTTGAGGTAATAATGAATATGCGACTTGAAAGGGGCTGATTCTAAGCACACTCGACCCTGCAATTATGAAGGAAGTATATTTACCAGTAAGAGAAATGTGAGGGTAGACTGCGAATGAAATGAATACAGGTGATAAGGTCATGAGTCAAGTGAGAGAACACACCACTAACACATCTAATAAATGGCAAAGGTCTTAACATGAACATGGAAGACATGGAGAAGACATGCCATTGTAAATCCTGGAAACCCATTGTGCATTGTATGGATGCATCTCCTTTCAATTAAAAATCCCATGGCCTATGGCTTAGGGAAGAATTAGAGGTGGGACTTCACAGATGGAAAGGATTGTTGGTGAGAACCAGGCTGGTGATCAACCTTGGAAGTTGTAATGAGTCAGAATCAGTCACATGGAAGAATGTAGGCTAGAATAAATGGGATATTTTAAGTTATATCTAGTCAGAGAAGATCTGGATATATGACCAAGGTATATGTAAATATATTTGAGTCTGAATCTTATTTCTGGGAGCATGGTGCTAGGGGGAAGAACCAGGATCTAACATCAACATAAACCGGGGGGGTGGGGGGGAAGCCAATAGAGTGATTCAAACATGTGTGAAGAACAAGACTGTAAATTCTTGGGTCCAAACTCCCCCCAACAGATGTATGTCTGAAGTAGCATAGAAGACACTAGGCAGGGCAAAGCAATGTCTGGGGTGGAGTTTCTATTGCTGTGAAAAACACCAGGACTGAAAGTAAGTGAGGAGGAAACAGTTTATTTCATGTTGCAACCCTCAGGCCATACAGAAACTGAGGGCAGGAATCTGGAGGCAGGAACTGATGCAGAGGCCATGAAGGAGTGCTACTAACTGGATTACATCACATTTCCCTCAATACTTTTTTAATCTGTGAGCTGAGTACATTCAGTAGTAGTTCACGGAAAAAACCTACAGTTTCTTCAAGAAGCCCAGAAGAAGAGCTCTCTTTCATGGCTTGGATCTGTTCTTCTTTTAGTTTTATTTCTTTTTTCAAGTCTTCACACTGCCCTTCAAGTCCTTCTTGAATTAGTTTTTCTAGTGCCTACCAAAAAGAGAGAGAGAGAGAGAGAGAGAGTCCATTTCTCAGAATATCCATTACTGGCATTTCGTATTAACAGGTTCAGCAGCTGAGCATGTTTCCTCCCCTTTATAGAAAGTAGAACTTGACAAGTTTGTTCAAACCTCAAATATTCACCAGAAGAGTGAAAGTGGCTGTGGCTGATATTTTATCTCTCCCTGGGGTGAAGGAGACTTGGGGCTATGACAACCCTGTGAACTATGGACAAAATTACTACATCTGTTGGTGGGGGAGCTGAGGGTTTTACTCCCATCTTGTCTCAGCTTCAATAAGCTGAGCCATCCGCTTCTGTCTAACAAATGGTAGTAACTAACTGCTGGCCCTGAGAGTGGAGCTGTCAAGGTCTGGGATGGGAGAAAGTCTGCATGTGTATTGTATTACAACTATTGTTGGATGCAGCAACCAGCTCTGGAAACAAACACTGCAGGATTCAGAGCCTCAGATTCATATCCTGACAAATCAGATAATTTCAAACTGGTATCCTCGACTCTTGTACTAATAATTCTTGGAGTGATAGGCTGAGATATTTTTCAGGTGAAGTAAAATGAGGCTACTCCAAAGCATAAAAGTTTTATTGGGGATGAATGCCAAATCTTTTAAGTTCAGACTCCATTTTAGAGAATCTGACCTAAGTTTGAACTCAGGTAAACTAACAGGCTGGTACATAGCATTAGTTTCCAAGATGCTCCCCAACAAACCCTGAGCCTAGCTCCAGTCTCTAGGCTAAGCCCCAATCAGTGTTTTCTGGTTACACCCTTAACTAGAACAGTGTCCCCAGGTTATTTCCCTAACAAACCTGAACCTCCAGGTTACAAGACCACACCCTGCCTAATGACCATCAATGCAAAGGATATCAGAAATTAAATATATGATATGACTCTCAGGACAAGCCAATTATGTGAAAGGCCAAGGTAGCTTTCCAATTAGAGGCTTGCATACTTACCACCCCTGCCCCCCTCTACAATTGCTGCTTACTAGTCATCAGGGAAATGCAAATCAAAACAACCCTGAGATTCAACCTCACACCAGTCAGAATGGCTAAGATTAAAAACTCAAGGGACAACAGGTGCTGGAAAGGATGTTGAGAAAAAGGAATACCCCTACACTGTTGATGGGATTGTAAGATGGTACAACCGCTCTGGAAATCAGTCTGGAGGTTCCTCAGAAAATTGGGCATGACACTTCCAGAGGACCCTGTCATACCACTCCTGGGCATATACCCAGTGAAATCCCCTGCATACAATAAAGACACATGCTCCACTATGTTCATAACAGCCTTATTTATAATACTCAGAAGCTGGAAGGAGCCCAGATGTCCCTCAAAGGAGGAATGGATACAGAAAATGTGGTATATGTATACAATGGAATACTACTCAGCAATTAAAAATAATGAATACATGCAATTTGTTGGCAAATGGTTGGATCTGGAAAATATCATCCTAAGTGAGTTAACCCAATCACAAAAGAATATACATGAAATGCAATCACTGATAAGTGGATATTAATGAGCCCAAAAGCTCTGAATACTCAAGGCACACTTAGCAAATCAAAAGATTCCCAAGAAGAAGGAGGAAGAGAACCCTGGTCCTGAAAAGACTGGATCCAGTTTTGTAGGAGAGTATCAGAACAGAGAAATGGGGGGGGGGTTGATTGGGGAATGGGCGGAGGGAAGAGGACTTATGGGACATATGGTGAAGGGGGAACCGGGAAAGGGGAAAGCCTTTGTAATGTAAACAAAGAATATAGAAAATTAAAAAAAAAAGCCTTACCATGATGGACATTTGAGGCTCCTCCACCCCCTAAACTACCTTGTGTGTTGGTTGAGTATTGGGGGGGTGAGCTAGATGGAATTGATTAAAGACCTTGCTATCAGTTGCATCAGATTGGCTCCTCTCTGTATTTTGGGGGTTCAAGAACATTTCCTTGTAGGATTGAAGACCCAGAAATTAACTCCCAGACTTATGGTCACTTGATCTTTGATAAAGGAGCCACAACCATCCAGTGGAATAAAGATAGCCTTTTCAACAAATGGTGCTGGTTCAACTGGAGGTCAACATGCAGAAGAATGCGAATTGACCCACTCTTATCTCTTTGCACTAGCACTAAGATCAACTCCAAGTGGATCAAGGACCTCACATAAAAACCAGACACACTGAAACTATTAGAAAAGCAAGTTGGAAAGACCCTGGAGGACATGGGCACAGGGGGAAAGTTCCTGAACAGAACACCAATAGCTTATGCACTAAGATCAAGAATTCACAAATGGGACCGCATAAATTTACAAAGTTTCTGCAAGGCAAAGGACACTGTCAGAAGGACAAAACGGCAACCAACAAAGTGGGAAAAGATCTTCACCAACCCCACATCCGACAGAGTGCTAATATCCAAAATATACAAAGAACTCAAGAAGTTAGACCACAAAGAACCAAATAATCCTATCAAAAAATGGGGTACAGAGCTAAACAAAGAATTTTCACCAGAAGAAATTCGGATGGCCGAGAAACACCTTAAGAGATGTTCAACATCATTAGTTGTCAGGGAAATGCAAATCAAAACAACTCTGAGATTCCACCTCACACCAGTCAGAATGGCTAAGATTAAAAACTCAAGAGACAACAAGTGCTGGTGAGGATGTGGAGAAAGAGGAACACTCCTCCACTGTTGGTGGGATTGCAAAATGGTAAAACCGCTCTGGAAATCAGTTTGGCGGTTCCTCAGAAAATTGGGCATGTCACTTCCAGAGGACCCTGGCATACCACTCCTGGGCATATATCCAGAGGATTCCCCTGAATACAATATAGACACATGCTCCACTATGTTTATAGCAGCCTTGTTTATAATAGCCAGAAATTTGAAGGAGCTCAAATATCCCTCAAAGGAGGAATAGATACAGAAAATGTGGTATATGTATACAATGGAATACTACTCAGCAATTAAAAATAATGAATTCATGCAATTTGTAGGTAAATGGTTAGACCTGGAAAATATCATCCTAAGTGAGTTAACCCAATCACAAAAGAATACACATGAAATGCAATCACTGATAAGTGGATATTAATGAGCCCAGAAGCCCTAAATATTCAAGGCACAATTAGCAAGTCAAATGATTCCCAAGAAGAAGAAAGGAGAGGACCCTGGGCCTGTAAAGATTGGATCCAGTTTTGTAGAGAAACCGTGGGGGGAGGGGGAATGATTGGGGAATAGTTGGGGGGGGAGAGGAATTATGGGATGTATGGTGGGGGGGAACTGGGAAAGGGGAAAGCTTTTGGAATGTAAACATAGAATATAGAAAATAAAAAGTAAAAAAAATTAATTATTATAAGATTATAAAAAAAACATTTCCTTGGCAACTATGCTCCCACATTCTTCACTTTACTAACACTACATGAGCTGGTGTGTCTTTATAATTAAGGACTTTACATGGGTAGAGGTGAATTTCAGGTTTTAATGGTGACATATAACTTGGGTTCTCTCTGGGATCATGATTTCCTTGACAATGCCATGTGGTTCCTTCCAGGGGAACCATGGTCTGTCATGTACTTCCATTCCATCAAACTCACCTTCATCTTGTGGTCCAGAATCCTTTCCTGATCTCTCTGAAGGTTCTCCTTTTCCTTTTTTATCTTCTCCTCAACCTGGTCTATGGCTTCTGAGATGCTTCTCTTTAGAGCTTCCATCTTTTCCTCAGTCTCCTTTTGCTGCTGTCTACTTAGCTCCATTTCCTTCTGAGCTGCCTCCTTCTTGGTCTTCTCAGCTGTCACACAAGGGTTTTAGAGAAGGAAGAAAGGACAGTCAGCACTGTGAGATCCCCACTTGATCTCAGAGATAACGCTGATTTCCACATGAAAACATCTAAAATATCACATCACCATGCAATGATGCCCTATGTGATATAAAAGCACTGACTGATTAGACATGCAACACCAGCCACAATCATAGATTTCAGATCTTGAAGAGGATGCAGGAAGGAATTCCTTGTCTAGGGGATCTTCCTATCCATCAGTAATAAGAGTCTACAGGAAATCTTAGAAAGATGAGTCATCTTCTGTACCTTCCAGAGCTTTCTGACTTTCAGTGAGGGCTTTATCTGATTTCAAGATGGACTCTTCAATGGTGATCTGTGACTTCAGGAAGTTCTGGAAGACCTCACTTGCCTGGGTAGAAAAAGAGAGAAAGCCTTAAGCATCAAGGATGCCTTCTTCTGATGAAACAGTTATCATTGATGAAATTTCTACTCTGACTAGTATTTGAATCATTCTTTAGTTCCTATGTGAGTCATTATATAGTACTTAGACTGTAACAAACTCTGTGCTCTTTGCTGAGAAAAAAACTCCCTCTGAAACAACTTACTGTTGCTCTCCATAAATGTCACCTACTAGCCACTAGAGGTAACACTACCATCCAAATTTGTTTGCAGTTCCACAAATACTTATGAGGCAGAAAGGCATAGGGGTAGATTAGTAGTTGAGACATTATTTGGTTTAAGGTTTACATCCCTTCCCTTCTTGTAATGATACCCTTGCCAGCCTGATTCTTTTAACTGCACATTTTATGTAATATGCACATACACTCCTCTTCAAACAATGCTCCTAGCACCTCAGACCATCCTGTTGTGTTCCTGAGCTGAATACACATATACTCCTCTCTGAATGATAGTACAAGTAACTGTACACCTAGTCAATCACATCATGACATGTTCTATTTAACTGTATTACCTATGTATGCATCCAATAGAATAGAAAGGCCAATCTGGGCTCAAGTGACTTTTAGGGCATGCACAATGTTGTCTGGCAAACTTTGTCCTTTAACTGAAATTTTATGGGGAACACCCACACTTAGCATCTTATGCCAATGTACAATTGAGCATGCATATGATTAAAACCAGATGAGTTGTGAGAAAGGGCATGAGCATTAGATCAATTGAATGCATGAGTTAATCTTTCCTTCAGAGTAGAGGGCCACACAAACTGAGGCCTTAGTAACTGCCTCTGCCTTCTTTTAGATACACTCAATTTGACCCAGGGTGGGACTTGTGTCATTTGAATATTCTCATTTATTTGGTCACTGTGGATATGGCCTGTATAATCTTCTCTCATCTCTATGATTGCTTCACTCTGAATGAAGCTGCTCTGCTCCTTTGGCAAGTCTGTGTGAGCTTCTCTGTTCATCACTTCCCTCCACTGCACCATGGAGATATTGTTAAGAAGTAACTCATTCTGACCCAGAGTTTTAACCTGATATTCCAATGAGGAAAATAACATTATCTCAACATAGAAAATGAGCTCTCAATATGTTCACATCATCATCATTACCATTACCATCACCATCATCACCATCATCACCACCACCACAACCATCATCATCATCATCTCCACTGCTGCCACTACCTCTTTATGTTTGATAATTAGTTCATATTTAACAAGTATACTCTATTGTCCATATCATCTAAAATCATAAGATTCCTGACAACAAATGTTTTTCCTGTAAGAGTCAAATGTATACTCAGATGAAAAAATTATTGGATTATCCAATAAATCAATAAATCAATGTTCTCTTTCACTTGTAATGCATTATAAATCTCACTTCTAGAGGAAACAAATATTAAGAAGTTATTTAATATTATACAGTATTTTGTGTATCTGAAGACTAGAATGGCCATGATACATTCACTCTGCTTTATCTCCATAAACTTGTGTGCTCTTAGAAACCAAGTGCAGCAGTTCCAGCTCTAGCTGTGCCATCACTTTACAACCATACTTGCCCTCATCCCTCACCTTCACTCCCTTCCTGGGCACTCGCTCATAGTCCTGCTCAACCTTCTTCCTGGCCTCTAGGTAGAGACTGTGGCCTCCCGGAACAGAGAAAACTCCACGTAAGATGCTCTCCCTCAGAGACTCTGAGAGCTTGTCCAGCTCAACTTGGCAGTGACTGAGAGATGCTGCTTCATTTTGTCGCATGAAAGTTTCCTTCCTTCCCTCTATGCTGACCTGCCAAATGAATAGGGAAAGATAAAGCAAGTAGGCTTTTAGAAGAAAGGTGCCATTGTAGTTGTTCAGGACAGAGTAATGTGACAGTCCCAGAGTGGACAAGGAAAGGATGATAGGGGAATTCACTTATCTCTATTATTGTCACTGTGAGTAAGTTTTGTAAACTATTCTAATTTCTCTGTCCTCAAGGTCAATAGCTATGTAAGTGAGGTTAGTCATGAAATCTGTGTTCTTCTTCATCTGCTAGGATGATGGCAAATCAATGAGTGCAAAGTTCAACCAGGAGGGGACACAGCTTCCTCAGGAGAGAGTGTTTGGTGTGGGACAAGATATCTGTACAGAAATTCTGAATGCCAGTTCTTAGTAGGTTTGTTACAGATAGAGTAGTGAGTGCTTCATGGATTCCTTGAAAGAGAGGGAAGATTGTGAAGTTAAAGGATGGAACTTCTAAGCTGGATACTTCTGAATTACAAAGGAACTGTTTCATCAGTATGAATTAATACATTCTTGTCACTTATACAATGCCAATACAAAAATTGAAAACAAACATTTGGTGACAAGGTCTTTGGTCATTAGAATTAAGAGGAATCCAGAGTTTCTTTCTTTGGTGTCTTTGTATCATAGCATCCCATAATTCAGTAGTTCTCAACCTTCCTAATGCTGTGATCCTTTAATAGAGTTTCTCATGTGCTGATCCCCAGACATGTTTTTTTGTTGCTACTTCAAAAAGTAATTTTGATATGGTTATGAATAGTAATGTAAATATTTAATATGCAGGATACATGTTATGCAGCCCTCATGAAGGAATTGTTCATGCCCCAAAGGAGTCATAATGAACAAGTTGAGAATCACTGCCATAAAATGATAGACACTCATTGTCTTGAAAGTTCAGGTCGACCCTTAAGACATGGACCTTATTTAATTATACTGCTAATTTAAATCCATGTAATATGATTGATTTAGAGAAGGGAAACTAGGGGGATTTGAAACAGGGAATGATAAAATAGACCCTTTATATTTGAGTATTGAGGGAGGTCTTAGAGCCTCTAAGTGAAAACTAAGCCTATTTGAATAATTGCTTTAACTTGGTGAATAAAGACCTATATGCCTTGTGCTGTATCTCAGCAGTCTGACCCCACATTGGTTGTAGCTACTGATGAAAGTCATATTTTAACTCCTCAACCTTTTCCCCTTCCCTGCATTAAGCATAAGATCACTGGCTCCTTCTATTGTAAGAAGGACAGAGCAAGAGATCAAAATGCTAGGTCAAAGTCACATGAAAGGCGGGTAGGGACCAGTAAGGGTAAGTGTTAAGGCACATCACCAGAAGCTCCTTCTGAAACTCCAGCTGGTCATCCTTGAAGGAGTTCTCCATGAAGACAGCAATGGCTTCTTTTTCACAGGCTGCATGCACATCCAACAACTCCTGGAGTATGTCTGTGGGGAGCCTCAGTCGCTGGGTCATCTGCTCATTATAGTGGTCAGCTGCCTTCTGCACAGCTGCTGAGTTTGTAAGCTGGGCCAGGGTTGTCACTGCATTCTCTAGACAAGGAACTGTCCCACTACTAATGGCGTCCATGTAGGTCTGCACTAGAATTCCCATTCCTGGTGAGACATGATAGTCAGAATTTCCATATCTATTTTATAAGCTTTCATGGTCTGCATTCTTCAAAGGTACATTTTACTGAAGATCATATTTACTTTTTTCTTTATCACCTTCTTTGTCCATTTACATCTTGTTTCTGTGAATCCTCTTTCATATACTACCATAATCATCTTTCTTGTTCATTATGTCTTTTGTTGTTCTTTAATTCATTATGTTTGAAATTAATTAATTATTCATGTATTATGTTCAGATGTTCTTTGAAAGAACACATTGCTACTAAAACTGAGGTGGCCTATCTTGTACACCAAATGCTTTAATTTGTGAACAGCCTTTACAAATGGAGCCCATGTATCAGAATGTCTACAATTTCAGGTTAATGTAGAATTAGCTTGAAGGGACAGAGCATAGGAAGAGAGCAGAGTGTGATCTTCAACATACAGGATTGTTTTCAGTAGCATGCATGAGGTCCTGTACCTCTTCAGATGGAAATTGTAGAGGCTTCCAGGGAGAAAAAGCTACCTGTGACACTATAAGGATGCTATGAGGGGCTTGGAATGAGGAAAGTGTGGTATTCATGGCCTACATTTCTCTATGGTAGTCTCATTTTCCTGGATTTTTTGCCCAAGATGAGACAGACTGCCTTGGGAGACAGGTTGTATCTACCAACAACCCTTTCTGTGTTGATCAAAACTAAACAAGGTCACCTGTAACTTTCTTGGAATCCTGTTGTACCACATAGGCCCTCTATCAGGATCCACTATAGACTCTGATACCACAGTAGTCCAGTTTTATACATCCAGCTCTGGACAGAGAATGACTTTACATTTTACTCTAAAGTAGTTACTGAACTCACAAAGCACCTATTTTATTATTTCCCACTGAAGGAAAATAACAAAATACCTCTGATTTTTGTTTTTAGCAACCAATACAAGGTTTCTACATGTGTTACATGCAATTTGAGGCAAGTAATCTCCAATTGAAAGGCACCTCAGCTCTGTTTTGTATATATTTGTTGATTTAATTCATTTTCTTACTAGTTTATTGGTATTTATGGTTGTGGTTATTGAAACAGCTCTTTGCCTATTCTAAGCACATGTACTACCTCAGAACCTTCACATTAGCAAGATATTCAGGCGATTTGCCTGCCCACCAATGGGTAATATCCCCCTTTTATATAAAGTAAGGTTGTGTTTACTGAATATGAATTCAAGTAGTCTTAAGACCCTTAAAATACACCATTCTATCTTCATTTGTATGTGTATCATCTAGTCTTTGTTCACTAGCTTTGGTGGGATTCAGTTATATAAGCAGCATGTGATACAAAACAAGCTAAATCGAGCATGTTGCTTAGTTTAATCATGCTCAGTGTTGTTCAGTAAGGATTTAAAATGAAGAACAAATATTTCTGCCTATGATTCCCATTATTATTGTCACTAATCATACTTGGATAGCAACTCAAATAGGTTCATGGCCTGGAATTTTAAATTTATTTTAATTAAATTACATGTGATTAAATATATAATAAGTGCATCTTTGGTGCCAAATTGGGTAGTTAATATATCCACTACTCAATGCAGATAAGTTCAGAAATATTGATGATGATCTTGCCTCAGGGCACCACAGACAGCTAAGGCCAGGTACGCTGATAGAGTCCGAGTCTAACATCACCTATCCCATCAGGCTCTTGCCTGCACCCAGAGCCTGAGCAGCTCGGTGGGCTATCTGTATGCTGACCTGCTTGGGCACCAACTCACTTGGGGGTCTGTGCCTGCCTTACAGCGGAGGCCATCTTGCCTTGGGGCACCACAGACAGATAAACAGACAGAAACTTGAGGACTGAGAGTGCCACCATCTAGGCTCCAGCAGTCCAGCCAGGGAAGCTCCGGTCCTGCAGGGAATCCCATGGTTAGACAGAGCCCCGAGAACTACCACCATCTTGGAGTTGGTAGTCTAACCAGGTCACCATAGAGAACCAACAGACAGGTCCAGGTACGCAGACATAATCTGAAGCAAACATCGCTCGGCTGGAAACCTGCCATGCTTTTGCCTGTAGCCAGGGCCTGGGCAGCTTGGTGGGCCATCTGTATGCCCACCTGGCCATGCACCAACTCAGTCTGGGGCCGTTTGTCCTACGGACCACCCAGTACTTGCAGTGGTGGTCTCCATCTTGTCTCCAGGTCACCATAGAGAGCCAACAGACAAGCCCAGTTCACCATAGAGAACCAACAAGAAGCCCAGATCGGTGGAAATAAAGAACTGATTTTTAAGAGCTAGCATCTAGGCAAACCAGGAGGAGATGGTAGGAAGCCAGGTACATGGCCAGCAGCAAGCAGAGAGAAGACTTGAGTCTGGCCCAGCAGAGCTGAGGACGTAATTTGGAGCCCAATGGTGGAAACCTTCCAGTTTCTGCATCTGGAGCAAGGACACCCTCTGCGATAGCAGCACCAAATAGCAAGCTCACAGGAGCTTCAAACACCAACCAGTAGCAACAAGACCAACTAACTCCAGAGATAAACAGAGGGCAAAATGCAAACATAGGAATGTTACTAACAGAAATCAAGACAATATGGCAGCATCTGAACCCAATTCTCCAGCCACAGCAAGTCCTGGATACCCAATACACTAGAAAAACAAGATTTGGATTTAAAAACCACTGGTAATGATGCTGCTAGAGGAACACAATAAAGACATACACAGATCTCTTAAAGAAATGCTGGGGAACATGAATAGGTTAGAAGTGCTTACAATTGAAACGCAAAAGTCACTTAAAGAATTCCAGGAGAATATGGGTCAACAGACAGAAGCCAATAAAGGGGAAATAAAAAAATCACTTAAAGAAATGCAGGAGAAGTTGAGACAATAGGCAGAAGTCATGAAAGAGGAAACACAAAAATCTCTTAAATAATTACAAGAAAACACAAAGAAACAAGTGAAGGAACTGAACAAAAGCATCCAGGATCTAAATACAGAGGTAGAAACAACTAAGAAATCATAAAGGGAGACAACTTTGGAGATAGAAAACCTTGGGAAGAAATCAGGGGTCAGACATGCAAATATCAACAATAGAATGCAAGAGATAGAAGTAAGAATCTCAGATACTAAAGATACATTAGAAGCCATTGACTCCATAGTCAAAGAAAATGCAAAATGCAAAAGGCTTGTAACCCAAAATATCCAGGAAATCCAGGACACAATGAGAAGAGCAAACCTAAGGATTATAGGCATAGATGAGAGTGAATATCTACAATTTAAGGGGCCAACAAATATCTTCAACAAAATTATGGAAGAAAACTTCCCTAATCTAAAGAGAGAGGTTCCCATGAATATACAAGAAGCTTAGAGAACTCCAATCAGACTGGACCAGAACAGAAATACCTCCTGTCACATAATAATCAAAACCCCAAATATACTAAACAAAGAAATAATATTAAAGGCAGTAAGAGAAAAAGGCCAAATAACATATAAAGGAAGACCTATCAGAATCACACCATACTTCTCACCAGAGACCATGAAAGCTAGAAGATCCTGGGCAGATCTCATGCAGACTCTAAGAGAACACAAATGTCAGCCAAGACTACTATATCCAGCAAAACTCTCAATAAACATAGATGGAGAAACCAACATATTCCATGACAAAACCAAATTTACACAATATCTTTCCACAAACACAGCCCTACAAAGGATAATAGGAGGAAAACTCCAATACCAGGAGGGAAACTATACCCTGGAAAAAGCAAGATAGTAACCTTCTTCCATCAATCTCAAAAAAAGATGACCACTCAAAAACAAAAATAACATCAAAAATAAAAAGAAGAAATAATCACTATTCCTTAATATCTCTTCACATCAATGGACTCAATTCCCCAATAAAAAGACATAAACTAACAGCCTGGATATGGAAACAGGACCCTACATTTTTGCTGCCTACAGGAAATATACCTTAGGGTCAAAGACAAACACTACCTTAGAGTAAAAGGCTTGAAGACAATTTTACAAGCAAATGGTCTCAGGATATGAGCTGGAATCGCAATTCTAATATCAGATAAAATTGACTTTCAACCTAAAGTCATCAAAAGAGACACAGAAGGTCACTTCTTGCTGGTCAAAGGAAAAATCCACCAAGAAAAACTCACAATTCTGAACATCTATGTTCCAAATGCAAGGGCACTCTCATTCGTAAAAGAAACTTTACTAAAGCTCAAACACACATTGCACCTAACACAATAATTGGGGGGGGGGGGACGTCAACACTCCACTATCCTCAATGGAACAATCAGGAATACAGAAACTAAACAGGAGCACAGGGATACTTATTGAAGCCTTGGACTAATTGGATTTAATATATATTATATATTATTATATATTAATAATATATCTAATATATAATGTTATATATATATATATATATATATATATATATATATATATATACACCATTTCATCCCAAAGCAAAAAAATATACCTTTTTGTCAGCACCTCTTGGTATCTTTTCCAAAATCGACCATATAATTGGGCACTAGACAGACCTTAACAAATATAAGAAGATCGAACTAATCCCATGCCTCCTATTGAATCACCATGGAGTAAGAGTGGTCTGCAATAGCAAAAGAAACAACAGAAAGTCCACATACACATGGAGGCTGAATAATATTTTACTCCATGATACCTTAGTCAAGGAAGAAATAAAGAAAGAAATCAAAGACTTTTTAGAATTTAATGAAAATGAAGAGACCCCCGCGCGCAAACAGAGGGGCACACTGGACGCAGTGAGCAGCTGGAATCAGGTGCATGGCCAGAGATATAGCTTAGCTTAGCTCTGCAGGAGATCCGGGCACAGAAAGCTCAGCTGCGAGTGCAGACTACCGGCCGGGACCAGCTCTCTGAGCGGACTAGCAGCGAGGGGCCACCTGGCCGCCTCGGGGCACAGCTCGGAACCCTAGCAGCTGGAGTCAGGGGCCTGGACTCAGAGCGAGCATAGTCCAGCACAGACAATGCAGCCAGAAGGGATCAGCAGAGCCGGGTACCAGCAGCTCAGCCAAGGTCACACGGTGCCTTCAGCTGGGGCAGCCATCTTACCCCAGATCCCCGCACGCAAACAAAGGGCACACTGGACGCAGTGAGCGGCTGGAATCAGGTGCGTGGCCAGAGTTATAGCTTAGCTTAGCTCTGCAGGAGATCCGGGCACAGAAAGCTCAGCTACGGGTGCAGACTACCGGCAGGGACCAGCTTTCTGAGCGGACTAGCAGCGAGGGGCCACCTGGCCACCTCGGGGCACAGCTCGGAACTCTAGCAGCTGGAGTCAGGGGCCTGGACTCAGAGCGAGCATAGTCCAGCACAGACAAGCTGCCAGAAGGGATCTGTCTCCTGGGGACAGGTGTGCTGTGCTTTCAGCAGGGCGCCATCTACAATAAGACCAACTAACGCCAGAGATAAAGAGATGGCAAAAGGCAAACTGAGGAACGTTATTAACAGAAATCAAGGCAATATAGCACCATCTGAACCCAATTCGCCAACCACAGCAAGTCCAGGATACCCCAGCACACCAGAAAAACAAGAGTTAGATATAAAAGCACAGGTCATGATGCTACTAGAGGAACACAAAAAAGACATAAACAAATCTCTTAAAGAAATGCAGGGGAACATCAACAGGGTAGAAGCTCTTACAATCCAAACACAAAAAAACACTTAAAGAACTCCAGGAGAATATGGGCCATCAGACAGAAACCAATAAAGAGGAAATGAGAAAATCAGTTAAAGAAATGCAGGAGAACTTGAAACAACAGGCAGAAGTCATGAAAGAGGGAGCACAAAAATATATTAAAGAATTACATGAAAACACAAACAAACAAATGATGGAACTGAGCAAAACCATCCAAGATCTGAACACAGAGGTAGAAACAACTAAGAAATCACAAAAGGAGGCAACCTTGGAGATAGAAAACCTTGGGAAGAAATCAGGGGTCGTAGATGCAAACATAAACAACAGAATACAAGAGATAGAAATAAGAATCTCTGATGCTGAAGATAACATAGTAACCATTGACTCCACAGTCAAAGAAAACACAAAATCCAAAAGGCTTGTAACCCAAAACATCCAGGAAATCCAGGACACAATGAGAAGACCAAACCTAAGGATTATAGGGATAGATGAGAGTGAAGATCTACAACTTAAAGAGCCAGCAAATATCTTTAACAAAATTATGGAAGAAAACTTTCCTAACTTAAAGAGAGAGATGCCCATGAATATACAAGAAGCCTACAGAACTCCAAACAGACTGGACCAGAACAGAAACACCTCCCGTCACATAATAATCAAAACCCCAAATGTACTAAACAAAGAAAGAATATTAAAGGCAGTAAGAGAAAAGGGCCAAGTAACATATAAAGGAAGACCTATCAGAATCACACCAGACTTCTCTCCAGAAACCATGAAAGCTAGAAGATCCTGGGCAGACCTCATGTAGACCCTAAGAGAAAACAAATGTCAGCCAAGATTACTATACCCAGCAAAACTCCCAATCAACATAGATGGAGAAATCAAAATATTCCATGACAGGACCAAATTTACACAATATCTTTCCACTAACCCAGCTCTACAAAGGATAATAGGAGGAAAACTCCAACACAAGGAAGGGAATGGCACCCAAGAAAAAGCAAGACAGTAAACTTCTTCCATCAAACTCAAAGGAAGATAACTACTCAAAAACAAAAATAACATCAAAAATGTCAGGAAGTAATAATCTCTATTCCTTAATATCTCTTAACATCAATGGACTCAACTCCCCAATAAAAAGACATAGACTAACAGACTGGATACGGAAACAGGACCCTACATTTTGCTGCTTACAGGAAACACACCTCAGAGTCAAAGACAAACACTACCTTAGAGTAAAAGGATGGAAGACAATTTTGCAAGCAAATGGTCACAGGAAGCAAGCTGGAGTAGCCATTTTAATATCAGATAAAATTGACTTTCAACCCAAAGTCATCAAAAGAGACATAGAAGGTCACTTCCTGCTAGTCAAAGGAAGAATCCACCAAGAAGAACTCACAATTCTAAACATCTACGCTCCAAATGTAAGGGCACCCTCATTTGTAAAAGAAACCTTACTAAAGCTCAAAGCACACATTGCACCTAACACAATGATTGTGGGGGACCTCAATACTCCACTATCTACAGTGGACCGACCAGGAAAACAGAAACTAAACAGAGACACGGAGAAACTCATCGAAACTTTGGAGCAATTGGATTTAACAGATATATATAGAACATTTCACCCTAAAGCAAAAGACTATACCTTTTTCTCAGCCCCTCATGGTACCTTCTCCAAAATCGACCATATAATTTGACACAAGACAGATCTCAACAAATATAAAAAGATCGAACTAATCCCATGCCTCTTATCAGATCACCATGGAGTAAGAGTGTTCTTCAATAGCAACAAAAACAACAGAAAATCCCCATATGCTTGGAGGCTGAACAATATTCTACTCAATGATACCTTAGTCCAGGAAGAAATAAAGAAAGAAATCAAAGAATTCTTAGAACTTAATGAAAATGACGGCACAATATACTCAAATCTATGGGACACAATGAAAGCAGTGCTTAGAGGAAAACTCATAGCCCTGAGTGTCTCCAAAAAGAAACAGGAGAGAGCATATACTAGCAACTTAATGGCACACTTGAAAGCTCTGGAACAAAAAGAAGCAATTTCACCCAGGAGGAGTAGAAGACAGAAAATCATCAAACTCAGGGCTGAAATCAATCAAGTTGAAACAAAGCGAACCATACAAAGAATCAACAAAACCAGGAGCTGGTTCTTTGAGAAGATCAACAAGATAGATAAACCCCTAGCCAGACTTACTAAAGGGCACAGAGACAGTATTCAAATTAACAAAATTAGAAATGAAAAGGGAGATATAACAACAGAAACTGAGGAAATTCAAAAAATCATCAGATCCTACTACAAAAACCTATACTCAACACAACTGGAGAATCTGGAGGAAATGGACAATTTCCTCAACAGTTACCAAATACCAAAATTAAACCAGGATCAAATAGATCGTCTAAGCAGACCCATAACCCCCAAAGAAAGGGGTCATAGACAGTCTTCCAACCAAAAAGAGCACAGGACCAGACGGTTTTAGTGCAGAATTCTATCAGACCTTCAAAGAAGTCCTGATACCGATACTCTTCAAATTATTCCACAAAATAGAAACAGAAGGAACACTACCCAACTCATTCTATGAAGCCACAATTACCCTGATACCAAAACCACACAAAGATCCAATTAAGAAAGAGAACTACAGGCCAATTTCTCTTATGAATATCGATGCAAAAATACTAAACAAAATACTTGCCAACCAAATCCAAGAACACATCAAAACGATCATTCACCATGATCAAGTTGGCTTCATCCCAGGAATGCAGGGATGGTTCAATATATGGAAATCCATCAACGTAATCCACTACATAAACAAACTCAAAGAAAAAAACCACATGGTCATCTCATTGGATGCTGAAAAAGCATTTGACAAAATTCAGCATCCTTTCATGCTAAAGGTCCTAGAAAGAACAGGAATTCAAGGCCCATATCTAAACATAGTAAAAGCAATATACAGCAGACCAGTAGCCAACATCAAGGTAAACAGAGAAAAACTTGAAGCAATCCCTCTAAAATCAGGGACTAGACAAGGCTGTCCCCTCTCGCCATATCTCTTCAATATAGTACTTGAGGTACTAGCTAGAGCAATTCGACAACAGAGGGAAGTCAAAGGGATACAAATCGGAAAGGAAGAAGTCAAACTATCACTATTTGCAGATGATATGATAGTTTTCTTAAGTGACCCAAAAACCTCCACCAGAGAACTCCTGCAACTGATAAACAACTTCAGCAAAGTGGCTGGTTATAAAGTCAACTCAAGCAAATCAGTACTCTTCCTATACTCAAAGGACAAGCAGGCCGAGAAAGAAATTAGGGAAATGACACCCTTCACAATAGCCACAAATATATAAAGTATCTTGGAGTGACGCTAACCAAACAGGTGAAAGATTTATACGACAAAAACTTCAGGTCTCTGAAGAGGGAAATTGAAGAAGACATCAGAAAATAGGAAAATCTTCCATGCTCGTGGGTTGGCAGGACTAATATAGTCAAAATGGCAATCTTGCCCAAAGCAATATACAGATTCAATGCAATCCCCATCAAAATCCCAACTCAGTTCTTCATAGAGCTAGAAAGAGCAATTCTCAAATTCATCTGGAATAACAAAAAACCCAGGATAGCTAAAACTATCATCAACAGCAAAAGAACTGCTGGGGGAATCAATATCCCGGACCTCAAGCAATATTACAGAGCAGTGGTATTAAAAACTGCATGGTATTGGTTCAGTGACAGGGAAGCAGATCAATGGAATAGGATCGAAGACCCAGAATTGAACCCACACATCTATGGCCAATTGATCTTCAACAAAGGAGCTGAAAACATTCAGTGGAAAAAAGATAGCCTTTTCAACAGATGGTGCTGGCTCAACTGGAAGTCAACATGCAGAAGAATGAGAATTGATCCACTCTTATCTCCTTGCACTAAACTCAACTCCAAGTGGATCAAGGATCTCCACATAAAACCAGACACACTAAAACTAATAGAAAAGAAACTGGGGAAGACCCTTGAAGACATCGGCTCAGGGGAAAAATTCCTGAACAGAACACCAATTGCTTATACTCTAAGAACAAGAATAGACAAATGGGACCTCATAAAACTACAAAGTTTCTGTAAGGCAAAAGACACTGTCAAAAGGATAAATCGGCAACCAACAAATTGGGAAAAAATCTTCACCAACCCCACATCCGACAGAGGGCTAATCTCTAATGTATACAAAGAACTCAAGAGGTTATACCCCAGAAAACCAAATAACCCTATCCAAAAATGGGGTACAGAGCTAAACAGAGACTTTTCACCTGAAGAAATTCGGATGGCTGAGAAACACCTTAAAAAATGTTCAACATCACTAGTCATTAGGGAAATGCAAATTAAAACAACCCTGAGATTTCACCTCACACCAGTCAGAATGGCTAAGATTAAAAACTCAGAAGACATCAGGTGTTGGCGAGGATGTGGAGAAAGAGGAACACTCCTCCACTGCTGGTGGGAATGCAAGCTGGTACAACCACTCTGGAAATTAGTATGGCGGTTCCTCAGAAAACTGGGCGTGATACTTCCGGAGGACCCAGCCATACCACTCCTGGGAATATACCCAGAAGATTCACCAGCATGCAATAAGGATACATGCTCCACTATGTTCATAGCAGCCTTATATATAATAGCCAGAAGCTGGAAAGAACCCAGATGTCCCTCAACAGAGGAATGGATACAAAAAATGTGGTATATATACACAATGGAGTACTATTCAGCCATTAGAAACAATGAATTCATGAAATTCTTAGAGAAATGGATGGAGCTGTAGAACGTCATACTAAGTGAGGTGACCCAGTCTCAAAAGAATACCCATGGTATACAGTCACTGATAAGTGGATATTAGCCTAGAAGCTTGGAACACCAAAGACACAAATCACATATCAAGTGATGTCTCACAAGAAGAAAGGAGTGGACACTGGTGCTAGAATGGACCAAAACATCATTGTGGGAGAGTACAAGAACAGTAAAGTGGGAGGGGGTGGATGCGGGAGCAGGGGGAGGGAAAAGGACATGTGGGACCTTTGGGGGTGGGGAACCAGAAAAAGGGAAATGAATTGTAAATATAGAATATATACAATAAAAAAAAGAAAAAAAAAAGAAAATGAAGCGACAACATATGCAAATCTATGGGACACAATAAAAGCAGTGCTAAGAGGAAAACTCATAGCCCTGAGTGTCTCCAAAAAGAAACATGAGAGAGCATATATGACCAACTTAATGGCATATCTGAAAGCTCTGGAACAAAAAGAAGCTAATTCACCCAGGAGGAGTAGAAGACAGAAAAATCATCAAACTCATGGTTGAAATCAATCAAGTTGAAACAAAGAGAACCATACAAAGAATCAACAAAACCAGGAGCTGGTTCCTTGAGATAATCAGCAAGATAGATAAACCCTTAGCCAGACTAACCAAAGGGCACAGAGACAGTATACAAATTAACAAAATTAGAAATGAAAAGGGAGTTATAACAAGAGAAACTGAGGAAATTAAAAAAAATCATCAGATCCTACTATAAAAGCCTATACTCAACACAACTGGAGAATCTGGAGGAAATGGACAATTTCCTAGACAGACACCAAATACCAAAATTAAATCAGGATCAAATAGATCATCTAAACAGTCCCATATCCCCCAAAGAAATAGAAGGGGACACAGAAAGTCTTCCAACCAAAAAAGCACAGGACCAGATAGTTTTAGTGCAGAATTCTATCAGACCTTTAAAGAAGACCTAATACCAATACTCTTCAAACTATTCCACAAAATAGAAACAGAAGGAACACTACCAAACTTATTCTACAAAGCCACAATCACACTGATATGAAAACAACCCAAAGATCCAACTAAGAAAGAGAACTTCAGACCAATTTCCCTTATGAACATCAATGCAAAAATACTCTGTAAAATTTTTGCCAACCGAATCCAAGAACATATCAAAACAATCATTCACCACGATCAAGTTGGCTTTATCCCAGGGATGCAGGGATGGTTCAATATATGGAAATCCATCAATATAATCTACTACATAAACAAACTCAAGGGAAAAAAAACCACATGGTCATCTCATCGGATACTGAAAAAGCATTTGACAAAAATTCAGCCTCCTTTCATGCTAAAAGTCTTGGAAAGAACAGGAATTCAAGGTACATACCTAAATATAGTGAAAGCAATTTACAGCAGACCGATAGCCAACATCAAAGTAAATGGAGAGAAACTTGAAGCAATCCCACTAAAATCAGGGACTAGACAAGGTTGCCCCCTCTCAACATATCTTGTCAATATAGTACTTGAGGTACTAGCTACAGCAATTTGACAACATAAGGAATCAAATAATACAAAGTGGAAAGGTAGAAGTAACACTCTCACTATTTGCAGATGATATGATAGTATAGGTAAGTGACCCAAAAAACTCCACCACAGAACTCCTACAGATGATAAACAACTTCAGCAAAGTGGCTGGTTGTAAAAATCAACTCAAGCATATCAGTAGCCTTCCTATACTCAAAGGATAAGTAGGTTGAGAAAGAAATTAGGGAAATGACACCCTTCACAATAGCCACAAACAATATAAAGTATCTTGGTATGACTCTAACCAAACAAGTGAAAGGCCTGTATGAGAAGAACCTCAGGTCTCTGAAGAAGAAAATCAAAGAAGACCTCAGAAAATGGAAAAAATCTTCCATGCTCGTGGGTTGGCAGGATTAATATAGTTAAAATGGCCATCTTGCCAAAAGCAATATACAGACTCAATGCAATTCCATCAAAATCCAAACTCAGTTCTTTATAGAGTTAGAAAGAGTAATTCTCAAATTCATGTGGAATAACAAAATACCCAGGTTAGCTAAATCTATTATCAACAGTAAAAGAACTTCTGGACGAATCAGTATACTGGACCTCAAGCAAGACTACAGAGCAGTAGTGTTAAAAACTGCATGGTATTGGTACAATGACAGGGAGGTGAATCAATGGAATAGGATTGAAGACCCAGAATTGAACCCACACATCCATGGCCAATTGATGTTCGACAAAGGAGCTGAAAACATCCAGTGGATAACAGAGCCTTTTCAACAAATGGTGTTGCCTCAACTGGAGGTCAGCATGCAGAAGAATGAGAAGTGATCCACTCTTATCTCCTTGTACTATGCTCAACTCCAAGTGGATCAAGGACCTCCACATAAAACCAGACACACTGAAACTAATAGAAAAGAAACTGGGGAAGACCCTTGAGGACATTGGCTGAGGGAGAAAGTTCCTGAACAGAACACCAATAGCTTATGCTCTAAGATCAAACATAGACCAATGGGACCTCATAAAATTACAAAGTTTCTGTAAGGCAAAAGACACTGTCAAGAGGCCAAATTAGCAACCAACAAATTGGAAAAAGATGTTCACCAACCCTACATCTGACAGAGGGCCAATATCCAATGTATACAAAGAACACAACAAGTTAGACCCCAGAAAACCAAATAACCCTATAAAAATGGGGTACAGAGCTAAACAAAGACTTTTCACCTGAAGAACTTCAGATGGTCAAGAAGCACCTTAAGAAATGTTCAGCATCATTAGTCATTAGGTGTCAGTTGAGTCTATCCCACCAGCAAGAATGACACGAGACAATCAGGATCCTCCCACAGACATTTATTGCGGGGTTGATTGCAGAGGTGAATGACCCAGAAGGAAGGAATGGTGCTGCTTAAATAGGCCTAGGCTAGACGTGTTTCTACCTGATTGGTGCACGCCAAGATGCCTCATTAGCATGCTCTGGGACTGAGCCATGGCCTGCCATGTGCAGTAGGGCACGGAGTGGAGTAAACAACAGCACAGTGCTGACTCATCACAGGAAATGGGCGCCATCTTGCAATGGCAAGGGGGGCTTCCTACAATTAGGGAAATGCAAATCAAAACAACCCTGAGATCTCACCTAACACCAGTCAGAATGGCTAAGATTAAAAACTCAGGAAACAGCAGGTGTTGGCAAGGATGTGGAGGAAGAGGAACACTCCTCCACTCCTGGTGGGAATGCAAGCTGGTACAACCACTCTGGAAATCAGTCTGGTGGTTCTTCAGAAAACTGGACATGATACTTCCGGAGGACCCTGTCATACCACTCCTGTGCATATACCCAGAAGATTCCCCAGCATGTAATAAGGATACCTGCTCCACTATGTTCATAGCAGCTTTATTTATAATAGCCAGAAGCTGGAAAAAAACCCAGATGTCCCTCAACGGATGAATGGATACAGAAAATGTGGTATATATACACAATGGAGTACTATTCAGCCATCAGAAACAATGAAGTCATGAAATTCTTAGACAAATGGATGGATCTGGAGAACATCATACTAAGTGAGGTAACACAGTCTCAAAAGAATACCCATGGTCTGCACTCACTGATACATGGATATTAGCCTAGAATCTTGGAACACCAAAGACACAATCCACATACCAAATGATGACCGAGAAGAAGGAAGGAGTGGACCCTGGATCTGGAAAGGCTCAATGCATCAGTGTAGGTTAATACCAGAACAGGGAAGTGGGAAGGGGTGGATGGGGGAACAGGGGGAGGGAAAAGAGCATATGGGACCTTTGGGGGCGGGGAACCAGGAAAAGGGAAATGAAATGTAAATAAAGAATATATCCAATAAAAAAAGAAATATTGATGATAAAGTCTCTATTCTTAGATCATTATATACTTTTCTTAGCCAAAGAGATTTTGCTTACAAAGATATTAAGTATTATCTGAGACTATCTGAAAATTTCACAAAATTATTAAAACTGGAATTTGGTGAATATTATATATCCTAAGAGCATCCTGTCTAAAGCAATCATAGAATACTAGGTAGGAGACTTACGAGCTCCATTGACCTTGATTCCTCCTGGGAGAGTTTTAGCCTTAGAAGAGCTGAGTACGAAAGAACAGAAATCTTCTGCTTGTTTCACAAAGTCAGAATCCAATTCTATATCCTGTAGACTCTCCAGGTCAGAGAGCTTCTTCCACTCAGCAGGTGGATAGAAGACAAAGCATTTCTTCTTGGGGAAGAACTTTTGAATACAGAGTCGGGGCAGGTTGTACTTTTTATCATCTTCACTGGTACCTAGAAATATATATCACAGCAATAGTGCATTCCTCTCCTAGTTTTTGGTGATATGCATCTCTACATGACCATGAGGGAGATTAAAACAATATGATTACAGCACAAAGTGTCTATATCATGGAACATACCAATTGGAATTAGCATATCAAGACAGATGCTATATATAAATTACTTCTTAGAAAGAATGTGCCTTTCCCCATCCTTAGCAGGCTAAATCAGACTTTGTTTAACACTGTTGCCTAGCCCACCTAGTATAGTCTTCTGACCTCAGTGAAGTCTATTGTTCTGCCAAATCAGCAGCTTCCTACAAGAAGACACTACGTGCTGAACAACTGAGCTTGTTTTACTGATGAGATCCTGTCAAAACATGAGATGTGCTTTTCCCCCTTTAAATTCAGAGTTAAACAGTAAACATTGGGCCTTGATCAGAACTTTGTCTTGGCTTCCTTGTTTCTCTTGCCTGCCTGTCCTACCAGACCCAGCTCTCCTTCCAGGTGTACCCAGTTGACCAAAGGTGCTGAAAAGCTATAAAAGAGCCTGAAAATCCAAAAGAGAAAAACAAATCTGAACACCTGCATTATGTTTAAATTCATGGAATTTCACCTCTGTATTCTCCAGTCATGAGACCCTGTACCTTTCTTGAGCTTCAGGGAATACTCCAGGTACTCATCTGCTGTGAGGCTTCGTCCATCTGCTTCAAGACTTAAGGTCACATCCCTCAGAGTCCACATAAAGTCTGGGAAGAAGCTCACAAAGTCAGCTGAGTCTTCTACCCCATCATCCTGGTCAGGTGAGGATCTTGCTCGGATCCTATCTGTGAGTTCGGTCACATAGCTAAGTAGCTAAGGAGAAGTAGTGAGTTAACAGGGTCGCTAGTCATCTCCTCCATTCCTCCCCCATGATTTAGCCATGTTTTGACTCAAGTGTGAATCCATTAGTGAGTATGTGGGATCTTGCCTTACACTGGGACTGTTCTGTCTCCTGTCTGCCAACATTGACTCTGCAACATTCCTAGAATGAGATGTTCTCTGTCAGAAAGGATACTGCAGCTGGTCCATGGCCTGCTGGTTGATGACTCCCATGCTGTTGTAGACAAAGGTGCTGCTCAGAAGGATAGCCAGGGCAAAGATCCAGCAGTCATTCTGGTTGTCACCCTGGAAATCAGAATGCTCCTTTCTAGATTGAAAAAGCTCAAGATGTTTTTATTTTGTTTTGTTTTAGTTTTTTTTGTTTGTTTTTAGAGTAAACTAGTAATATGGTTTGTTAGAAAAAAGCAAACTATAGAGCTATATTCTCATTAGTAGACTGAGAGGATGAGTTGTTTCTAATTAGCGTCACTAGTTTGAATTGACATACTTTTTCATCTTACTAAGACTTTTATGTCTATTTGAGGGCAATTTTAAGAAAACAGATTGATGGAGATTACAAGTTTTTGCAGACTCACAAAGCTTCCCTTCATGTAAGGTTTAATTGCCTTATATAACAATAGTAATACTTAAAAATGTGAGAAACTATTACATATATAAGGCTTTAAATTTAACTCACCTTTGCATTGAATAGTTTGAGGGATATTTATTTCCCATACCTCCCTTGTCCCTATCCCACCAATCTTCCTTTTCAGTGATCCACTTTTACATAGATGGAGTGTTTGAGTGTACGTTTCTCAGTGTTTAATAAGGCTTATTTGCAGTATTATGGGTGGGATAGTTTAGCTGTTCATGGCAACCTTACTTATAGCTACACGGCATTGTTAGTCTTACTAAATGCATAATACTGTAAGTCCGATAACTATCACATTAATTTTTCTCAATGGTTGAGGGTACACCTAACTTCTATGCCTTGCTGAAACTACAGAATCTGTAAGGGGAACTATTTGTTAAACATAATTCCTCAGTACTTTAGTACCTCAGCCTTAAGCAGCACCTTCTGTGGGGAAACACTCAAGAGAATAATTCTACTGACACAATCTTTAAGTGTCTGGGCTAACTGGATTGACTCATTTAATGATGACAGCTCTGTTTCCTGATGCTAATAGTCCCCACATCACTCAGGCTTCTGACTATTTTCTTCCATATTAGTTACCAAATTTCTCACCAGTAGATAGAAACAAAAAACACATTGCAATTAAGAGTGAGCTCCTTAGTATTCAGAGTTAAGTAGCTTAATCCAAAATAGCACTCTCCATTCTTACTTTCTCCACATCTCCCAGGCCCTCAGTGTCAAGCAGAACTAGGATGTGGTCAGGCTTCTGGGGATGAGGCAAACACCACATCCAGATCCCCTTGGTGTGAGACTGCACAGTGGAGCTGAGGGAGAAGCCTGCAAAGGGCAGAGGAGGGATAAAGATAGAGATTTCTAGCAGGCGTTTCTGGAAATGGAAATAAGAGTTAATGTTAATCAAGGTTAAAAGTATGATATCATCACAGCCAGAATTGGTGTGCATAGATGAGGTTGTAAACACTTAGAACAAAAATAATAATTAATAAAAAGAAAGAAAAGCAATGGAAAAGATAAGTGGGATATACCATTTTCTTTGTAAGTTTTCTATCATCTCTGTGCTCGTGAGTCCCACACTGTTGAATCATGATTTACTAAATACTTGGTGACTTTGAAATATATTTATAGTAGTATTCTCGGTTATCTACTCATTTATTCTACAAAGCAGAAAGATATTACACTTTCTAAATAGGTAATTAAGATAAACCAACAAAGTGATGTCTGAGTCTTCTTACTCTGGAGTAAGGAGAAGCACATAAAACCGATTTGGATCTTTTTGCTATAGCCAACTTAAAAAGCTATTTAAGATAAATTAATTATAAACATAATCTCTCTCTTTTTTCACTACAGATTAACAATTAACTTTGAGTATCCATTCTTATCTTTAAATTATGGCTCTAATTCCCTGTGCTGAAACTGAAGGTGAGGGTAGACTCATGGGCCCCAGCATAGTTCTGTTATTTACTGGCACTCACCTGTTCTCTTCCCAGCCAGTTTGTTCATCAGGTAGGATTTGCCTGTGCGGTAGAGGCCCACAATGGCCACCACCACTACAGGCTGTGTAATGGCTGACAGGACCTCCAAGGCCTTCTGATTGGCTCTCAGTTGTCCTTTCACATTCTCAATGAGGCACAAAGGGACTTCTGATTCCATGTCCACTAGGGTTCCTTGATTGTAGAGGGACAAGTGGGATTAATGAGAATTTTAGGCTTCTAGCTGAGCTAACCCTTTCAGCAGACAGGCTATGAGATTCACCATGCAGCAAGCTGTGCTCTTGAAAGATAAATGAGAGGGATATTTGTGTAACTTTATAATGTCATATGATACTTCAAAGTTGTCAAGAGCTAAATAATTTTATGAAAATGCTTTGTTTTCATTAAAAATTTCTAATACCAAAAATATTCAGGTAACTTATGTTAAAAAAGAATTTTTTCTTTCATCTTTCTCACTGAACAGTTTACAATAACCATTCAGCATAATGTAGAGTATCTTTTAGTGGAATTATTTTATCTACTATTTATCTATATCATCTATTTTTATATGTATATAAAATATATGTGTGTCTGTTCCTTCATTAAACTATTTTTTTATTTTTAATTTTACATGTTTCAGTGTTTTGTCTTCATGTCACATGGCATATCACTTCTGTGCCTGATGGCAACAGATCAATGTCATCCGATCCTCTAGAAATGGAGTTACATGTGGTTTGGTTGACAGGAAGGTTTTCTTGAGACATGAGAGTGAGAGTACAGCCAGAGGCAACTGGGAGAGTCCAGAGCAGGGAGAGAACGCAATAAACTGAATCAGGCCATGAGGGGAATGTGGGAATGGAGAGAATGGGAGAGGAGGGAGGGGAGAGAAAGAGAGAGACAGAGAGAGAGAGAGAGAGAGAGAGAGAGAGAGAGAGAGAGAGAAAAGAGAGCCAAAAGAGAGGGGCCACCAGACCTTGGAAGAGGAGCCAGACAGAAGGGCAAAGAGGACCAAGGAAGATAGTAAATTGAGAGGGAGCCAGGAGTGCACATGACTGAAATGGCAGGGCTATATTGGAATTAGAAGCTGAGGAAGGAAAGCTAAAGAAGGTTAAAGGAGAGGGCAGGGTGAGAGGTGAGCTAAGCTGAGAGGGAGACAGGAGGCCAGAAGACAACTGGGATTGTACCACCATGGTTGGCCATTTGTCAGTGTCTTTTGCACCTGATACCTTCCTCCTCTGTCCTGAGTTTCAGTTTCTTTTTCTCCGTCAAGAGACAGTTTCCTGGCATCTGGCTTTACTATTTTTAATCTTGTTATTGAAAAAAAAACATATCCATGCTCCTTTCAGTTTCTTACCCGCAGTTTGGCTGAACTGAGCAAATTCCCTCCATGGCAATGAAATACATGTCCCCTAAAGCACTGCAAGCTCTAGGAAAAGACAATCTGAATAGATTTCCAACTTTCTGCTCTAGATAAGGATTACCAGACACAAACAGAATCTTTGGGGACACAGTAAGGCAATACTGCACTCCCCTCTCAGCATGACCTCTATTGGCTTTTGTCATGTTTGATAAGGAATGAGCTGAGCCTTGTGACTCCCTGCATGGACCTTACCATCCTTACTGACAAATACAGATCTCTTCTGAATGGTCAAGAAAGTTGCTTTGGTGAGAAAGTCGATCTCCTTACCGATTATGTATTTTGCACTTTTTAAAATAAAATTAATAGTTTTTCAGTTTCCACATGGATTTTGTTTCATGTGAAAAAAATCCCACTAGAAAGGTTGATTTGTCTACCACTTTGACAACAAGAGGCTTGTAACCATATAAACTCTCACAAGTGGAAGCATAAATACCCTGCTTTGATATAATAGGAGAAATGGCTAACAATAATCATCACCATACAAAGAATCAGAAGTCAAAACAGAATGTCACTTCCACCCATTATTTTCAGAATGCAGTTTCCTTGATCTTGGGGGGTCTTACCTGTGGGTTTATGGGGCTGTCTTTTGAGTCTGCATTAGTAAGAAGGTGAGAAGTTCTTACCTGCTTCTCTTCACTGAGAAGGACTTCCACTACTGGGAGGGTGGACGTCCACCACGTCTGCCTGCTCTTCCTTATGCTCTGAAGTCCTTCAGCAATCTGAATCACAGAAGCAAATGTGATGCACTGCTTTTTCCATGAAGCTAAAAATATCTAGAGCTTCTGATGAATATCTATAAAAAGATTGATGGAAGTACGGCCAGAAGACTGAGCGTCCGAACATGATACCTTGAGCCAAACAGTTTCAGTTTTGTAAGAGACTTCAGAAAGTGAAGGTTTGTATCCATCTGAGATGGCTTGATCTATCATTCTTAAGGTGAACCATCAAAACAGACTCACTTTATGTGGCTGGGTGGTTTCACTAGACATGCAGCTAGTGTGTCAAAGCCCAGTCATATTCACAGCCTCGAACCTTGCCCCTGGCACTTGATTACCTATTACATTCTTCAGAGATGCTCCTGGTAGAATACAGTTGTTCTAGCTCAATGCAAAACAAACATTTTCTTGTGATTTCATAGAAACTGAGGCACCAAAAGAAAATAACATTGGTTCTCTCTCTCTCTCTCTCTCTCTCTCTCTCTCTCTCTCTCTCTCTGGCTTTCTGATCTTTTGCCATCAGAAATGGAAGTGATATTCCATGAGCCATGCAGACAAAACACTGAAACGTGTAAAATTAAAAATAAAAAAATAGTTTAATGAAGGAACACACACACATATATTTTATATACATATAAAAATAGATGATATAGATAAATAGTAGATAAAGAAATCCACTAAAAGATATTCTACTTTATGCTTAATGGGTATTATAAACTGTTCAGTGAGAAAGATGAAAGAAAAAATTCTTTTTTAACATAAGTTACCTGAATATTTTTGGTCATTAGAATTCTTTAATGAAAACAAAGCATTTTCATAAAACTATTTAGCTCCTGACAACTTTGAAGTATCATATGACATTATAAAGTTACACAAATATCCTTCTCATTTATCTTTCTGGTGCACAGCTTGCTGCATGGTGAATCTCATAGCCTTGTGTAAGGAGCCTGTCTGCTGAAAGGGTTAGCTCAGCTAGAAGCCTAGAATTCTCATTAATCCCACTTGTCCCTCTACAGTCAAGGAACCCTAGTGGACATGGAATCAGAAGTCCCTTTGTGCCTCATTGAGAATGTGAAAGGACAACTGAGAGCCAATCAGAAGGCCCTGGAGGTCCTGTCAGCCATCACACAGCCTGTAGTGGTGGTGGCCATTGTGGACCTAATCCTACCTGATGAACAAGCTGGCTGGGAAGAGAACAGGTCAGAGAGAGAGAGAGAGAGAGAGAGAGAGAGAGAGAGAGAGAGAAGAGAGAGAAGAGAGCTAAAAGAGAGGGGACCACCAGACCTTGGGAGAGGAGCCAGACAGAAGGACAAAGAGTACCAAGGAAGACAGAGCCAATAGAACAGGAGCCAGGAATGTACATGGCTGAAATGCTGAAATGTCAGGGCTATATTGGAATGAGAAGCTGAGGAAGGAAAGATAGAGAAGGTTAAAGTAGAAGGCAGGGTGAGCAGTGAGCTAAGCTTAGAGGGAGTCTGGAGGCCAGCAGACAATTGCGATTGTGCCATTGTGGTTGGTCCTTTGTCAGTTTCTTTTGCACCTGACACCTCCCTCCTCTCCCCTTCAGTTTCTTTTTCCCAGTCAAGGGGCAGTTTCCCAGCATCTGGATTTACTATTATTAATCTTGTTATTGAAAAAACAAAGATTATGGATATATATAATTCTATATATTCTATCAGACCTTCAAAGAAGACCTAACCCCAATACTCTTCAAACTATTCCACAAAATAGAAACAGAAGGAACATTGCCCGACTCGTTCTTCGAAGCCACAAATACGCTGATACCAAAATCACACAAAGATATATATCCGAATATATATGTGGATATATATTATATCCATAATCTGTATATATATGTGTGTATATATATATATATATATATATATATATATCCACATATATATATGTGGATATATATTATATCCATAATCTGTATATATATATGTATATATATGTATATATATACATATATATACACAGATATATGTACCCAGCCTACTTAATATATTGCTATTAATAGATCAGTATTGAAAACATGTGGGCTCCCATGAGAGCAGATATGTGGTTAGGCTTTGTTAACACTAACTTTTGGATAAATCCCTCTGGGATGTAGTGGGTACAAATAAGGTAGAGAGAAATGGGCACATTCCCAAGCCTCATTCAGTACTCTACCCAATGAAACCTTGGTCAAGGAAGAAATAAAGAAATCAAAGACTTTTTAGAATTCAATGAAAATGGAGGTACAACCTACCCAAATCTATGGGACACAATGAAAGCAGTACTAAGAGGAAAACTCATAGCTTTGAGTGACTCCAAAAAGAAACTGGAGAGAGCATACACTAGCAGCTTAACAGCACACCTGAAAGCCCTGGAACAAAAAGAAGCTAATTCACCCAGGAGGAGCAGAAGACAGGAAATCACCAAACTAAGGGCTGAAATCAATCAAGTAGAAACAAAATGAACCATACAAAGAATCAACAAAACAGGAGCTGGTTCTTTGAGAAAATCATCAAGATAGATAAACCCTTAGCCAGACTAACCAATGGGCTCAGAGAAAGTATACAAATTAACAAAATTAGAAATGAAAAGGGAGATACAAAAACAGAAACTGAGGAAATTCAAAAATCATCAGATCCTACTACAAAAGCCTATACTCAACACAACTTGAGAATCTGGAGGAAATTAACAATTTCCTAGACAGATAACAAATACCAAAATTAAATCAGGATCAAATAGATCAGCTAAACAGTCCCATAACCCCTAGAGAAATAGAAGGGGTTACAGAAAGATTTCCAACCAAAAAAAGTACAAGACCAGATGGATTTAGTGCAGAATTCTATCAGACCTTCAAAGAAGACCTAACACCAATACTCTTCAAACTATTCCACAAAATAGAAACAGAAGGAACACTGCCCGACTCCTTCTTCGAAGCCACAAATACATGATACCAAAATTACACAGAGATACAACAAAGAAAGAGAACTATAGGGCAATTTCCCTTATGACTATCGATGCAAAAATACTAAATAAAATTTTTGCCAACCAAATCCAAGAGAACATCAAAGTGATCATTCACCATGATTAAGAAGGCTTCATCCCAGGAATGCAGGGATGGTTCAATATACGGAAATCCATCAATGTAGTCCACTACATAAACAAACTCAAAGAAAAAACCCACATGGTCATCGAATTAGATGCTGAAAAAGCATTTGACAAAATTCAGCATCCTTTTATGCTAAAAGTCTTGGAAAGAACAGGAATCCAAGGCCCATACCTAAACATAGTAAAACAGTAGCCAACATCAAAATAAATGGACAGAAACTTGAAGCAATCCCACTAAAATCAGGGAATAGACAAGGCTGTTCTCTCTCTCCATATCTTTTCAATATAGTACTTGAAGTTCTAGTGAGAGCAAGTAGACAACATATGGAAGTCAAAGGGATACAAATTGGAAAGGAAGAAGTCAAACTATCATTATTTGCAGATGATATGACAGTATACTTAAACAACCCAAAAACTGAACCAGAGAACTCCTACAGCTGATAAGCAACTTCAGCAAAGTGACTGGTTATAAAATTAACTCAAGTAAATCAGTAGCTTTCCTGTACTCAAAAAAGAAGCAGGCTGAGAACGAAGTTAGTGAAATAACACCCTTCACACTAGTCACAAACAATATAAAATATCTTGGCGTGACTCTAAACAAACAAGTGAAAAATCTGTATGACAGGAACTGCAAGTCCTTGAAGAAAGAAATCAAAGAAGACCTCAGAAGTTGGAAAAATATTTCATGCTCTTGGATTGGCAGGATCAATATAGTAAAAATGGCCATCTTGCCAAAAGTCATCTACAGATTCAATGCAATCCCCATCAAAATCCTAATTCAATTCTTCATAGATCTAGAAAGAACAATTCTCAAATTCATCTGGAGTAAAAAAAAACCCAGGATAGCAAAAACTATTCTCAACTATAAAAGGACTTCTGGGGGAATCAATATCCCTGACCTCAAGCAGTACTACAGAGCAATTGTGTTAAAAACTGCATGGTATTGGTACAGCGACAGGCACGTAGATCAATGGAATAGAATTGAAGACCCATAAATGAACCCACAGACTTATGGTCACTTGATCTTTGATAAAGGAGGTACAACCATCCAGTGGAAAAAAGATAGTCTTTTCAACAAATGGTGCTGGTTCAACTGGAGGTCACCTTGCAGAAGAATGCACATTGACCCACACTTATCAACTTGTACTAAGATCAACTCCAAGTGGATCAAGGACCTCCACATAAAACCAGACACACTGAAACTAATAGAAAAGAAACTGGGGAAGACCCTGGAGGACATGGGCACAGGGGGAAAGTTCCTGAACAGAACACCAATAGCTTATGTTCTAAGATCAAGAATTGACAAATGGGACCTCATAAAATTACAAAGTTTTTATAAGCAAAGGACACTGTCAGAAGGACAAAACGACAACCAACAAGTTGGGAAAAGATCTTCACCAACCCCACATCCGACAGACGGCTAATATCCAATATATACAAAGAACTCAAGAATTTAGACCCCAAAGAACCAAATAACCTTATTAAAAATGGGGTTCAGAGCTAAACAAAGAATTTTCACCTGAAGAAATTCAGATGGCTGAGAAGCACCTTAAGAGATGTTCAACATCATTAGTCATCAGGGAAATGCAAATCAAAACATCCTTGAGATTCCATCTCACACCAGTCAGAATGGCTAAGAATAAAAACTCAGGAGACAACAGGTGTTGGCGAGGATGTGGAGAAAGAGGAACACTCCTCCACTGTTGGTGGGATTGCAAGATGGCATAACCGCTCTGGAAATCAGTCTGGCAGTTCCTTAGAAAATTGGGCATGACACTTCCAGAGGACCCTGTCATACCACTCCTGGGCATATACCCAGAGGATTCCCCTGCATGCAATAAAGACACATGCTCCACTATGATCATAGCAGCCTTATTTATAATAGCCAGAAGATGGAAGGAGCCCAGGTGTCCCTCAAAGGAGGAATGGATACAGAAAATGTGGAATAGGTATACAATGGAATACTACTCAGCAATTAAAAATAATGAATTCATGCAATTTGTAGGCAAATGGTTGGATCTGGAAAATATCATCCTAAGTGAGTTAACCCAATCACAAAAGAGTACACATGAAATGCAATCACTGATAAGTGGATATTAATGAGCCCAGAAGTTCTGAATAATCAAGGCACAATTAGCAAATCCAAAGATTCCCAAGAAGAAGGTAGAAGAGGACTCTTGTCCCAAAAAGACTGGATCCAGTTTTGTAGGAGAGTATCAGAACAGAGAAATGATGGTGGTGGGGTGGTGATTGGGGAAACGGGTTGTGGGGGGGAAGAAGAGTTATGGGACATACAGTGAGGGGGAACTGGGAACGGGGAAAGCCTTTGGAATGTAAACAAAGAATATAGAAAATAAAAAAAATTAAAGAAAAGAAATGTAAAATAATCAAAATAATAAGAATTCTATTATTTCAAAAATTGAACAACAGTAACAACAAATCAGTAATTCAATAGTTAAGTATAAAATGTGTGTTCATGTCCTCACAACTTGTTCCTCCACAGAACTAATATATTGCTTGATATAATGGTGAAAGCTCAAGTGAACAATGATCTGGATGAGCTTTAAATGAGAGTTAAGAAAGAGTTAGCTCCCAAGACCCTTACCCATGTGCCTTCTTGGGTGACCCTAGGAATGACTCGTGGATCTTAGCCCTGGCTGTGCTTTGAGCAGCACTTTTGTCTACAACAGCATGAGGACCATCAACTGGGATGCCCTAGAGAAGCTGCAGTATCCTTCAAAGAGCCAAGGTTCTGTCTTCTACTGAGGAAGTTGAAGGAATGAGATTTTGGTGTGGCTGAGTTGCTATTGATAGATGAGATAGTACAGAAAAGCAACATAAAATGTTTATGCTTACTTTTTCAATAAAGGAATTAAGATTTGGGGTTCCTTTACCTTAGCTGGGTCCTGGTTATGTGACAAAACTCACATATATCATCAGAGCAAAATCCTCCCCAAAATCTGATGGGATAGAAGATGCTAGAGAGTTTATGGGTTTCTTCCCATATTTTATCTGGACTGTATAGGAATTTATTCTGGAGCTAAAGTTGGATGGTCACTGCATCACAGAAGATCAGTTCCTGGAGAATGCCTCAATGCTGGTTCCAAGTATCTGAACTTGAACTGGGTAGATAATATAGGTAGCAGGGTGGGGTGTCCACTGAGTATTTCTGTCATGTCTGGAATAACATGGGGCATTTGAGGGTAGACTGAAATCTGTACTAGTGGGAATTGGGAGTTGAGTGGAAATGCTTAAGGTTTGGAGTTTAATCTCAAGAAGAGCAGAGCCCAATACCAAGTATGGATGCTTAACATCAACTTGTACTTTACCAATAATATACCTAAGCATTAAAGGAGAAAAGTGGAAGTTTTGAAGAACATGCACTCCTCTCTGCTACCTCAGCTCTTGCTTTTGTTGCTGAAAACAACTATATCCTTATTCATTAGACACAAAATCGCAACAAAAAGCTGCCTGTTGAAATAGTCTTGTTCACATACTATGTCTAATTGTTTTAAAGTAAAAGAACAACTTCCTCAAACTTGTATTGGTATACTCTCCATGAAATAATTTTATTTTTTTAATAAATGTGAAGAAAACCATCTCTTCAACTTAAACCTTTTAACCTATTCAATACATTTAAAACCCATTAGAACAGCCCGTTACCAGCTCCCTTATGGCTTTCTCCACAACCCAGGTTTTTGTTATAATTTCAATGTGTTCTATTTGTACAAGTATGCCACTGATGAAGCTTTCAAGAAACACCAGTTCTCTTTAACTCCTTCATTCTTTTCCATGCCTGTAGTTTGCAAGCCTTTTGAAGGTATTGTTTCAGGATAAGCAGCACCAGCTGCTATCAGTTTCTATAAAGTCCTGATCTCTGAGTTTGAAAAGAAGTGGCTCATCTTCATATTAGGCTTAAAACAGTGGTGACATTTAGAGTGTCCTTTGGACATTTGTACTAAAAAATAACTTCCAATTTTAAAACTCATTTTAGTAGTATCATAATTGTATTGTCATGAATCATTTTCCCAATCTTTCCCTCTTATGAATTTCTACATAAAACTGAGAATAATACAGATTTTAAATTTCTTTTTTCAATCAATAAGTCACCTAACCATCTATTTAAAAAAGCCACTTACTACACCAAACTACATCCAGGTTTAGAATGCTTTAAAACTAACAATAAATTGAGCCTCAGATACCTGCATAGATATTTCCTTGGTTCAAGCCTGATTTGCAAAGAAATATGGGTCATCAATTTTAACAGCTATGAATGTTATGCTACAGCCTTGTATATGATAACCTTCAAAAGTAAAGAAAAATATCCATGTATGTGCATGACCAAAACAAAATGAACTCTTGATAGTATTGAAAGAGTTACAATGCTTTGTCTATGAATCTTTTAACATTACAAATCTTTTGCTCACATATTGTGGTTTTCAATATTTTTGTATGAATCTTCTGTGTATGTTTCAGTTTTCTTATGTGTTTCGTGTGTTTTTTCTCTGAATTTTATCTGTTTGCATGTTTTGATACATTCTAGTCATTTTTTTAAATTTTACCATTATCACCATCATTATTATCACCATCATTATTATCATTATAGGTCTGTTTGTTTTCTAATGAAAGGAAAAAGAAGAGTGTGGAGTTTTGTGTGTGTGTGTGTGTGTGTGTGTGTGTGTATGTGTGTGTGTATGTGTGTGTATGTGTGAATGCAGGGGATCTAGGAGCAATTGGGGGAAGGAAAACATTAACCAGAATATAGTGTTGAAAAACACAAATATATTTTAACAAATTAATACAATTACATTAAATTATATAAAATTATATATAAATAATATATAAAATATTATATATTTATAATTATGCAGAATTTTATTATGTATTATTTAAATATACTTTGTGATAAATGAATGTAATAAATTTATATCATAATAAACAATGCAAATATGTTTATATTTGTATATAATTACATATGAAATATATTATAATTAATATGATAAAATAAAAAGAATGTAAACAATTACCTATTCAGTTGATGTAGTGCTTGCCTAAGATATGGAAGCCCCTAGGATTGTTGTCCAGTACCGTCTAATCTATGTTTGCCAACACACTCCTGTATTTTGACACTCAGCAGGTGGTGGCAGAAGGATCAGGAGTTACTGGTCATACTTGGTTACATAATGAGCCCTGGGCCAACCTAGTCTAGTCTTCAATCCTTGTATGAAAACCAAAACCAACTAACCATACAACCAATCAAACCCCACCCCCAATCAAAACTATGACTTAACCCACCATGTATGCCTATGGGGCTATGTGATTTCCCTCTTCCTCAGGGAAGGATCCAAAACCAAGACATCCAACTGTCCCAGGGAATGCATCAGACAATTCTTTCCCAGGAAGAAGTGTTTTCTCTTTGATTGGGCAGTGATTGACCCACAACTCTCAGCCAAGATTGACAGTATTCCAGAAAACCAAATGAACCCTAAACTTTAGGAGCAACTGAAGACCTTTAGTTCTCCTATCTTCACACATGCAACTGGCAAGAGACTGGTGATGGGATTCTGGTCACTGGGAATCGTGAGTCACATTTGCAAAGCTTATGTGTTCTCTGGGTCAGTACTGAGTGAAGTCTGAGTTCTTGGCTAGAATTGTCAGTACTTTTATTTGCCATTCAGGAGCGTGGGAATGCAGAAGTCTGTGTCATGCATGGATATCCACATTTCCTTATTTACGTCTCTCTTAGGAAAGAGTAAAACCTGAATAGCAATAAATCATGTAAATTAATGGTTTCTTAAGACAGGTGTAAACTTTGTTTATGATAGACATTTTGGTACACACTGTAACCATGGCCATGTAGGATGTTGAGGTAGTGGGGATCCCAAGCTTGATGCCAGCCAAGGCTAAAATTATCTGAGGCTAATATACATGCCAAAGAATGTGGAACTGAGTTCAGTAGAGCAGCAAATGCATATAGTGGGTGGAGGCCCTGGCTCAGTCCCCAAAACAAGGAGTGAGTAACCTACATGCCAGTTCCATAATTTGCAAAAAGAGATGGAACCAGGCTGGAGAAACAGCTCAAAGAAAGTTTACTTACTCAACATACAAGGTAGGTCAGTGGTTTAATGCTCAGAATCACAGAAGCATATAAATTAATAAATAGATAAAATTGATAAATATGAAGTAGAGCAGTGGATATCATATCAGGTCGTATGCTCAGTCCTCACCGTTGCAGCCCATCACACAGCCAACCAAAGATTTCAGTTAATTCTTGTGAGTCAGAAAAGAAACAGCAGGCCTTGAGTGCATGGTTAGTGAATGAGTGAGAAACAAATTTGAAGTTAATCATCTGTACAGCGCAGACTCTCTGGACATGGGAACTCTATAGTAGACCATGTAAAGATAGGCTGTATTAACCTGTCTCACTGACTTGAAACTCTTGACCTCCTTAGACAAAAGCTCTATATGCTCATTTGGAAATGGAATTGGAATTAAAGAATTCATTCTACACAATAGACTGTCTCATTCATTTTGATGGGAAATTATGCTAGGCATCCTTTGAACAAGCTGTTAAAACATTAATTTAATTTCATGGTGGGGTGAAGAACAATAAAAGCAAACACAGAAGTAAAACAATTGTGGGTTTACACAAACGGATTCCTAGAAGCAGGATGACAGTCATAAAGGGAGGAAAGGAGAAGAGTGTATTCAGTACCGTGGGACTATTGGGGATGTGGGCTACTACAACTTGTAATATGGAGAGTGAAAACTTTCCATTGTACCCTCCATGTGATGTGTGCATAGGACTTGGAGGAATCTAGTGCAGACCTAGATGGATGCTATCAACGCTGGGACAGTACCTGGATTGGAGAATGCAGCAAAACCACTGGCTAAGCATGAGAACTCAGCAGCTCTGCAGAAGGCAGCTGACATCTAAAGTGAGCAGATGGCTCAGTGAATGAGGCTTCCCACAGACACCCTCAAGGAGCTATTGAATGTGCATGCAGGCTGTGAGAGGGAAGCCATTGCTGTCTTCATGGAGCACTCCTTCAAGGATGACCAATGGAAGTTTCAGTAAAAGTTTGTGGTGATGTACCTTAGCATTTATTCTCACTGATGCCCACCCTTCTGCCATACAGCTCTGACTCTGCTTTTCGATTTTATGCTATATCATTTTCATCAAGCAGCCTGGGTTCTTATTAGTAATGAGTTTTTCAGCACAACTCCATCACTTTATCTATTAGATGCTTTTTAAAAGTTCTTTTTGTTTAAGTGCATGGGTGTTTTGCCTGAGTATAATTGGTATGTTTTGCCTATGAATGTTAGAAGGATGCATTCTCTTGTATCTCAAATTACTCCTCATTGTAAACTGCCATGTAGATGCTGGGAACTGAACCTTGGTCCAATGGAAGAGCATTCATTGTTGTTGCCTGCTGAACCATTTCTATATTTCAAGTTCATTTTTATTTTTATAGAATAAGTTGACATATGCATAATGTGTTTAAATATAGGTACTTAGGAATCACCGTTTGTCAAGTCAGGTGCAGCACTGGGTGTATGGGTCTCTGTTTAGTGCATTCCTATCTTAAATCAAGTGCCAGATGGACTTGGGTTTTGTCTATAGGCTCTAGAATCCCCTTTGTCTTTAGTGTATCTGGGGGCAATCTGCTTTTCCCTTACATCTCATCTCTATAGGTTTTCTTTTCTATAATCAACTGTAGAAACCGACTTTGTCAAAGATCAAGTAACCATAGGTGTATAGATTCATTTCTGTGTCTTCAATTCTATTCCATTGATCTACCTGCCTGCCACTGTACCAGTACCATGCAGTTTTTATCACAATTGCTCCGTAGTACTTTTTGAGGCCAAGGATACTGATTCCCCTAGAAGTTTTTTTATTGTTGAGAATAGATTAAACTATTCTGGGTTTTTAGTATTCCAGATGAATTTGAGAATTGCTTTTTATAACTCTATGAAGAACTGTGTTGGAATTTTGATGGGAATTGCATTGAATCTGTAGATTTCTTTTGACAAGAGGGACATTTTTACTATACTAATCCTCCCAATTCACGTGCATGGGAGATGTTTCCGTCTTCTGAGGTCTTCTTCAATTTCTTTCTTCAGAGACTTGAAGCTTTTGTCATACAGATGTTTCAATTGTTTGGTTATTCACATGGAGATACTTTATATTGTTTGTGACAATTGTAAAGGATGTTGTTTACGAAGATATTTTATATTGTTTGTGACAATTGTGAAGGATGTTGTTTCCCCACTTTCTCTCTCAGCCTGTTTATTTTGAGTATAGATAGGCTACTGATTTGAGTTAATTTTATACTCAACCACTTTTCTGAAGTTGTTTATCAGCTGTAGGAGTTCTCTGGTAAAAGTTTTTTTTGGGGGGTGTCGCTTAAGCATACTATCATATCATCTGCAAATAGTGATAATTTGACTCCTTCCTTTCCAATTTGTATCTCTTTGACCTCCTTTTGTTGTCTAATTGCTCTAGCTAGAACTTCAAGTACTATATTGAATAGATATGGAGAGAGAGAGAGAGAGAGAGAGAGAGAGAGAGAAAGAGAGAGAGCAGCCTTACCTACTCCCTGATTTTAATGGGATTGCTTCAAGTTTCTCTCCATTTAGTATGGCATTGGCTACTGGTTTGCTGTATATTGCTTTTCTATATTTAGGTATAAGCCTTCAATTCCTGATCTTTCCAAGACTTTTAACATGAAGAGATGCTGAATTTTGTCAAATGCTTTTTCAGCATCTAAAGAAATGTCCATGTAGTTTTTTTAATTTGAGTTTGTTTATGTAGTGGATTACATTTATGAATTTCCATATACTGAACTTCCTGTCATCCCTGGGATAAACAAAAGATAGCTTTTTAAACAAATGATGATGTTTCAACTGGTGGTTAGCATGCAGAAGAATGCAAATCAATCCATTTTTATCTCCTTGTACAAAGTTCAAGTCCAAGTGGAACAAGGACCTCCACATAAAACCAGACACACTGAAACTAATAGAAAAGTAAGTGGGGAAGAGGCTCGAGCACATGGGCACAGGAAAAATTTTCCTGAACAGAACAACAATACCTTATGCTCTAAGATCAAGGAATGACAAATGGTACCTGTTAAAACTACAAAGTTTCTGTAAGGCAAAGTACACTGTTGATAGGACACAACAGCAACTAACAAATTGGGAAAAGATCTTTACCAACCCTACATCCAACAGAGGACTAATATTCGATATATACAAAGAACTAAAGATGTTAGACTCCAGAGAATCAAATAACACTATTAAAAATGGGATACAGAATCTCAGGGTTGTTTTGATTTGCATTTCCCTGATGACTAATGATGTTGAACATCTCTTAAGGTGTTTCTCGGCCATCCGAATTTCTTCTGGTGAAAATTCTTTGTTTAGCTCTGTACCCAATTTTTTGATAGGGTTATTTGGTTCTTTGCAGTCTAACTTCTTGAGTTCTTTGTATATATTGGATATTAGCCATCTGTCAGATGTGGAGTTGGTGAAGATCCACTTTGTTGGTTGCCATTTTGTCCTTATGACAGTGTCCTTTGCCTTGCAGAAACTTTGTAATTTTATGAGGTCCCATTTGTCAATTCTTGATCTTAGTGCATAAGCTATTGGTGTTTTCCTCTGTGCCCATGTCCTCCAGGGTCTTCCCAAGTTTCTTTTCTAATAGTTTCAGTGTGTCTGGTTTTATGTGGAGGTCCTTGATCCACTTGGAGTTGATCTTAGTGCAAAGAGATAAGAGTGGGTCAATCAAAACAACCCTGAGATTCCACCTCACACCAGTCAGAATGGCTAAGATTAAAAACTCAAGAGACAACAAGTGCTGGCAAGGATGTGGAGAAAGAGGAACACTCCTCCACTGTTGGTGGGATTGCAAAATGGTAAAAGCACTTTGGAAATCAGTTTGGCGGATCCCCAGAAAATTGGGCATGTCACTTCCAGAGGACCCTGGCATACCACTCCTGGGCATATATCCAGAGGATTCCCCTGCATACAATAAAGACACATGCTCCACTATGTTTATAGCAGCCTTGTTTATAATAGCCAGAAATTGGAAGGAGCCCAAATATCCCTCAAAGGAAGAATGGATACAGAAAATGTGGTATATTTATACAATGGAATACTACTCAGCAATTAAAAATAATGAATTCATGCAATTTGTAGGTAAATGGTTAGACCTGAAAAATATCATCCTGAGTGAGTTAACCCAATCACAAAAGAATATACATGAAATGCAATCACTGATAAGTGGATATTAATGAGCCCAGAAGCCTTAAATACTCAAGGCACAATTAGCAAGTCAAGTGATTCCCAAGAAGAAGAAAGGAGAGGACCCTGGACCTGTAAAGATTGGATCCAGTTCTGTAAAGAAACCGTGGGGGGAGGGGGAATGATTGGGGAATAGTTGGGGGGGAGAGGAACTATGGGACGTTTGGTGGGGGGGAACTGGGAAAGGGGAAAGCCTTTGGAATGTAAACAGAGAATATAGAAAATAAAAATTTAAAATAAATGGGATACAGAGCTAAATAAAATATTCTCAACTGAGAAATATCAAATAGCTGAGGAACACCTAAAGAAATGTTCAAAACCTTTAGTCATCAGGTAAATTCAAATCAAAACAACCTTGGAGTTGATCTTAGTGCAAAGAGATAAGAGTGGGTCAATCAAAACAACCTTGAGATTCTACCTCACACCAGTCAGAATGGCTAAGATCAAAAAAATCAGGTGACTGCATGTCCTGGCAAGGATGTGGAGAAAGAGGAACATTCCTCCACTGTTGGTGGGATTGTAACCACTCTGGAAATCAGTTTGGTGGTTCCTCAGAAAATTGGACATAGCACTACTTGTGGACCCAGCTATACCCATCCTGGGCATATACCCAAAAGATTCTCCAGCATTTAATATTGACACATGCTCCACCAGGTTCAATGCAGTCTTATTTATAATAGCCAGAAGTTGGAAAAAACCCAAATGTCCCTCAACAGAGGAAAGGATACAGAAACTGTGGTACATTTACTCTGTGGAGTACTACTCAGCTATTAAAAACAATGAATTCATGAAATTCTTAAGTAAATTGATGGAAATAGAAAATATCCTGTTGGACATAACTCTGTGGGCATCAGTCATGTAGGCCCATGCCCCAAGCCCCTAGTGTTCTGGCTGGACTCCACCCTCACTGTCTGGCTACAGCCAGATTTTTCCCACCCCACAGCTACCTGACAACTGCCAGATAGCCAGGCCCACTATAAAAGTGGCTGCATGACCTCTTCTTTCATCTCTTGCACTCTTTTGCCCTTTTCTCTTGTCTTCCTTTTTTGTATCTTGCCCCCCTTTCTCATCTATCCCCATTCTCTTCCTGTCTTTCCACAAGGTCATGGCCAGTTCTCACCCCTCTATCTCTTCTTTCCCCCTTTACCTATTTCTTTTCCTTCCCCTATTTTTTTAAAATAAAGCTTTAAAATCATGGGCTGTCTCTTACCAAAACCTACCATGCTGGAACAATAGAACAGGCCTCCCAGCAACTCCAGCCACTGGACAGGATCAAGGACTCCCCAGCCCAAGCATGCTTCTTCACCAGGTACACCAGCCCAGCCCACACCACAGGCCCAAATCATCCCAAGTGAGGTAATCTAATCACAAAAGAACACAAAAGGTATTCATTCACTTATAAGTGGATATTAGACCAGAAGTTTGCAATACCCAAGATACAATTCACAGACCAAATGAAGCTCAAGAAGAAGGAAGACCAAAATATGGATACATTGGTAATTTTTAGAAGGGGGAACAAAACAACCAGGGCAGGAGATACATAGACCATGTGTGGAGCAGAGACTGAAGGAAAGAACATCCAGAGACTGCCTCACCTGGGGATCCAACCCATATACATTCACCAAACCAAAAAACTAATGTGGATGCCAACAAGGAGGCTTGTTAACAGGAGCTTGATATAGCTTTCTCCTGAGAGGCTCTGTCAGTACCTGACAAATACAGAGGTGGGTAAACCATTGGACTGAGCAAAGGATCCCCAGTGAAGGAGATAGAAAAAGGACCTAAGGAGCCAAAGGAGCTTACAGCCCCATCGGAGGAACAACATTATGAACCAATCAGTACCCCCAGAGTTCCCAGGGCTTAAACCACCAACCAAAGAGTACACATGGAGGGACCTACGTCTCCAGCTGCATATGTAACAGAGGATGGCCTTGTTGGACATCAAAGAGAGGAGAGGCACTTAGCCCTGAGAAAGCCTGATGCCCCAGTATAGGGGAATGCCAGTACAGGGAAGCAGGGGTGGGTGAGTTGGCAAGCAGGGGAAAGGGGGATGGGATAGGGTGTTTTTGGAGGGGAAACAAGAAAGGAATAATGCTTGAAATGCAAATAAAGAAATTATCTAATTAAAAAAAGAAAAGTGATTTATACAGGTTCCTAGATTAAGTAAATATTTCCTTTCTTTTTTTGTATCTCTTGACAAAGTCTAAATATGAGCCCCTAAGAATATTAACTGTTTATTTTATTATCAGTTTCCAAACAGTAATGTGCTATCAAACTCAGAACTGACAAACTATTATTTCTCGTTAAAGTGTCACTATAAATTAATGACTTCACATATCCTTTAGGAAGGTAACACATTGAAGCTTTATAGGTTATGACTGTCCTTTTGGTCAACACACTCCATCTTTTGAAGTCAGTCGATGCTGTGAAGTGATGCTGTCTAGGACTCATGTCTATCTTATTCTGGATGATGCAGTGTTTAGATGACCTTGAGGCAGAGGCACCATTCCCATGACCAGGGACATGTCAGAATGCTGCTATTTTACTCTGTCTCTGATTCTAAAAATTTCAAACATCATCCACAGTGAGCAAAGCAGCTGGATTGTAATTTATAAGTATAAATGAGTGTGGAGTTGAAGGAACTCGAGTTTCTCTAATCTGATACCCTTGGTTCTCAGTAAACGAATTCACAAGGACAATTCTCTGCTCATCACAAACCTACTCAGAACTAAAAGGTGGATTTTCTGAGCAGAGATTTCCACCCACCTCAATGCTCATTTTCCAAGGTAGCTCAGTCCAAGCACATTGTATGTTGAACTTATTGATGCAAAGAACACTGTGCATCTTAGTAAGCAAAATGCAGGAGAGTTCATGGTCACTGATCCCTCTTGTGTGCAACTGAACCCGAGGCCAAGGAATTAACAGGATTCCAGAAATCACTCAGCATGAATCCTTGTTTTCCAGAACTCAACACAAGGAGGGTATCTTTCCTTTTTCCTCAATTTTCTGGTTTTCTTTCTCTACACTCAACTATAGAAAACCAATTTTCAAGGACAAGGGTAATTACATAAGCTCAATGTCTTAAAGACAACCAGAGTGTATAAGAAAATGAATGTCTGACATTTTATGGCTGTGGTTCTCAACCAATGCATTATGACTCCTTTGAGGACCTAATGAACCTTCAAATGGAGTGCATTTCAGATATACTGCCTATAAGATATTTACATTACTATATTCTTTCAGTTAGCAACAGAAATAATTTTACGGTTGGGGTTAGCACAGCATGAGGAAGTTTATTAAAGAGTCATAGCATTAGGAAGGTTGAGACCCACCATTTTATGGGATATTATGGTACAAAGATACCAAAGAAAGGAACTCTAGTGTCTTCATCTTAATCTTTCTATCTTCAATCTTTTGATCAACATTATACAAGTGACATGAATGTATTAATTCATACTAAAGAAATCATACTTAGAGTCCTTATCCCTTAACCTCACTATCTTCACTCCCTTTCAAGGAATCCATGAAGCTCTCCCTATTCTGTTCATAACAAAGCTAATCAGAACTGACAGGTGGATTTTCTGTACAAATATTTTGACCCACAGCAAATGACAATTCCCCTGAGGAAGATGTGTCCCCTCCTAGTTGAACTTTGCACTCATTATTGATTTGTAGAAACCCCTTCATCCTAGTAGATGAAGAAGAACACAGATTTCATGCCCACTCACCTCACCCACATAGCTATTGAATTTGAGGCCAAGAAAATTGGAAATGTTTACAGAAGTCACTCACAGTGAACATAAGAGATATAAGCTAATTCCCCATTCATTATGTCCCTGGCCACCCTATGACTATCATATTACTCTGTCCAGTACAACTTTAATAGCTCCTTTCTTCTAACAGCCTACTTAATTTGTGTTTCTCTTCTCACCTGGCAGGTAAGCATAGAGGAAAGGAAAGAAGCTTTCATGCTACAGAACAAAGCAGTATATCTCAGTCACTGCCAGGCTGAGCTGGACAAGCTTTTAGAGTCCCTGAGGGAGAATATCTTATGTGGAGCTTTCTCTGTTCTTGGAGGGCTACAGTCTGTCCCTAGAGGCCAGGAAGAAGGTTGAGCAGGACTATGAGTGAATGACCAGGAAGGGAGTGATGGAGAGGGATGAGGGCAGGTGTGATCATGAGTCAAGGGCACAGCTAGAGCTGCAAAAGCTGCTCTAGGTTTCTAAGAGCACACAGGCTTTATAGACAGAAATCAGAGTGAATGTATCATGACCAATGTCCTTAGATAAAATACTACATAATATTAAATAACTTCTACATATTTGTTTCCTTTGGAGGTGAGATTTATAACATAAATCCAAGTGAAAGAGAACGCAGATTCATTGAATAATCTGTTAATTTTAATCAGAGTATATACAATCTTACAGAAGGATTATGTAAGAGGATTCCCCTGCATGCAATAAGGACACATGCTCCACTATGTTTATAGCAGCCTTGTTTATAATAGCCAGAAATTGGAAGGAGCCCAAATATCCCTCAAAGGAGGAATGGATACAGAAAATGTGGTATATTTATACAATGGAATACTACTCAGCAATTAAAAATAATGAATTCATGCAATTTGTAGGTAAATGGTTAGACCTGGAAAATATCATCCTGAGTGAATTAACCCAATCACAAAAGAATGCACATGAAATGCAATCACTGATAAGTGGATATTAATGAGCCCAGAAGCCCTAAATACTCAAGACACAAATAGCAAGTCAAATGATTCCCAAGAAGAAGAAAGGAGAGGACCCTGGGCCTGTAAAGATTGCATCCAGTTTAGTAAAGAAACCAAGGGGGGAGGGGGAATGATTGGGGAACAGTTGGGGGGGGAGAGGAACTATGGGCACTATGGTGGGTGGGAACTGGGAAAGGGGAAAACCTTTGGAATGTAAACATAGAATATAGAAAATAAAAAAAAAGTGGTCAGGAGTCTTATGGTTTTATATGACAAGGACAAATAGAGTGTGCTTATTAAATATGAGCTATTTATCATTTTTAAAGAAGTACAAGAAGCAATAGAGGTGATGATGATGATGATACTAACATATTAAGAGCTCATTTCCTAAATCGAGTTAGTGTTATTTTCCTCATTGGAATATCAGTATAAAACTCAGTGTCAGAATGAATTGCTTCTTAACAATATCTCAGGGTGCAGTTGAGGGATGCAATGATCAGAGAAGCTCAGACAGACTTGCCAAAGAGCAGAGCAGCTTCATTCAGAGTGAAGCAATCATAGAGATGAGAGAGTAGTATACAGGCCAGATCCATAGTGGCCATATAAGTGAGGCTTTTCAAATGACACAAGTCCCACCCGGTTCATAGTGAGTGGATCTAAAAGAAGGCAGAGGCAGTTACTATGGCAGTAGTTTGGGTGGCTGCCTACTCTGAAGAATAGATTAAGTCATGTATTTAATTGTTCTAATGCAAATGCCTTTTCTCACACACAAGTCATCTGATTTAAAACATATGTATGCTCAGTTGTGCATTGGCATAAGATGCTAAGTATGGGTGTTCCTCATAAAATTTCTATTGAATGACGAATTTTTCCAGACAACACTTGCATGCACTAAATGCAACTTGAGTCCAGATTGGCCTATCTATTCTTTTGGATGCATACATCAGTGATAATGTTGAATAGAAGCTGTCATAACATGATTGACTTAGGGGTAAGACACTTCCATTATCATTCAGAGTGGAGTGTATGTGTAGTCTACCCAGGAACATAAGAGGGTCTGAGGTGCTAGGTGCAATGTTTGAAGAGGAGTATGTGTGCATATTACATGCAAGTAAAGGAATAAATCTGGCAAAGGCATCATTACAAGGAGGGGAGAGATGTAAACCCTAAACCAAATAAGTTCTAAGACTCCTAGTTTATTTTCTAAGTCTACCTAAATCTGTTGTATCTGTGGAACCATGAGGCTAGAGAGCTAGTAGAAGGCTTTTACAGAGGGTTTGAGGTTTTAAACTCAGGAAAGACAAACTTTGTTGCAATACCAGAATTAAAGCACTCACGTGTGAATGACAGCAGGATTCAAATACTGCAGAAAGGATAGTAATTTCAGGGAATGATATTTCTTCCATCAGAAAACTTCATCCTTATTGTTTAAGGTTTTCTCTCCTTTGGTTCCTAGGCAAGTGATGTCTTCCAGAACTTCCTGAAGTCACAGATCACTGTGGAGGTGTCCATCTTGCAGTCAGATAAAGCTCTCAGTGATGGACAGAAAGCCATGGCAGGTACAAAGCTCAGCTTGTCTTGGACTCAGCTCTACAAGACTACCTATATATCCTCATAACTGATTGATAGGTAGATGCACCAGACAAGGAGCTCACTTCTGCTTCTTCTTCTAGATCTGAAAACTATCATTGGGGATGGATGGTGTTGCATGCCTAGCTGGTCAGTGCATCTCAATCACATAGGTCATCATTGCATGGTGATATAAAGTTTCAGAGAGTTTTCATGTAGAATTCAGCTTGACCACTGTGATCAGGACTGGTAGATCTCAGTTCTGACTCTCTTTTCTACCTTCTCTTAAATTCTTGCAATACAGTCAAGCTGGCCAATAAAGAGTCATCTCGGAAGGAACTGGAGTTATGGAGGCAGCAACAGAAGAAGCAATAAATTGAGGCACAAATGAGAAGCTTCTCAGAAAACATGGCCCAGCTGCAGAAGAATGAATTGGAAAGGGAGATGCTTCTGAATGATCAGGAGAGGGTTCTGGATTAGAAGCTAAAGGTGAGTCTTGCTGGGATAGAAAATTGACCAGCCATGGCTCCCCTAGGAGGAACAGTATGACATTGCCAAGAAAATCATGATTCCAGAGAGAACCCCCAATGACCTGTGAATATGAAAGTATCAGATCCACCTCGATCCTGGTGAAGTTCTTGATAAAGACACATCCCCTTCTGCAGTGTTAGTAATCTATGTGGGAATGAAAGAAACATTACTTAGGGGCCACTTTCTTATGCTTTAGAGTAGCCTTATTTTACTTCATCTGAAAAATTCCTAGGCCAACACTACAGGAATTCTTAGCACAATAGTCAAGGATATTATTTTGAAATCATCACATTAGTCAGGATTTGAGTCTGAGGCTCTGTCTCCTGCATGCCTATTTCCAGAGCTGGTTAATGCATTCTACAGAGCTAGAGTACAATATAAATGCAGTTTTTCTCCCATCCTAGTGCTTGCCAAGCTGTACTCTCAGAGGCAACAGTTAGTTCCCATCATTTGTTATACAGGTACAGTTGGCTCAGCTCGATAAAGCTGAGACTGGATTTGAATCAAACCCTCAGCCCCCCTCCTGGATATAGTATCTTACTCCACAGTTCTCAGCGTTGTGACAACCCCAAGTCTCCTTCACCTTGGGGAGAGAAAAATATCTACCATAGCCACTCTCACTCTTCAGGTGAAAGTTTGAGGTTTGGACCAATTTTTTAAATTCTATTTTTTATAAGATGGTAGAAACATATGCTTAGCTGCTGTCTTAGTTAGGGTTTCACTGCTGTGAACAGACACCATGACCAATACAAGTTTTATAAAAGACAACATTTAATTGGGGCTGGCTTACAGGCTCAGAGGTTCAGTCCATTGTCATCAAGGCAGAAACATGGCAGCATCCAGGCAGATATGGTGCAGGAGAAACTGAGACATCTTCATCTGAAGGCGGCTAGTGGAAGATTGACTTCCAGGCAACTAGGGTCAAGGTCTTAAGCCCACACCCACGGTGACACACCTACTCCAACAAGGTCACACCTCCTAATAGTGCCACTCCCTGGGAAAAGCTTATAGAGATCATTACATTCCACTCCCTGGCCCCCATAGGCTTGTTCAAACATGAGTCTATGGGGGACATACTTAAACATAGCATAATGCAAAATACATTTAGTCCAACTTCAAAAGTCCCTGTAGTCTATAGCAGTCTCAACAGTGTTAAAAGTCCAAAGTTCAAGGTCCCTTTTGAGATTCATCCAATCACTTAACTGTAATCCCCCAAGCAAGACAGGAAACCAGCTGGGCAAAGTCCAAACTCTGCATCTCCATGACTGATGGCAAAGCAGTCTTCAGATATTCAACTCCTTTTTCATCTTTGTTGACTGCAACAAGGTTCTTTCTCCTGGGCTTGTTCCACTCCCTGTTAGCAGCTCTCCTTGGCAGGCATCTTGTTGCTCTGGCATCTTTAACATCTTGGGTACCCCAAGTCAATTTCAGCTTCACAGCTTCTTGTTCCAATGTCCAAGATACACATATGATCTTCTGTGTATCTCCAAAGAGCTGGTGTCACTTCTCCAGCTCTGCCCTCTGTAGTACTCTAAGTTCATATTGATCCACTCACTGCCACTGCTGTACTTGGTGGTCATCCCATGGTACTGGCACCTCCAATATGCTAGGATCTTCCACTGCAACTATGCTTCACCAAAGCCTCTCATAGGCTCTCTTCATGGCACCAAGCCTCAACTCCTTTGCATGACCCCTTCAGTCCTGGGCTGTCAATTACAACTGAGGGTACACTTTCACCAATGGCCTTCCATGGCCTCTCACAGTACCAAGCCTCAGCTGTTCTTCATGATGCCTTCATGCCTTCAAAACCAGTACCACCTGGATGATTCTTACACGTTGCCAAGTACAACTGCAACATGAGGAACACTTGGCTATCTCTGGACTACAGCTTCTTTGTGCTCTCAGAAAACACTTTCCATATTTCACCTCAGTGATGCTGGTCTTTTCTTAATCACCACTAATTTCTTAGCTCCAGCTATCCAGGATCAATTGTCCCAGTAATCTCCTTCTCCTCTTGTATATAAAGCCAGAGACACATGGCTGAAGCTGCTGAGTTCTGCTGCTTGCAGGAGCTGGAACATTGGCCCCCCCCTCGTTCTATTGCATTATCACTAGCTTCCTTTTTCCCAGCTCCTTCACTACCTAAATTGGCTGTCCTGAATCTTGCTCCTTAGACTGACTTTGAACTCAAGGGATCTGCATGCTTGTCTCCTAAGTACTGGGATTAAAGGTGTAGTCCACCAAGCCTGGATTTAAGTTTTTCTTCTCTTAGAATATGCTCTTTTCTAGTCTGGCCTTGAACTAGAGATCTGCTTATCTTTGCCTCCTGGGATTAAAGGCTTGTACTACCATAACTGACCCTAAATTTAGCTGGGTGGAATCTTGCCCCCAAGGTCACCACTCCTTTAATTCAATTTAATATCCTTGAATTCAGCTCTATTTCACTTCCTGGAGTCCCTTTAATACTCAAATTATATATTTTGTACTTTTCCTTTCTCAGCTTGCTATGTTTCTTCAAAATTCTCTTTATCAAATTTAACCAGAGAACAAAGTCTTTGTTGGGCTTCTTTGAGACTTCCTTTGCAGATGCAATTAATATAAATCTCTTTACCTTAGTCCTAGGCAGTCTCTTCAGACAATGTCAAAAAGCAGCTGTGTTCTTTACCAAAACATCACAGAAACAGTCTCTCAGTCACATATTAAAGTTCTTCTCCACTGAAACCTCTTGGGCCATCAGGCCTACGCAGTTCAAATGTCCCTCAGCACCACTGTCTTCCATATTCCTACTAGGCTGGCCCATTAAGCCCCACTTAAAGAATTCCGTGGCTTTCCAAATCCAAAGTCTCAAAATCCACATTCTTCTGAACAAAAGCATGGTCGTGCCTATCACAGCAATATCCTAGTCCCTGGTACCAACTTCTGTCTTAGTTAGGGTTTCACTGCTTTGAACAGTCACCATGACCAATACAAGTTTTATAAAAGACAACATTTAATTGGGGCTGGCTTACAGGCTCAGAGGTTCAGTCCATTGTCATCAAGGCAGAAACATGGCAGCATCCAGGCAGATATGGTGCAGGAGGAGCTGAGACATCTTCATCTGAAGGCGGCTAGTGGAAGATTGACTTCCAGGCAACTAGGGTCAAGGTCTTAAGCCCACACCCACAGTGACACACCTACTCCAACAAGGTCACACCTCCTAATAGTGCCACTCCCTGGGAAAAGCTTATAGAGACCATTACAGCTGCTGAAGCTGTTATTATCAAATACCAGTAATGGCTATTCTGAGAAAAAACTTCTTTTGTTAGGCTCTAAAAGAACTACTTCTTGAAGGAGTCGAGGAGAAATATGAAAATTTCAGAAGAGAAATAAAGCTAAGAAAAGAAGAGATTGAAGCCATCATGTAACAGTTCAATTCAGAATACTCTTGAGAATGCTGGCAATATACTCGCTGAAGTACTTCCTGTGGTGTGTAATATAGGAATGCAGATCTATAGCTTATATATAGTAGGATGAGGCATCCAGTAAAGTACAGTAGGAAGGCTTCATTGTTTTGGGAAGTATTAAAAAATGGCACCATCCTGTGCTTTGCCAACCTATTCTCTGCTAATTGTCTCACTGCCTCTATGCTAGGCCCAGTCGGTGGTCTTCCCTTCTCCAGTTTGCCTGCCTCAGAGCTGCCAATACCTTCTCATCCTTCTCCCCATTTGGTCTGTGGTTCCAAATCCCAGCAATCTGGTAAAAACAAAACCCCAGAAGCTTATATTAATCAGTCAGTTTTATATATCTATAAATTCTCAATTTAAAAGATGCCCATACAATATTATCAGAGCCAATTCATGATGATAAAAGCTGTACACCTAGATTACACCAGTTATCCAAATTATCCTGTCCTTCTATGATATTCATAGCTACTTGTATCTAATAAAAGACACATGGAATCTGGATCATCTTCCTCTTTGTCCATTTTTCTTTTTTCTATTGTCTCCCATCCTCTCTCCTTCTTCTCCCCCAAACTTTTCATCTCCACCTTCCCTTCTATTGCCCAATACCAACTCCAGCCTTTATTTTACAAGTTAACGGTATAGCACAGGAAGATGCCATTTTTTTAATATTTTCCACAACAGGTGGTGAACCAATGTGTTAGTTAATAATCCACTAGAAATTTTAGATTATTAGCCTGAGCATTAGAGTTATATTTTCTAACCAAGAGTTTCACTGGGTATAGTGTGAGATGGTTCCACTTTTTTGTTATTTCCTGCAACACTTCGTATATGGTAACAACACAGTTATGCACACCTTTGTAGTGTGCTTGTCATCATGGATTCATTCAACTGTTGTTTAAAATTAGAGAGTTATCAAAGAATGTCAGATACTAACAGATCTTCCACCAGAAAATAAAAAAGCAACTAAAATTTTATTAGATAAAAAGAAATCATTCATAAAAGTTATTTAACAGAGGCACAAAAGCAAATGGTCCACCAATTAACTCTCATTAGCATTACTAGCTATACATGAGCTATACCAGTGCAAAAAGAAGGCAAAATGGACAGAAAAAAAGCCCATGAGACCTCTACCTTACAAAGATAACTACAGGTACCTAAGGAATGCTGAGATCAGAAGAAATAATATTCCCCAGGGAAGAACACACCAGTTGGTTATCCAGTACAAAATGATCTGCACTGAAAGCATATATACAAGTAACACTGTGCAAGTTGATCATCTAATATCTAGGAATATATATGTAAATATATGAATATGATATAACAATTAATGAAAAAGGATTCCATGAATTGAAAAACAGTATGTGGGGTATGTTGGGAGGATTTAAAGGTAGGAAAAAGAGGGGAAAATGCGTAATTACATTTTAATGTCAAAAATTATACCAATATTAAGACAAGTAAATATTTGCAATGCCTATGTCAATCCTGTGTGTTACTTATCACAAGCTTTCTAGAGAAGAGACTACCAACCATGTTTTAAATAGGCATAACTGTGAAAAATGTATATTCTGATTAAATAAAATCTTGCAAAATATAGCTAAGAGGTTGATGTTTTATTTGCATTATGAGGAAGAAAGGAGCATATTAACACATCATGAGCTGGATCTGGCTTACTGAAGTTGAAAGCTTAATTTTTGGTGGTAAGAAGGCATGTTTTGAAATTATATGTCAAAACTTGGATGTAACTCTAACCTGGAGAATCCTTACTTAGGAATTTAGCACATAGGTCATTTTCCCAGGTGAAATGACACTTGTAGTGATAGATGTGGACAGGATTATTGCCTTGTCAAAATTCTGTGATAACTTTAATGCACCTCTCTTAGCTTTTGGTGGTGAACATGAATGGAAACAGAAACTCTAAATACACCTAAGCTTTGTACTAATGTGAGCAAGTGTTCAAGATTTGCTGTATCTGAGAAATGAGACACAGTTTGTAATTGCTGTACTGACTTAAGTGAGTGGTGAGGATTTGAATATAGTAATATGAATGCGCAGTAAGATACACAATAAACTCATATTAATGAGGACCACAGGAGTGGAAAGGGCTAGCTGAGGAAGGATAGGGGAGCCTACAAACATTGAGTTAGCTATTCTTTCATTTTTACATTGCTCACAAATGTATTATTCATTCAAATATTTTAAAAATGACAAACATTGCAAATGCAGACATGGACTATTACATTCATGCTAGGATGGAAGTCATGGTAGGATGACTAAGAAACAACTTGAACCATCCCTCCAGGAGACAGATGGGATGACCATGCCTCTTGGTTTATTTCCTTTCAGGCCCCTCAAGGAGGATTAGGAATTCTAATTCCTCACGCTTGCTAATATGTTTGGTGCAATGATATTTAAACCTACACCACAGCATTTATAAAGATGATTAATAGCCAGCTACATTATTTTCTTTCTTGTCTACTTAGTACATTAAGATTTTTCAGATATAGAGTTGTTAAGGCTGTTAGAGGAGGATGAGTCAGGCAATTTTCATACTTGGAAGCTTTTATTGATTGTAAGCCTTTGCATGCAACTGCACACAAGAGCACCCATGCACCTTTCAGCAATCCAACTTATCCATCCCATATCCATATTTTGGGAGCTTGCTTTACCTTGAAGCCATCCATTTCCTGATTTCCAGAGGCAAAATAAAGCGGGCTTCCTGTGTGCTGCTATTGTTGCCAGCTTGTCAGAATTATGAGTATCTATATCTATAACTTTGAGAAGCAAACACCTGTGTCCAGCTTGTTTTCCTCCTGTGTCTTGGTTTCATGGTGAGTTTTTGGAGGTTAGAGAAAAACTGTAGGTTCCAGTCTTTGCCTTTCACCTTGATTAAAACAGAATCCTACTTTGCTGCAGCAAGCACTAAGTAGCTGACTTGTAAATATCCATGGACTTTGCCTTCCATCTCTCTGAAGGATCATGGGAATTACAGACATGTTCTCCCAAGTCTGACTTACATGGATACTGGTAATCCAAACCCTGTTCCTCATGCTTGCAAACATAAGCAAGGTATAGTAAAACTATCCAACTAAATCACTCCATGGGTAGGAAGAACAGATCACTGGGCAAATTGCTGAGCTGCGTCAGAGAGTAGAGAACAACTGCTTGGTGGGAAATGTCTCATCACTTTTATCAGGGCAGGTAGCTATGAGATGACATTGGGGGTCAGATCAGTGTAGAAACTGTGATATGATACAGACTGTTTGAATTATTTGGGAACTAGGCTTATTTTGCCATTAGCCACAGAGAATGGTAATGGTCAAAAGAGAAACTCACCTTAGATCGGTGGTTCTCATCCTGTGGGCAGCAATCCCTTTAGGAGTCTAACTGCCTTTTCATAGGTGTGGGTCATCTAAGACCATCTTCATATTTTTACATTATAATTAATAACAGTAAACAATGACAGATATAAAGTAGCAACAAAATAATCTTATGGTTGGAGGATCACCACAATATGTGGAAATGTGTTAAAAAGTGGTAACAGTGTTAGGAAGGTAAAGAAATTAGAGAAATGCCTGGCTTAGGTTTCTCTTTATCTGATAACAACACTTCTCTTCATCTGGAAAGACCAAAATTGGGAACCCAGATTGATATCATATGCCACTTCCAGGAAGAAGATGATCTCTTCCTTAAAGGTAGATGCTGTGAAGTACTGCAGGCTCTGTAAGAGAGAGAGAGAGAGAGAGAGAGAGAGAGAGAGAGAGAGAGAGAGAGAGCTTGTATGTGTTAAGGGGTAGAAGAAAGTATAGATGTAAGATCTGAAGGACAGATCCAAGTAAGCTGAGACAATGTTCCAGTGTTAGGGTCTTTCTGGGTGAAAGCAAAGATGTTAAACAAATTTGGGTGTTAAAAACATGGTAACATAGTCAAACTTCAGGTCTAAAACAGTAAACTGAGAAGTATAGGAGAGTCTGAGAAAATAGAGTATAAAGGTTGGGCACCAATGTGTAGGTAAGAAAGAATGTTGTGGTAATTTTCCCAAGGACCTAGACCAGGGGTAAGAAATTTCATACATTAGTATGGGCAAGCTAGAAGTGTTAGAGGGCAAGTGAGTGGGCTGGAGAATTCCTTTATAAGGAGACATTGTATGATAAGTTCTAGGTCGTGTCTGTTTTAAGCAGAATGGTATTTAGAGCCTCGGGATTAAGAGATAGAATTCTAGAGTAGGATCTTAATGATGGAGGGTTTTGGCTTTTTAAAAATTTCATACGTAAGCCGGGCGGTGGTGGCGCACGCCTGTAATCCCAGCGCTTGGGAGGCAGAGGCAGGTGGATTTCTGAGTTCAAGGCCAGCCTGGTCTACAGAGTGAGTTCCAGGACAGCCAGGGCTACACAGAGAAACCCTGTCTCGAAAAAACCAAATCCAAAAAACCAAATAAAAAAAATTAAAAAAAAATTCATACGTAAGAAATATGCAAATTGTGTGATGTCAAAAAAAAATGATTGTTGTGGTAGCTGGAGAAGGAAGGTGATTTATGGATTTGCCAATAGAATGTGTAAGAATGCCAAACAGCCACTAATTTCTGACAAAGACACATTCCAACCCTTTCAACCCCTAATGAACCTGCTTACATCTATAAGCACCTGTGTAAGCTGGCTGACTCACACACAGCTTGGGAAATACCAGATGAGAGGTTGTTACAGGTCTCAAGGAGTGTGTTCTGTACAACTTCTGAATATTATGTTTTAAAATGAATGCTCATATAAAGGTTTTTCAGACAGGAAAAAGAAAACAAAAGAAAAAACAACTAAAAATAAAAGTTTTTTGGTTTCCAATTTTTGGCTTTTCTGGGCCAATGTGGAGAAAGTAGAAGCATCTCAGAGGACCATATTAAATACACAAAAATCAATGCAATTCAATGAGAGAAAAGGGTACACACACACACACACACATATACATATATATACATATACATATATATATATACATATACATATATATACATATATATATATATACATATATATATATGTATATATATATATATATATATATATATTTGCCACCACAAATAAGAAAACATAGTCATTAGCTATAGAGGGCTTGAAATCCTTTCAGGTCAATGAAAAGTTGCTGGAAATAGAATCCCTTCATTTGTTCTTTATATGTCTCCAGAGACTAAAAGTAACTAACTACTGTTGTAGTGTGTTCACTTCTGAGAAATCTGTTCCTTTCATGTTGAAGCAAAACAGAAACATGTTTTTAAAAATGAAATTCCTAAAAGTACTTAAATGTTCAACATCTTTAGTAATCATGGAAATGCAAATCAAACAACTGTGAGATTTCCTCTTACACCTGTCAGAATGGCTAAGATCAAAAACTCATGTGACAGCTCATGCTGTCAAGGATGTGGAGCAGAGGGACAGTCCTCTATTTCTGTTGGGAGTACAAAATTTGTATAAACACTTTGGAAATCAATGTGGTGGTTTCTCAAATGTGGGAAGCAATCTACCTCAAGACCCATCTGTACCACTGCTAGGAGAAAACTCAAAGGCCACTCCAGCATCTCACAAGGACACTTGTTCCATCATGGTAAAACCATCTTTATTCTTAATAGGTAGAAACTGATAAAAACCTAGATGTCCCTCAACTGAAGAATGTATAAATACTATCATTTACACAATGAAATATTAATCAGATATCAAAAGCAAGGATATCATGAAATTTGCAGGCAAATGGATGCAACTAGAAAAGATTATACTGAATTAGGTAACCCAGACTCAGAAAGACACACATGGTATGTACTTACTTATGAGTGGATATTAGTTTTAAAGTAAAGGAGAACCATGCTAATATCCACAGACCCAAGGAAGCTAAGAAACAAAGAATGCTCAATGAGACACATACATTTTACTGAGAAAGTGTGGTGGTTTGAATATGCTTGGCCCATAGGGAATAGTGCTAATAGGAGGTTTGTGATCTTGTAGAAGGAAATGTATCCCTGTTCATGTGGTTTTTGAAATCCTTCCAGGTGCAGAACAGTCAGTTATTTTCCTGCCTACAGTCAGATCAAGATGCAGAACTCTAAGCTCCTACTACAAATACTTGCCTGGAAGCTTCTGTGCTCTGGCCTTGATGGTAATGGAATGAACTTCTGAATCATTAAGCCAGCCCTAATTAAATGTGCTTTATAAGAGTTGTCTCAGTCATGGTGTCTCTTCACAGCAATGGAAAGACAAACTAAGACAGACACTGGGGTATTGCTATGACAGGTTTGACCATCATGCTTTCATTTGAAAGAATGTAGATTTTAGGACTTTGGATTTGGAAAGTATAGGAAGGCTTTAAGCTGGGCATAATGGACCATCCCAGTAGGAATATAAAAGATGATGGTGCTGATGGTGATTTGAACTATGCAGCCCTTGCTCTAGAAATTTCAAAGTCCTTCAGTACCTCCCATTTGTAAGAAGAGGAATTTTAATATGTTGCCTGGAGGTCGCTCTTAAGATGTTTTGGTGAAAATTGTGGCTCCTTTTTTTTTCTCTTTTCTGGGGAGTCTGAGGCGAAGGTGAATAGGTTCTGATTGGTTGCATTGAGGAAGAAGAACTCCAAAAAAAGCCTAACATAGACTCTGCCCTGTGATTCAGTTTTACGATGAGAATTTTGATCAAGCATAACAAACTCAGAAAGAAAAATGTAAAATGCATGGTTCAAGTAATAAAGGGGCACCAGGAAATGTGTTACTTTTTGCATGGGCTTTGACACCTATCTCCTAACTCCCTGGAAGCCAGTCTTCTGCATGTTGCCTTCATATCAAGATAAAGAACTCTCAGCTCCTCCTGCTCCATGTTTGACTGGACCCAGCCATGCTTCTTCCTCAATGATAAGGGATTGAACCTCTGAATTTCTAAGGCTGCTCCAATTAAATCTTTACCTTTACACAATTTGCCTTGATCATGGTGTCACTTCACAACAATGAAACTCAAGTTAAGACAGAAGTGTAAATAGAATTGTGAATGGAAAAGGGGAAGGGACTAACCAAGGTGGGGTGGTTTGGGAATGGCAATAGGAGGGATTAGCTGTGGGGGGGGGTGGGGAAGAGAGAGGGAGTACTCCATATCCCAGGTCTCAAATGCAGTATCTGAAGGAAGGGGATTTAACAATAAAAATAAAATATCTAAAAATAAAATATTTTCTGTGTTACAAAATGGAAACTACAATGGCAGAGGGTATTTGGACCCCATAAAATTTCATTCTAGTTGCTGTATTTATGAAGTTAAGTACAAAAGGTCCAGCAATGATCATAATTCTCTCCTCTAAGAGATCATAATAATGCAACTTACAAATGAGAAGGACTGAAGGACTGATTGCTAAATTGGAGGTCATAGAACAGGATAAAGGTACTTCAGAACAATCTAATCTGTAGCCTACGATGACAGCAAAAGTGTTAATTCCATATGATAAAAATCCATAAAGGCTTGAAGAATTAGATATGCAGCCCAGAGAGATGCCATATACTGAGTTGAAAATCCAGACTTGGTTTAATGAAGCCACCTTAGAGCAATGTCATACAATAGCTTATGTGTTTTACTTTGTTGATTTTGAAATTTTAAAATATGTACATGTGTTAGTATCTCATGCAGCTGATGCATGTTCAGAATTACAAAGGGCTTCTACTTTGAGTACTAAAAGAAATGATTCTGAGACTGAGCATTTATTAGATATGATAGCTATCCTAGAGATGATTTTGCAGATTAAAGCTAATGATGCTCAGCCATATGTATCCAATAAAATGTATATGTAAGTGTATGTGTATGTGTATGTATACACACACACACACACACACACACACACACACACATATATATATATATATATATATGCTGTAGCATAACACATGTTATAGATATATCTTACAATCCTGCATGTCAAGGAATGATAGAGAGATCTAAGAGGATTTTTAAAGGTATGCACATAGAACAGAAGAGAAATATAGCATCTCCCACATATACATAAAATATGCTTTAATTTCACATTTTAATTAATTTTAATTAATTAATTTGATAAGTTTAATTAAACAAATTTGATTCAAAATTTATTCTTTTATGTGATTTAACGACAAAATGTTAAATCTTTTACTGACTTTAAATTTTTTAAATGCCAATAAAACAGGTAATATAGCTGGTAAATTACACGAGATTTTAGAAAGTACTGATGAATCAGATCAGTCTATATGTATATGTGTTATGATGGAAGGGAAGTTTTATCTTTGTTTAAACAGGAGAGGAAATGCTTTGGATTCCATCAAAATTAATAAAGATTAGATTTGACTAGGGAATACCTTCTGAAAAATCATTGCTACAGACACAAAGAATGAAAAGAAGAAGAAGAAGAGGAAAACAGGTAAATTATATGCTGATTCTTCTACCCTGGAATGGCTCTGAGACCAGCTGAGACATGAATGTCTCCATTCAGGATTTCAACTAAGCATAGACAATAAATATTACTGGCTATAGATTCCTCAGGAATTATGCCATCCTTTCAAATGGTATGAATGTATACTACAGTTTGGTTATAAAGTCCAAATTAACTTAAAAAGAAAGAGAGATGCCTTGTCTGCTCAGAGAGCAGAGAATCATATTTAGCTGAACTATGTACACTGCACATTTCATTAATGTGTTAATGCAGAAATGGATATTATTTTTGAACGTTTACATGTTCACAGAGAAAAACTACCAGACACTAGTGAAGTTCAAGCAGCCCTGTCAACATTCACCCTTGAGAATGCAAAGAAGAATGACACTAAGTCATATTAATTCCAGCATCCTGCTTGATCTGACCTCATAATGTTCCATTAGGACTTCAATTAAGTTCTGTACTTTCCCATAACACAGACTGGACAATAAATATTACAGCTAGCTCTCTTAAGACTGGACAATATACCAATTTTCTTAGAACCCCCAAAAGAGACATCATTCTTAAACATCAGGAAGTAATTTTAAGAGAACAATGCCCCATTCCCCAAAAACTGGATGGATAGTTTTTGATCATTTGATGAATGATGGTTGTAAATTGTCATTTAAGGGTTGTTGGTTACAAGTTGTTGATGGTCTTGATCAGGGAGGAAACAAAATATAATAGATTACATTCAGGAATTCCTTTTTCATTTTTTTTCTCTATCCTTTCTCTTCTTTCTAGTTTTAGAAAAGGGGGAAGGGATTAAAAGAAAAAGGGGTGATATAGAAATGATAAGATAAAGGCATATAATATTTATTCTACTTTTAGACTAAAGAGCTCTACCAAGCCAATATTTTACTTTTGGTATGGACTTTGTACATTGATATAGATTAAGGATTACAACAAACTATATATATATATATATATATATATATATATATATATATATACATATATATATATATATATATATGTTTCAACTTTTATTTAAGGTATTATAGCTATAAAATTCATTTGAAAATGAAATGTGAAGGTCTAGTCCTTGTGAAAGTTGCTATTATAAAATGTTTTGAATAATTACAAATTGAAAGTTAGTAGTTACTCAATCAGACTTGTGTTCATGTGGGGTAATAGGTTAGTTAACTACAAAAGTAAACTTCATTTAGCTTCCTGTAGATGTTTTCAGTAAAACAGAAAGCAGATAGCTAGAAACAAATACTCTTTGCTTTTTCAGTTATACTATAGATATTTAACTATTTAAATAGATATATGATAGATATAGAGATTGATAAATAAATGGTTTTCCAAAGCCTCAGAGTCATACAGAATATGAAATTTAAAGATGATTTATTTATAAAAAGTTTTTCATGATAGTGAGACATCTATGATAGTGATATTTCTACATCTGGAAGCTCCCCTATTCTACTTCAAAAAAAGATGATGAACACTGACAAACCTTATGGAGTTCGCTTCTAATGTAGCAAGGTGTCACTGGGGAAAAATACTTCCCTTGTACCAACTGTGGACAGTATGCTGTCCAAGCTGTGGACAAAGAGGATGCAGGAATGTTGACTCCCACGTTTTGCCCAGACAAGGTAGGGAACCCTTCAATATTCCTACTTAACAGAAAAGTCTGTCATATTCTGGGCCAGAAGGCTGAAGATGATGCTCCAGTGTTGCAGAGGAAACTTGGCTGACTGACCAGGTATCTGGAAACCTCTGCCATTTCTGTACTTTTGTAAGTTGCTTGCTCTGCACTTATATTCTTGGGTAATATTTATATTTCTCAGGTCTCTGATGAAATGCAAATGAAAGCACTTTAAGCTCACAATTAAATTGCTTTGTATTTAAGAGGCTATTGTAAAGTCTAAGAAGATATTTATAGGTTGATAAATCCAAGTTATGATAGAAAGTTAATTAGGTACAAAGAAAGCTTCATACTCACCAAGATCTGATACATAGCAGACTACTCTCTCCAAGCTTGCCAGTTTATATGAACTGGACACTGTGAAGGTATTTCTTATCTGATAGTTTTCAAAATTATTCTTATTGCATATGCTTTATTGATATAATACAAAGAGTATTTAATTGGACTCAAATGGGGAGATATATAGATAATATCATGTATACTGTGTGGAAGCATTACCTGTCAATAAATATCTGATGACCAATAAGCTGAGACAGGATTAGAAGTTGGGACATTCAGAAGAGAGGGAGAGAGAGTGAGCAAGAGAGAGAGAGAGAGAGAGAGAGAGAGAGAGAGAGAAAGAGAGAGAGACAGAGAGAGACAGAGAGACAGAGACAGAGACAGAGACAGAGACAGAGAGAGACAGAGAGAAACTGCAGAGGGAGGAGCTGATACTAAAATCTGGTTCCCTACTTGTTTCATGATTATGTCAATAAAGACAGCAGGAGCAATCACCCAGTAAAAGTAAAAATATGCGATTTTTGGGTTCCAGCAGGAAGACGAGAGACAAGAGAGAGTGTGGTTGGGGGCTTTTTGACCAGGCTTTTGGACAGAGGAACACATACATAATATAAGGCCTGGGGGAAATTAGATCTGGTGGAGGCTTCCACCACCAGCCAAATTCTGATATACTGTAACTAATGAGTTCAGAACAATACGTTCTTTACCCAGCAGTTGTGTTATACAGCATGTTTCAAAATATTAAGCCTGTCTGGTGTTTTCCATCCACAGAGACTCAGCTGGGGCAGGCATTAGCTGAGCTAGCTTCAGAGTGGTTGGCCAGCAGAGAGCTTTAGAAGCCCGGCATTCCTGGGAAAGGCATCAACTGGGAATTGACAGAGCTAGCCTTGAGAGATTGAGGGAATGCAGTTCCATGTTAGGGAATCAGCTGACCATTGGCAGAGCTGGGCTGGGAGAGGGAACATGGTGAGTATGTTCTCAGAGTTGAGCTGAGAGAGCAGTCCAAGAAGGAGCAAGTGTAGTTTTTAAAATTAAATGCAATAGAGGAACTCTGGGAAGGAGTGAGGCATGGGAACCTTTGCCATGGACTCTGACTCAGAGGAAGTCAGGCATATGGAACTGAGGAGAGATAACTAGCCATGCAGCCATTGTAGGATAGTATAAATAGGTTAAATGAGTTATAACCTGGTGAAAACAGGCCTAGTTTATGACGTAGGCAGCTTTTAATACATAATAAGCATCTGATTCATTGTTTGTAAAGTGGAGCAAGGGTGAAAAAGCCTGAAGTTACAGAAAATCTTTACTCCTACTGGGTTGCCTTGTCTAGATTTGACAGGAGAAAGTGTGTCTAGTTTTACTGTAACTCTTGTGCCATAGACAGTTGATATCCATGGGAGGCATTGCCTTTTCTAAAGAGAAAGTGCATGCAGGGCGAAGCAAGGAGGAGGTACTGAGAGGAGAGGAGGGAGGTGAAATTGCTGTTGGGATATTAAACTAAGTACTTAATTTCAAAAAATGAAATTCCATTGCTTATTTCATAAGGAACATACAAGGGGAAATAACATACACTACACTTAATGAATGTTGAGTAAAATATTCCATGAATGCACTACACTAACACTATACTAAATGCTAAATCATAGAGAATTTGGATGAAGTCTGAACATTGATGATTTGAAGTAATAACAAATATGGGGCTGCAAAGGTACTCATTCTAGCACACTTGATCCTGCAATTAGGAAGAAAGTAATTGTTTTCACTAGTAAGAGAAAAGTAAGGGTAGACTGAGAATGAAGTGAATGCAGGAAATAAGGTCAGGAGTCAAGTGAGAGAGCATACCACTAACACATCTAGTGAATGGCAAAGGTCTCAATATGAACTGAAAGATATGGAGAAGGCATACCTTTTTAAATCCAGGAAATGTCTTGTATATTGTAAGGATGCATCTCCTGTCAATTAAGCAGCCTATGGCCTATGGCTTAGGGAGGAAGTAGAGGTGGGAGTGGGACCTTGTAGAGAGAAATGATTGTGGGAAAGAACCAGGCTGGAGATTAGCCTTGAACGATGTAATGAGTCGGAATCATGATGCCTGTGCACAGGTAACCATGTGACAGGCTGTAGGCTAGAATAAATGGGATATTTCAAGTTATATCTAGGCAGAAAAGAGTCTAGCTATATGACCAAGGTGTCTGTCAATATATTTGAGGCTGGGTCTTATATCTGGGAGTATGGGTTAGTAGGAAGAACCAGGACCTGACCATAACAGAAACAAACAAACAAACAAAAAAAAACCAAAAAAACCAGTGGAGTGATTCAAAACTGTGTGAAGAACTGAGACTGTAAATTCTTAGGTTCAAACATCCCCCAAAAATGTATATCTGTAGCAGTATGGAAGACACAATGCAGAGAAATACAATGTCTGAGTTGGAGTTTCAATTTCTGTGAAAAACACCAGGAATGAAAGTATGTAAGGAGGTTTATTTCATGTTGCAACTCTCAGGCCATACTCCATGAATGAGGAAAGTCAGGGCAGAAATTGAGGGCAGGAATCTAGAGACAGGAACTGATGTAGAGAACATGGAGGAGTGCTGCTTAAAGGCTTATATCACATTTTTCTCAGTGCCTTCTTAATCTCTAAGCTGAGTATGTTGACTGCTAGTTCACGGAAACAATCTAGAACTCCATCAAAGAACCTGGAAGAAGAATTCTCTTTCATGGCTTGACTCTCTCTTTCTCTTCGCTTCAGTTCATTCTTCCACTCATCAGACTCTTTCTCAATTTCTCTGTGAAGTAGATTTTCAAGTACCTACCAAAAAGAGACAGTCCATTTGTCAAGTTTTCTACTACTGACATTTCAAAGTAACATCTTTAGCAGCTGAGCATGTTTCCACCATTTTACAAAATTAGAATTTGACAAGTTTGTCCAAACCTAAAACTTCCACCTGAAGAGTGAGAGTCTCTATTGATATTAGTTTACAGTTCTCTCCCTGTAGTGAAAGAGCCTTGGGGCTATCACAGCCCTAAGCACTGTGGACTAAAGTCCAACATCTGTGAGGGGGCCGACAGTTTAACTCTCATCGAGTCTCAGCTACAATGAGCTGAGAAAACTCCATCTGTCTAATAAATGATGGTAAGGAACTGTTGCCCCTGAGTGTGGAGATGTCAAGGTCTGGGATAGAAGAAAGACTGAATTTGTATTGTACTCTAACTCTGTAGAATGCAGCAACCAGCTCTGGAAACATACATTGCAAGATTTAGAACCTCATACTCATATCCTGATCAATCAGATCATTTCAAACTGATATCCTTGACTATTCTGCTAAGAATTCTTGGAGTCATGGGCTGAGGTATTTTTCAGGTGAAGTAAAAGAAGGTTACTCCAAAGCATTCAAGTTTTATAGGAATGTTTTTTTTACTCCCACGTTCTTCACATTACTAACACTAAAGTAGGTATTATGTCTTTAATATTAAGGAGTTCAGCAGGGTAGAGGTGGATTTCAGGTTTTTAGGGTCACATGTCATTGGGGGTTTTCCCTGGAATCATGATTTTCATGACAATGCCATTATATTCCTTCCAGGAGAACCAGGGTTGGTCATGTATTTCCATTCCTTCAAGACTCACCTTCATCATGAAGTGCATAACTCTCTTCTGATCCCTCATATGGTTCTCCCTTTCTATCAGTATCATTGCCTGCATCTGGGCCTTGGTTTCTGAGATACTTTTCTTTAGAGCCTCCATTTTTCCTCGGTCTCCTTTTCTTGCTGTCTACTTAGCTCCAATTCCTTCTCAACTGCCACCTTCTTGGCCTTCTCAGCTGTCCCAAAAGTGTTTTAGAGAAGGAAGAAAGGCCAGTTAAAATTGAGATCTCCCTCCTGTCCTCCAATCTCAGAGATCAGGCTGATTTCCACATGAAAACAATTTGAAACATCACATCAGCATGCAATAACACGCTATGTAATGGGAATGCACAGACTAGTAAGACATGCAACACTAGGCCCAATCATAGTTTGCAGAAATAGAAGACAATACGGGAAGGTAGTCCTTGTCTAGGGGATCTTCCTATCCTTCAGTCATGGGGATATACAGGAAGACTTGGAGAGCTGAGCCCTCCTCTGTACCTGCCGTGGCTTTCTGACTTTCGGTGAGGGCTTTATCTGACTTCAAGATGAACTCATCCCCAGTAATCTGTGACTTCATGAAGTTCTGGAAGACCTTGCTTGTCTGGGTAGGAAAAGAGAGAAAGTAAGGATGCATTCTTCTGATGAAAGTGTGAGTTATCTTTTCATGAAATTACTATCCTGAGGTAGTATTTGAATCCTACTTAAGTTCCTATGTGAGTCTTTCAATTCTTTGGTTGTAACACACTCTGCTCTTTGCTGAGAAAAAAAAACCTTGTAGCAATTCTTGTTGTTCACCAGAAACACCACTCATTAGCCATTCCAGGTAACACTCCTATCCAATTTCTTTGCAGAAATACATATGGAACAGGCAGTACATCAGTAGTCTGGGATGTTATTTTGTTTAAGGTTTACATCCCTCCCCTTCTTGTAATCATGCCCTTGCCAACCTGATTCCTTTACCAGCATGTAATATGCACACATTCCCCTCCTCAAACATTGCACCTAACACCTCAGACCCTCCTTTTGTGTTCCTGAATAGACTTCACATACAGTCCTCTCTCAATGACAGTAGATGTGTCTTCACCCCTAAGTCAATCACATCATGACAGGTTCTATTCAAATGTATCACCTATGTATGCATCCTATAGAATAGAAAGGCCAATCTGGACTCAAGTTGCTTTAGTGGATGCACAGTGCTGTCAGGCAAACTTGGTCTGTCAACTGAAAATTTATGAAGAATCCCCATACTTAGCATCTTGTGCCAATGCACAATTGAGCATGCATATCATTAAAATCAGACTCGTGCATGTAAAAGGGCATGAGCATTAGAGTAATTAAATGCATGACTTAATCAATCTTTCAGAGTAGAGAGTCACTCACACTATGGTTATATTATCTGCCTCTGCTTTCTTTTTAGATCCACTCAGTTTGACCCAGGGCAGGATTTTGGATATTAGAATAGCCTCACTTATGTGGTCACTGTGGATCTGGCCTGTATACTCCTCCCCCATCTGTATGATTGCTTCACTCTGAATGATGCTGTCCTGCTCTTTGGGAAGGGGTGCGTGAATTTTTTCTGTTCATTAACTGCACTCTGAAGATATTGTTAAGAAGGCATTCATCCTGACCTAGAGTTTTTGGCTGATATTCCAATGAGGAAAATAACACTAAGTCAATTTAGGAAATGAGATCTCAGTATATTACCATCCTCACCATTGTCATCATCATCACCACCATCATCTCCATTGCTTCCTCTACCTCTTGATGTTTGATAACAAGTTCATAGTTAATAAACTATGTATTTGACCATGTATCTAAACTCATAAGATTCCTGACCATAGAATTTTTTCCTATCATAAAATGTATACTCTGATAAAATCATCAAATTATTCAATAAATCAATATTCTCTTTCTCTTGGATTTTGTCATATATCTCATTCCAGAGGAAACAAATATTTAGAAGTTATATAATATTATGTAGTATTTTGTGTATGTAAAAATTAGAATGGCCATGATGTATTCACTCTGCTTTCTGTCCATAGAGCCTGTGTGCTCCATGAAACCAAGAGCAGCAAGCAGTTCCAGCTCTAGTTGTGCCCTAGCTACACATCTGCACCTGCCCTCATTTCTCACCTACATTCCCTTCCTGGGTGCTTGCTTATAATCCTGCTCAACATTCCTCCTGGCCTCAAACTAGAGACTGTGGCCCTGAGGAAGAAAGAAAGCTCCATGTGACATGCTATCCCTCAGTGTCTCTGAGGGCTTGTCCAGCTCAGCTTGTCAGTGACTGATAAATGCTGTCTCATTCTGACACATGAAGTTTTCTTCCTTTCCTCTATGGTGACCTGCTGGGTGAGTAGGGAAAGACAAGTCAAGTAGGCTATTAAAAGAAAGGTGTCATTGTGGTTGTAGTGGACAAAGCAATGTGACAGTAACAGAGTGGACTGGTACAAGATGATTTGCAAATTGTGACCTCTCTGTGGTCATTGTGAGTGACTTCTGTAAACCTCTCTAATTTATTTGGCTTCAAGCACAACTATGTATGTGAGGTGAGTGGACATGAAATCTGTGTACTTCTTCATTTGCTAGGATGAAGGGGTTTCCACAAATCAATAATGAGAGCAAAGTTCAATTAGGAGGAGATGCACCTTCCTGAGGAGAATAGGTTTGTTGTGGGCCAAAATATCTGCACTGAAAATTTACCTGTCAGTTCTGAGTAGGCTTGTTATAAACAATAGTGAGTACTTCCTGAATTCCTTGAAATAGAGTGAAGACTGGGAAGTTAAAGGATGAAATTTCTAGGGTGGATTCTTCTGAACTACAAAGGAACTGTTTTCTTCAGTGTGAATTAATACATTCTTGTCACTTGTAGGATGTTGATACAGAGACTGACAAGGTTTTGGTCATTAGAACTAGATTTCTTTGTACCATCCATCCCCTCATACAGTGATTCTCAACCTTCCTCTTGCTATGATCCTTTAATACAGTTCCTCATGTTGTGCTGATCCCCAAACATAAAGGTTTTTTGTTGCTACTTCTAAAAGTAATTTTGATATTGTTATAAACAGTAATGTAAATATCTGATATGTAGGATTCCTGTTGTGCAGCTCCCCTGAAAGAGTTGCTCATGCCCCAAAGGAGTCATAGTGTATAGGTCGAGAATCACTGCCATAAAATGATAGGCACTGATTGTCTTGTAAGGTAATGATGATCCTTAAGACCTGGAGCTTATTTAGTTACAATGCTCATTTAAATCTATATATTACAATTGATTATAGACAAGGAAAACCGGAGGGATTTGAAACAGGGAATAATAAAATAGAGCCTTCATATTTCAATATCGACGGAGGTCATAGAGCCTCTAAGTGAAACCTAAGCATACTTGACTAATTGCTTTAAGTTGGTGAATAGAAACCCATGTGCCTTGGGCTGTATCTCAGCAGCCTGACCCAAGAGATTCACATTGTTTGCAGCTGCTGCTGAAAGTCAAGTGGCATATTTTAACTCTTTAACCTCTTCCCCTTCCCTGGGTTAAGACTAAGAATCCTGGTTCCTTCCATGATAAGAAGGACAGAGCATGAGATCAAAATGCTAGATCAAAGACACATGAGAGAAGGGCAGAAACCAATAAGGATTAGTCTTAAGGCACATCACCAGAAGCAGGTTCTGGAACTCCATCTGTTCATCCTTGAAGGAGTGCTCCGTGAAGACAGCAGTGGCTATCTTCTCACAGACTACATTCATATCCAGCAGCTCCTGGAGTGGATCTGTGGGGAGCCTCACTCTCTGGGCCATCTCCCCACTGTAGTGGTCAGCTGCCTTCTGCACAGCTGCTGAGATCTTAAGCTGGGCCAGGGTCATCACTGCATTCTCCAGACAAGGAACAGTCCCAGTACTGATGGCATCCAAGAAGGTCTGCATGATAATTCCCAGTCCTGGTGAGACATGACAGTCAGAATTCCCATTACTATTTTACAAGGCTTTATGGTCGGAATTCTTAAAAGGCACATTTTACTGAAGACAACCTTGTCTTTTTTTCTTCTCTTTACTGCCCTCTTTGTCTATGTAAATCTTGTTTCTATGAACCCTCTTTCAAATACTATCATAATCATCTTTCTTATTCATTTTGTCTTTTGTTGTTCTTTAATCCATTACATTTGAAATGAGTCAATGATTCAAGCATTATTTCAGATGTTCTTTGAAACAACACTTAGCTGCTGAAACTAACTGAGGTGGCCTCTCTTGTACTCTAAATGCTTTAATTGGTAGACATACTTTAAAAATGGACCCCATGTATCAGAATGTCTAGAATTTCAGGTTATTGAAGAATTAACTTGATAGATTCAAAATCCAGAAAAAAAGTGACAGAGGCTAGGAAGAGAGCAGAGTCTGACCATTAACAGGCAGGATTATTTATGGTAGGATGCACAGTGAGGCGCAGCATCTCTGCCGAGGAAAATTGACGAGGTTTCCAGGGGAAGAAGATACCTGTGACCCTTTTCAGGGGAGAGTTGAGGAGCTTAGAGTGAGCAAAGTGTGGCATTCCTGGCCTACATCTCTCTATAGCAGTCTCTGATTCCTGGAATTGTTTGCTCAAAGTGAGACAGACTTCCTTGGGAGACAGGTTGCATCTACCAACAACACTTTCTGTGCTGACTAATAAAACTGGGCAAGAGCAACCTTAACTTCCTAGGAGTCCTGTTTTACTGAATAAGCCCTCTCTCAGGACCCACTATAGACTCTGATATCACCAGGGACCAGTTTTTACATATCCAGCTCTGCACAATATGGAACTCTACATTTTACTCCAACTTAGTCATTGAACTCACATAGCATAGCACTCATGACTTGCTCTATTTCCCATGGACACAATATAACAAAATCCCTCTAATTGATTTTTATATTAGCAACCAAAGCAAGGTTTCTACATGCTTTACATGCTATTGGAGGCAAGTGATGTTCAATTGAAGTGAACCTTGTCTATGTTGTGTACATATTTGTTGATTTAATAGATTATTTACTAGTTAATTGGTATTTGTAGTTCTGGTTATTGAAACAAGGCTTTCTGTATAATTGGCACCAGATTTACATGGAAAACTACTTAACACTCAAAGTAGGTATATGGCCTGAACTTTTAAATTTATTTTAATTAAATTATATGTAATTGAATAAATATATAATGTAGGTGTCTTTTGATGCCAAATTGGATAGTTGAAATATCCAATACTCATTGCAGGTAAGTACAGAAATATTAAGGATAGAGTCTCTATTCTTAGACCATTATAAACTTTTCCTAGCCAGTGAAATTTTACTGACAAACATATTAAGAGACCATCCGAATTTTGCCAAATTGTTAAAACTGGAGTTAAGTGGGTAGTATATACCCAAAGAGCATCCTGTCTGAAGCAATCATTAATTGGGTAGGAGACTTACGAGCTCCATTGGCCTCAATGCCTCCTGGCTGAGTTTTAGCCTTAGAAGAGATGAAGATGCAAGAACAGAAGACTGATGCCTGTCTCACAAAGTCAGAATCCAACTCATCATCATGCAGGCTCTCCAGCTCAGAGAGCTTCTTCCACATTTCAAATGTTATCTCCCTTCCATTTTCCCCTCCATAAGATCCTATGACCCTCTTCCTCCCCTTGCCTCTATGAAGATGCTCCCCACCTGCCCACCCACTTCTGCCTGAGCAGCCTAGCTTTCCTCTATCCTGGCACATCAAGCCTCCACAGGACAAAGGGCCTCCCTTCCATGCGATACCAGATAGCCAATCCTCTGCTACAAATGCAGCTGGAGAAATAGGTACCCCCCTGTGTACGCTTTGGTTGGTGATTTAGTTAGTCCCTGGGAACTTTGGGGGGGGAGTCTGGTTAATTGATATTGTTGTTCTTCCTATGAAGTTGTAAACCCCCTCAGCTCCTACAATCCTTGCCCTAACTTTCTCATTGAGGTTCCCACACTTATTTCAATGTTTGTCTGGGCATATTTGTATCTCTATTGGTCTAGCTCTTGCAGAGCTTCTCAGGAAACAGCCTCTCATGATCCTGTCAGTAAGCAATTCTTGGTATCAGCAATAGTGTCTGTTTTTCATGTTAGCAGATGTGATGTATCCCTAGGTGGGGCATTCTCTGGAAGACCTTTCCTTCAGTTTCTGTTCCCTCTTTGTCCCAGAGTTTTCTTTTGAAAAGAGGAATTCTAGATTAATATTTTTAAGGTGGGTGTGTGGCCCCTTGCTTGACTTTCTTAAGGCCCAACCAAGTCTCCTATTTTCATTGCACATCCCCTAACCATTAAAGATATCACACGGCCATAATTCACAGAAGAAAGAAATTGTGGAGAGTCAACTTGATGATCCCTTGCTTTTGGGTGTTTGGTTAAGGTTATGTTATAAATTGTAGTTAGGTTGTCATTTGAAGGGATAATTTGGAAATAGTTTTAATTTCATACAGGGTGGAAATATTTGGGATGGATTACAACAATTACTAAACTAAACATTGTGTATCAACAATCTTAGTTGTTTGAAATCTTTATAATTGATACAATGTTAAAGTTATATCTTATGTTAGTACAGAAGTTAGTCTAATACAGAATTAAGGTTTTCATTAGTACATATCTGTATATTGATACAGATATTGATACAGGAAATTGGGATTAGTATTGTTACTCTTTGACAGGCAGTGTGCCTATGCAACTCTGTCAGGAATAGAGGGCTAGATAGAAACTCGTGGTTCTGATTTAATTATAATAGAGTCTTTTGAGATATTTCAATTAGAAATAGCTCTGAGTAATTAAAGGGCAACAGTTCAGATATACTTTGCATAGATAAATAATCTTTCAGTAGTGTCAGAAGTCCACAGAATATGACAGTTAAAACATGCCATTATGGAAAATCTTTTGTCTAGAGACATGTCTACACCTGACTGTACCCCTTCACAGTTTGGAGAGGAGATTGACCATCAACACTAGCAGATGGTATCCTTTTGTGGCAGGAAAACCACTAGTCAGATGTTGCCCTAATTTATCTACAGACAAAAAAAAATCACTGTCCAGGAAAGGACACAAGACACAGGATAGTCCACAGCTTATCTCTGCCAAGACAGAATAAGCTAGTCCTTCATGATAATTCCTGCTTCACCTAAGGTCTGTCAGATGGTCCTAGGCAAGAAGGCTGAAGATAGCACAAGAACTCAGCCCACAGAATCAATTAACCAGAGCTTGTAGCAGCACACAGAGACTGAACTGACAAATTGGAAACCTGTAAGGATCTGATTTAGATCTTCTTCCTATGTTATGGTTCTGTAGCTTGTTGTTCTTGTTGAATCCTAAACATAGGGGTGAGGGCAGTTTTTGGTTCTTTTGTCAACTTTGGAACTTTCCCTTCTACTGTATTGCCTCATATTCAGTCTGGATATGAGAGTTTGTCCTTAGTCTTATTTTAACTTGTTATGTCATGCTTGGTTTGATATTTTTGTGAATTCTGCTCTTTCCTGGAAGGAAACAGAAGAGAAGTAGATGAGAAGTGAATGAGGTGGATGAAGAGAACTGAGAGCATAGAAAGGAAGGGAATGGAATGGAATATGCACTTGGCATGTTATATATGAGTGAATTTTTAAAAAAGATAATACATCCCCTATGAAAACAGGCTGTAGATAAACCTATAAAGTATTTTCTTAATTAGTGATTGATGTTCGAGGGCTCAGCCCATTGTGGGTGGTGCCATCTCTGGGCTGGTGGTCCTGTGCTCTATTGGAAAGGGGACTGAGCAAGCTACACTGAGCTATCCTGTGAGCAGTACCCATCCATGAACTCTGCATTAGATCCTGTCTCCAAGTTCCTACCCTCTTTAAATTCCTGTCCAGATTTCCTTCAGTGATGGACTGCAATGTAGTGCTATAAGTCCAATAAAGATGTTTCTCTCCAAATTGCTTTGACCATGGTGTTTCATCACACCAATAGTACCCTAAACACACAATCTGCTGTTGCTTCCTTAGTTTAAAAGGAGACACAACACTAAGCTGAGAGGTTAGTAGGACTAAATGTCAGTTTCTTCCGCATGATCTTCTTAAGATGGTGGTGAATTACATGACAAGTAGTCTTTTTTTTTTCATCTTAGTAAAGAGAGGAAATTCCCAGCCTTACTGTTGCTTCCATCTACTGGGATTGATAAAAGACAAAGTAAGGACATGATTCCTTCAAGGTTTGGTTAAGAGGAAGGTTTTATTGAGATATGAGGGTGAGAATACAGTCAGAGGCATCTGGAAGAGTCGAGAGCAGGGAGAGAATGCAGTAGACCTAATCAGGCCACAAGAGTGATTTGGGGATGGAGACAATGAGAGAGGAAGAAGAAGAAGAAGAAGAAGAAGAAGAAGAAGAAGAAGAAGAAGAAGAAGAAGAAAGACACAGAGAGAGACAGAGAGACAGGGAGACAGATAGAAGAGAGCGAAAGGTGAGGGGACCAATCTGACATTGGGAGAGGAGCAAGAGAGAAATGGCAAAGAGGACCAAGGAAGACAGAGCCAAGAAAGCAGGACCCAAGCATTCACATGGCTGAAATGGCAGGGCTATATTGGAATGAGAAGATAGGGGAAAGTAAGCTGGAGAAGTTTAAAGTAGGAGGAGGGTGAGAGGAGGAGAGAAGTGTGGCCTGGAGAGTAGCAGACACTTGGGATTGTGCCACCGTGGTTGGCCATTTGTCAGTTTCTTTTGAACCTGACACCTCCCTCCTCTCTTCTGAGTTTCGGTTTCTTTTTCTTAGTGAAGGGGCTGTTTACTGGATTCTGGATTTACTATTTTTAATCTTGTTGTTCATGTCACACCAGTCAGAATGGCTAAGATGAAAAACTCAGGGGACAGCAGATGCTGGAGAGGATGTGGAGAAAGAGAAACAATTCTCCATTCTTGGTGGGAATGCAAGCTGGTAAACCACTCTGGAAAACACTTCTGTGGTTCCTTAGAAAATTTGACATAGTACTACCTGAGGACCCAGCTATACCACTCCTGGGCATATACCCAGAGGATGCTCCAATAAGAACACATGTTCCACTATGTTCATATCAGCCTTATTTATAAAAACCAAAAGCTGGAAAGAACCCAGATGTCCTTCAACAGAGAAATGGATACAGAAAATGTAGTACAATATCTTTTCAATGGAGTATATTCAGCTATTAAAAACAATGAATTCATGAAATTCATAGGCAAATGGATGGAAAAAGAAAGTGTCATCCTGAGTGAGGTAACTGAATCATAAAAGAACGCACATGGTATGCAATCACTGATAAATGGATATTAGCCCAAAAGCACAAAATAAATAAGTTACAATTCACAGTCCACAGGAAGCTCAAGAAGAAGGAAAACTGAAGTTGGAGTGCTTTGGTTCCTCTGAGATAGGGAACAAAATACTCAGAAGAGCAATTATGGAGACAAAGTGTAGAGCAGAAACTGAAGCATAGGCCACCCAGAGACTGCCCTACCTGGGGATTCACCCTATAAACAGTCTCCAAATCCCTGACAATATTATGGACAACAAGATGTGTATACCAAGAGGAGCCTCTTTTGGTTGTCTCTGGAGGGGCCTTGCCAGTGCATTACTATCACGCGCATTTCTTGATCACCGTAATTTCACGCAGCCAAGCTGCAATCCAGGCGGAAGCTGTGTGATATTTACTGGGAAAAGCCTTGTTTGGCAGGGCTGTTCAAGGTGAATGCCGCTGTGGGCCTCCTTGGCTGCAGATAGGGCTGAGCTGAAATTTCTCATGGCAAGCTGTGTGACCCTTGTTTCTGACTTGTTCCTTTACTTACAAGATGTCCCTGCCAGCTGGAGGTGCGAGCATCCAGGCGTGATGATTCATTGAGAGTTTATTCTTTGAGCTACAGCACTGGCCATGATTTATCTTCTGGAGATCCATTGCTTTGCTTTTAGTCAGCTGTACAGTTATTACCTAGATACATTAAAGAATTAACCTCCCAACAATTTATATTATTTGTATGGTTAGCTGGCTTTGGCACTCTGACATGGAAACCATCAGTTAAGTAAAGTTTCTAAGTAAGCCTGAGGAAGTCTCACAAGAAGATAGCGGGCATGGTGTAATCTCTGACTCTTGAATTACTAATTTATTATTGACTACAGAGGGACGTGATGACCTTGTGTGTAATCTCTGACTCTTGAATTACCAATTTATCATTGACCACAGAGGGACGCAATGACCTTGTGTGTAATCTCTGACGTTCATACCTGATTCATTTTGTATTTCCTTGTGCCAGATACTCATGGTAACCATTCTTTGTAAACATTTCACTGTAATACCAACTCGAGGGTGTATAAAAATGCCTGCCTCAGAACAGTAAAGTGCATTCAGACGCATTCAGATCTTGTGTGTGTCTGTCTGTCATTTCACGCTGCAACCAGTGCCTTCCTGCATACCAAAGACCCTGATTCCCCCACGTGTGTCCCGACTGTGTCGGTCCGTGGCACATTACAGATACAGAGGCAGATGCTAGCAGCCAACCATTGGACTGAGTGTGGTTTCCCCAATGGAGGAGTTGAAGTGCAGACTGGAGGAGCTAAAGAGGTTTGCAACCCCATGGGAAGAACTGCTATGTTGGACACCCAGAAGCCCCAGGGCTCTCAGGGACTAAACCACTCACCAAGGTCACATGGTTCCAGCCAAGAGTGACTGAGGAATGCCTTGTTGGGCATCCATGGGAGGAGAGGTCCTTGGTCCTGTGAAGGCTCAATAGATGCCCCAGCATATGAAATGGGGGGCGGGGACAGGTAGGTGGGAGCAAGTCAGGTGGAGGGGCATATACTTGGAGGCAGGGGTGGAAGGAGGGGTTAGGGATTTTCAGGGAGGGGGAAATCTGGAAAAGTTTTAGCATTTGAAATGTAAATGAAGAATATATTCAATAAAAAATAGTAACAGAAACAAAAGTAAAAAACATATCCATGGTCCTTTCAGTTTCTTACCTCCAATTTGGCTGAACTGAGCAAATTCCCTCCATGACAATGAATTCCATGTCCCTTAAAAGACTGCAAGCTCTAAGAAAAGACAATCTGAAGACATCTCCATCTTTTGGCCCTGCATTACCAGACACAAACCTAAACTTTTGGGGACACAGCTAGGTAATTCTGCACTCCATCTCAGCATGAGCTCCATAGGCTTCTGTCATTTTTGACAAGGAATGAGCTGAGCCTTGTGCCTCACAGGGGTCCAGTTTTTATACATCCAGCTCTGGACAGAGAGGGACTCTACATTTTACTCTAAGGTAGTCACTAAACTCACATTTTACTCATGACTTCCTGTATTTCCCACTGACACAATATAACAAAATACCTCTGTTTGATTTTTGTATTAACAACCAAAGCAAGGTTTCTACATGCATTACATGCTCTTGGAGGCAAGTCATCTTCAACTGAAGTGCATCCTAGCTCTGTTTTGTACATATTTGTTGATTCAATAGATTTTTTTACTAGTTAATTGGTATTTGTAGTCCTGGTTATGTAAATGGGACTTTGTCTCTTCTAAGCACTTGCAATACCTCAGAAAGTTCACATTACCAAGACACTCAGGTGATTTGCCTGAGTGTCTAATGGCTAAAATCTCCCTTTTATATAAATTATGACTGAGTTCACTGAATATGTATTCAACTTGTGTTAAGACCATTAAAAAAACATTCTATCTTCATTAGTTTGTATATCATCCAGTCTTCAAACACAGGCTGTGGTAGGATTCAGTTATATGTGCAGCATATAATACTATCCAAGTTAAATGGAGGGTGTTACTTAGTTTGATCAAGCTTACTGTTGTCCAATACAGACGTAAAGTTAAGAATAGATTGTTATGCTTATGATTCCCAAGATTATTGGCACCAGACTTACATGGATAGCTATTGAACAATCAAAGTTGGTACAAGGCATGAACTTTTAAATTTATTTTAACTAAATTACATGTAATGAATATATAAGTCAGGTATCTTTTGATGGCAAATTGGATAGATAAAATATCCAATACTCATTGCAGATAAGTACAGAAATATTGAGGATAATAATCTCCATTCTTAGGTCACTATAAACATCCTAGCCAATGAGATTTGATGACAAAGATATTATAATCTGAGACCATCTGCAATTTGGCAAAATTGTTAAAACTGGAGTTTAGTGGTTATTATATACCCAAAGAGCATTCTGTCTAAAGCCATCATTGAGAACTGGGTACAAGACTTACAAGCTCCATTGACCTTGATGCCTCATGGCAGAGTTTTAGCCTTAGAAGAGCTGACAATAGGGAACAGAAGTCTAATGCCTATCTCACAAAATCAGAATCCAACTCATCCTCATGCAGGCTCTCCAGTTCAAAGAGATTCTTCCACATCCCAAATGTTATCTCCATTCCATTTTCCCCTCCATAAGCCCTTATGCCCTCCTACCTCCCCTTGCCTTGTCTCTATGAGTGTGCTCCTCCACCTGCTCACCCCCTCCTGCCTCAGCAGCCTAGCTTTCCCCTATCCTAGCTCATCAAGTCTCCACAGGACCAAGGTGCTCCCTTCCATGTGATACCAGATTAGGCAATCCTCTGCTACAAATCCAGCTGGAGCCATAAGTACCCGCTCTGTATTCTTTGGTTGGTGATTTAGTCCCTGGGAACTTTGGGATGTCTGGTTAATTGATATTGTTGCTCTTCCTATGAAGTTGCAAACCCCTTCAGCTCCTTCAGTCCTTGCCCTCACTTTCCCATTGAGGTCCCCATGCTTGGTTAGCTGTGTATATCTGCATCTCTATTTGTCCAGCTCTTGCAGGGCCTCTCAGGAGACAGATATACTGTCCTCCTGTCAGTAAACAATTCTTTGTATCAGGGATAGTGTCTGGGTTTGGTGTCAGCAGATGGGATGGATTCCTAGGTGGGGCAGTCTCTGGATAGCCTTTCCTTCTGTTTCTGCTATACTCTTTGTCCCTGAATTTTCTTTTGATGGGAGCAATTCTGGATTAATATTTTTGAGGTAGGTGCATGGTCCCTTGCTTACCTTTCTTAAGGTCTAACCAAATCTCCTATTTTCCCTTCCTCTCCCCTCCCCTTTAAAGGTATCTCATGGCCCCTATTCACCAGGAAGAAAGAAATTATGATAATCCCTTGTTTTGGGGTGTCTGTTTACAGTTATGCTATAAATTGTAGTTAGGTTGTCATTTGAAGGGATAATTTGGAAATAGTTTTAATTTTATACAAGGAGGAAATATATGGGATAGTTTACTACATTTACTAAACTACACATTGTGTAGCCACAATCTTAATTGGTTGAAATCTTTATAATTGATACAAAGCTAAAGTTATATCTTCTTATATTAGTACAGAAGTTAGTCTAATACAGAATTAAGGTTTTCATTAGTATGAATCTCTATATTGATACAAAAATTGAGATTCATATTGCAACACCTTAGGCATTGTACCTATGCAACTCTTTCAGGAATATGAATTTAGGGCTAATTAGTAAACTCATGGTTCTGTGTTAATTATAAAAGGGTTTTTGAGATATTTCAAATAGAAATAGCTGAGAGTAATTAAAGGACAACAGTTCAGATGTACTTTGCATAGATAGATAGTCTTTGATAGCATCAGAAGTCCACAGAATATGACAGTTAAGACATGCCATTATTGAAAATCTTTTGGTTAGAGACATGTCTACACCTGATTGTACCACTTTCACAGTTTGGAGATGATACTGAGCATCAATACCTCCAGGTGATATGCTATTGTGGCAGGACAGCCACTGGACAGTAGTTGCCGTAATTCATCTATGGACAAAAAACACTGTCCAGAAAAGGACACAAGACACAGGATAGTCCACAGCTTAGCTTTGCCAAGAAAGAATAAGTTAGTCCTTCATGATAATTCCTGTTTCACTTAAGATCTGTCAGATGGTCCTAGGCAAGAAAGCTGAAGACAGCACAAGAACTCAACCCATGGGATCAATTAACCAGGTCTCACAGCAGCAAAGAGACTGAACTGACAACTGGGGAATCTGTGTGGATCTGATCTGGGTCCTCTTCCTATGTTATGGTTCTGTAACTTGCTGTTCTTGTGGACTTTTAACAGTTGGGGGTGATGGCAGTTTCTGACTCTTTTGTCAAGTTTGGGAACTTTTCATTCTACTGGGTTGCCTAGCTCAGGCTTGATATGAGGGTATATGCCTAGTCTTTCTGTAATTTGTTATGCAATGCTTGGTTGATATTTTTGGGAAGCCTGCTCTTTCCTGAAGGGAAACAGAAAAGAAGAAGATGAGAAGTGGATGAGAGGGGAGGTGGGTGAAGGGAACGGAGAGGAGAGAAAGAAGGAGAACCTGTACTTCCTATGTAATATATGAGAGAAAAATTTTTAAAAAGGATAATATATCCCCTATGAAAACAGGCTATATGAAGGCCCATAAAGCATTTTCTTAATTAGTGATTGATGTTTGAGTGTGCAACCCATTGTAGGTGGTACCATTTCTGTGCTGGTGGTCCTGGGCTCTAAAACAAATGGGATGGAGCAAACCACACTGAGAAATCCCATAAGTGGTACCCATCCTTGGACTCTGCAACAGATCCTGTCTCCAAGTTCCTACCCTATTTAAATACCTATCCATATATTCCTTCAGTAAAGGATTGCAATGTAGTGCTATAAGCCCAATAAAAACATTACTTCTCAAGTTGCTTTGTTTCTCAAGTGGCCATGTGTTTCATCACACCAATAGTAACCCCAACACACAATCTGCTGTTGCTCCCTTAGTTTAAAAAGGAGACACAGCACTAAGCTGAGAGCTTAGTAGGACTAAACATCTGTTTCTACCATTTGATCTTCTTAAGATGGTGGTGAATTACATGGCAAGTACTCTTTTTCTCATCTTAGTAAAGAGAGGCAGGTCCCAGCCATATGGTTGCTTCCATCTACTGGGATTGACAAGACATATAAAGTAAGGACACAATTCCTTCAAGGAATGTTTGAGAGGAATGTTTTATTGAGATATAAGGGTAAGAGCCAAAGGTGAGGTAACAAAGCTGACCTTGGAAGAGGAGGAAGACAGAAGGGAGAAGAGGACCAAGGAAGACAGAGTCACTAGAGAGGAAACAGGAGTGTACATGGCTGAAATGGCAGGGCTATATTGGAATGAGAAGCTCGGGAAGGAAAGCTAGAGGTTAAAGTAGAGGGCAGGGTGAGAGGTGAGCTAAACTTAGAGAGAGCCTGCAGGCCAGTAGACACTTGGGATTGTGCCACCAGGGTTGGCCATTTGTCAGTTTCTTTTGAACCTGACACCCCCCTCCTCTCCTGAGTTTCAGTTTCTTTTTCTCAGTCAAGGGGCTGTTTCCCAGCATCTGGCTTTACTATTTTTAATCTTGTTATTGAAAAAACATATCCATGGCCCTTTCTATTTCTTACCTGAAGTTTGTCTGAACTGAGCAAACTCTATCCATTACAATGAATTCCATGACCCTTAAAACACAGCACGCTCAAAGAAAAGGCAATCTGAAGACATTTCCAACTTTATTCTCTAGCCTAACATCTACCAGATACAAACCCACAACTGGGGACACAGTTAGGTAATACTGCACTTCGTCTCAGCATGACCTCTATTGGCTCCTGTCATTTTTGAGAAGGAAAGAGCTGAGCCTTGTGCCTCCCTGCATGGTCTTCACCATCCTTACTCTCAAAACCCAGGTCTCTTCTGAGTGGGAGAGAGAGAGTTACATTGGTGAGAAAGTCGATCTCCTTATTTATGTATTTTGCATTTTTAAAATAAATTAATATTTATTTATTCAGTTTCCACATGGAGTTTCTGTTTTATATGAAAAAAATCCACTAGAAAAGGCTGATGTATCTACTTCTATGAAATCATGAGGCTCATAACCATACAAACTCTCACAGCTGGAAGCAGAAATACCCAGCTAGGAAATAGTGGGAGAAATGGCTAAGTATTATCATTACCACACAAAGAATCAGAAGTTAAAACAGATGTCACTGTCACCCATTATTTTAGGAGTGCAGTTTCCTTGGTCCTGGGGGTCTTACCTGTAGTCTTATTATGCTCTCTTCTGAGTTGAGTACCCTGAATTAGTAAGAAGGTGAAAAGTTCTTGCCTGCTGTTCTCCACTGTAAAGGAGGAATTCCACTGCTGAGAGGGAGGACTTCCACTACTGCTTGTCTCTGTCTGCTCTTCCTTTAGCCCTGAAGGCTTTCAGAGATCTGAATCATAGAAAGAAAGTGAAGCACTGCTCTCTCTATGTAACTAAGATTATCTAGAGCTTCTGATGAGCAGTCATAAAAAGATTGCCAGAAGACTGAGTGTCCAAACATGATAATTTCACCCAAACAATTTCAGTTTTAGAAAAGATTTCAGAAAGTGAAGTTTGTAGCAGTCTGAGATGGCTAGATCTATAATTCTTAAGGTGAACCATCAAAACAGACACACTTCAGGCACCTTGGTAGTTTCTTTTTTATTAGATATATTCTTTATTAACATTTAAAATGACTTTGCCTTTCCTGGATCCACCCTCCCTGAAAGTCCCATAAGCCCACTTCCCTCCCTCTGTTCCCCAATCAACCTCTTCCTGCTATCCTGTCCTGGTATTCCCTGACATTGCTGTATTGAGCCTTTCCAGGACCAGGGGCCTCTCTTTCCTTCTTCTTGGGCATCATTTGATATTTGAATCATTTCTTGGGTATTTGCTAACATCCACTTATCAGTGAGTGTATACCATGTGTGTTCTTTTGTGACTGGGTCACCTCACTCAGGATGACATTCTCCAGTTCCACCCACTTGCCTAAGAATTTCATGAATTCATTGTTTTTAATAGATGAGCAGTATTCCATCTTGTAAATATACCAAATTTTCTGTATCCATACCTCTGTTGAGGGACATCTGTGAAGGGTGTCATTTCCCTAATTTCTTTCTTGGCCTGCTTATCCTTTGCATATAGGAAGGCTACTGATTTGCTTGAGTTGATTTTATAACCAGCCACATTGCTGAAGTTGTTTATCAGCTGTAGGAGTTCTCTGGTGGAGTTTTTTGGGTCACTTAATTATACTATCATATCATCTGCGAATAGTGATAGTTTGACTTCTCCCTTTCCGATTTGTATCCCTTTGACTTTCTTATGTTGTTGAATTGCTCTAGCTAGTACCTCAAGTACTATATTGAAGAGATATTGTGAGAGGGCCAGCCTTGTCTAGTCCTTGATTTTAGTGGGATTGTTTCAAGTTTCTCTCTGTTTACCTTGATGTTGGCTATTGGTCTGCTGTAAATTGCTTTTACTATGTTTAGGTATGGGCCTTGAATTCCTGTTCTTTCCAGGACTTTTAACATGAAAGGATACTGAATTTTGTCAAATGCTTTTTCAGCATCCAATGAGATGACCATGTGGTTTTTTTCTTTGAGTTTGTTTATGTAGTGGATTATGTTGATGGATTTCCATATATTGAACCATCCCTGCATCCCTGAGATGAAGCCAACTTGATCATGGTGAATGATCATTTTGATGTGCTCTTGGATTTGGTTGGCAAGGATTTTATTGAATATTTTTGCATCGATGTTCATAAGGGAGATTGGTCTGAAGTTCTCTTTCTTAGTTGGGTCTTTGTGTGGTTTTGGTATCAGGGTAATTATGGCTTCGTAGAATGAGTTGGGTAGTGTTCCTTCTGTTTCTATTTTGTGGAATAGTTCAAAGAGTATTGGTATTAGGTCTTCTTTGAAGGTCTGATAGAATTCTGCACTAAAACCATCTGGTCCTGTGCTTTTCTTCGTTGGAAGACTTTCTATGACCTCTTGTATTTCCTTGGGGATTATGGGACTGTTTAGGTGATCTACTTGATCCTGATTTAATTTTGGTATTTGGTATTTGTCTAGGAAATTGTCCATTTCCTCCAGATTTTCCAGTTATGTTGAGTATAGACTTTTGTAGTAAGATCTGATGATTTTTTGAATTTTCTCAGTCTCTGTTGTTATATCTCCCTTTTCATTTCTAATTTTGTTGATTTGAATACTCTCTGTGCCCTTTGGTAAGTCTGGCTAGGGGTTTATCTATCTTGTTAATTTTTTCAAAGAACCAGCTCCTGGTTTTGTTGATTCTTTGTATGGTTCTCTTTGTTACAACTTGATGGATTTCAGCCCTGAGTTTGATGATTTCCTGTCTTCTACTCCTCCTGGGTGAAATAGCTTCTTTTTGTTCCAGAGCTTTCAGGTGTGCCATTAAGTTGCTAGTATATGCTCTCTCCTGTTTCTTTTTGGAGGCACTCAGGGCTATGAGTTTTCCTCTTAGCACTCCTTTCATTGTGTCCCATAGATTTGGGTATGTTGTGCCTTCATTTTTATTAAATTCTAAAAAGTCTTTGATTTCTTTCTTTATTTCTTCCTTGACTAAGGTATCACTGAGTAGAATATTGTTCTGTCTCCGTGTGTATGTGGACTTTCTGGTGTTTTTGTTGCTATTGAAGACCACTCTTACTCCATGGTGATCAGATAGGAGGCATGGGATTAGTTTAATCTTTTTATATTTGTTGAGGTCTGTCTTGTGACCAATTATGTGGTCGATTTTGGAGAAGTACCATGAGGTGGTGAGAAAAGGGTATAGTTTTTTGCTTTAGGATGAAAGGTTATCTATCTATATCTATATCTATATCTATATCTATATCTATATCTATATCTATATCTATCTATATCTATATCTATATCTATCTATCTATCTATCTATCTATCTATCTATCTATATCTATATCTATATCTATATCTATATCTATCTATCTATCTATCTATCTATATATATATATATATATATATATATATATCTTTTAGATCCAATTGGTCCAAAGTTTCAATGACTTTTCCTGTGTCCCTGTTTAGTTTCTGCTTTCCTGATCCGTCCATTGAGGATAGTGGAGTGTTGAGGTCCCCCACAATTATTGTTTTAGGTACAATGTGTGCTTTGAGCTTTAGTAAAGTTTCTTTTACAAATGAGGGTGCCCTTGCATTTGGAGCATAGATGTTTAGAATTGTGAGTTCTTCTTGGTGGGTTTTTCCTATGATCAGCAAGAAGTGACCTTCTGTGTCTCTTTTGATGACTTTAGGTTGAAAGTCAATTTTATCTGATATTAGCATTGCTATTCCAGCTCGCTTCCTGCAACCATTTGCTTGCAAAACTGTCTTTCAGTCTTTTACTCTAAGGTAGTGTTTGTATTTGATCCTGAGGTGTGTTTCCTGTATGCAGCAAAATGTAGGGTCCTGCTTCTGTATCCAGTATGTTAGTCTATGCCTTTTTATTGGGGAATTGAGTCCATTGATGTTAAGAGATATTAAGGAATAATGATTATTTCTTCCTGTCATTTTTGATGTTATTTTTGTTTTTGCGTGGTTATCTTCTTTTGAGTTTGGTGGGAGGTTACTATCTTGTTTTTTCTAGGGTGCAGACTCCCTCCTTGTATTGGAATTTTCCTCCTATTATCCTTTGTAGAGCTGGGTTAGTGGAAAGATATTGTGTAAATTTGGTCTTGTACCAGGCCATTCTGTAGTCTCCTTGATCTTGGGATAGATCTTAGGAGGAGCTGATGGTTGGACTCCATGTGGCGGGTCAGGCTCCACCATTTTAGCTTTCACTTTTGTTTTTTGCTCCTAATCACGGAGCGCCAGGACTCAGGAGCCTGGCTTCTGATTCTGGGTCCAAGGCTTTAACCAAGATGGAGGATCTTGCACCAAGTCCTCCCAAACACAAATATAAGGTACCTGGTCAAGGTGAGACCCTGGTCCTTTTTGAAACACAATGTCCTTAATAGCAGAAATCACAGTCAGGTCAAGAGTGCCCTCCGGAGGCCAGTCAACATTACACGTTGGCCAGTCTGAAGAACAAAAGTTTCTCCAAAGTCCTTTTCTAATTTCTAAGGACAGGTTGTGTGCCCTATTTCTAACTTCGGTCCAGTGGTTAAGAGTCTGTCCCATCATCATACACAAAACACAAAACACATACAGCAAACTCAAAGAGATCAAAGAGATCAAAACCAGAGCCTGCCTCCTGCGGGACTTCCAACACCGAGAAACAGAATCAGATGGCCGAGGAGACACAAAATCTCTCCTTTTCAGGAGAACCTCGGGTTCCAGATCGACACCCAAACAGGAAATCTCCGGGCATCCCCAGAGTTCCCTCAGACCCCCTTGGGATGTCTCCTGGAGTAACAGTCGGTTATTTCCTGACTAACCTTCCCCTCCGTTCTCGACAGGGAATTCGTTGCTCTCAAGAGCAGGGATGACTGCAAACCAAAAGTACCAGATTCAGACATGGCTGGTAGGCAAGGAAATAAACATAGACAAAGACAGAACGTGGACAAAGTCAGAATCTAACCTTGAAGAGGGGTCTCCGAGAATCTGGGTGGTCGCAAAATCCCAGATGAGCCCCCACAATGAAAGACCCCCGAATCGGGGAGACCCTCGTTCTAGTCTCGGGATAAGGTGACACCCCAGAAATTCATGAGAGACCATCTTGCTGAAATCACATGAGGTTTATTCAAGGGAGACCAGTGCACTGGGGCAGAGCTCATAACCCACGCAGGGGCAGAGGAGTTCGACTGGCATGTAATTTTTGAGTATTTTTCATTATTGTTCATAAGAGAAACTGGTCTGAAGTTCTCTCCTTTGTTGAGTCTGTGTGGTGCAATAGTTTGAGGAGTATCGGCATTAGCTCTTCTATGAAAGTCTAGTACAATGTCGTACTAAAACCACCTGCTCCACTCCAACACCCATTTTTTTTTTTTTTTTTTGGTTAGGAGACAATTAATATCTGCTTCTATTTACTTAGGTGCATTAGGATTATTTAAATCATTTATCTGATCTTTATTTAAATGCTATCCATTTAGAAAATCATTCAAAATCATTCATTTAATTTAGATTTTCTAGTTTTATAAAGTACAGGCTTTTGAAGTAAGACTAAGGATGCTTTGGATTTCCTCTGTATATGTTGTTATGTCTTCCTTTTCATTTTTTGATTTTATTAATTTGGATACTGTCTCTGCCTTTAAGTTTGGATAAGAGTTTGTCTATCTTGTTGATTTTCTCAAAGATCCAGGCCTTTGTTTTGTTGATTCTTTGAATTCTTCTCTTTGTTTCTAACTGATAGATTTCAACCCCAAGTTTGATTATTTACTGCCATGTCCTGGGTGTATTTGCTTCCTTTCTTGTAGCCCTTTAAAGTGTACTTTTAAATTGCTAGTATGAGAATTCTCTAATTTCTTTATGAAGGCACTCAGAGTTATGAACTTTTCTGTTAGCCCTGCTAACATTATATCACATAAATTTGGTTATGTCATGCATTTATTTTCATTGAATTCCAGGAAGTTTTTCATTTCTTTCTTTCTTTCTTTATTTCCTGACCAAGTGATCATTTGGTAGGGTGTTGTTTAGTTTCCATGAGTTTTTAGGCTTTCTGTTGTTTCTGTTGTTAAAGTCCAGCTTTAATCCATGATGGTCTGATAAGACACAAGAAGTTATTTCCATTTTCTTGTATATGTTGATGCTTGCTTTGTGACCAATATGGTCAGTTTTGGAGATGGTTTTATGAAGAGTTGATAAGAAAATACTCTATTGTGTTTGGGTGAAAGGTTTTATAGATATCTGTTATAAGAGTCTGAATACCACTGAAGGGTGAAAACAGATCAGAAACTATGCAAATACAAAGAGCATTTATTCTGCAGAAACAGCTAGCATGCAAGGGTTATCATTGTTATCAAATGGCAACATCCACAGAAACATTAGAGTTCCTTTCATAACAGGACTTCTGAATTGCTTCTGCAATAACAGCAGTCTTCTAAGACTTAGGGTGTATTCCAAGGTGTTGCAGAAATCATCAAATAAAGGTCATAAAGAAGATATATACAACAGGACCCAGGAACAAAAACAGGAGATAAGATATTGACTGAATTTGTCAAAACAAGACTTCTAAGATGGCTTAGTTACAGCTTAAGCTTCCCATGACCCTGCAAGCCAGTGACAAATGGTGAAAGTTAAGCCAAATAATTGTTCTTAGTGTATATGCTTGTAGGCATTCTCTGTAATATCCTCTTATTGAATTTTTGATCTGAATATGCAAACTCTGTGAGTTTTTACCATGTGAACACACACTCTGAGAGTTGTACAAGACAAAGGGCAGAGATAAGTACCTCCTCCCCTTTTTTCCCTGAGACTTCAACTGAGAGAAGCACAATTAAAGCTTTACCTAACCTCCTGATGTGCCACTGGGAGATGCCAACTATTAACTGGTGAAGCCAGGCTTAAGGGACTAGGTCAGGCTGATCAGCTGCAGAAGCAGCAGATATTTCACCTAGGATAGATAGATAGTAAGTGGTCTAAATGGTACATGGTTTAGTTTCTAAATAGGATATGAGAAATGTACCCCTCATTGTCAGGTCCACTTGATTCATAAACTTAATTTTATTATTTTTATTTTTAGTTCCTGTCTCAATGACCTGTCCTTTGGTGAAAGTGAGATGTTGAAACCTCCCACTATTAATGTGTGTGGCTTAAACTTTAGTAATGTTTCTTTTACAAATACAGGTTCCTTTGCATTTGGAGCATGTGTCTTCAATATTGAGAAGTCATCCTATTGGAGTTTTCCTTTTCTGAGTATCAAGTACCCTTCCCATCTCATCTGATTAATTTTGGTTGAAAGTCTATTTTATATGATATGAGAATGACTACTCCAGTCTGCCTCTTGGATACATTTGCTTGGAAAACCTTTTTACAGCCTTTTTCTTGATTCTTTTTTTCTGTGGACCTAAATGATTTTTGATAGGCAGGCCTGATGGAGGCCAGCAGAGTAGGCTGCACGATTTTACTTTTCAGTTCCAGTGGTCCAATAAACAATTTATATCAAGAGGATGTAACATTAGGATCACAAGGTCAAGGCTTGACTGTGTTGTGAATAGAGAGTCTGTGCTCCATCCTCCCCACCCTCAATCCAAGGGCAATAACATAGGATCCCCCAATTGTAGGGTATCATTTACAAGCTGAATTAAATTCATCCCCTTACTCCTCTTTTTCCTGACCACCACTGGCTCTTTAAGTCTGCTTTTTGCTAAATGAAGCCCTTTTTCTAGGGTATGTCTATTAAAGTGTAGATTTGAATTGCAGATTCCCCCCAGGTGTTTGCTGGGATTTCTGGGACAGAATACTCAACTAAACTATCAAGGACTACTATTTTCTCACATGCTTAATAGTGTAATTATATTTTCTGCATGTAAAATGGCTTTTTGCTTCAGATTCTATATTATAATATTCATCTCTTAATTTTTTTATATTGAATGAGCCAAATAGAAATTTTCTTTCTGCCACACCTAGAACATTCTTCTCTCTGGAATTATATTAAAACATAGAGTCCCAAATCTTTGAGCAAAATGGTTACATGCTCACATTGCCAGCAACATCTTGTGTTCTGAGCATTCCTCTACATCTATAATGAGTCTCCACAGATGCTAATGAAAGGGTCTGAGCATTAAAGATCCCACTTGCTTCAATCTTGCTTCTGACTTCTGTTTTGGTTACTACAAATGTGAAATGTACTAAATCCTTTGATTGAATGCCTGCTCTGATCCTGATTCAGGTAGTGACTTTTCATTTTCTTTGATCTTTCTTTCATGTGCTTGAGTGTTCACACCACATAGCTCAGAGATGAGGGAAAAAAGAACAGGCAAGCTGGTGTTGATTCTATAGAAAACTGTGTTTTACACGAGTCAAAGGATGTAAGAACTGGACCTGAGGGCTGTAGGCTATTGTTGTTTAGAACTCTTAGGCTACCTTTATAAATCTGGAGAAAGCAATATATATATATATATATATATATATATATATATATATATATATATGTGTGTGTGTGTGTGTGTGTGTGTGTGTGTGTGTATCTATGTATACATATTTGTGTGTGTGTGTGTGTGTGTGTGTGTGTGTGTAGAAGGGAGGGGATTTAAATTGTGGAATTTAAAAATGAAAAGGACTTTTGAGAAAAATGTCAAAATCCCCCCACTGTTTAGTGTAAGTACCAATGGAGAGTGTGTGATACTCTGAGGAATGTGGGATGCAATCTGAGTTCATTTTCCATTTCCATTTTAGGAACACGAAAGACTTCTCAAGGAAGGATTCAGGACTGAGTGCAGGATGCTAAAGGAAGAAATAGAAAAAATTAAGAAGATGCAGCCATCTTCATCATGCACCATGCAATAAATTCCAAGAGACTAATGCTCTTCACTCTGTTTCCATTCACAAGGAATAAATTTCAGGGACAGCTTTGCACTGTGAAACAGATTGTCATTGAACTAGACTTGAAGACATGACATTTTATTGGGATGAAGGTAGAAATAGAGTTAGCAAAGTGGAGTTAGAATGTTAAAAGAATGTTTGGCTTATGAGGTCATTCAGTTCATGTTTGTGTTAGAACTAAAGATTCATGTGATCTTTAATTGGGTCTTATATGTGAAATTGTGAACATGGACTGTGTACACATACTAAATTGTATGGTTGGGATTTGTTTTTACCACCCAGTGATATGGCAGCTGCCTTTGGGTAGACCTTTTTGTATCACATACACACCCTTCTGGATATTCTTAGTCATGTGCTCATAAGTAATTCAAAGATTTATCTTTGCACTAAACTGAGATTGGCATGTTGTAAATGTGAAAATAATCAGAACATATCCATATGACACAGCTCCTTGGGTCTCATGCAGTCTGCACTCATTGGTTCCCAGGGTAGACATTGGGCAGTGCTGAGTGTGGGAAGGCTCTGTGGCTGCTGGATGAGCAGAGAGCCGATTGGAGAGTGGGAGAAAAATCCCCTCCAGGTGGAATGCACCTGTGATTGGGAGTTTCCCCTCCCTGCTTTGGAAAACTTGTTTTGTTTCATGCTCCAGCCTTCTGTGTTTCCTTTCTAATCTCTCTTTATAAATTTTAAAAACACCTTCTCCTTCTAAGAGTTTTAGAATGACTTCCACAACCACAGAATGGAGAACTCAAAATAAAATTTGTTCTCTTCTTCTGAGGCTCATGGCCACAGTCCCACCTCTTCTGAAAACAAGCTTGATTTTTATCTGCCTTTTGCTGCTATGACATGATTTGAAATCTCTAAGAATAAACACCTTCTACAATGTAGCAGAAGCATGGTGTAAGTTTGTGTACTGTTAACAGCCACAATGCCAGTGGCTTATCAACTCCATGCCCATTCTCACTCTGAGTTCAGAGACTCACAGATGTCTGTCTGAGTTTTAGAAGGACAGTGGCTTCCCTCAGCCTCTGAGAGATGGTATTTACACTCAGTACTTTAGAGTCAAGCCTCTGACTCACTTGTTTCTAAGGAAACAGACTGCAAAAGGAGACTGGAAACCCTGCTCCTTTAAGCTTAGAAACAACAACAAAGAATTTCTTTCATTTACCCTTACATTTCACAAGACAAAATATTTAAGTGGTCCTAAATTGTCTGGGGATTGTAAATAATTTTAACAGAGATTTTTTAAATCAAACTGACAAATGAACAAATAAACAAGCCAGCTGATTTGCCAGCATTTGATAGGTTTAAAGGAACTCAGATTGGCTTCCAGTTTCAGTGATGTTTTTCTCCCTCCTCCTTTCCCCCTTTTCCTCTCTTCCTCCTTTCCTTCCCTCCCTCCCTTCCCTCCTTCTCTTTTTCTCTCCCTTTCCCCTTCCTTCTGCTCTCACTGTTCCTAGTAAATCTTACCTTTTTCTTTCTATCTTTACTCTTTCTCAGTACTGATAAGTAATTTTTAAGTGATTCATGTCCACTTATGAATTGCACATTCTCTTGCTAGCTTTGTATAATACCGTGGGAATCGCAACTTCACAAAACAAAGACTAATGGACCAGAATGAACAGAAACCTAACAGAACCCTCTTCAGTAGGCGTATCACCTTGAATTTTTAAACACCCACTAGAAACTGTACAATTTATCAATATCTACCTGAGAAATCCCTGAGGTCTTCCTTATAGGAACACACTTCTCACTCCCACTGTTGTGGTTGAGTCATCTCTCCACCCCCATCCCAGTTACGAAGTTTCCTCAATTTCACTTTTATGGTCTTAAACATTTCTGTATTAAAGAGCTAACTCCTCACAAGTTCTATGGCAAAAATCTGGAACTACCTGGGTTACTACATTGTCCATGTGTCTGTGCCTATGAGAGAAGATCAAGCATTCTGCAGCCAGACACAGAAGCGAAGGTGTCAGGCCCTGAAAAGGTTCCTCTTCTCTAAAGGATTTCAGTTCAGGTAAGACAGAGGCAGTGGTGGAAAAGTGTTTACCAGTCTGCTGGTTTACCCTATCAAGAGGAGGCTGAAACCAAGACAGATGTGAGTGAGCAGGGCTGGTGACAGATGAGACTTTACTGCAAATGCCCCTGTTCCAACTATGGCAATTTAATTAAACTCTGGTAAAGAAGAGATCACACTGATGGCATAAGTGTTTTAAGGTGCACATTGCTTTCTAGGTACTATTTTAGATGAACTCTACTGTCTAATGGAACTCAGACAAAATCCCTCAACTTGTTGCCAGGGTCTACCTAAATAAGTTAGGATGCTTGGAGTTTGTAAAGAGACAGTTCTCTCATTGATAATCTAGGAAGCTACAAAATCTTTTTGTATACTATTTTGAATAAATATACATATATATGTATATATGTGTGTATATATGTGTGTATATGGGGGATAGGTGTGTGTGTGTGTGTGTGTGTGTGTGTGTGTGTATTCTTCATTCCTTGAGAACATCCTATATGTCATGTATTTTGGATTGTATTTATTCTCTACACTTTCTTCCATCTCTCCCTATCCATCCCCCACTGTGTCTTCTCCTCAGTTTCAAGTCTAATTGAGTTAAGTTCCTGAGGTCATTCAGGCATGTGCAGAAGGCCACCTACTGGAGTTTGGGTAACTAACCCGGGACCATATGACTCAAGAAAACCAACCCTGGTTTCTCAAGCAGTCACTAACTGCCAATATCACATCAGTTATGTATGGGGCTTCCTGAGCCTCTCACTGATCTATGGAAGAATTTTGACTGCTGGATTTTATGCAGGCTTTTTTCCTTTCTTCTTTTTTTCCCTTCAAGATAGTGTTTCTCTGTGTAGCTCTGGAAGTCCTGAAACTTATGTGTAGACCAGGCTGTCCTCAAACTCATTGATCCATGTGCCCCTGGTCCCCAAGTGCTGGATTGAAAGCATTTTCCACCCACCACCTAGCTTTATGTGGGTTTTCTATAGGCACTCACAGCTGCTGTGACTTCATGAGTTCAAAGACCATATCATGTTCGAGAAGAAAAGGTTTTACCTTGAAGCAATGAATATATTCCATGTGATATTTTTGGTATAAATACCACCGTGAACTGAAAGAAACCAAACCTTTGGGAGGAATTCTCAACTCTAGGGCAATATAGGAAAAGTATGAGCTGGGTCTGGGATACTGTGTGGTGGCAAAGAGAACCACAGCACAGGAATGTCATGGAAGTCTGCCAGCCAAGCACACAATCCAGCTGATCGAGCCTCATTGAACACACGGAACAAGACAGGCAACAAAATAAGGAATGATCCCAAAGTACTAATGCAAAGGGAATGAAATAAGTACATGTAGGTATATAAATATATATATACATATATTTATATGTATATATAAATATATAAACATACACATCTACACCTACACACACACACACACACACACACACACACACAGGAGTGTTATTTTGTCATTTGGTAGTTCTAATTGCTTTTGAGGTTCCTCCATACTTCTTTCTACTGTGGCCACAGCAGTTTACATTTCCATAGGCAATGTATAATGGTCTCTTTCCCACACCCTTGGAAGCCCTTGTTATTTGTTTTCTTTATGCAGGATATTCTCAGTGGGGTGAGATGGAACATTAATGCATTATTCACTTGTATTTCCTTCGTGACTAAACCCTAGACATTTTTTCTAAATATATATTTGCTGTTCAAGTGGCAAGTGTGATTACAGAACACTAACCAGTTCTTGGCAGGTAGCCCCTTAGTCAAAAGAACGTATTCAAAAGAGTACTATCAGAGCAAGTGATGTCCACTTCATTCATCCTCTGATTTGGTCAGTGACAATTGTAGAATATCTCTTATAAAGCCATCTTGCCATGTAGATACCAATAAATTTTCAAGCTAACATTAAAGAAAGAACTAAAAGACATGATCTAACTGAAGGGTGCTCTACAAGATGAACGCAATATACTCCACTAAGTGGTAAAGTAATGGAGGATAAAGGAAGATTGAGAATCAACTGAAGATGAGAAAAAGTTGAAGAGATGTGAGGATAAAGCAGGTATCCAGGATTAGATCAGGAAGCAGAAATGGCGCAATTGTAAAAATTTGACTTAAGAAATAGAGGAGGTGTAAGGTATGCAGCCTCATTAGGGTTTTGTAAAATTGTTGTAAATCCAGTCAGCCACTACAGTCAGGGAATGTCACTTACCAGGCTTGGAAAAAGCTTGGGAAAATAGTATATGCAGCCTTTTGTACCCAGTACATAACTTTTCTGGTCATCTATATACTTCAAACTAGTGGTATTTAAATAGAAGTGGTAGACCAATCTTTAAGACAGCCATATAGGCCCCCAGAACTCTTACAAGTGTACAAGGAACACATTTCAAAGAAGGAAAATTGAGTAAATAATATTTATTTTACCTAACTGTCTAGAAATTGAGGTCCAATTTATCTTCTCCTTAGAAACAAAAAGACCAACCTGGGCATGGCCTCAGAGATCCACATGTTGGAACCCATCGGCCTCATTGAGAACACTGAGGCTTACCTAGTGATCAACCAGAAGGCTCTGAGGATTCTGTCTGCCAACAACCAGCATATGGTGGTTGTGGTGGCAATCATGGGCCACACATGCCCATGTGCAGGCAAATCCTATCTGATGTACAAGCTGGCTGAGAGAGAATAGATGAGTGTCACCAACAGAGCTGTGGTGGGTTCCCTCTGTTCACTCATGTAACCAGCATCCTGAAAGTAGATGTGATGAAAGAGTGTCAGAGACAGAGAAGCCTAGGAAAGGATATCATCTGTCCATGAGTAGAATTTCTTGATGAACCAAGCCCCCAAAGCCCTTCTTGCATGTGCATAAGCTTTTATGGCATAAGCTGCCCATGGGATAGACCCCAACATAAGAGAGACACCCGCACCAATATAAAAAACTATCTGGAATAAAACTTACATTTTGAATAATGGTCTACTAAAGTTTAAGTTGTCAAACCTCTCTGAGACCTGACATCCTACTTGACAAAATGAGAACTATATATGGGTAACATCCTGGTTGGCAAGTCAAGACATGAATGTTAAAAAAAAGTACCATCCCTGTGGACAAATTAAGACATGAATATTAGACAAGGCAAGTCCCTTGGCACATTGAATATTCCAACCAATGGGAGCAGGATAAGCATACAATAATGTAGTATTCCTAAGGAGACTCCCCTTTTCCTAAATCTTGATTGGTGAAAAAAACTTGACACAGATGTTTGTAGATTTGGGGCTTAAAATTCCTTTAGAATTTGAACTCAATGTCATGGTACAGTTCCTGGCCAACCAGTCCTGTTTTGTTTGCTCAATGAACTATCCCTGTCTGACTCAGTTCAGTGTTCATGTGGTTTGTGAGGCAATTACTAGGCCCCAACATATGTGTTGGTGCACATTAACTTCTTTCTGAGAGTTGACAGATCATATTTCCTTAACCTTTAATTTCACGTCTTTCCAGCATTTGTGTGGGCTCTGAGAGGTTTCTCCCTGGAGCTGGAAGTTAATGGAAAACCCTTCACTTGTGATGAGAACCTGGAGCATTCACTGACCCTGAAAATAGGTACCTGGACTTGGTGGAATGTGCTGAAATGAACGCAAAACAATTTCATAAATGCCATCTCTGCCTGGTTGGCAAAGGTCTTGAGTTTGTAGCTATGGTATCACAACTGTTGTTATAAGAAATGAAAACACAATTTACAGAATCACTTGGACTCCACTTGAAATTTTACAAGCTACATCTTCTTACAGAAAGGGGTTTTCTTTCCCAATCTTTTAAGTTTTTGTACTGCTTGTACTTCATTTGGTATTCTACAGCATACATAGGCTTTCAGAAAGTTATGGAACTGGAAGTGTCATATATAGAAATAATTCGTTGAAAATTTACTTCATCTAATTCTAATTCTGGCAGGACCTGATGAGAAAACTAAAAGCTTTAATCAATGTAGTGTTGTGGGTTAGCATCTGGGTTAATCCATTATGCAGGCCAGAGAGCAGACTAGAAGAAATCACCATTTTAAAAGACCACAACCATGAAGTCAGCAGAAATGGCAAAGCTTTCCTTTGGCTTTCTTCTTTTTTTACTTCCACTTTTAGATCCTGGATGGTTTTGTTCAATTCCTTCACTTGATTGTTTGTGTTTTCCTGTAATTCTTTAAGGGATTTTTGTGTTTCCTCTCTATGCGCCTTTACCTGTTGACCAATGTTCTGCATTTCTTTAAGGGAGTTACATAAGTTTTTCTTGAAGCCCTCTATCAACATCACAAGATACGATTTTAAATCCAACTCTTGCTTTTCCAGTGTCTTGGGGTATCTGGGACTTGCTGTGGTGGGAGAACTGGGTTTTGATGTTGCCACGTGGCCTTGGTTTCTGTTGTTAGGGTTCTTGTGCTTGCCTTTCACCATCTGGTGCTAGTTGGTATTCTTTTTTTTTTAAAAAAAAATTAATTTCTGTACTCTTTGTTTACATTCCAAAGGCTTTCCCCTTTCCCAGTCCCCCCCACACCATATGTCCCCTAAGTCCTCCCCCCCAATATTCCCCAATCACCCCCCCCCCACCACCACCATTTCTCTGTTCTGGATCTACAAAACTGGATCCAATCTTTTCAGGCCCAGGGTCCTCTCCTTCCTTCTTCTTGGGAATCATTTGACTTGCTAATTGTGCCTTGAGTATTTAGGGCTTCTGGGCTCATTAATATCCACTTATCAGTGATTGCATTTCATGTGTATTCTTTTGTGATTGGGTTAACTCGCTTAGGATGATATTTTTCAGATCTAACCATTTGCCTACAAATTGCATGAATTCATTATTTTTAATTGCTGAGTAGTATTCCATTGTATAAATATACCACATTTTCTGTATCCATTCCTCCTTTGAGGGATATCTGGGCTCCTTCCAACTTTTGGCTATTATAAACAAGGCTGTTATGAACATTGTGGAGCATGTGTCTTTATTGTATGCAGGGGGATCTTCTGGGTATACGCCCAGGAGTAGTATGCCAGGGTCCTCTGGAAGTGATAAGCCCAATTTTCTGAGGAACTGCCAAACTGATTTCCAGAGCAGTTTTACCATTTTGCAATCCCACCAACAGTGGAGGAGTGTTCCTCTTTCTCCACATCCTCGCCAGCATCTGTTGTCTCTTGAGTTTGGTTTTTTTTTAATTTTTATTTTCTATATTCTATGTTTATATTCCAAAGGCTTTCCCCTTTCCCAGTCCCCCCCACCATACATTTCATAATTTCTCTGCCCCCCAACAATTCCCCAATCATTTCCCCTCCCCCCATGGTTTCTCTACAAAACTGGATCCAATCTTTACAGGCCCAGGGTCCTCTCCTTTCTTCTTCTTGGGAATCATTTGACTTGCTAATTGTGCCTTGAGTATTTAGGGCTTCTGGGCTCATTAATATCCACTTATCAGTGATTGCATTTCATGTGTATTCTTTTGTGATTGGGTTAACTCACTTAGGATGATATTTTCCAGGTCTAACCATTTACCTACAAATTGCATGAATTCATTATTTTTAATTGCTGAGTAGTATTTCATTGTATAAATATACCACATTTTCTGTATCCATTCCTCCTTTGAGGGATATTTGGGCTCCTTCCAATTTCTGGCTATTATAAACAAGGCTGCTATAAACATAGTGGAGCATGTGTCTTTATTGTGTGCAGGGGAATCCTCTGGGTATATGCCCAGGAGTGGTATGCCAGGGTCCTCTGGAAGTGACATGCCCAATTTTCTGAGGAACTGCCAAACTGATTTCCAGAGCAGTTTTACCATTTTGCAATCCCACCATCAGTGGAGGAGTGTTCCTCTTTCTCTACATCCTCGCCAGCACTTGTTGTCTCTTGAGTTTTTAATCTTACCCATTCTGACTATTGTGAGGTGGAATCTCAGGGTTGTTTTGATTTGCATTTCCCTGAAGACTAATGATGTTGAACATTTTTTAAGGTGTTTCTCAGCCATCTGAATTTCTTCTGGTGAAAATTCTTTGTTTAGCTCTGTACCCCATTTTTAATAGGGTTATTTGGTTCTTTGGGTTCTAACTTCTTGAGTTCTTTGTATATATTAGGTAGTAACCCTCTGTCGGATTGGGGTTGGTGAAGATATTTTCCCACTTTGCTGGTTGCCGTTTTGTCCTTCTGACTTTCCCACTTTGTTGGTTGCCATTTGTGTCCTTTGCCTTACAGAAACTTTGTAATTTTATGAGGTCCCATTTGTCCATTCTTGATCTTAGAGCATAAGCTATTGGTGTTCTGTTCAGGAACTTTCCCCCTGTGCCCATGTCCTCCAGGGTCTTCCCAAGTTTATTTTCTAATAGTTTCAGTGTGTCTGGTTTTATGTGGAGGTACTTGATACACTTGGAGCTGATCTTAGTACAAGAAGATAAGAATGGGTCAATTCACATTCTTCTGCATGTTGACCTCCAGTTGAACCAGCACCATTTGTTGAAAAGGTTATCTTTTTTCCACTGGATGGTTGTAGCTCCTTTATCAAAGATGAAGTCTGTGGGTTCACTTCTGGGTCTTCAATTCTATTCCATTGATCTACTTGCCTGTTGCTGTACCAGTAACATGAAGTTTTTAACACAATTGCTCTGTAGTACTGCTTGAGGCCAGGAATATTGATTCCCCCAGAAGTCCTTTTATTGTTGAGAATCATTAGCTATCCTGGGTTTTTTGTTGCTCCAGATGAATTTGAGAATTGCTCTTTCTAGATCTATGAAGAATTGAGTTGGGATTTTGATGGGGATTGCATTGAATCTGTATATTGCTTTTGGCAAGATGGCCATTTTTACTATATTGATCCTGCCAATCCAGGAGCAAGAAATATTTTTCCATCTTCTGAGGTCTTCTTTGATTTCTTTTTTCAAGGACTTGAAGTTTCTGTCATACAGATCTCTCACTGGTTTGGTTAGAGTTACGCCAAGGTACTTTATGTTGTTTGTGGTTATTGTGAAGGGTGTTATTTCCCTAACTTCTTTCTCAGCCTGTTTGTCCTTTGAGTACAGGAAGGCTACTGATTTGCTTGAGTTGACTTTTAAACCAGCCACTTTGCTGAAGTTGTTTTTCAGCTGTAGAAGTTCTCTGGTAGAATTTTTTGGGTCGCTTAAGTAAACTATCATATCGTCTGCAAATAATGATAGTTTGACTTCTTCCTTTCCAATTTGTATCCCTTTGACTTCCTTATGTTGTCTAATTGCTCTCGCTAGAACTTCAAGTACTGTATTGACAAGATATGGAGAGAGAGGGCAGCCTCGTCTAGTCCCTGATTTTAGTGGGATTGCTTCAAGTTTCTCTCCATTTATTTTGATGTTGGCTACTGGTTTGTTGTAGATTGCTTTTCCTATGTTTAGGTATGTGCCTTGAATTCCTGCTCTTTCCAAGACTTTCAGCATGAAAGGATGCTCTGGAAGAAAAAGAAGTTAATTCGCCCAGGAGGAGTAGAAGATAGGAAATCATCAAACTCAGGGCTGAAATCAATCAAGTAGAAACAAAGGAAACCATACAAATAATCAACAAAACCAGGAGCTGGTTCTTTGAGAAAATCAACAAGATAGATAAACCCTTACCCAGACTAACCAAAGGACACAGAGACATATCCAAATTAACAAAATTAGAAATGAAAAGGGGGACATAACAACAGAAACTGAGGAAATTCAAAAGATCATCAGATCCTACTACAAAGGTCTATACTCAACACAACTGGAGAATCTGGAGGAAATGGACAATTTACTAGACAGATACCAAATACCAAAATTAAATCAAGATCAATTAGGTCAGCTAAATAGTCACATCACCCCTAAAGAAATAGAAGGGGTTATAGAAAGCCTCCGAATCAAAAAAAGTATGGGACCAAGTGGTTTTAGTGCAGAATTCTACCAGACATTCAAAGAAGACTTAACACCAATATTCTTCAAACTATTCCACAAAATAGAAACAGAAGGGACACTGCCCAACTCGTTCTTCGAAGCCACAATTATGCTGATACCAAAACCACACAAAGATTCAACAAAGAAAGAGAACTACAGGCCAATTTCCCTTGTGAATATCGATGCAAAAATACTAAATAAAATTCTTGCCAACCAAATCCAAGAACACATGAAAACGATCATTCACCAAGATCAGGTAGGCTTCATCCCAGGGATGCAGGGATGGTTCAATATATTGAAATCCATCAATGTAATCAACTAAGTAAACAAACTCAAAGAATAAAACCACATGGTCATCTCATTAGATGCTGAAAAAGCATTCAACAAAATTCAGCTAGCTGGTATTCTTGACTGTGGCTCCTCTGAGCTCAAAAGTGAAAGCACTGCTGGGAGATCTCTCTCTCCTGGTGGGCTATGCACAGAAGACTGCGGAGTTTCCCAGCTTCTTGGTCCAAATGCCTGTGGGCAGGAAGATTTCCATCTCATCTACTCCACTGATCTTAGGTCCTGTGTTCTCCTAGCTGGGTTCCCTCCATAGAGAAGGTGGAGATCTCATCTCTCCTGCTCAAAAGTGAAAGCCTACTGGGAGATTACTCCCTCCTGGTGGGCTATACACAGAATGTTTTGTGGAGTATCCAGGCTTCCTGGTGCAAATGGCAGCAGGAAGAATTCTGTCCTAGCTACTCCTTCTTCTTTTTTTAATCACTTAAGAATGAAAGGATAAATGAATTCCAGGAAGGAGAAGAAATGGGGAGAGATGAAGGAGGGGTAGTAAAGGAACAGCACTTACCATGACAGTTCTGCTTCCCAAGTGCTAGAGGCCACAGAATCCAAGATCTATCTTTCAAACAAATGAAGATCAAAGGAGGAGGCATTTAATATCATCTGGACTTTACTTTTACTAAACTATTCTATTGCTGTGTTTTTTTTAAAGAATTCTAAAAACTGTATGTAAAGTAGTCTCCCCAACAATTGACAGCCATTTTATTAACTTTGTCTTTTGTAGGTCTAAAGAGCCTGATGGATGCAGACCAGTCAGTGCCATAAGCCGTGGGTCTCTCTCCCCCCATGGAGAATGCTGTGCTGACTTTGACCAAGATAGAGAACTCAGCTGCAGTGCAAAACACCATCACCCACTATGAAGAACAGATGAATCAGAAGATCCAGATGCCCACAGAGATACTCCAGGAGCTGCTAAACCTGCACAGACAAATTGAGAGTGAGGTCACTGAAGTCTTCCTGAAGAATTCTTTCAATGTTGTAAACCAAAAGTTCCAGACAAAATTAGGGGTAGGTATGGTACAAAAAATCATTTAACAAAGGAATTAGGGTCCCTCTGAGGGTTGAGTATTTTTCTTAGTCGTTTTGGTAGTGACAGTCAATGATGAGCATATATTTACAGTGTTTATTGAAAGATTAGATTGTTCTGGGAGCTATGTTCTCAGTCATTGAGGGAATTGCACAAATGCATTTACAAAGGATCATATATTTGATTTTTTTCATAATATATATTTCATTCTTTGAAGAAATATATATTTCATGCTTTTCTTCCATCCTGAGAAGCCATATTCCTATGCTCTAGGAATATCTCTAAAGCAGGAAAACAGGGATAAAGGCCTTTAGGAGATCAAATTAGAATTGTCAGTTTCTATAACCAGCATCTTCCCTCCCCAGGGAGATATTTACAATGAGATGCAGAACCTGTCCCTATTTAGACATTCTCCTGTAGTGTGATGTCTTATCTCTCACCTGTCAACCATCCTTGTGATTTTGTGCTTACCCAGAAACTACTGGTAGCAAAACAAGCTGCTTTTGTTAAGAAGAAAATGGATGGCAGAGTGATAGGCACTTGGAGAGGGTCCCCGCTTCTGTCATCTTCATATCCAGATGGACCAGACAGGCAACACAAAGTACACAGTGATATCCCAAGTTTAACATCGCTTGAGACACAGCCTCCTTCTGCCTATGGCCAGGGCCTGGGCAGCTTTGTGGGCCATCTGTGTGCCAGCCCTGTTGTGGGACGTTTGCCCTGCAGGGTGGGCAGCACTTGGAGAGGGTCCCCACAGCCATCTTCACTCCAGGACAAACCAGGCAGGAAGCACCAGGTACACAGAGACAACCCAAGTATAACATTGCTTGGGGCAAGGCACACCAGGGCTCCAATGGCACCCAAGAGTAGGGCAGCCCATCAGCCATCTGTGCCAGGGGAAACCCAGTCATCCAGTGGTGCAGAAGTAGCCTTACAGGCTCACAGGAGGTTCCAGTACCATCCAGTAAGAACAAGACCAAGTAATTCCAGAGATAACCAGATGGCAAAAGGCAAAGGTAGGAACGTTACTAACAGAAATCAAGGTAATATGGCATCATCCTAACACACTTTTCTGACAACAGCATGTCCTGGATACTCCAACACACCAGAAAAACAAGATTTGTGTTTAAAATCACATCTCATAATGCTATTAGAGGATTATAAGAAGGACATAAATAAATCTCTTAAAGAAATACAGGAGAACTGCTTGCAGCAAGGCTGCCATCTTCCCTCGGGTCACTGCGGGCTGCTAGCGGCTGGGGTCAGGTGTGTGGACTGAGACCTAGCCCAGCATCGACTACCCTGTCAGGCTCTTGCCTGCGCCCAGAGCCAGAGCAGATCAGCGGGAGGAGGTCTGTGCACCTACAGCTCGGCGGCTGTGGCTGACCACTGGGGACCTGTTCACCGTGCTTGCAGCAAGGCTGCCATCTTCCCTCGGGTCACTGCGGGCTACTGGCAGCTGGGGTCAAGTGCGTGGACAGAGACCTAGCTTAGCATAGACTACCCCGTCAGGCTCTTGCCTGCGCACAAAGCCAGAGGAGCTCGGCGGGAGATCTGTGCACCTACAGCTTGACACGGCTGTTACTGACTGCTAGGGTCCGGCTCTCTGGGCTTGCAGCGAGGCCCCCATCTCGCCTCAGGTCGCCTCAGGTCACTGCGGACAACTGGCAGCTGGGGGTCAGGTGCATGGACAGAGACCTAGCCTAGCATCAATTACCCTGTCAGGTTCTTGCCTGCACCCAGAGCCAGATCAGTTTGGCAGGCAGTCTCTGCACCGAACAGTGTGGGCAACAACCTGCTCACAGGTCTGTGCCTGGAATACAGCCAGAGGCCGACATCTTGCCTCTGGACACCACAGACAGCTAACCAGACAGAGACCTGTGGACTGAGAGCACCACTATCTAGGTTCCAGCAGTCCAACCAGGGAAACTCTGGTCCTGCAGGGAATCCCATGGTTAGACAGAGCCCTGAGATCCGCCACCATCTTGGAGCTGGTGGCCTGAACAGGTCACTATAGAGAACAAAGAGAGGAGCCCAGGTCACCATAAAGATCTAACAGAGCCCAGATCGGTGGCGGGGGAAAAAAAAAGATCTGATTCTTAAGAGCTGGAAACTAGACAGGCCAGGAGGAGACCTCAGGAGGCCAATTGCAGGTCTAGCAGCAAGCCTGGGGAAGACTTGGGTATGGCCCAGCAGAGCTGAGGAGCTAATTAGGAGCCCAGTCTCCACCTCAGGAGCCCAGATGCCCTCTATGACAGCAGCGCCAAAGACCAGGCTCACAGGAGCTTCAAACTCCAACCAGTAACAACAAGACCAACTAACTCCAGAGATAAACAGATGGCAAAAGGCAAACATAGGAACATTACTAACAGAAATCAAGAGAATACGCCAGCATCTGAACCCAATTACCCCAGCACACCAGAAAAACAAGAGTTGGATATAAAAGCACTGGTCATGATGCTGCTAGAGGAACACAAAAAAAGACATAAACAAATCTCTTAAAGAAATGCAGGGGAACATGAATAGGGTAGAAGCCCTTACAATGCAAACACAAAAATCACTTAAAAGAATTCCAGGAGAATATGGATCATCAGACACAAGCCAATAAGGAGGAAATGAAAAAAAATCACTTAAAGAAATGCAGGAGAAATTGAGTCAACAGGCAGAAGTCATGAAAGAGGAAACACAAAAATCTCTTAATTGGAAGAAAACACAAACAAACAAGTGAAGGAACAGAGCAAAACCATCCAAGATCTGAACACAGAGGTAGAAACACCTAAGAAATCACAAAGGGAGACAATTTTGGAGATTGAAAACCTTGGGAAGGAGTCAGGGGTCGTAGATGCAAAAAACAACAACAGATTACAAGAAATAGAGGTAAGAATCTCAGATGCTGAGGATACCATAGGAACCATTGACTCCACAGTCAAAGAAAATACAAAATGCAAAAGGCTTGTAACCCAAAACATCCAGGAAATCCAGGACACTATGAGAAGACCAAACCTAAGGATTATAGGGATAGATGAGAGAGAAGATCTACAATTTAAAGGGCCAGGAAATATCTTCAATAAAATTATGGAAGAAAACTTCCCTAACTTAAAGAGAGAGAGATGCCCATGAATATACAAGAAGCTTACAGAACTCCAATCAGACTGGACCAGAACAGAAATACCTCCCATCACATAATAATCAAAACCCCAAATGTACTAAACAAAGAAAGAATATTAAAGACAGTAAGAGAAAAAGGCCAAGTAACATATAAAGGAAGACCTATCAGAATCACACCAGACTTCTCTCCAGAGACCGTGAAAGCTAGAAGATCCTGGGCAGATCCCATGCAGACTCTAAGAGAATACAATTGTCAGCCAAGACTACTATACCCAGCAAAACTCTCAATCAACATAGATGGAGAAATCAAAATATTCCACGACAAGACCAAACTTACACAAAATCTTTCCACTAAACCAGCTTTACAATGGATAATAGGCGGAAAACTACAATACAAGGAGGGAGACTGCACCCTAGAAAAAGGAAGATAGTAACCTTCTCCCATCAAACTCAAAAGAAGATAACCACTCAAAACCAAAAATAACTTCAAAAATGACAGGAAGAAATAATCACTATTCCTTAATATCTCTTAACATCAATGGATGTTATTCCCCAATAAAAAGGCATAGACTAACAGACTGGATACAGAAACAGGACCCTACATTTTGCTGCATACAGGAAACACACCTCAGGGTCAAAGACAAACACTACCTTAGAGTAAAAGGCTGGAAGACAATTTTGCAAGTAAATGGTCGCAGGAAGAGAGCTGGAATAGCCATTCTAATATCAGATAAAATTGACTTTCAACCCAAAGTCATCTAAAGAGACACAGAAGGTCACTTCTTGCTGGTCAAAGGAAAAATCCACCAAGAACTCCTCACAATTCTAAACATCTATGCTCCAAATGCAAGGGCACCCAGATTCATAAAAGAAACTTTACTAAAGCTCAAAGCACACATTGCACCTAATACAATAATTGTGGGGGACCTCAACACTCCACTATCTTCAGTGGACCAATTAGGAAAACAAATTAAACAGGGACACAGGGAAACTCATTAAAGCTTTGGACCAATTGGATCTAATATATATATAACCTTTCATCCTAAAGCAATAGACTATACCTTTTTCTCATCACCTCATGGTACCTTCTCCAAAGTTGACCACATAATTGGTCACAAGACAGACCTCAACAAATATAAAAATATTGGACTAATCCCATGCCTTTTATGGGATCACCATGGAGTAAGAGTGTTCTTCAATAGCAACAAAAACAACAGAAAATCCTCATATATATGGAGACTGAACAATATTCTACTCAATGATACCTTAGTCAAGGAAGAAATAAAGAAAGAAATCAAAGACTTTTTAGAATTTAATGAAAATGAAGGCATAACATACCCAAATCTATGGGACTCAATGAAAGCAGTGCTAAGAGGAAAACTCATAGCCCTGAGTGCCTCCAAAAAGAAACAGGAGAGAGCATATACTAGCAACTTAATGGCACACATGAAAGCTCTGGAACAAAAAGAAGCTATTTCACCCAGGAGGAGTAGAAGACAGGAAATCATCAAACTCAGGGCTGAAATCAATCAAGTTGAAACAAAGAGGACCATACAAAGGATCAACAAAACCAGGAGCTGGTTCTTTGGGAAAATCAATAGGATAGATAAACACCTAGCCATACTTACCAAAGGGCACAGAGACAGTATTCAAACTAACAAAATTAGAAATGAAAAGGGAGATATAACAACAGAGACTGAGGAAATTCAAAAAATCATCAGATCCTACTACAAAAGTCTATACTCAACACAACTGGAGAATCTGGAGGAAATGGACAATTTCCTAGACAGATACCAAATACCAAAATTAAATTAGGATCAAATAGATCATCTAAACAGTCCCATAGCCCCCAAAGAAATACAAGAGGTCATAGAAAGTCTTCCAACAACAACAACCAAAAAAAAAGAACAGGACCAGATGGTTTTAGTGCAGAATTCTATCAGACCTTCAAAGAAGACCTAATACCAATACTCTTCAAACTATTCCACAAAATAGAAACAGAAGGAACACTACCCAACTCATTCTATGAAGTCATAATTACCCTGATACCAAAACCACACAAAGACCCAACTAAGAAAGAGTACTTCAGACCAATCTCCCTCATGAACATCGATATAAAAAGACTAAATAAAATTCTTGCCAACGGAATCCAAGAACACATCAAAATGATAATTTCCCAGAATCCCATCAGTTATGTTGGTTACAACCCCCACCTCGGACGTGTCATCCCCTGATTGGCTGCAGCTCATCAGGCCATATGATGCAACAGGAGAGGCGGAGACTAAGGGATGGAAAACTACCCAGCACCAGCGCACTGACTTGTTTACTTCACGGCGCCGGCTCCCCACATCTCCCCCTTTTTTTTATTATTTAACATAAAGACCTCAGACTGTCGATCAACCTTCAGGCTCTTGTCTGGACCTTCAGGGTTCAAGACAATCTAATAATGAGGCCCTTTTGCTCTTATAGCATGTAGGTCACCCAATCTTTAAGGGGTGGAGACAGAGGTCGAACTCCCAAGCAACAAAATTAAGACTTCGTACGAGAGTCGCCACTAGGCTGTTGGTTTGACCCAAAGCGCCCTCGACTTGTCACTCTGCCATTTTTCTGGGAAAGGGAGAGTAGGGCAGGCAACCCTTATGCAGGACAACATGCCTCCCAGAGAGACCCTTATGTCAGGTGTCTCTCTGTGTGATGCTTTGCTCGGCATCCCCCATGGGCTGCTCAAGCTGGACACTCTACCCTGTGCAATGAGTCTAAGCTCCGGGTGTGCAAGAGCTGTCCAGCCGGTGGCCTACTGCTTAAGCATTGTTAGCCAAATGTCAGTGGAAGCTCCTTGTTCCAGAGCCACAAGTGCTTGAGCAATAACCACCTTGTCTCTCTTGGTTTGAGCCCTGAGCCTACAGACCAGCCAGAGAAGTAACATCAGTCCACAGCAAAGGGCTGTGCCAAACAATCCCACCCCCACCCATTCCTTAAAATAGGAGACAGCTGAAGCGATACATGATGATAGTCCCTCCATCAAGGACAGGTCAAGGTGTGTAGAGTTGACCTGGATAATGGCTACTCTCAACTCTCGGAGTGTCTGCTCAAACTCGGAGGTCCAATTCGGCATCGGGAGTGGAAATGTTGACATGATTCCCCAGTGAGGCTCCCCCTGGACAGCTGGTGTGCTGATCATCATTATTAGCATTGGGAGGAGTAACTGGGCGATCTACAGTGTCCTTCTGCTCCAAAATTGTTCTAGTAAGCATCTCAGGGACCCAGAAGGGGTTTTCTTCATTCTGTGGGAAGACATAAACAGCTCCCCTGGATCTTATTAGAATAGGATCCCGGCCTTTCCATTCATTAGTCAACATATCCTTCCATTTTACCAATTCTTTAGGTGGATGCAGGTCTGAGCAATGTCACTCTGCTGCAGTCTGATCATGCTTATCTGAATTTTAAAAATTTATAGTAAAGAGTGCCACTGCTATGGCAACCCATGGCACGGGGGGCAGATCTTTTATTATTCCCCCTTTTTGTTTAATTAAATATGATTTGAGCATACGGTGTGCACGCTCAATGATACCTTGTCCTTGAGGGTTATATGGCAAGCCCGTAATATGCGTGACTTGCATTTGTGCACAAAATTGTTTAAATTTTTGAGAAGTGTAAGCGGGTCCATTGTCAGTTTTTAAGCACTTAGGCTTTCCCCAGGCACTCCATGCCTCAAGGCAATGTTGGATGACATGAGAGGCCTTTTCCCCAGTGAGTGGCGTAGCATGGATTATGCCAGAGCATGTATCTATTGATACATGTACATATTGGAGCTTCCCAAAGGAAGAAACATGAGTGACATCCAATTAGCAGTAACTCCATATTTTCTAACTTATTCTGCCAATTCTTTTATCTGATTATATTCTACAGGTGCCTGTACCCGCCCTCCTTCAGCGCCTTCAAAGACTGGGTAAGCAAGGCGCAGCTTTCTTTTTACTTTTTCAGACAAAAAGGAGCAAGACTTCGGGCGTGTCTCATAGGGAGAAGGCGCCGAAGGAACAACCTGTGAAAGGGCTGTTAGGGGCTGCCGTTTTCGAGGTTCTTTACTATTCTGCCTTCGATCATCCGGATGGTATCTTTCCTCCTCATATCTGGCAGTTTCCTCCTCTAACTCAGCCTCTTCGTCGGGGTCCAAGACTTCATCCTCTGAGCTATTAGAGCTATCAGAGTTATCAAAGTTTAAAGCCTCAAGATCATGTACTGGATACAAGCTAGCTCCTCCTCTTGGTTTAACAATAGGAGAAGGTTCCTTAGGATCTGACACATTCACTCCCTTGTCTCTAGACTCACTGGGAGGGCCTTTTTCCTTTTTTGGGACGGGTTTTTTCTTGCACGCACCCAACCTCTCACTACGCTCGGTTTCTGATATGCTATCCTGGACCTCTTCAAGGGTGTTCTGACCTTCCACCACGGCATCCCTACAGGCTTTATCTTCTAGACAGTTTTTAACAAGTTTCCAAATTGCTTTTGTCCCCTGTCTCAAGTCTCCTTCCACCATTTTGCGGTCAAGATCTCTACCTAATTTGTTCCGCGAGGCAAGAGTCAAAGACCCGGAGCATACATACATGACAAAGAGAAAGATTAAAAGGGCTCCAAGAATGGTCACAAAAGCTTCAATACTACCTTCTCAGGATAGCGACAATCCCAAGTCGAAGCCAAAGAAGAACATACCTCTCCGAACGTATCTGCCTGCAGTTCTGAATCCTCTGAGGGGTCTCCGACGGTGCTGACGATGATGAGGTATCATATTTCTGGGCTTCAGCACCAGATGTCCCGCGCTACCGTCTCACCAGCAAGAATGACGCGGCACACTCAGGATCCTTCTGCAGCAAAACCTTAATGCTCTTGAGAGGGAGAGCATAAGCCTACAGAGCGGAGAACCCAAACTCCCAGAAGCCCATCCATTATGTCGGTTACAACCCCCGCCTTGGACGTGTCATCCCCTGATTGGCTGCAGCTCATCAGGTCATATGATGCAACGGGAGAGGCGGAGACTAAGGGATGGAAAACTACCCAGCACCTGCGCACTGACTTGTTTACTTCATAGCGCAGGCCAGATGTCGGCGCCGGCTCCCCACAATAATTCACCATGATCAAGTTGGCTTCATCCCAGGGATGCAGGGATGTTTCAATATATGGAAATCCATCAATGTAATCCACTACATAAACAAACTCAAAGAAAAAAACCACATGGTCATCTCATTGGATGCTGAAAAAGCATTTGGCAAAATTCAGCATCCTTTCATGCTAAAAGTCTTGGAACAAACAGGAATTCAAGGCCCATACCTAAACATAGTAAAAGCAATTTATAGCAGACCAATAGCCAACATCAAAATAAACAGAGAGAAACTTGAAGCATTCCCACTAAAATCAGGGACTAGACAAGGCTGCCCCCTCTCACCATATCTCTTCAATATAGTACTTGAGGTACTAGCTAGAGCAAATCGACAACTGAAGCAAGTCAAAGGGATACAAATTGGAAAGGAAGAAGTCAAAATATCACTATTTGCAGATGATATGATAGCATACATAAGTGACCCAAAACACTCCACAAGAGAACTCCTACAGATAATAAACAACTTCAGCAAAGTGGCTGGTTATAAAATCAACTCAAGCAAATCAGTAGCCTTCCTATAGTCAAAGGATAAGCAGGCCGAGAAAGAAATTAGGGAAATGACACCCTTCACAATAGTCACAAACAATATAAAGTATCTTGGTGTGACTCTAACCAAACAAGTGAAAGATTTATATGACAAAAACTTCAGGTCTCTCAAGAAGGAAATTGAAGAAAACCTCAGAAAATGGAAAAATCTTCCATGCTCATGGGTTGGTAGGATTAATATAGTTAAAATGGCAATCTTGCCAAAAGCAATATACAGATTCAATGCAATCCCCATCAAATTCCAACTCAGTTCTTCATAAAGTTAGAAAGAGCAATTCTCAACTTCTTCTGGAATAACAAAAAACCCAAGATAGCTAAAACTATTATCATCAGTAAAAGAACTTCTGGGGGAATCAATATCCTGGACCTCAAGCAATACTACAGAGCAGTAGTGTTAAAAACTGCATGGTATTGGTACAGTGACAGGGAGGCAGATCAATGGAATAGGATCGAAGACCCAGAATTGAACCCACACATCTTTGGCCAATTGATCTTAGACAAAGGAGCTGAAAACATCCAGTGGAAAAAATATAGCCTTTTCAACAAATGGTGCTCGTTCAACTGGAGGTCAACATGCAGAAGAACAAGAATTGATTCACTCTTATCTCCTTGCACTAAGCTCAACTCCAAGTTGATCAAGGACCTCCACATAAAACCAGACACACAAAACTAATAGAAAAGAAAGTGGGGAAGACCCTTGAGGACATGGGCTCAGGGGTAAATTCCTGAACAGAACACCAATTGCTTATGCTCTAAGACCAAGAGTAGACAAATGGAACCTCATAAAATTACAAGGTTTCTGTAAGGCAAAAGACACTGTCAAATGGATAAATTGGCAACCAACAAATTGGGAAAAGATCTTCACCAACCCCATATCCGACAGAGGGTTAATATCCAATGTATACAAAAAACTCAAGAAGTTAGACCCCAGAAAACCAAATAACCCTATCCAAAAATTGGGTACAGAGCTAAACAAAGACTTTTCACCATAAGAAATTTGGATGGCTGAGAAACACCTTAAAAAATGTTCAACATCATTAGTCATTAGAGAAATGCAAATCAAAACAACTCTGAGATTTCACCTCACACCAGTCAGAATGGCTAAGATTAAAAACTCAGGAGATATCAGGTGTTGGCGAGGATGTGGAGAGAGAGGAACACTCCTCCCCTGCTGGTGGGGCTACAAGCTAGTACAACCACTCTGGAAATAAGTCTGGCGGTTCCTCAGAAAAATTGATATGATACTTCCAGAGGACCCAGCCATACCACTCCTGGGCATATACCCAGAAGATTCCCCAGCATGCAATAAGGATACATGCTCCACTATTTTTATAGCCACCTTATTTATAATAGCCAGAAGCTGGAAAGAACCCAGACGTCCCTCAACAGAGGAATGGATACAAAAAGTGTGGTATATATACACAATGGAGTACTATTCAGCTATTAGAAACAATGAATTCATGAAATTCTTAGAGAAATGGATAGAGCTGGACAACATCATACTAAGTTAGGTAACCCAGTCTCAAAGAATACACATGGTATGCACTCACTGATAAGTGGATATTAGCCTAGACTCTTGGGACAACAAAGACACATTCCACATATCAAATGATGTCCGACCATAAGGAAGGAGCGGACACTGGTGCTGGAAATGATCAAAACATCAGTGTAGGGGAATACCAGAACAGGGAAGTGGGAAGGGGTGGATGGGGGAACAGGGGGAGAGAAAAGGGCATGTGAGACCTTTGGGGGGTGGGGAACCAGAAAAAGAGAAATGAAATGTAAATATAGAATATATCCAATAAATAATCTAAAAAAAAAAAGAAATACAGGAGAGTATGAATAAGGTAGAAGCTCTTACAAAGGAAGCACGAAAATCACTTAAAGAAATTCAGGAAAATATAGGTCAAGAGATAGAACTCAATAAAGAGGAAACACAAAAATCACTTAAAGAAATGCAGGAGAAGTAGGGTCAACAGGCAGAAGTCATAAAAGAGGAAACACAAAAATCTCTTAAGGAATTACAGGAGAACACAAACAAATATGTGAAGGAACTGAGAAAAACCATCCAGGATCAAAAAACAGAAGTAGAAACAATGAAAAAAATCACAAAGAGAGACAACTTTGGAGATAGAAAACCTTGGGAAGAAATCATGGATCATAGATGCAAATATCAACAACAGAATCCAAGAGATATAAGAAAGAATCTCAGATGCCGAAGATACCATAGAAAGCATTGACTCAACAGTCAAAGAAAATGCAAAATGCAAAACGCTTGTAACCCAAAACATCCAGGAAATCTAGGACACAATGATAAGACCAAACCTAAGGATTATAGGTATAGATAAGAGTGACAACTTAAACAGCCAGGAAATATCTTCAAGAAAATTATGGACAAAAATGTCCCTAACCTAAGGAGAGACAGATGCCCATGAATATATAAGAACCCTAAAGAACTCCAAATAGACTGGACCAGAACAGAAATACCTCCTGTCACATAATAATCAAAACCCCAAATGTACTAAACAAGAAAGAATACTAAAAGCAGTAAGAGAAAAAGGCCAAGTAACATATAAAGGAAGAGCTATAACAATTACAACAGATTTCTCACCAGAGACCCTGAAAGCTAGAAGATCCTGGAAAGATCTCATACAGACTTAAAGAGAACACAAATGCCAGACAAGACTAGTATAACCAGCAAAACTCTCAGTCACCATAGATGGAGAAACCAAGATATTCCATGATAAAACCAAATTTACAAACCCACCAGAAACCCACAAATCCACAAACCCACCCCTACAAAGAATAGTAGACGAAAAACGCCAATTACAAGGAGGGAAAGTACACCCTGAAAAAGCAAGATAGTAACCTTTTTTCATCAAACCCAAAAGAAGATAAACACTCAAACATAAAGATAACATCAAAAATAACAGGAAGTAATAATAACTTCCTCAATATCTCGTAACATCAATGGACTGAATTCCCCAATAAAAAGACATAGACTGCATATGCTAATAGGACCCTACATTTTGCTACATACAATGTCAAAGACAAACACTACCTCAGAGTAAAAGACTGGAAAACAATTTTACAAGCAAATGGTCTCAGGAAACAAGCTGAAGTAGCCATTCTAATATCAGATAAAATTGACTTTCAACTTAAAGTCATCAAAAGAGACATGGAAGGACACTTCTTACTGGTCAAAGGAAAAATCCACCAGAAAGAACTCTCAATTCTGAATATCTATGCTTCAAATACAAGGACACTCTCATTCATAAAACAAACATTACTAAAACTCAAAGTACAAATTGTACCTAACACAATAATTGTGGGTGACTTCTACACTCCACTCTCCTCAATGGACCCATGAAGAAAACAGAAACTAAATAGGGACAAAGTGAATCCAATTGAAGCTTTGGACAAGTGGGATTTAACAGATATTTATATCTATCTCTATCTCTATCTCTCTCTATATATATAGATAGATAGATATAGATATAGATATAGATATAGATATAGATATAGATATAGATATAGATATAGATATAGATATATCTATATCTATATCTATATCTATATCTATATCTATATCTATATCTATCTATCTATCTATCTATCTATCTATCTATATCTATATCTATATCTATATCTATATCTATATCTATATCTATCTATCTATCTATATATATATATATATATAGAGAGAGAGAGAGAGAGAAAGAATATGAATGGAAAAGAGTAAATAAATAAATACCTGGCACAAAAAGTATCACCAAGGGCAATTTGTTCAGGAAATGTGGGACATTTTTGACCTAAGAGATGGTAGGAAGCTCAAATAAAACAACTACTATTCTTGTCAAAACTAATAGTTTCGCTGAAATTTTTCTTTCTTGAAAGAGTTCATCAGTCTTAGCTATGTTAACATTATTAATCAGTCTGGGAGAAGAGGGCACTGTGATACAGAGAGATTCATGCTTTAATATCTATGACTTAAATTCCATCACTTTAACAAAGAGATACTTATTTTATTGCCTCTATAGTAATAAAATATCATCTTGTAACACTACCTTGTAGCAATCACATATGATCCGGATGTAAGTGTTCCTTATACACATCTTGGCTTACTCCCTTCTCCCTTGCAGAATTTTATATAGTGCTCATCCATTAGATTTTACCACACCATTTAGACATTGTAATAAACCCTGCAATGCTGGCATAGTATTATGTTAAATACAGCACATACAAATTTATGAGGGCACAGAGACAGTATTCAAATTATATATATATATATATATATATATATATATATATATAGAGAGAGAGAGAGAGAGAGAGAGAGAGAGAGAGAACATTTCATTCTAAAGTAAAAGAATATACCTTTTTCTCAGCACCTCATGGTCCCTTCTCCAAACCAACCATATAATTGGTCACAAGACAGACCTCAACAGATATAAGAAGATCAAATTAATCCCATGCCTCCTATCAGATCACTATGGAGTAAGAGTGGTCTTCAATAGCAACAAACACAACAGAAAGCCAACATACACATGGAAGCTGAACAATACTCTACTCAATGATACCTTGGTCAAGGAAGAAATAAAGAAAGACATTAAAGCCTTTTTAGAATTTAATAAAAATGGAGGCACAACATACCCAAATTTATGGGACACAATGAAAACAGTGCTAAGAGGAAAACTCATTGCCCTGAGTGCCTCAAAAAAGAAACTGGAGAGAGCATACAATACAGCTTAATGGCACACCTAAAAGCCCTGGAACAAAAATAAGCTAATTTACCCAGAAGGGTAAGAAGACAGAAAATCATCAAAGTCAGGGCTGAAATCAATCAAGTAAAAACCAAGAGAATCAAACAAAGAATCAACAAAACCAGGAGCTGGTTCTTTGAGAAAATCAACAGGACAGATAAAGCCTTAGCCAGACTAACCAGAGGGCACAGAGACAGTATTCAAATTAACAAAATTAGAAATGAAAAGGGAGACATAACAACAGTAACTGAGGAAATACAAAAAAATCATCAGATCCTACTACAAAAGCCTATACTCAACACAACTGGAGAATCTGGAGGAAATGGACAATTTCCTAGGCAGATACCAAGTACCAAAATTAAATCAGGATCAAATAGATCATCTAAACAGTCCCATAACCCCTAAAGAAATAGAAGGATTCATAGAAAGTCTTCCAACCAATAAAAGCACAGGACCAGATGGTTTTAGTGCAGAATTATATCAAACCTTCAAAGAAGACCAAACTCCAATACTATTCAAACTATTCCACAAAATAGAAACAGAGAGAACACTACCCAACTCGTTCTGGAAGCCACAAATATGCTGATACCAAAACCACACAAAGATCCAACAAAGAAAGAGAACATCAGACCAATTTTCCTTATGAATATCAATGCAAAAATTCTCAATAAAATTCTGGTCAACAGAATCCAAGAACACATCAAAATGATCATTTACCATGATCAAGTAGGCTTCATCCCAGGGATGCAGGGATGGTTCAATACACAGAAATCCATCAAAGCAATCCAGTACATAAACAAACTCAAAGAATAAAACCACATGGTCATTTCATTAGATGCTGAAAAAGCATTTGACAAAATTCAGCATCCGTTCATGCTAAAAGTCTAGGAAAGAACAGGAATTCAAGGTCCATACCTAAACATAGTAAAAGTAATACACAACAAACCAGTAGCCAACATCAAACTAAATGGAGAGAAACTTGAAGCAATACCACTAAAATCAGGGACTAGACAAGGCTGAACTCTCTCTCCATATTTATTCAATATAGTACTTGAAGTTCTAGCTAGAGTAATTAGTCAACATAAGGAGGTCAAAGGGATACAAATTGGAAAGGAAGAAGTAAAATCATTACTATTTGTGGATGATATGATCATATAATTAAGCAACCAAAACCAAAAAAACAAAAAAAAAAAAAACAAAAAAAACCTTCACCAAAGGACTCCTTTAGCTGATAAACAACTTCAGCAAAGTGGCTAATTATAAAATCAACTCACGCAAATTAGTAGCCTTTCTATACTCAAAGGACAAGCAGGCTGAGAACGAAATTAGGGAAATGACATTCTTCACAATAGCCACAAACAATGTAAAGTATCTTGGTGTGACTCTAACCAAACAAGTGAAAGATCTGTATGAGAACTTCAGGTCTCTGAAGAAGGAAATCAAAGAAGACCTCAGAAAATGGAAAAATCTTCCATGCTCATGGATTGGCAGGATTAATGTAGTAAAAATGGCCATCTTGACAAAAGCAATACACAGATTCAATGCAATCCCTATCAAATCCCAACTCAGTTCTTCATAGAGTTAGAGTAATTCTCAAATTCATCTGGAATAACATAAAACTCAGGATAGCTAAAACTATTCTCAAGAGTAAAGGAACTTCTGGGGGAATCAGTAGCCTGGACCTCAAGCAGGACTACAGAGCAATAGTATTAAAAACTGCATGGTATTTGTACAGTGATAGGCAGGTAGATCAATGGAATAGAAGTGAAGACTCAGAAATGAACCCACACACCTATGGACACTTGATCTTAGACACTTGATCATCCAGTGGACAAAAGATAGCCTTTTCAATAAATGGTGTTGGTTTAACTGGATGTCAGCATGCAGAAGAATGCAAATCAATCCATTTTTATCTCCTTGTACTAAGCTCAACTCCAAATGGATCAAGGACCTCCACAAAGAAACAGACACACTGAAACTAATAGAAAAGAAACTGTGGAAGACCCTTGAAGACATGGGCATAGGGGAAATATTCCTGAACAGAACACCAATTGCTTATGCACTAAGATCAAGGATTGACAAATGGGACCTTATAAAATTAAAAAGTAATTACATTTATAGTAAATTTACATGCATTGTAAGCAAAACACTCATCACTTAAAATAACACATCTAAAAATCAAGAAAGAAAATAAAAAATGCAAGCTGATCTGCAGGTTGCGGGAGGATAACTAGTTCACAGTTAGCCTGGTTTATGAAGTAAGACCTTCTCAATAACGACCCCTGCAGTATAGTAAATGGTACAGAAACTCTGATACATTGTCATACCTTCACTGTTTAACTCTAGCTCTCTAGTAAGTAAGAGCTGTTTATGGCTGGATGAAACCCTTCAATAGCCTGTCCATAGATAGTGACTAGGAATTGCTTTAGTATCTCCACTTATTTCCATGCAATAATTCTAGACTGGTGTGTGTGTGTGTGTGTGTGTGTGTGTGTGTGTGTGTGTGTGCTAGATGGGGACATTGTCATTTCATGAGATGTAAGGTAATTAATACAATCTACAGATTATTTTCTCTACTGAATGGAAGACACAGGGAATTCATTTCTGCTATATCTTGTCTCTGGCAGCACCTCTAACCACCTACCCACTCATGCTTATGGGTTAAGTACCAGATTTGCTCTGCATTCCTCTACATATGTACTAAGTCTCAATGATGGCCCAGAATATCCTGTGAGGTCTGCAGACAGCAATTGCTTCAATGTTTCTGTTAACCTGTTTCTGTCACCAACATGTTGGACATGTACTAAATCCCTTGATTGAACACTTGCCTTGATTCTAAATCAGATAAAACCTTTCTAGTTTATTTGAGCCAATCTTTATCACCTTCTTCCATGTGTTTGAGAGTCTGCATCACAGAGCTCAGAGAGGCAAAAAAGAACAGGCAAGCTGGTGCTGATTTTATAGAAAACTGTGTTGTACATGAGTCAAAGGACATAAGAACTGGACATGAGAGTTGTATGCTATTGGTGTTTTAGAACTGTTAGTCTACATTTCTACAGCTGGGAGAGCAAAGGAAAATATTTAGAAGCTATGGTAGAAGTCAAGAGAAACAGCAACAGAGACAGACAGCAGAGAGAGAGAGACATACAAAGAGAATGAGGAGGAGGAGGAGGAGGAGGAGGAGGAGGAGGAGGAGGAGGAGGAGGAGGAGGTTAAAGGTAGAAAAGGCTTCAAGAAAAACCAAAATTCTCAAGGGTTAAGTGTAACTACTAATTGAGAGTCTGTGAGACATTGGGGAATGAGGCACATGATCTGAGTTCAGGTTCCACTTCTGTTTTAGGAAGAGGAAAAGTTTCTCAAGTAAGGATTTGAGAATGAGGACAAGAAACATCTTCAGGAGATTGGTAACATGAAGAGATGGCAAACATTTGGGAAATGCACCATACTCTGATGGCCTGAGGCCCAAAACTCTGCCAGGCTCCCTTCCTCACAGACTATGTGGACTGAGTATATCAGGCTTTGAAACAACTGTTATGACACTCAATTCAGCACAACTCAAAATCAATCACATGCAACTCCAGTTTGGAGTCACTTTCTGACCACTGGACAATGTCAGAGGAAGTTCCTCTGTGTGGAGAATGCATGTATTAGTGGAGGTTCAGTCATCCGTGTTTTCTAGGTCCTCTTGGCCTGGGTCATGCCCAGCCACATGCTTCTCCTTTATAATCTTAAGTTTTTCTCTTTGCTGCAGTATAGCTTCTGCAGTAACAGAGCAGGCAACTTTTAACTAACTTGCAAAATGAATTCTCTTTCATTTCTCTGAGGACTTTGACATTTGCTATAGTCCTTCAAAACCTAAATCCCATCTCCATTTTCCCCTTTATCTCCCACTATCACAACATGTCTTGAAATTTCTCAGGACAAAGGTCTTGCAAGAGCACCAGTTAATAAAAATGATTACCCCTACTGTAGTTGTTTCTGAATGTGTATTATTATTTGTGGTTCATTATGGAAATAAAAGAACATTCCAATAAACCATGAAGTTATTGAGTTTTATATCATTAGGTAGTATCCAGGGTGCCAAACTCCAGGATGTTAGAGTCTTTTCTCTCTATTTCATAAGAATAATGGCATAACCAAGGATAATGTTGAAGTCATGGGTCTCATCACAAAATCACAGAAACAAAAACGCTTTTTGTGTATACATTTTTGGCTGGTGCTCATATGAAACTGAGGGCTGTTGCAATGCATTTTGTTTACATAAACTCACCAAATAACAACCATACACATAATGTTTCCTTGGTAGAGGTTTGAATCCAAGGTGTTAGCACTGTGTGTGCTCATAGAAATGACTTGGCATCTACAGCTAGGGAATGAGTAATTCTGTGTGTTTCTGTGTTAGGTCAGATTCAGGTTTCAAGATGCTGCTCTATGAGGAGCACAGCAGGAGAGGTGACCACTTAGCACTGGAAAATATAACACAGAAACAGAAACTCAGTTAATAAGGGTTCATGAGTTGACCAGTCTTATAGGGTTGGTAATGTAGCTCAAGCATTTCTCTTGAGAACATGCAGTTCCTGAAACTCCAGTGAGACTACTCAACAGACACCTTATGGGCAGAAACTTAGCCATACTTTGGAGGGATTGAGCCCTCAAATATACCCATCCCTTCTGTTTGACCACAACCCACACCACCTAGTCCCTGATGTTAAATGGTTCAGAGCATTAGAACTAACATCCATGCATTGTGGGATACATTTAGCAGCTTTGAATGGAACTTCAGAAGCTTCCATCTCTGCTGAGCTTGGAAAGGGATTGAGAAGGAGCAACCTCACATGGCCCTATCTAGAGTGAAATGAGACAGAAAGGAACATGGATGTCAATGTACCTTCATTGTTTTCTCAATGGAATTCACCCTTGTCAATTTGAAACACTCTAATATGGCCTTGTGGAATTTGGTGGAAATGCTACAAAAGGTTGCCCAATATTTTAGTTGTGTACTTTTACTTAAGGAATAATCACACCTTTAAAGTTGGAGGGTAGAGCAAATAGTATCAGAGAATATTGGAGAAAAACAGGCAGAAATTAAGCCCAACTCTCTTTTCTCTCTGATCCTGAGGGTTGATCATCAGGACCAATTGGCAGTAATTTTGAACATGAATTAGTATAAAAAGCTATTATCCATCTTCAAATTATATTTACCAGGACATGAGAATGACAAAACTCACACTGGGAAATATGAATGACTTTAACATCATATCTGTCATATAAGTTTTAATTACAACTTTATTGTTTTCTATCACAGCTGACACTTCACATTTTACTTATTTTAAAATTACAATTATCAAAAAATTACTTATCTAAAATAACAGAATTCATGGTGACATTTTGACGTGGTTAGCTTATGTATTTTTCATCTTACCTACTTTCCTATGCTTGTCACCCTGCTGGCCAATGCTCACTTCCCAGGTCCTCTCCAGATTTTCTCACAGCACTTCTTCTATCTTCAGACCATCTTTATTTGTTCTACCTATGAGGGGAAACATCTAAATCTGGTCCTTCAGTGACAAAAATATTTCACTTACCTTGCTATCCTACAATAGTATCCATTCAAGATGATGACAGGATTTTATTCTTCTATATGGCTGAACATACTTTATTACACATCTGTGCATATTCACACACATACACATGCATCCACACATATATCCACACACACTCACACACATCAGCACATACCCACAACTACAGTCACCCATGCTCTCTCTCTCTCTCTCTCTCTCTCTCTCTTTCGCTCTCTTTTTCACTCTTTCTCTTACACACACACACACACACACACACACACACACACACACTTTTTCTTTATCTCATGTTAGGAGACACCTATAATTTCATTTTTTGGCTTTTTAACTACTTCCAAAATACATATATTTATATAGGTATCTCTTTTGTCTGCTTATTTCCTTCATACACATACCCAGGAAGAACATAGCTCATTTGATAGCTGTGTTTTGGGGTTTTGAGAAGTCTTCATACTGTTTTCGATTGAGTTATATTTATATAAAATCCCATTCATAATATATTAGCAGTTCTATATCTCTGCATTTTCAAGAGCACATGATGGCTATTTATTCTATAATGGTGATTTGAACTGAAGCTAGAATTACATTATAAATTTAACTGAATTTTCACCTCAAGCTCCTGTCACCATCAGATCTCTTCCATGGTGGACTGTAAACTTTAACCCTGAGCAAAACAATCCTCCCATTCCTTAAATTGTGTTTGTTAATTATTTTGTTGCAGCAAAGAGAAAAGTAACATATCCAGTGCATTGGTTCCAGCAGTGCCATCCTTTCTGTTGCAAATCTGACCATCTTGTTCTTAAAGCATACCAGTTAGAAAGTCTCCCATTCACTGCATTCAGCTGTGCTGCTGCTAGCAGTCACAAATGAACTGGATACCTGGAAAAGAACCCCAGAGATGCATGGGTAGGTGGCAAAAAGAAATTAGAGCCAGGACAATAGTTTACTGATGGGGGCCAAAGTTTAATGGAAGTTAGGCCAAATAACAGCTTGGGCAAGCCCCTCCCCCCAGACTCCAGGGAAGTGATCTGGAGTTTCATTGGCTCCATTGTCAGCAGGTGGCCTTCTGGGATCAGCAAGCTGCAAGCCTGGTAGATCTGCAGAAGCTCCGGGTGGTGGCTAGCAGTGGCTCTCAGGTGAAAGCAGGAAGCTGTATTGTTCTATTAAGAACAAATAGCCAGGAATTTCACAGGCTGAGAACTAATGATTAAAGCAGAGATTTGAAAGCCTAAATGCTGTGAGAGGGAAATACAGCTGCACTATATAGTATACACTGCTGAAAGACTGTGATAAGCAACATTAAGCATTTATTCTCTCATTTCCCAGATAGTCATAGGTAGTGTATATAATTCAGTGAAAACCTGAAAGGTACAACGGAGTGCATCAGGAGGTACTTCTCATAGCATCAGTACTTTTTCTCCATTGTAGATTTCCATCACTGAAAATAAGGAGTCCACTCTTTTGAAAATGTAAACAGAGAAGATGATCTTCTTAGAGAAGCTCCACATGACTGACTAGCCAGGCAAATGGTGGGCTCACAGGGATCCTGTGGGGCCGCTACAATCAGTCTCCTCGTGCTACATTTGTTAAACTCACCTTGTTATCATAGAGACAATATAAAAAATATCATTAAATCATCTCAAGGATAAAATCACTTGGCATGAAGTGTTGTGTGATGTCATAGATGTTTAGTTTTATTTTTCCAATACTCTAAATAGAGCTGAAGTAGAATAAGGTGGAGAAAACTGATAAACAGATTTATGTAAAATAATGCTTGTATGTAACATAAATGTTGCTTTTATTTCCTCAGATGAAGGGATGAAATGAGAACTGTACCAACACACTGCTTGAACTGAGCCTCTTTTCCCACCTTATTGGCATTAGAGAGCTTATTCCTGAAGTATTACCACAACTGGACTCCCAAGACATTAAGTGTCTCTGTACAATCTCTTCTCTCAATATCTGGAAAATCCCAGTATGCTTCCTAACTCTATAAGGTTTCTGATACCTATACTTTATATAAATAAAAAGTGAAACATATACTCTCCCTCTATGTCAAACCTTAGCACAGCTTTTGAGTATCAGTAATAGTCACATATATTTTTCTTTATTTCATTGACCAACAATATTAAAACATATGAATACCATGTTGTGCTTACCCACTTATCAGTTCATCTTTTTGCTCTGATGTTTACCATTTAACTATTATGACCATATCTTACACAGTTGTATATCAGGGTTTGGGTGGACCCATTTACTTCACTTCAATACACACCTAGGAATGCAATTAATAAGTTAGTAGTCATTCTGTTTAACCTTCAGAGAAACCAAAAAGCCTGTCTTACAGTGTCAGTACCATTACTCCTTCCTCACTGAGAGAAGTGTTTCAAAGTCTTTGCAGTTTCAGTAATATCATTGTGAGACTAATTTAGTGCCATTGCCTTAGGAGGGGAGAGATTGCATTGTGGTTTGGAATTGAAACTCCCTAATGCCTGGTAAGTTATTGCTTCAATGACTGTCTTCCCTGATTGGATACAGAAAGAAATATCTCCTAATATGCCTGGTACATGCTAGTGTTGAAGGATATTTGCTCATACTGTGAACAAAAAGATTGTGTTTTTACTGGAAAAACCTGTTTCTAGTTGTAGTGTGACTTAATCCTAGCACATATTTTTAATTTTAGAGACTTTGTTTATGAAAACAACTAATTGGATTCTTCTTACTATAATAAGAAAGGACATCAAGATACCTGTGGAAATTTGCTTTGCCTCTGAAATGTATCCATATATTATTCCATGTTCTATATTCTTTCTTCAAATTTCTAATGGTTGTTCTTATTTCTTTTCTTCTGATGGGATTTGAATTTTCATTTGGAATTTGGTCTCACAAAAGGTGAAATGTACTTTCCCTTTCAAACCTATTTTTATTTTACTTATATGCTAGAGTTCCCTTCCCAAGAAAACTTGAAACCCTGAATTTCTAATCACTGATTATTTTTAAGGAATTGCATTTGAGAATTACAAAAGAGTTGATTTTATTAATAGATACAGATTCCAAGAGAGCATGAAACAAGAACTGAAGATATGTAAGATGTAAAAGGGGGAGAAAATGTCAAGATAAATAGAATCTTGATGCTAAATAATGCAAGACTTAAAGCTTATAGCAACAATTAGTGACACAAATCATTTTATTTTATTTTATTTTATTTTATTTTATTTTATTTTATTTTATTTTATTTTAATTGTTTTTGTTTTGTTTTGTATTTTAGACAGGCTCTGTGTAGCACTGTCTGTTCTGGAATTCACTCTATATACTAGGCTGACCTTGGAAACTTTCCATTTCTTAATGATGTTTTTCTCAGGTTGGGGACTTTGGTGCAGACCTATGTGGATGACATCAACTGTGGGAATGTGCCTTGTCTGGAGAATGGAGTGATGAACCCAGCCCAGCATGAGATTTCCAAAGCTGTGTATAAGCTAGCTGACCACTAGAGTGAGCAGATGGCCCAGTGAGTGAGACTTCCCACAGAAATGCTCCAGGAGGTGCTAGAAGTACATACAGATTGTGAGAAATAAGCCATTGCTGTTTTCATTGAGCACTCTTTTAAGGACGATGAAAGGGAGTTCCAGAAGAGGATGGTGGTGATACATCTTAGCATTTGTCTTTCTGATCTACACACTTTTGAGAGGACTCCTAGACTTAACTTTTTTATCTCAAGATCTGCATCATTCTCATTAGAATTTTTGTGTGTAACATAAATCACTGGACTAGTATTTGTTCTTTCTCAAATCAATAGATTTTTTTTCAGTTTTGTTGCTATGAAATAAGGTATCATGTGCTAAATACCTTGAAACAATATGCAGTTTATAAGCTCCAAGTTTACAATAGAGGTGAAGCAAGGATGTGTGAGTTTCTGCTCAATGTACAACAAACGAAAAGAATCCAGTGTCAAATTGACTAAGTTCTGATCTGGAGGCCCAGGGAAAGCCCTCTCCACTTACCAGCAAACAGAGAAGCACTGAGCTGGTCCCTTTTCTCATTTATGGATGTTCTGATTTCTCTTTCTGCCACAGCTGGATGAAACTGACATTTTGAAGGGTAAAACTAGGTCACCCCATGCCATATAATAACATGATTAGTATCAATATTTATCATTAGTATTAGCACAGGATTACTATCCATTATGTTCATTAGCCCAGGTTGATAAAAGAATTTTTACCAAGAAACAACTCTCAGGGGAAAACCATGACCCACCAGACCAAAGGTAGCTTCCCTGAGAGGTGCTAGTTTCTGTTTATCTGAATTTGAACCCTGTTTAAAAAAAATCTTAGTTCATATTGAGGAGATTAATCAAGATTATCAATTATGAACATACACACAGACACATGCACACACACACACACACACACACACACACACAACCACATGATAAACTAGAACAAACCTACTCTAGCATCTTGACACTCAAATGGTTATTGAGAGAATTTAAGAAAATTCAAAACTCTCATAAGAGTACTCTTACCTGTGAAGAATTGGTCTGTCAGCAACAACCACCTCTGTTCTCAGAGGAAATATCACTTCTAAACAAAAGCAAAATTTACTTTTGTGTTGATCATCACTGAAATTCTGAGTAAACTAAACTTGAGTCTTCCAAGTCACTTTCAGGCTGCTTTTAAAGGGACCAGCAGCTTCTCAAGTTCTAGGGCAAGTGGGCTGATGGTTATTTCTCCTAAAAAAAAAAATCTGCAATTGTGATTATTGGGTCCAAAGTGCTATTTCTCTTGAAATTACAGCCAAAAAAAATGGTTTGGTTTAAATGTATAAGATTTGTGTAGTCACTTCATTTTTGTTTCTGATTGATCTTAAAGGTATAATTATGTTTTGCATGTCTTGACTATAGAGTATTGGCTTATAAGTTATTTGGACATGATTAAAAGTTATTACATTGGTAACAAAAAGTTAGTTTAAAACTAGTAATAATTGGCCCTACCCAACCCAGGGAAAACAGGCCTCTAAGATATTTCTAAATTGGCATAATATTTTATGTAGATCTTATTCTAGAAATTATAAGGCACAAGAATTATAAGGCACAAGATTTAAAACAATGTCTCTTTAATGAGTTGCACTGTAATGCATTCAAACATAAGAACTGGCAAACAAACATTGTAGTGTGAAAGTAATGCATTTGCCATTGATTTTAAAGAGACTAGATTTAAAATTGGGTTTTGCTTTCCAAAATTGTAGTTATGCTCTAATATTGCAAGAGAAAGTTAAGAATTATGGTTAACAACTGCAGTGTACCATTGACTACAGTTTTCAGTCAGATTGAAGGCTCACAGTTCTTAACATATTTTGTAAGTAAGATAATTTTGAGTGATAAAAGTTAAAAACAGCAGTGGCCAGTATAGGCCTGTTGTCACTTTTTCACAAGTTTATTGGATACAGTGGTAGAAGCAAAATTTGAAATAGAGATCTCAGTGGGAATTCATGTTATCAAACAGGCTCCTTTTGAACTGTTTCAAAAATTCATAGATAAGACTGCTAGAAACTGCTAGTAGAATTTTTCTGGGAACCCTCAAATTACAGGTTCCTTTTGTTAATAAAATGTTGTAAGATAAAATCAAGAAAGTATTTTTAAAGGAATGTCTTAAGAACTTGATGAAATATTTGATCCTTGATTCAAACAGCAATCAAATTGGTTATTACAGAGTATCGATACTTGGTCTATTGCATGACAAGCCTTTTAGGCAACATTGGTAATTGTTATCTAAAAGATAAGTTGTTAAAATTTGTAAAAAATGCCTTTGTATTTCCTATAGATTTATACATGCATCCCATAAAGAATATATCTACTCATTTGGGACCTTTGGAGGCAGGGAACCAGGAAAAGGGAAATGAAATGTAAATAAAGAATATATCCAATAAAAAAAGCACTGAGCCATATAGAGTAAAGGCTGCCTCTAAAAATGATAGCCCGGGTTGTCAAAGCACAAGGAACAAGTCCTTCTCTTGGACTATCTACCTGCTCACCACAGAAAATTCTAAGAACAATATTTGCCTTCCCCAGGGCATAGCCAAGAGGGATTTGAACTGATGCTGCCCAACCCATCTGCAGGAAGGCCTATAAAGAAAAAAAAAAGTCAAGTTCCTTGTAAAGCCTAGAAAGAATGATTTTGTTTCCTAATCCAAATGGCTGATGTGTTTCATTTTATTGAAGAACTGAAACTGAGACCATTAAGACTTTTTTTCCATGTGGTTTCTTTCTTTGAGTTTGTTTATGTAGTGGATTACGTTGATGGATTATTCTGTTTCAAAATATGTTTATAGTCAGTATTATTATTAATTCACAGGGGCTATTTTGTAATAATAATGTTTCCCAGATCAGAAATCAAGTGTCATTATTTAATTCTTTCTCTTTTTGACTCTGCATCCAATCCATCACATGCTTATTCAAGTCTACCTTCAAACCATGATTCAAATTACCTCTCTTTTCCTATCTTTCATTGTCCTTACTCACAGGCTAGCATCATTTATCTCTGTCCTAAAGTACCTCATATTATGAATATGTAAATGCTTTAGATTTCTCTTTCCAATTCTATTCATTTTATGGAATGAACAATTATCTTTCAACAGTCAACAAAAATCTTAACTAGTTACTTCACAAAGCTAAAACTATTAGCAATATGGTAGTTTTAGAGTGAATAAAAATTCTTCATATAATAAAAACAGACAATTAGTAATGTGCAGTAAAACTTATTTGATTTAATTATTATATACACCATGCTTTACAAGGAACACAGCAAATATTTTACCTGTCATCTTAACAATTGTCAGTGGTTATGCACTGATTCAGAAAAGTTTCAGACACTGTATGATGAATTAAAAAGCCTGGGGTACACAAACCTCTGTTTAACTTCTTAGTTTGTCCCACTTATTAAATATCATCTAATTAATAGCTGTTTACATGTCTAGTAGTCCATTACACATTAGCTTCCTTTTCATAACTCAAAATAAAGCCATTAAAACACCACTGTTATTACTTAACACCTAAAAATTAAAACATAAATGCTTAGATTAAATTGACCCTGAAAGTCTCAGCTCATAGACGTACCTTCTCTACTATACCAGTATCTTCTTTCAATCCTGACCTTGGATTTATTAAAGAAATTAGCCAGGAGGCAATTACTGAGAAAACTGAATATTCCAAGAAGCTAATAGGTATTGGACGTTTGAGAGCTATGAACTCCTGTAAATATATTATTTATGTTATATGACTTTTAAATATATTATTTGCTCAGCTAGGTTTGCAGTATGAAAAATTGAAAACTAAAGGTAATTTAAATGCCTGGGCTTAAATTTCTATTATTATTCAAAAATGATTCACTTCATAGTTTATGTTGAACTCTATAAAATTATTGTTACTGCATTCAACTCTTGTTAAGTTGCGTGATCCCATGTCAATCTGAACCTGGAATGCTTACCTAGTGCTCTGTCTGCTGCCAGAAATGTTGCATCTAAACTTTAGGAAGGTTGGGATTCCAATTGTGCATTACATATTTCTGCATTACGTTCAGTGTAGCATATTTTCACCATGAAATGAAAACACATAGTTGCCGTCTTTTTTTTATTTTCAAGACAGGGTTTCTTTGTGTATCCCTGGCTGTCCTGGAACTCACTATGTAGACTGGGCTGGCTTTAAACTCAGAAATCTACCTGCCTCTGTCTCCCAAGTACTTGGATTAAAGACTTGTTCCACCAAAAAAAAAAAAAAAGAATGGATCTACTGTGGGAGTGAAGCTCTTGAAGCTCTTATAATTGGATCACATATTTATTCTTTTGAGTTTTTTCCTGCTTCAGCACAGATAATTGAATAATGTGCTATAGCTGCTATTTTTAAAATGTTAAAAGTCAAACTTTTAATTTGTATACTGATAGCCTATATACATATATATATATATGTATATATACATATATAAGCTTAGAATTGCTTAAAATTACTCCTTTTTTAGAAGCTAATTCTTAAATTTTATAATTATTTACACAAATACAACTCAAGTTAAAAAGAGGTATTGCTCCTTTAAATGACTGTCCTCTGCACATTTAAGAGCTTATCCAAAGACAGGAGAGATGGCTCAGTGGTTAAGAGCACTGACTGCTCTTCCAGAGGTCCTGAGTTCAATTCCCAGAAACCACATAGTGGCTCACAACCATCTGTAATGAGATCTGACACCCTCTTCTGGTGTGTCTGAAGACAGCTATAGCATACATATGCATAATAAATTTATACATCTTTTTTTATTGGATATATTCTTTATTTATATTTCATTTCAATTTTCCTGGTACCCTGCCCCCCAAAGGTCCCCTATGCCATTTTCCCTCCCCCTGTGCCCCCATTCTCCCCTACCCACTTCCTTGTTCTGGTTTCTCCTACATTGATGCATTGGCCTTTCCAGATCTAGGGTCCACACCTTCCTTCTTCTCGGACATCATTTGGCATGTGGATTGTGTCTTTGGTGTTCCAAGACTCTAGGCTAATATCCACTTATCAGTGAGTGCATACCATGGGTATTCTTTTCAGACTGGGTTAATTCACTTAGTATGATATTGTCCAGATCCATCCACTTGTCTAAGAATTTCATGAATTCATTGCTTCTAATGGCTGAGTAGTACTCCATTGTGTATATATACCACATTTTCTGTATCCATTCCTCCGTTGAGGGACATCTGGGTTCTTTCCAGCTTCTGGTTATTATAAATAAGACTGCTATGAACATAGTAGAGCATGTATCCTTATTACATGCTGGGGAATTTTCTGGGTATATGCCCAGGAGTGGTATGGCAGGGTCCTTTGGAAGTATCATGTCCAGTTTTCAGAGGAACCACCAGACTGATTTCCAGAGTGGTTGTACCAACATGCAATCCCACCAGCAGTGGAAGAGTGTTCCTCTTCCTCCACATCCTCACCAACACCTGCTGTTTCCTGAGTTTTTAATCTTAGCCATTCTGACTGGTGTGAGATGAAATCTCAAGGTTGTTTTGATTTGCATTTCCCTAATGACTAATGATCTTAAAAATTTCTTAAGATGCTCCTCAGCCATCCAAAGTTCTTTGGGTGAAAAGTCTTTGTTTAGCTCTGTACCCCATTTTTTGATAGGGTTATTTGGTTTTCTGGGGTCTAACTTCTTGAGTTTTTTGTATATATTGGATATTAGCCCTCTGTCAGTAGGGTTGGTGAAGATCTTTTCACAGTTTCTTGGTCGCTGATTTGTCCTTTTGACAGTGTCTTTTACCTTGCAGAAACTTCATAATTTTATGAGGTCCCATTTGTCTATTCTTGGTCTTTGAGCATAAATTATTGGTGTTATGTTCAGGAACTTTCCCTCTGAGCCAATGTCCACAAGGGTTTTCCACAGTTTCTTTTCTATTACTTTCAGTGTGTCTGGTTTTATGTGGAGGTCCTTGATCCACTTGGAGCTGAGCTTAGTACAAGGAGATAAGAGTGTATCAATTCTCATTCTTCTACATGCTGACATCCAGTTGAGCAAGCACCATTTGTTTGTTGAAAGGGCTATCTTTTTTCCACTGGATGTTTTCAGCTTCTTTGTTGAAGATCAATTGGCCTTAGATGTGTGGGTTCAATTCTGGGTCTTGAATCCTATTCCATTGGTCAACCTCCCTGTCACTGTACCAATACCATGCAGGTTTTAACACCAAAGCTCTGTAGTATTGCTTGAAGTCCGGGATACTGATTGCCCTAGAAGTTCTTTTGGTGTTGATAATAGTTTCAGCTATCCTGGTTTTTTTGTTATTCTAGGTGAATTTGAGATTGCTCTTTCTAACTCTATGAAGAACCGAGTTGGGATTTTGATGGGGATTGCATTGAATCTGTATGTTTCTTTTGGCAAGAATGCCATTTTAACTATATTAACCCTGCCAACCCATGAGCATGGAAGATTTTTCCATTTTCTGAGGTCTTCTTCCATTTCCTTCTTCAGGATCTGAAGTTCTTGTCATACAAATCTTTCACTTGTTTGTTTAGAGTCATACCAAGATACTTTATATTGTTTGTGGTTATTGTGAAGGGTGTCATTTTCCTAATTTCTTTCTCAGCCTGCTTATCCTTTGAGTATAGGAAGGCTACTGATATGCTTGAGTTTATTTTATAACCCGCCACTTTGCCGAAGTTGTTTATCAGCTGTAGGAGATCTCTGGTGGAGGTTTTGGGTCACTTAAGTATAGTAACATATCATCTGCGAATAGTGATAGTTTGACTTCTTCTTTTCCAGTTTGTATCCCTTTGACTTGCTTATGTTGTCGAATTGCTCTAGCTAGTACCTCAAGTACTATATTGAAAAGATATGGTGAGATGGGGAAGCCTTGTTTAGTCCCTCATTTTAGTGGGATTGCTTCAAGTTTTTCTCGATTTACTTTGATGTTGACTACCGGTCTGCAGTAAAATGCTTTTACCATGTTTAGGTATGTGCCTTGAATTCCCCTTCTTTCTAAGACTTTTAGTATAAAAGGATACTGAATTTTGTCAAATGCTTTTTCAGCATCCAATGAGATGACCATGTGTTTTTTTCTTTGAGATTGTTTATGTAGTGGATTACATTGATGGATTTCCATATACTGAACAATCCCTGCATCCCTGGGATGAAGCCAACTTGATCATGTTGAATGATCGTTTTGATGTGTTCTTGGATTTGGTTGGTAAGAATTTTATTGAGTATTTTTGCATTGATGTTCATAAGGGATATAGGTCTGAAGTTCTCTTTTTTAGTTGGATCTTTGTGTGGTTTTGGTATCAGTGTAATTGAGGCTTCATTGAATGAGTTGGGTAGTGTGCCTTCTGTTTCTATTTTGTGGAATAGTTTGACAAGTATTGGTATTAGGTCTTCATTGAAGGTCAGATAGAATTCTGCACTAAAACCATCTGGTCCTGTGCTTTTTTTTGGTTGGAAGACTTTCTATGAACCCTTCTATTTCTTTGGGGGCTATGGGACTGTTTAAATGATCGATTTGATCCTGATTTAATTTTGGTATTTTGTATCTGCCTAGGAAATTGTCCATTTTTTCCAGATTCTTGCTTGTTCCAGGGTGTAGTTTCCCTCCTTGTATTGGAGTTTTCCCCCTATTATCCTTTGTAGGGCTGGGTTTGTGGAAAGATATTGTGTACATTTGGTCTTGTCATAGAATATTTTGCTTTCTCCATCTATGTTGATTGAGAGTTTTGCTGGGTATAGTAGTCTTGGCTGACATTTGTGTTCTCTTAGAGTCTGCATGAGATTTGCTCAGGATCTTCTAGCTTTCATGGTCTCTGGAGAGAATTCTGGTGTGATTATGATAGGTCTTCCTTTATATGTTTCTTGGCCTTTTTCTCTTACTACCTTCAATATTCTTTCTTTGTTTAATATGTTTGGAGTTTTGATTATTATGTGACAGGAGGTATTTCTGTTCTGGTCCCATCTGTTTGGAATTCTGTAGGCTTCTTGTATATTCATGGGCATCCCTCTCTTTAGTTTGGGGAAGTTTTCTTCCATAATTTTGTTGAAGATATTTGCTGGCCCTTTAAGTTGTAGATCTTCACTCTCATCCTTAGGTTTGGTCTTCTCATTGTGTCCTGGATTTTTTGGATGTTTTGGATTACAAGCCTTTTGCCTTTTGCATTTTCTTTGACTGTGGAGTCAATGCTTTCTATGGTATCTTCAGCATCTGAGATTCTTACTTCTATCTCTTGTATTCTGTTATTGATATTTGCATCTATGACCCCTGATTTCTTCCCAAGATTTTCTATCTCCAAAGTTGTCTCCCTTTGTGATTTCTTAGTTGTTTCTACCTCTATATTTATATCCTGGATGGTTTTGCTCAGTTCCTTCACTTGTTTGTGTTTTCCTGCAATTCTTTAAGAGATTTTTGTGTTTCCTTTTTCATGACTTCTGCCTGTTGACTCAATTTCTCCTGCATTTCTTCAAGTGATTTGTGTGTGTTTCTTCTTCATTGGCTTCTGTCCATATTCTCCTGGAATTCTTTAAGTGATTTTTGTGTTTGCATTGTAAGGGCTTCTAACCTATTCATGTTCCCCTGCATTTCTTTAAGAGATTTGTTTATGTTTTTGTGTTCCGCTAGCAGCAGCATGACCAGTGGTTTTAAATCCAAATCTTGTTTTTCTGGTGTGTTGGGGGTACCCAGGACTTGTTGTGGTTAGAGTATTGTGTTCAGATGCTGCCATATTGCCTTGATTTCTTTTAGTAATGTTCCTACATTTGCCTTTTGCCATCTGTTTATCTCTGAAGTTAGTTGGTCTTGTTGTTACTGGTTGGTGTTTGAAGCTCCTGTGAACCTGGCATTTGGCGCTGCTGTTGCAGAGGGCATCCACATTCCCGAGGTGGAAACTGGAAGGTTTCTGCCACTGGGCTCTGAATTACCTCCTCAGCTCTGCTGGGCTGGACTCAAGTGACCTCCCGGCTTGCTGCTATGCGCATAACTGGCCTCCCCCCTTCTCTTCCTGGTTTGCCTTGATGCCAGCTCTGAAGAATCAGTTCATTATTTCCACTGATCTGGGCTCATCTGTTGGTTCTCTATGGTGACCTGGAGGTAAGATGGAGACCACTGCTGCAAGTGCTGGGCAGTCCGCAGGACAAATGTCCCCAGACCGAGTTGGTGCACAGCTGGGTGGGCATACAGATAGCCCGCCAAGCATACCCAGGCCCTTGCTACAGGAAAAAGCCTGGCAGGTTTCTACCTGAGCAATGTTAGTTTTGGATTATGTCTGTGTACCTAGACTCATCTGTTGGTTCTCTATGGTGACCTGGTTAGGCTACCAGCTCCAAGATGGTGGTGGGTCTCGGGGCTCTGTCTAACCACGGGATTCCCTGCAGGAACGGAGCTTTCCTGGCTAGACTGCTGGCCTAGGCAGTGGTGTTCTCAGTCCACAGGGCTCCATCTGGTTGAGCTGCTCTTGCCAAGATAGTGGTGGATGGTGGGTCTCTGACTAACTGTGGGGCTCTCTGTAGATCAGGAGCTTCCCTGGTTGAACTATGGGATCCAAGATGGTGGGGATCTTGGCCATGGGGCTCCGATTATCTATGGGACTTTCTGCAGGTCAGACGCTCCCCTGCATGCCCAGGCAGCTATAGAGCTGCCCGGCTTCCTGGTGTGAAAGGCACCCAGGCATGCTATCCCTTGGGAAATCCTTTACTCTGGTGCCCTCTGCGTACCTGGTTAGGCTACCATCTCCAAAATGGTGGTGGGTCTCGGGGCTCTCAAATTTATAAATCTTTAAACAGGTACTCACTCTAGATTACCTGGACAAAACTCCTTAAGGTAAGGCCATGAGATTTGTATCCCAGGCTGACCATAAGCCTTACATAGAAACCATTGGCCATACAATTGTTACATATTCATTACATCATCAAAATAGTAATGGCTTGAAAATAATTTTATATTTAGAAAATGTGCACATCAAATTGTAAAGACTTGTCTCAGTTTATCTATCTTGTTGATTTTCTACCTGTACCACATAATGGTGTTTATTGTAGAGGACTTATTCAACTATTACAAATGAATGGTACTCATGTTTCTAATTTTAGAAAATTAAAATATGTACATGTGGCTAATGATACATTTTCAGGCTTTCAAGTTGCAACTTCTTCAACAGGAAAATAAAAAATGCTATGTTTGTTTTATGCTTGCATAGTCATTGCCAACATTATTGTCTAAGCTCGATGTTCCAACTTAGATTTAAAAAGATAATGGAACTGGATATTTATTACAGCTATCAAACATTTGAGATGCCTTTGACATCTAATGAAATGATCATGTGGTTTTTTTTCTTTGAGTTTGTTTATGTAGTGGATAGCATTGATGGATTTCCATATATTGAACTATTTCTACATCCCTGGGATAAAGCCTACTTGATCATGGTGGATGATCATTTTGATGTGTTCTTGGATTTGGATGGCAAGAATTTTATTGAGTATATTTGCATCGATATTCATAAGGGCAATTGGCCTGAAGCTCTCTTTCTTTGTTGGATCTTTGTGTGATTTTGGTATCAGTGTAATTGCGGCTTCATAGAATGAGTTGGGTAGTGTTCCTTCTGTTTCTGTTTTGTGGAATAATTTGAAGAGTATTGGTGTTAGGTCTTCTTTGAAGGTCTGATAGAATTCTGCATTAAAACCATCTGGTCCTGTGCTTTTTTTTTTTTTTTTTTTTTTTTTGGTTAGAAGACTTTCTATGAACCCTTCTATTTCTTTAAGGCTTATGGGACTGTTTAGATGATCTATTTGATCTTGATTTAATTTTGGTATTTGGTATCTGTCTAGGAAATTGTCCATTTCCTCCAGATTCTCCAGTTGTGTTGAATATAGGCTTTTGTAGTAGGATCTGATGATTTTTTTAATTTCCTCAGTTTCTGTTGTTATATCTCCCTTTTCATTTCTAATTTTGTTAATTTGGATACTGTCTCTGTGCCCTTTTGTTAGTCTGGCTAAGGGTTTACCTATCTTGTTGATTTTCTCAAAGAACCAGCTCCTGGTTTTGTTGATTGTTTGTTTCTCTTGGTTTCTACTTGATTGATTTCAGCCCTGACTTTGATGATTTCCTGTCTTCTACTCCTCCCAGGTGAATTAACTTCTTTTTGTTCCAGGGCTTCAGGTGTGCCATTAAGCTGCTAGTGTATGCTCTTTCCAGTTTTTTTGTTTTTGTTTTTTTGTTGTTTTTTTGTTTTTGTTTTGTTTTGTTTTGTTTTGTTTTGGAGGTACACAGGGCTATGGGTTTTCCTCTTAGCACTGTTTTCATTGTGTCCCATCGATTTGGGTAAGTTGTGCCTTCATTTTAATTAAATTCTAAAAAGTCTTTGATTTCTTTCTTTCTTTCTTCCTTGACTAAGGCAACATTGAGTAGACTATTGTTCAGATTCCATGTGTATGTGGGATTTCTATTGCTTTTGTTGCTATTGCAGACCACTCTTACTCCATGTGATCCTATAGGAGGCATGAGATCAGTTCAATCTTCTTATAATTGTTGAGGTCTGTTTTGTGACCAATTATATAGTCGATTTTTGGAGAAGGTACCATGAGGTACTGAGAAAAAGGTATATTCTTTTGCTTTAGGATGAAATGTTCTATAAATATCTGTTAAATCCAATTGGTCCAAAACTTTGATTAGTTTCTCTGTGTCTCTGTTTAGTTTCTGTTTTCTTTTTTTTTATTTTCTATATTCTATGTTTACATTCCAAAGGCTTTCCCCTTTCCCAGTTCCCACCCACCATACTTCCCATTGTTCCTCTCCCCCCCAACTATTCCCCAATCATTCCCCCTCCCCCCTCGGTTTCTGTTTCTTGATTGGTCCATTTAGGAGGGTGGAGTGTTGAAGTCCCCCACAATTATTGTGTTAAGTGCAATGTGTGCTTTGAGCTTTAGTAAAGTTTCTTTTATGAATGAGGGAGCCCTTGCATTTGGAGCATAGATGTTCAGAATTGAGAGTTCTTGGTGGATTTTCCTTTGATCAGCAAGAAGTGTCCTTCCATGTCTCTTTTGATGACTTTAGGTTGAAAGTCAATTTTATCTGATATTAGAATGGCTACTCCAGCTTGTTTCCTGAGACCATTTGCTTGTAAAATTGTCTTCCAGCCTTTTACTCTAAGGTAGTGTTTGTCTTTGACATTGAGATGTGTTTCCTGTATGCAGCAAAATGTAGGGTCCTGTTTCCATATCCAGTCTGTTAGTCTGTGTCTTTTTATTGGGGAATTGAATTCATTGATGTTAAGAGAATTAAGGAATAGTGATTATTACTTTCTGTCATTTTTGATGTTATTTTTTTATATTTGATAGACTATCTTCTTTTGGGTTTGATGAAAGAAGGTTACTCTCTTGGTTTTTCCAGTGTACAATTTCACTCCTTGTATTGGTATTTCCCCCCTATTGTCCTTTGTAGGGCTGGGTTTGTGGAAAGATATCGTGTAAATTTGGTTTTGTCGTCAAATGTATTGGTTTCTTCATCAATGGTGATTGAGAATTTTGTTGGGTAGAGTAGTTTTTGTTGGAATTTGTGTTCTCTTAGAGTCTGCATGAGATCTGCCCAGGATCTTCTAGCTTTCATCATCTCTGGTGAGAAGTCTTGTATAATTCTGATAGGTCTTCCTTTATATTTTACAGGGCCTTTTTCTCTTACTGCCTTTAAAATTCTTTCTTTGTTTAGTACATTTGGGATTTTGATTATTATGTGACAGGAGGTATTTCTGTTCTGGTGCAGTCTGTTTGGAGTTCTGTAAGCTTCTTTTATATTCATAGGCATCTCTCTCTTTAGGTTAGGGAAGTTTTTTTTCCATAATTTTGTTTAAGATATTTGCTGGCCTTTTAAGTTGTAGATCTTCACTCTCATCTATTCCTATAATCCTTAGGTTTGGTCTTCTCATAGCGTCCTGGATTTCCTGGATGTTTTGGGTTAGAAGCCTTTTGCATTTTGCATTTTCTTTGGCTGTTTTGAGTCAATGCTTTCTATGGTATCTTCGGCATCTGAGATTCTTTCTGCTATCTCTTGGATTCTGTTGTTGATATTTACATCTACAACCCCTGATTTCTTCCCAAGGTTTTCTATCTCCAAAGTTGTCTCACTTTGTGATTTTTTAGTTGTTTCTACTTCTGTTTTTATATCCTGGATGGTTTTGCTCAGTTCTTTCACATGTTTATTTGTGTTCTCCTGTAATTCTTTATGAGATTTTTGCATTTCCTCTTTCATAACTTTTGCCTTTGACATCAGTTTAGCAACAATCTACTTCTTTATAATCCTCAAGGATTCAGCCTCTGTTGAATCTCAAAGCCACTTCCACCACTCTGGGAAGCCACGCTGTGTGTCTGAAAGTTGCTAATTTGCAACTGAATTAGATACTTTGTGCCATCCAAAGACAAGTTAATCCTGTTTTGCTTCAAACTGTGGAACATTAATAATATCTTCCTAAAAAACAAAAATGGGGAAACTATATCCCTGTACATATTATTTAAATCATGCTTTTATATTTTTAAGAAAATTTAAAATTTTAAAATTTGGATGCCAAGGAACTCCTTGCTGAGTGTCTATAGCATGCTACAACTAGGTATAGTTATAATCACTCTTCTCCTTCCTTTAATGTGATCTGTTAATCTGACTCAATCATGGAATGGTCTAGAAATAAATCCAATATTGGAGATTCCAATTATAAAGATGGCTACTAATCTTTGTCAGACAGCTGAGTTAATTTAGAATATAGCCTTCACTCTTTCTGAGAAGTAACAGCCTCTGTTGAATCTCAAAGCCACTTCCACCACTCTGGGAAGCCAAGCTGTGTGTCTGAAAGTTGCTAATTTGCAACTGAGTTAGATACTTTGTGCCATCCAAAGACAAGTTAATCCTGTTTTGCTTCAAACTGTTGACCTTGTTTCTTTCTTTTTTTTTTTTACTTAATTTTTATTTTCTATATTCTATGTTTACATTCCAAAGGCTTTCCTTTCCCCTTTCCCAGTTACCCCCCACCATATGTCCCATAATTCCTCTTCCCCCCAGCTATTCCCCAATCATTCCCCCTCACCCCACAATTTCTCTGTTCTGGGTCTACAATATTGGATCCAATTTTACAGGCCCAGGGTCCTCTCCTTTCTTCTTTTTTGAAAGTCATTTGACATGCTAATTGTGCCTTGAGTATTTAGGGCTTCTGGGCTCATTAATATCCACTTATCAGTGATTGCATTTCATGTGTATTCTTTTGTGATTGGGTTAGCTCACTTAGGATGATATTTTCCAGGTCTAACCATTTACCTACAAATTGCATGAGTTCATTATTTTTAATTGCTGAGTAGTACTCCATTGTATAAATATACCACATTTTCTGTATCCATTCCTCTTTTGAGGGATATCTGGGCTCCTTCCAATTTCTGGCTATTATAAACAAGGCTGCTATAAACATAGTGGAGCATGTGTCTTTATTGTATGCAGGGGAATCCTGTGGGTATATGCCCAGGAGTGGTATGCCAGGGTCCTCTGGAAGTGACATGCCCAATTTTCTGAGGAACCGCCAAACTGATTTCCAGAGCGGTTTTACCATTTTGTAATCCCACCAACAGTGGAGGAGTGTTCCTCTTTCTCCACATCCTCGCCAGCACTTGTTGTCTCTTGAGTTTTTAATCTTAGCCATTCTGACTGGTGTGAGGTGGAATCTCAGGGTTGTTTTGATTTGCATTTCCCTGAAGACTAATGATGTTGAACATCTCTTAAGGTGTTTCTCGGCCATCCAAATTTCTTCTGGTGAAAATTCTTTGTTTAGCTCTGTACCCCATTTTTTGATAGGGTTATTTGGTTCTTTGGGGTCTAACTTCTTGAGTTCTTTGTATATATTGGATATTAGCCCTCTGTCGAATGTGGGGTTGCTGAAGATCTTTTCCCACTTTGTTGGTTGCTGTTTTGTCCATCTGACAGTGTCCTTTGCCTTACAGAAACTTTGTAATTTTATGAGGTCCCATTTGTCAATTCTTGATCTTAGAGCATAAGCTATTGGTGTTCTGTTCAGGAACTTTCCCCCTATGCCCATGTCCTCCAGGGTCTTCCCAAGTTTCTTTTCTAATAGTTTCAGTGTGTCTTGTTTTATGTGGAGGTCCTTGATCCACTTGGAGTTGATCTTAGTACAAGGAGATAAGAGTGGGTCAATTCGCATTCTTCTGCATGTTGACCTCCAGTTGAAACAGCACCATTTGTTGAAAAGGCTATCTTTTTTCCACCAGATGGTTGTGGCTCCTTTATCAAAGATCAAGTGACCATAAGTCTGTGGGTTCATTTCTGGGTCTTCAATCCTATTTCATTGATCTACCTGCCTGTTGCTGTACCAATACCATGCAGTTTTTAACACAATTACTCTGTAGTACTGCTTGAGGTCAGGAATATTGATTCCCCCAGAAGTCCTTTTATTGTTGAGAATAATTTTAGCTATCCTGGGTTTTTTGTTGCTCCAGATGAATTTGAGAATTGCTCTTTCTAGATCTATGAAGAATTGAGTTGGGAGTTTGATGGGGATTGCATTGAATCTGTAGATTGCTTTTGGCAAGATGGCCATTTTTACTATATTGATCCTGCCAATCCAGGAGCAAGAAAAATTTTCCATCTTCTGAGGTCTTCTTCGATTTCTTTCTTCAAGGACTTGAAGTTCCTGTCAGCTCTAACTTGGTTAGAGCTACGCCAAGGTACTTTATGTTGTTTGTGGCTATTGTGAAGGGTGTTATTTCCCTAACTTCTTTCTCAGCCTGCTTGTCCTTTGAGTACAAGAAGGCTACTGATTTGCTTGAGTTAATTTTATAACCAGCCACGTTGCTAAAGTTGTTTATCAGCTGTAGAAGTTCTCTGGTGGAGTTTTTTGGGTCGTTTAACTAGACTATCATATCGTCTGCAAATAATGACACTTTGACTTCTTCCTTTCCAATTTGTATCCATGTGACTTCCTTATGTTGTCTAATTGCTCTCGCTAGAACTTCAAGTACTATATTGAAAAGATATGGAGAGAGAGGGCAGCCTTGTCTAGTCCCTGATTTTAGTGGGATTGCTTCAAGTTTCTCTCCATTTATTTTGATGTTGGCTACTGGTTTGCTGTAGATTGCTTTTACTATGTTTAGGTATGGGCCTTGAATTCCTGCTCTTTCCAAGACTTTTAGCATGAAAGGATGCTGAATTTTGTCGAATGCTTTTTCAGCATCTAATGGGATGACCATGTGGTTTTTTCTTTTAGTTTGTTTATGTAGTGGATTACATTGATGGATTTTCGTATATTGAACCATCCCTGCATCCCTGGAATGAAGCCTACTTGATCATGGTGAATGATTGTTTTGATATGCTCTTGGATTCGGTTGGCAACAATTTTATTTATTATTTTTGCATCAATATTCATAAGAGAAATTGGCCTGTAGTTCTCTTTCTTTGTTGGATCTTTTTGTGGTTTAGGTATCAGCATAATTGTGGTTTCGAAGAATGAGTTGGGCAGTGTCCCTTCTGTCTCTATTTTGTGGAATAGTTTGAAGAGTATTGGTGTTAAGTCTTCTTTGAAGGTCTGGTAGAATTCTGCACTAAAACCATCTGGTCCCGTACTTATTTTGGTTGGGAGGCTTTCTATAACCCCTTCTATTTCTTTAGGGGTTATGGGACTGTTTAGCTGATCTAGTTAATGCTGATTTAATTTTGGTATTTGGTATCTGTCTAGGAAATTGTCCATTTCCTCCAGATTCTCCAGTTGTTTTGAGTATAGGACTTTGTAGTAGGATCTGATGATCTTTTGAATTTGCTCAGTTTCTGTTTCTTAAGCAGACTTCTTGTCTGCTCACCTGGATGGAAAACTGACATGTCTGTTAAAGACACTTGCAGGGCAGTTAGCAATACATCAATTCTCTGGCATCAAAAGCTATACAAGTGTATCTCCTTTCAGGTGCCACATAGATCTCATATTTATGTGTTTCTGCTTACAAGGCAACATGGGCAGCAGTGGGAGGTGCAAGGCAAAGCACTGCAAGGATAGGACCATGTTTTCTGCTTCTGAGTCCCCTGTGAAGCAAAACTGGTTGCATACAGGTAGTGTTTAAAGGCATTCCTTAGAATGAAAGCAAGGAAGCCTAGAACTTCTCCTCCACAAAAGACACCATAAAATATTTAGGAGGATCAGGTCAATCTTCCACTCCCTGATTAATCCCCACCATCCTTTGATGGATCACTGTACACTTAGTTGTTACCTCCTCAACTTAAAACTAATAAAAAGTGAGAAGATGTAGAAACCCACATTGGGGTGCCATGCCACCTGGCAGGAACTTGACGTTGACTATCACACGCATCTCTTGGACACCGTAATTTCACACAGCCAAGCTGTAATCCCGGCAGAAGCTGTGTGATATTTACTGGGAAAAGCCTTGTTTGGCAGGGCTGTCCAAGGTGAGTGTCGCTGTGGGCCTCCTTGGCTGGAGATAGGGCTGAGCTGAATTTCTCATGGCAAGCTTTGTCTGTGTGACCCTTTTTCTGACCTGTTCTTTTACTTACAAGATGTCCCTGCTAGCCGGAGGTGCGAGCATCCAGGCGTGATGGTTCACTGAGAGTTTATTCTTTGAGCTACAGCACTGGCCATGATTTATCTTCTAGAGATCCATTGCTTTGCTTTTGATCAGCTGCACAGTTATTACCTAGATACATTAAAGAATTAACCTCCCAACAATATATATTATTTGTATAGTTAGGTGGCTTTGACACTGTGACATGGAAAGCATCAGTTAAGTAAAGTTTCAAAGTAAACTTGAGGGAGTCTTACAAGAAGGAAGCAAGATATTAAACAAAGACTACACTAACAGTACCTAGTAGTGTAACAAAGTGTTTCCAAGGACTCTTGAATTACTAATTTATCATTGACTACAGCTACTCTGATCAAGGGACGTAATGCTTTGTATGTATTCTCTAAAGTTCATACCTGATTGATTTTGTATTTCCTTGTGCCAGATACTCATGGTAACCTTTCTTTGTAAACATTTCACTGGATACATTTTTTCTTCAGTAATGTAATACCAACTTGTGTGTATAAAAGTTCCTGCCTCAGAACAGTAAAGTGCATTCAGACGCATTCAGATCTTGTGTGTGTCTGTCTGTCATTTTACGCCGCGACCAGTGCCTTCCTGCATACCAAAGACCCTGATTCCCCCACGTGTGTCCCGACTGTGTCGGTCCGTGGCAGTTGACCAAGTTGAAATTCCTCTCCCAGCCTTTGAACTAGAATTCCTGTGCTAGCCACTACCCCTCTATCTAGGGTGGAGTACTCAGACCACCGTGAAACCCACTGTTCTCCAAGGTCCTGCAGTTTCCTGAGAGGTGCTACCCACCTGAAACTAGCTACCTGTGGAGCAAGCTAACTGTTCTGCAAGAGATTCTAGCCTTTGGGGGAAGGAATTTCCCTCCATCAACCCACCCACCCCTGCCTACGTGTATTTGGACACCCCCCCACACACACACATTAAACTTTGAACCTTTATCTGAAAACCTATTTGTCTTGGCTCCATGTTTCTCTTGCCACTCTGTTATATCCCTGGCTTTCTTTCCAGGTAACCTGGTAACCTGTTAGATGTAAGTGAAAGTAGTTACAATTTTGTCTTCCCCTATTCACCCAGCAGGCCACTAAGAGAAAAGGAAAGAAGCTTCCGGATGAAGTAGCATTTATCTGTCACTGCCAGGCTGAATTGGAGAAAATTTAAGAGTCCCAGAGGAGGAGTACCTCATGTGGAGGTTTCTATGTTCCTGGGGGGCACAGCCTGTACTTAGAAGCCAAGAAGGTTGTGCTGAGCTTTGCACAAGTTCCCAGGAAAGAAGTGAAGGTGAGAAACAACAGAGGCAATGGCTTATAGAGCTCAGCTGAATGCTGAATCCTAGGTACTGGTAGACCTAACCTAGGTAAAGATGAGTTCATTCATAGCATACACTGAGCATTCAGATCTGGCCTGAGGGTTCATTTTGGGTGACTTGGCTGGAATACCAGTTTTTATTTCCCAAGATAAATAAATGAGCCAGCTGAGTTTCCTATTTTCATGCACTGGACAAATATAATGAATCAATGGCCTCACATGGTGACTCTGGGCACACAGCCATTCCCTGGCAGATTTATAAGGTCAGCAAGTAGAATCTCAGAATTCCATCTTTTAAACAAGCTATGTTGTTGTAAACTTGACTGTAACTGGTTTCCATTTCACTAAGAGATCTATAAAAATTCCATTGTGTTCCTCGAATTCAACCATAACTTTGAGTTTTTCATAAGTTACATAGTCATAAGAGTAAGGTAAAGCCACATTGTGGTTTTGATTTGTTATTTTACAAAGGATTCTTAATGCAGATTACATATACTTGCCAGCCATTAGAATTTCTTATTTTAAGAAATATCTTTGCAAGGCAATTACATGCTATTTTAAGCATGCTAGTTTTCTCTGTCATGTTGTATACATTCTTCATCTTTACATATTAATTCCTTATCATTGTGCAGCTTGAAATATCTTCCAAAATTCTATATATTGCCTTTCATTTTATCTACTCCTCCCTTGGCTGTGCAGAAAGATATTGTTACCTGTCTTCTCATCTCTTTATTTATCTGTGCTTCTGGTGTTAAATAAAAAAAAAATCAAAAAGCCAATGCCACATGGCTTTTCTCCTAGTTTAAAGAATTTTAGAGTGCCAGGGCTTGAGTTAATTCATTGTCAATTTACACCTTTGTTGTAAGTTCTCTGTTATTGCTCTGTATGTCTTTTTTTTATGACAGTGCTATGTTGTTTTATGAATAATTAATGGAACTAACTACTTATTTCATCAGTCTGTCTATCTATCTATCTATCTATCTATCTATCTATCTATTGATCTATGTATCTATTATCTATCTATCTCCCTTTCTATCAGTTATCTATCTATCTCCTTATTTATCATGTATCTGGCAATCATCTATCTAAATATCTATCACCTATCTATCAATCAATCTATCTATCAATCTATCTATATATCTATCATCTATATATTCATCTATCATGCATCTGTCTATCATCTATCAGTTTTCTATCTCCCTACCATGTACCTACCTACCTATCATCTATCTACTTATCTATCTATTATCTATCATCTATCTACCTATTATTATCTATCTATCATCTATCTATCTATCTATCTATCTATCTATCTATCTATCTATCTATCATTTACCAATCATCATCATCTAACATTTGTCATCTATTTAATATTAGTATATTTTCATATTAATATATAGTATAATATTTCATATTAGTATAATATTCAACTTTAATGTTGCTACCAATTGTGAATCTGGAAGACATTGTGTTTGTGGAAATAAGCCTTAGACAGAAAGTCAAATATTGCATGTCATGGCTCACATTTAGTGGCACTGAGAAGACAGAGAGAACAATAAACTAGGTCAAAGCAATATTAACTGCCTTATTAACTGTTCTATTGCTGCGAAGAAATATTATGACCAAGGCAAGTCTTATAAATAAAGTTTTTAACCAGTGGCTTCCTTACAGTTTTAGAGTATTTGTTCATAGTCATCATAATGGGAAGCAGACATGCAGGACATGGGAACAGTAACTGAGAGTTTTACATCTTATGCAAAGGCAGCAGACAGACCAAAGGAATGGGCCTGGTGAGGACCTTGGAAATCTCAAAGTGCTTGAATTTTTGGTTATAACCATGGAATTAAATTTTGTATGACATTACTCAAAAGATTAGAAGTTTTATTGATCAATAAATACTCAGGAGAAGACTATATCTTTACTGCCTAAATTTTGTTTTCTTGTCTTGGGTTACTAGGCAAAGGAGGTACTTATGAGTTTCCTGCAGTCACAGGCTACTATGGAGGACTCCATCCTGCAGTCAGACAAATCTCTTACAATGGAGACAGGGCCATACCAGGTAGGGTAGAGGGCTCAACGCTTAGAGGGGTGGGTACCTTCTGCAAAGGTACTCTGACTGATGCTCAGGAAGGTCCTTGTGGAGCAAGAAGTTTCCTCCTGCCAGTATTTATGAACTCTACTAGATATACAAACAATAAGGGGTTTGGTGTTGTGTTGTATTCCCAGTCACTTAGTACCTTTCCATCATGTTAGGGATCATAATGATGCCGGTCGGATTAATGGGAGTACTCAGAAGTTTCCCTATGATCCCTAGCTAAATTCTGACTATGATTTCTTCCTTTTGTCAAACATATGTGGAACAGCTGAGTGGAGAAAGAGGGAGGTGGCTGAGACGGAACAAGAGCTTCTGAGGCAGAGACAGAAGGAGCAAGAGCAAGTAATGGAGGCTCAGGAGAGAAGCTTCCGAGAAAACATTGCTAAACTTCAGAAGAAGATGGAGAGAGAAAGGGAGATGCTGCTGAGGGAGCAGGAGAAGACACTGAAGCACAAGCTGAAGGTGAGTGTAGATGGCGCTTGGCAGAGCTGGACAGGTGGTGCTGTTTTTCTTAGGAAGGGAAGTGTTAATCTCAAGCCTTTAACTTCAACTGCAAACATTTAATCAAAGTCCACTTGGTCTTACTGAAGCCAGTGATCACACAAGATCCCAGCATTTATGTAGGGTTAGACTTTGGAGTGTACAGATAATGTCTCCAGGGTTTGGAGAGTTTCTCAGAGGGTTTTCTTGAGCTACACTTGACCCTCCCCACTAGTCTTTAGTCTTCTAGGCTTAATCTTCAAAGAGATATGAGGTAGGCCCATCTATTGTGAATGTATCTGATTTAGTTCAATATAAAACAGAGGAAGATGGGGTTGGGAAATAGTTAAGTTAGTAAAGCTCTCATTGTGCACACACAGGGAGCTAACTAGGATCTTCAGAACCCAGGAAAAAATCTGGAAGAAGTGACATGTGCCAGTGACACTGGCACTTTTTAGGAAGAGACACAAGGACCCTTGGGGCTCTCTAGCCAGCCACCCTGATGGAATCAGCTAGCTCTTGAATTGAGTAGAGTCGTTATTTCCAAAATGAGGTTATGGAGTTAGCTCAGTTGTTAAGAACACTTATTATTACAGAGGACACAAGTTAGTTCCCATCAAGCACATGACAATGTGCATTGTCCAAAACTAGAATTTCAGGCGATCTGACACCTTTCTTTCATATCCATGGGCAGAACACATGCACATAGTACACACACATGCAAATAAGTACTCAAAAATATAAAATAAAAATAAATATATTTTATAAAATGTAAGGTGGAGGCAATTGAAAAAGATATTTAAAAAAATTAACCTCTAGCCTCCAAGAACATGTACAGAAACATGCAGGTACACCCATTTACACAGGTGCTCACACATCCGCAAAGAAAGACAGAGTAATTAATTAAATTGAAAAACAAAATAATACAATAAAAATAAATGATGATGCAATCTCATAAATGGTTCTATTTATCCCTATACCTCTTCTATCCATCCTATCTCATGCTGCAGCTTAATAATGAGTATTCTCTATACAAGTTCAGCACACCAATTATCTGTCAAATAATCGAAGAAATACCTGCTCATTGGAACTGGGAGTCAATTTTAGTTCACCTTCTTTCTGCAATCTCTCCCACAGGGCATTTTTTATGTATATTGGAACAAAGTACTTCACTCTGTATGAGGAGGTGCTGAGGAATCCCCTCTATATATGTACAAAGCATGGGTATTTCTGTTGATACATGCAAATGTCTTCAAATACCAAAGACCCCTCCCTCCCCCTGTGGTGGTACAGATGTAGATAATGGTACTTAAGATAAAGTTATGAAATACAAAATTCTTCTTGCAAAGAATGGAAGATTTTTGCTCTAACAGGTCCAAGAAAAACTGCTTATTGAAAGATTCGGAAAGAAATCTGATAATTTAAAGAATAAAAAAAGTCAACTGAGGGACAAGATCAAAAGAACAAGAAAGAAACCCTCACTACTTGCTAAGATACTTGACACAGTTGGCAAATAATTCACTGTGATTTTACCAGGAGCTGATAAACTATGTGGAGCATAGCTGAAAGTTCTCAACTCACTTATGAAGTAGACTGAAGGGTGTCTGGGAAAGAATTTATGAAAACCAGACTTCTTGTAGTTGTATTTTGGGTATGTAGCTCTGTGGCCCCAATCAACTCTGGGTGCAGGCTGTGCTGGCTGTCTCCTCTGCACCACTGGGTGTATAGCTGGCTTCCTGCACCACTTGGAGATGGCACACTGTGGCAGGGGATGCAACCAGAAGGCTCCTGCCAGATGCCTCCAGACTGTATCCTCTGAGCTGCAGGGCAGGTCTCACTTGTGCTGGTTGCCTCCTCCTCACTGGCTGCTGGGTGGATATATGGTTTCCTGTACCACTTGGAGATGGTCCACTATGGCAGGAACTACAAGAGAGTGGGTCTTGCAGAAGTACTTACATGCTGGTGAACACAGAGAGAATGGGTCTCCCAGGAGCACAAAGAAGACACAGTCAGAGATAGCAACACCAACTAACACTAGAGATAACCAGATGGCAAAGGCAAATGCAAGAGTATCACCAACAGAAACCAAGGCAACATGGCTCCATCTGAACCAAGTTCTCCAACAACAGCAAGTCCTGGATATGTCAACACACTAGAAAAGCAAGTCCTGGATTTGAAATCACACATCATAATGCTATTAGGGGATTTTAAGAAGTCCATTAATAACTCTCTTAAAGAAATGCAAAAGAACATGAACCAACCTGTGGAATCTGTTTAAAAGGAAACACAAAAAATCACATAAAGAAATACAGATCATAGGTCAACAGGCAGAAGCCCTTAAAGAAGAAACAAAAAAATCCCTTAAAGAATTACAGGAAAATGCAAACAAACAAGTGAGAGAGCTGAACAAAACCATCCAGGATCTAAAAATGGAAGTAGAAACAACTAAGTAATCACAAAGGGAAACAAATTTGTAGATAGAAAACCTTGAAAAGAAATCAGGAGTCATAGACGCAAACATCAACAACAGAATACAAGAGATAAAAGAATCTGAGATGCTGAAGATACCATAGAAAGCATTGATTCATAAAAAAATGCAAAATGCAAAAAGCTTGTAACCCAAAACATCCAGGAAATACAGGACACAATGAGAAGGCCAAACCTAAGGATTATAGGTATAAATGAGGGTGAAAATTTACAACCTAAAGGGCCAGCAAATATCTTCTACAAAATTATGGAAGAAAACTTCCCTAACCTAGGGAGAGATGCCAATGAACATACACGAAGTCTACAGAACTCCAAACTGACTGGATCAGAACAAAAATACTTCCCTTCACATAATAATCAAAACCCCAAAGGTACTAAACAAAGAAAGAATATTAAAGGCAGTAAGAGAAAAAGGCCAAGTAACATATGAAGGAAGACCTACCAAAATTACACCAGACTTCTCACCAGAGACCATGAAAACTAGAAGATCCTGGGAAGATCTCATACAGACTCTAAGAAAACACAAATGCCAGCCAAGGCTACAATACCCAGGAAAACTCTCAATCACCACTGATGGAGAAACCAAGATATTCCAAGAAAAAAACAAATTTACACAATATCTTTCCAAAAATCCAGACCGAAAAAGGATACTAGATGGAAAATGCCAATACAAGTAGAGCAACTACACCCTAGAAAAAGCAAGAGAGTAACCTTCTCTCATCAAACCCAAAAGAAGATAACCACTCAAACATAAAAATAGCATCAAAAATGCCAGGAAACAACAATGACTATTGCTTAATATCTCTTAACATCACTTGACTCAATTCCCCAATAAAAAGACAGAGACTAACAGACCGTATATGTAAACAGTACCCAGCATTTTGCTGCATACAGGAAATGCACCTCAGTATCAAAGACAAACATTACCGAAGAGTAAAGAGATGTAAACAATTTACCACGTAAATGGTCCCAGGAAACAAGCTGGAGTAGCCATCCTAGTAGCCGATAAAATTTGCTTTCAAACTAAAGTTATCAAAAAAAGACATGGAAGACACCGAAGACACTTTTAAAGGAACAATACACAAAGAAGAACTCAAAATTCTGAACATCTACGCTCCAAATTCAAGGGCACCCTCATCCATAAAAGAAACTTTACCAAGTCTCAAAGCACACATTGCACCTCACACAATAATTGTGGGTGACATCAATACTCCACTCTCCTGGATGGATCAATCCGGGAAGCACAAAGTAAACAGAGACACAGTGAAACTAATTGAAGTTTTGGACCAAATGGATTTAACAGATATATAGAGAACATTTCATCCTAAATCAAAAGAATATACCTTCTTCACGGCACCTCATGGTACTTTCTCCAAAATCAACCATATAATTGGTCATAAAATGGGCCTCAACAGATATAAGATGATCAAATTAATCCCATACCTCCTAACATATCACTATGGAGTAAGAGTGGTCTTCAATAGCAACAAAAGCAACAGAAATTCCATACACACAATGCTCTACTCAATGATAACTTGATCAAGTAAGAAATAAGGAAAGAAATCAAAACCTTTTTAGAATTAAATGAAAATGAAGGCACAACATACCCAAACTTATGGGAGACAATGAAAGCAGTGGTAAGAGGAAAACTCACATCCCTGAGTTCCTCAAAAAGAAACAAGAGAGCATACATTGGCAGCTTAATGGCACACCTGAAAGCTATGGAACAAAAAGAAGCTAATACACCCAAGAAGCATAGTAAGCAGGAACTCATCGAACTCAGGGCTGAAATTAACCAAATAGAAACAAACAGAACCATACAAAGAATCAAAAAACTAGGAGCTGGTTCTTTGAGAAAATCAACAAGATAGATAAACCCTTAGCCATACTACCCAGAGGGCACAGAGACAGTTTCCAAGTTAACAAAATCAGAAATGAAAAGAGAGATATAACAACAGAAACTGAAGAAATTCAAAAAATCATCAGATTCTAATACAACAGCCTATACTCAACACAACTGGAAAATCAGGAGGAAATACACAATTTCCTAGAGAGATACCAAATACCAAAATTAAATAAGGGTCAAATAGACCATCTAAACAGTCCAGTAACTGCTAAAGAAATAGAAGTGGTCTTTGAAAGTCTTTCAACCAAAAAAAGTACAGGACCAGATGGTTTTAGTTCACAATTCTATCAGACCTTCAAAGAAGACCAAACTCCAATACTCTTCAAACTATTTCACAAAATAGAAACAGAAGGAGCACTACCCAACTCATTCTATGAAGCTTCAGTTTTGCTGATACAAAAGCCACACAAAGATCCAATAGAGAACTTGAGACCAATTTCCCTTATGAATGTAGATGGAAAAATACTCAATAAAGTTCTTGCCAATAAAATCCAAGACCACATCAAAACTATCATTCTTCACGAACAAGTAGGTTTCATACCAGTGATGTAGGGAATGTTCAATATACAGAAATCCATCACTACATAAACAAACCCAAAGAAAAAACCACATGGTCATTTCATTATATGCTGAAAAACATTTGACAAAATTCAGCATCCTTTCATGCTAAAAGTCTTGGAAAGTTTAGGAATCCAAGGCCCATATCTAAACATAGTAAAGGCAATATACAGCAAACTGGTAGCCAACACCAAACTAAATGGAGAGGAACTTGAAGCATTACCACTAAAATCAGGGACCAGACAAAACTGCTCTCTCTCCATATCTATTCAGTATAGTACTTGAAGTTCTAGCCAGAGCAATTAGACAACAAAAGATGTAAAAGGGATACAAATAGGAAAGGAGGAAGTCATGTTATCACTATTTTCAGATGATATGATAGTATACTAATGTGAACCAAAACCCTCCACTATAGAACTCCTACAGATGATAAACAACTTCAGCAAAGTGGCCAGATATATTATTAACTCAAGCAAATCAGTAGCCTTCTTATACTTAAAGAATAAATAGGCCAAGAAAGAAATTGAGGCAATGACTACCTTTAAAATAGTCACAAACAATATAAAATATTTGGGGTGACTCTAATCAAACAAGTGAAAGATCTGTATGACAAGAACTTCAAGACTCTGAGGAAAGAAATTGAAGAAGACCTCATAAAATGGAAAGCTCTCTCATGCTCATGGATTGGCAGGATTAATATAGTAAAAAAAATTATAATCTTGCCAAAATCAATATACAAATTCAATGCAATCCCCTTCAAAATCCCAACTTAATTCTTCATAGAGCTAGAAAGAGCAATTCACAAATTCATCTGGAATAACAAAACACCCAGGATAGCCAAAACTATTCTCAACATTAAAAAAAACTTCTGAGGGAAACAGTATCCCTGACCTCAAGCAGTACTACAGAGCAATAGTATTAAAAACTGCATGGTATTCGTAAAGGGACAGGCAGGTAGATCAGTGGAATAAGAATGGAAGATGCAGAAATGAACACACACACACACACATCTGGTCACTTGATCTTTGACAAAGGAGCTAATTTCTTCCAGTGGAAAAAAGATGGCCTCTTCAACAAATACTGTTGGTTCAACTGGTGGCTAGCATGCAGAAGAATGCAAATCGATCCATTCTTAGTCCCTTGTACTAAGCTTAAGTCCAAGTGGATTAAGGACCTCCACATAAAACCAGACACATTGCCACTGGGGAAAACAAACAAACAAACAAACAAACAAAACAAAAAACAAAAAACAAAACAAACAAATAAACAAACAAACCCCAAAAAACTGGGGAAGAGCCTTGAACACAGGCACAGAGATAATTTCCTGAACATAGCCCCAATAACCTATGCCCTAAGATCAAGAACTGAAAAATGGGACCTCATAAAGTTGCAAAGTTTCTGTAAAGCAAAGGATACTGTCAATAGGACAAAACAGCATCCAATAAATTGGGACAATATCTTTACCAACTGTACATCCAACAGAGGGCTAATATTCAATATATACAAAGAACTCAAGAAGTTAGACTCCAGAGAACCAAATAGCCCTATTAAAATATGGGGTACAGAGCTAAACAAAGAATTTTCAGCTGAGGAATATTGAATGACAGAGAAGCACCTAAAGAAATGTTCAATATCCTTAGACATCAGGGAAATGCAATTCAAAACAACCTTGAGATTTCACCTCACACCAGTCCAAATGGCTAAGATAATGAACTCAGGAGAAGGCAGGTGTTGGAGAGGCTGTGGAGAAAGAGAAACACTCCTCCACTGCTGGTGGGATTGCAAGCTCTTAAAATCACTCTGGAAATAAGTCTGGTAGTTCCTCAGAAAACTACTAGAGGGCATAATACTACTAGAGGACCCTGCTATACCATTCCTGGGCATATATCCAGAGGATTCTCCTGCATGTAACAAGGACACATGCTCCACTACATTCATAGCAGCCCTGTTTATAATAGGCAGAAGCTGAAAATAACCCAAATGTCCCTCAATGGAAGAATGGATACAGATAATTTGGTATATATACACAATGGAGTTACTCTTCAGCCATTAAAAACAATGAATTCATGAAATTCGTACACTAATGGATGGAACTGGAGAATATCATCCTGAGTGAGGCAACCCAATCACCAAAGAACACTCATGGTATGCACTCACTTATAAGTGGATATTAGCCTAGAAGCTTGGAATACTGGAGACCCAATTCACATATCAAATGATACCCAAGAAGGAGGAAGAACAAAGTATGGATACTCTAGTCCTTCTTAGAAGTATGAACAAAATGCCCATAGAAGGAGATACAGAGACAAAGTGTGGAGCAGAGTCTGAAGGAAAGACCATCCAGATACTACGCCACCTAGGAATCCATCCCATATACAGTTACAAAACCCAGACCCTATTGTGGATGCCCACAAGTGCTTGCTGACAGGAGGTAAATATAGCTGTCACCTGGGAGACTGTGCTAGTACATGACAAATACAGAGGGGGAAACTCTCAGCCAGCCTTTGAACTGAGCACAGGGACTCCAATGGATGGGATAGAGAAAGAACCAAAGGAGCCGAAGGGGTTTGCAGCACCATAGGAGGAACAACAATATGAGTCACCAAGTACTCCCAGAGCTTCCAGGGACAAAAACATCAACCAAAGAGTACACTTGGAGTTCCTCATGGCCCCAGACACATCGGCAGCAGAGGATGATGTTATTGGACTCCAAATGGGTGAGAGGCCTTTGGTCCTGGAAAGACTTGATACATAGTGTAGAGAAATATCAGGATGGGAGTGGGTTGACTGGGGAAGGGGAGATGGCTTATGGAATTTTGGGGGGAGTGAAGAACCAGTAATGGGGACAACATTTGAAGTGTAAAGAATATACCTATTAAAAAAATAAAAAGAAAACCAGACTTCTATTATTTGATACCAAATTCTGTGCCTTGGTTTTTAAATACACGTGCTAGCTTATAACAATTTTTATGATGAATGTCAGAACTCCCAATAAATAGCCAAATAATCAGATACTGCTTTAATGGAATTGAATTCTGTGTCAATTTATATTCAAGGTTAAAGATACAAACCAATGATTAAAGACTATAAAGTTCTGGCAACCATAAATTTCATCAAATTTCATTGACATAATCTATGTACTAAAGAGGGAAACCAGTCAGAATATACTGAAATTGTTTCTAGGAAAGGTGTTAGTAAATCAAACAGAAATATCACCAAGTGGAGACACATGAACAATTGTATCCCAGTTGTTCACTACAGATACTTTGTTACAAAGAGGTCTTGTAGAAGGTGAAAAGTGGATTTTCATAGGACAAAGTATGAGAAAATTGTTTGATTGATAATAAACACAATGCTGATTAAAATTATGAAGCATTTGTGTAGCTCTTCTTATATGCAAAGGAAATTGGTTTTGACAAGTCCCTGGGGCACAGCGGGTTAATTGAAATTGCCAGTATCTAGCATTTTCTTAGAAGATAATGAGAAACTTGACCTTGTTCTACAGCCCATGGAACCAGTTTCCCGGAGGGACATGGAAGGGCATGGGGCCTTCTGATAGGCAAGCCATAGAGTGTCACAGGAACATTTAATGCACATTTGATTTGGGAGACTAGAAAGCAGAGAAACACAGTACAGCATGGCCTGTGAGGTTTCAGAGGAAAAAAATGACTTCATTAGGAACTGGGATACTGGTCGCTGGCACCATTCTCTCCATAATTCCAGCTGTGAGTATCCACTGCCCTTTGGCTGCTTGTGATATGAATTTCCTTGGTGGAGGAAATATTAAGATACTGCAGCTTTTAGACTTTGCAATGGCTGAAGCTGAGTGCTTTTATTAATATGTAGAGTGAGAGTAAGGTTCTTTGTTTTGTTTATTTTTTGTTTTTGTTTTTGTTTTTATTTTCCAGTAGTTTTTTTTTATTTTCTATATTCTTTGTTTACATTCCAAAGGCTTTCCCCTTTCCCAGTTACCCCCCACCATATGTCCCATAATTCCTCTCCCCCCCATGCTATTCCCCACTCTCCCCCCCCCACAATTTCTCTGTTCTGGGTCTACAATACTGGATCCAATCTTTACAGGCCCAGGGTCCTCTCCTTTTTTTCTTCTTGAGAGTCATTTGACTTGCTAATTGTGCCTTGAGTATTTAGGGCTTCTGGGCTCATTAATATCCAATTATCAGTGATTGCATTTCGTGTGTATTCTTTTGTGATTGGGTTAGCTCACTTAGGATGATAGTTTACAGATCTAACCATTTACCTACAAATTGCATGAATTCATTATTTTTAATTGCTGAGTAGTACTCCATTGTATAAATATACCACATTTTCTGTATCCATTCCTCCTTTGAGGGATATCTGGGCTCCTTCCAATTTCTGGCTATTATAAACAAGGCTGCTATAAACATAGAGGAGCATGTGTCTTTGTTGTATGTAGAGGAATCCTCTGGGTATATGCCCAGGAGTGGTATGCCAGGGTCCTCTGGGAGTGGCATGCCCAATTTTCTGAGGAACCGCCACACTGATTTCCAGAGTGGTTTTACCATTTTGCAATCCCACCAACAGTGGAGGAGTGTTCCTCTTTCTCCACATCCTCGCCAGCACTTGTTGTCTCTCGAGTTTTTAATCTTAGCCATTCTGACTGGTGTGAGGTGGAATCTCAGGGTTGTTTTGATTTGCATTTCCCTGATGACTAATGATGTTGAACATCTCTTAAGGTGTTTCTCGGCCATCTGAATTTCTGCTGGTGAAAATTCTTTGTTTAGCTCTGTACCCCATTTTTTGATAGGGTTATTTGGTTCTTTGGGGTCTAACTTTTTGAGTTCTTTGTATATATTGGATATTAGCCCTCTGTCGGATGTGGGGTTGGTAAAGATCATTTCCCACGTTGTTAGTTGCCGTTATGTCCTTCTGACAGTGTCCTTTGCCTTACAGAAACTTTGTAATTTTATGAGGTCCCATTTGTCAATTCTTGATCTTAGAGCATAAGCTATTGGTGTTCTGTTCAGGAACTTTACCCCTGTGCCCATGTCCTCCAGGGTCTTCCCAAGTTTCTTTTCTAATAGTTTCAGTGTGTCTTGTTTTATGTGGAGGTCCTTGATCCACTTGGAGTTGATCTTAGTACAAGGAGATAAGAGTGGGTCAATTCTCATTCTTCTGCATGTTGACCTCCAGTTGAACCAGCACCATTTGTTGAAAAGGCTATCTTTTTTCCACCGGATGGTTGTGGCTCCTTTATCAAAGATCAAGTGACCATAAGTCTGTGGGTTCATTTCTGGGTCTTCAATCCTATTCCATTGATCTACCTGCCTGTTGCTGTACCAATACCATGCAGTTTTTAACACAATTGCTCTGTAGTACTGCTTGAGGTCAGGGATATTGATTCCCCCAGAAGTCCTTTTATTGTTGAGAATAGTTTTAGCTATCCTGGGTTTTTTGTTGCTCCAGATGAATTTGAGAATTGCTCTTTCTAGATCTATGAAGAATTGATTTGGGATTTTGATGGGGATTGCATTGAATCTGTAGATTGCTTTTGGCAAGATGGCCATTTTTACTATATTGATCCTGCCAATCCAGGAGCAAGAGATATTTTTCCATCTCCTGAGGTCTTCTTCGATTTCTTTCTTCAGGGACTTGAAGTTCCTGTCATACAGATCTTTCACTTGTTTGGTTAGAGTTACGCCAAGGTACTTTATGTTGTTTGTGGCTATTGTGAAGGGTGTTATTTCCCTAACTTCTTTCTCAGCCTGCTTGTCCTTTGAGTACAAGAAGGCTACTGATTTGCTTGAGTTAATTTTATAACCAGCCACGTTGCTGAAGTTGTTTATCAGCTGTAGAAGTTCTCTGGTGGAGTTTTTTGGATCGCTTAAGTATACTATCATATCATCTGCAAATAATGATACTTTGACTTCTTCCTTTCCAATTTGTATCCCTTTGACTTCCTTATGTTGTCTGATTGCTCTTGCTAGAACTTCAAGTACTATATTGAAAAGATATGGAGAGAGAGGACAGCCTTGTCTAGTCCCTGATTTTAGTGGAATTGCTTCAAGTTTCTCTCCATTTATTTTGATGTTGGCTACTGGTTTGCTGTAGATTGCTTTTACTATGTTTAGGTATGGGCCTTGAATTCCTGCTCTTTCCAAGACTTTTAGCATGAAAGGATGCTGAATTTTGTCAAATGCTTTTTCAGCATCTAATGGGATGACCATGTGGTTTTTTTCTTTCAGTTTGTTTATGTAGTGGATTACATTGATGGATTTCCGTATATTGCACCATCCCTGCATTCCTGGAATGAAGCCTACTTGATCATGGTGAATGATCGTTTTGATATGCTCTTGGATTCGGTTGGCAAGAATTTTATTTAGTATTTTTGCATCTATATTCATAAGAGAAATTGGACTGTAGTTCTCTTTCTTTGTTGGATCTTTTTGTGGTTTAGGTATCAGCATAATTGTGGTTTCGAAGAACGAGTTGGGCAGTGTCCCTTCTGTCTCTATTTTGTGGAATAGTTTGAAGAGTATTGGTGTTAAGTCTTCTTTGAAGGTCTGATAGAATTCTGCACTAAAACCATCTGGTCCCGTACTGTTTTTGGTTGGGAGGCTTTCTATAACCCCTTCTATTTCTTTAAGGGTTATGGGACTGTTTAGCTGGTCTACTTGATGCTGATTTAATTTTGGTATTTGGTATCTGTCTAGGAAATTGTCCATTTCCTCCAGATTCTCCAGTTGTTTTGAGTATAGGCCTTTGTAGTAGGATCTGATGATCTTTTGAATTTCCTCTGTTTCTGTTGTTATATCCCCCTTTTCATTTTTAATTTTGTTAATTTGGATACTATCTCTGTGCCCTTTGGTTATTCTAGCTAAGGGTTTATCTATCTTGTTGATTTTCTCGAAGAACCAGCTCTTGGTTTTGTTGATTCTTTGTATGGTTCTCTTTGTTTCTGCTTGATTGATTTCAGCCCTTAGTTTGATGATTTCCTCTCTTCTACTCCTCCTGGGTGAGTTAGCTTCTTTTCCAGTAGTTTTTTTTTCATAGATTTTTAAATTCACATTACATTCTGTGGTGGCTATTCCTGGTTGTCAACTTGACTATATCTAGAATGAAGTACAATCCAGAAGACAACAAACATTCCATTGAATTCGAGCTCAGACTCCCTTCTGGTCATTTTGGGCATCTAATGCCCTTAACCCATCAGGCTAAAAAAGGAACAGCAGTGTTACAAGGAATGATAGAGCTAAATTATCATGGGGAAATTGGATTGCTTCTCCACAATAGAGGTAAAAAGGATTATGTTTGGAGTGTAGGAGATCTTTTAGGGTATCTCTTACCACTACCATGTCCTGTGACTAAGATCAATGGGAAACTACATCAGCTTAATCCAACAGGATAACAAAGGGCACAGACCCATCAGGAATGAAGCTGTGGGTCACTCCAGGCAAAGAGCCAAGACCTTCTGAGGTGCTTGTAGAGGGTAGAGGAAGAAGAGAGTGGGTAGTAGAGAACGGTAGTTATAAATGCCATCTAAGGCCACATGAACAGTTGCAAAAATGAGGATGTATATGGTATGAATGATTGTGTTTTATTTCATTAAGAACCCATTTGTATAGGTATTTGTGGTTTTTCTAATTTCTTTAACATCAATTAAGAGAATATCAATTGATATTTAAGTTCACGAGGGACACTGACCTAAATTTACAATGCAATTGTACTTGGGAGAGTTATATTATGTTAGTTGTATTTATGATCCAGTTATTGTTTTATTTGGGCATGGGATATGATATATGTCAAGTTGACCAGGGATGGATTATGAGGCTATTCTTCCTTGTCAACTGGACTACATCTGAAATGAACTACAATCCAGAAATGAAGGGCACACCTGTGATCCAGTTCCCGAGGCTAGAAGGTACTGGGTTCTGACCTGGATCTTGACAGGGAGATCTTGAGGCATAGTGGCCATGAAAAGTTTAGGCTCAGGTAAATGTTGTGTGCCCTTTATCCCAGGAGACTGAGGCAATCAGATCTCTGAGTTGAAGGTCAGCCTGGGACAAGCCAGTTCCAGACACAGTCCTGGTAATACACACCTTTAATTTTGTTCACACCTTCTGCTGGATGCCTACACAAAGACATTTGTAGCAGGAAGATGCATTCATCTTAGACTCCTTGCACTTACTTACTAGCATATCATTCAATTCTATAGCCAACTCTTCCATAAGACTGCCCAAGGTCTGTCTGATGTTTAGTTGTGGTTCTCTGCACTATTTGTAGCTGATGCTGGATGAGGCCTCATAGGATATAGTTGTGCTAGGCTTCTTGTCTGCATCATAGTAGAGTTTCATTAAAAGTATTAGGTGCTGGTTCTCTCCCATGGGAGAGGTCTCAAGTTAGGACAGTCATTGGTTGACTGTTCCCTCAGCCTCTGTGCCATCTTTATCCCTGTGCATAGTTTAGGCAGGACAAATTTTAGGTTAAAGTATCTGTGGGTGGGTTGATGTTCCCCTCCTTCAACTATAAGTCTTGCTTATCTACAGAAGATTGCCACTTCACTGTCTATATGCTCTGTTGGTAGGAATCTCAGCTAGGATCACCACCATAGACTCTCATTACCTTCCTTACCCCAGGTCTCCAGCTGGTTCCAGAGATGCCTCCCACTGGTTTCCAGTCTTACTCCCAGACCCCTTCAGCCCTACTTCCCACACACCTGATCATAATCCTCATAGCCTTCCTCACCTCTGCTCCTACCCAGTTCCCTGTCTCCATCCTGTTCTTATGACTGTTTTGTTTCCCCTTCTGAATGAGATTCATGCATCCTCCCTTTGACCCTCCTTACTACCCAGTTTTTTTTGGTTCTGTGGATTGTAGCATGGTTATCCTGCACCTATGGCCAATGTTCATGTATATGTGAATATATATCATATGTGTCCTTCTGGCTCTGGATAACCTCACTCAAGATGATAGTCTCAATTTCCATCCATTTCTACAAGTTTCATGATGTCGTTTCTAATAGCTGAATAATATTTCATTGTGTAGATTTACCACATCTACACAAGTCATTCCTCAGTTGAGGGAAATCTAAGTTGTTTCTACTTTTTGGCTTTTACATAAATAATGTTGCTAAGAACAGTGTTGAACAAGTATCCCTGTGATATAATGAGGTTTCTTTTGCTTATATGCCCAGAAATACTATAGTCTTATAGTCTCCAGGTTAATTATTCCCAATTTTCTGTGAAACTGTCAAATTGATCATAACCCCGCCAGCAATAGAGGAGTGTTCTCCTTGTTCTACACCCTTAGCAGCCTGTGCTGTCCCTTGTGGTTTTGTATTAGCTCTTCTGACTGGTATAAGATGGAATCTCAGAATCTTTATGATTTGCATTTTCGCTGATGACCAAGGATGTTGAAGATTTATTTAAGTGATTCTCAGGTATTTGAGATTAGTCTGTTGAGAATCTCAAATCTGTTTAGTTCTGTACTACAATTTTAATTGGGTTATTTGGTTTGTTGATGTTCAATTTCTTGAGGTCTTTATTTATTTTACTCTTCTCTTGGATGTAGGATTGGTGAATCTTTTACCATTCAGTAGGCTGAAATTTTGTTCTATTGTTGTCCTTAACATTGCAAAAAACTTTCACTTTCATGAAGTGCTACAATTGTTAACATTAGCCCCTTGAGCTATTCATGCCTTGTTCTGGAATTTGTCTCCGGTACCAATGAGTTCAAGGCAGTTCCTCAATTTCTTTTCTATTAGATTTAGTGTGTTTGGTTTGATGTTGATGTCTATGATCTACGTGGATTTGAGTTTTGTGCATGGTATTAGATATGGGTCTATATGCAGTCTTCTCTGTGCAGACATCCTGTTAGACCAGCACCATTTGTTGAAAATATTTTCATTTCTTCATGTACAGTTTTGGCTTCTTTGTCAAATATCACTTGTCCATATGTGTGTGGGTCTATTTCTGGGTTTTTTATTCTATTCCATTGGTCAACAAGTCTGGTTTTATGCCAATACTGCTGTGCTAGGAAGCATTTGGGAACCTGAGAAGACCACCAAGGAGCCTACTCTGATGTAATTACATTTACATTCAAGTTTCAGCCTACTCACCACTGACCCACAGGATGGGTGGTTTGGTGAAGCAACCCTGAACTCTCTTTGGGACAAGGTTTTATAGAAATTGGAAGGACATGAGAAGGATGCCAATTTTTGGCAAGCATCTAATTGAATGACTATTGTCAGCCAACAAGTGGGTACTCTGAAGCAAGAATATATGCAATCACAGTCTAATAGTACATTTGAAACAATCAGACTAATTCTTGATTAACTGTTGTTAGGAGGTAGCTAGGGAGTAGCTCTGGCCAGTGACAAGGCATAGGCTCCTTCCTGGTACTTGGATATAGCTTGTGTTCACCTGAAGGCCAAGTTCTCAGTCTTCTTCTTCTTCTTCTTTCCATCTTCTGATCTCTTCCTCAATTTTTTCCTTCATAGTCTTGAAGTTCTTGTCATACATGTCTTTAATTTGGTAGGTTAGAGTTACACCAAGATATTTTATATTATTTGTGCTATTGTAAAGGGTGTTTTCCCCTAATTTCTTTCTTAGCCCATATATCACTTGTGTAAGGAGAATCAGTAATATTTTTGAGTTTTTTTTGTTTTTTTTTTCAAGACAGGGTTTCTCTGTGTAGCCCTGGCTGTCCTGGAACTCACTCTGTACACCAGACTGGCCTTGAACTCAGAAATCTGCCTGCCTCTGCCTCCCAAGTGCTGGGATTAAAGGTGTGCTCCACCACCATCCGGCTTAAGTTGATTTTTTAACCAGCCACTTTGCAGGTGTTTACCAGCTGTAGGAGTTCTTTGGTAGAATTTTTGGGCTCGATTATGTACACTATCATATCATCTATGAATAGTGATACTTTGACTTCTTCCTTTAGAATTTGTGTCCCCTTTCATATCGTTCAGTTGCATTATTGCTCTAGTAGGAAGTCAAGAGTGGCCAGTTTTTTCTTAGTAAGGAAAAGGTGAAATTTAGAAAGAAAATTTTTGCAAGCAACTTTAAAATTTCATGCAAAAGTAGCAAATTTGACATAGCTGCATTTGTTAAAGAAGCCCCTCTCTTCATTAGGATAACAGGAAAGGCCTGAAAGCACAACCTATCCCATCATAGCATCATATATAAAAACAAAAATTTATCAGAGAGAGAGAGAGAGAGAAAATCCTGTGCTGAGAGTACCTCATAAAGGGGTTCCTGCTTTAAAAAAAAACAGTAAAAATTAAAACAACTGCAGTAACTCCCTAGGAAATTAATTTTCTAGATTCATCCACCAAAGCATAAAGATGTCATTGCCACTGTGCTCCAATGGAACCTGGCTACATCTCAAGTTAGTAACAGGTCTGGCCAGCTTAGCCATGTGGCATTGGGTTTGCAGGCAGGAAACATTAAAGGGCTCCCAGACTCTTGCTGCACAGTTTTAGAGATGATTGAGGTCTGGCAATGCATGACAGGATTGGAGTTTTTGCAGTGAGGTCCCCTAAAGCTACTGCATTGAAACTCTGGAGGTGGCAACTAGGTTTCTAGGTAGTTGAGACTCCAGGTTTTTGGAGATGTCACGAAGGAAAGATTGAGGAAAAGATACAAACATGAAATTAATCCATGCCAAGAGAAACCATATGTGCCTCAGTTGAACTGGTGGGGCAAGGCTACTTGTGTTTTTTAGAACCTGGAGGATTCCATCACAAAGCCCAGAGCCTTGCCTGGTAGCTGTAGGGTTTAGTGTTGGTCCCATGGCTTGGTCACCTTGCATTGATATGATAACTCTTTTATGTACTCCAATTCTTATATTTCTGAATGAAAATATTTATTCTATGTCACTCTATCTTGGAAATATGTGATTTGTTTTCTTATGTTAGAGAAGCTCAAAGTTAAGCAATTTGAATAAGATAAGAGTGGGACTTTTAAACTGATAAAGACTTTTAAGTGTGAACTGAATGCATATTTTCACTATAACAGGGCTATGAGTATGTGGGGCCAAGAGTTGAAGATAACCATCTAAAATGATGTGAGTGTGTCTAGTGGACAAGGGGATTGTTCTGATTGTCAGCTTTATAAAATCTTGAATAGGCTCACCTTTATGCTCACCTTAACTATTGGAAACACATTTACACAAGCTGGGGTCTTGGACTGAACAAAAGGTATAAGCAAGTGAAGAAATACCACTTGTGGCCTTTTTCTTTCTGCCTGGCTCTCAGTGTAACGTAGACCTCATGCTTCTGTCACTGTGACTTCCCTGTCATAAATAACAATCCGAATCCCCTCCAACTACAGACTAAAACTGACTCTTCCTTAAATTGCCTTGGTCAGATACTTTGTCAGATCATCAGGAAACATGACTGATAACATATATGGGAGCTTCTTCCCAAGCTAGCCTCCCAAACATGCTGACCAGCAGTAGGAATATGAAGCCATGGACAGTGGAAATATTGGCTTAAATTAGAGCTGTTTGTGTAGCAGGAAAAGAGGACAGTGAGAGAAAACAAAACCATAACAGTCCGATGCACAGCAGCATCAGTCTCCACAGTTTGAACACTCACTTTCCAGTTGTCATCTGATGAGTGTGGTTTGTGGGCCAAAGGGCTTCTCACACATTTGAAAATTGATGAAGAAAATGGTTTTGATTGCATGACAGATAAATTTCAGTCACGTTCTTAGTTATTTTGAAGGAAGATAGGTTTATTATTTTTGTATGTATTATCTAGGTTATTTTCTCAGCATTTGCTTGTGGCATATACTCCAAGTACTGACTTCTCACTTGTTGGGTTGAATTTCAGCACCCCTGATAACTGATTCATGAAAGCAGGCTCTACTTTGTGTTGAACTTTGGAGAGGCAGCTTGTTAGAAATAAAAATAAATGGGTATAGCTCAGTGGTGTAGCCCATGCTTGGAGGGAGGAGGGGGTGGATTCTTGAAAACAAAAATAGGTTGCAACCTTGTTCAAGAGTACTAGAAAGCAGAAAGCAGAAAAGCCGAGTCTGCAGTCTTCCATAGTCCCATCAAGAACTTCAACTGAACTTTCTCTGAAGAAAAAAAAATCAAAGAAGATTTCAGGAGATGGAAAGATCTTCCATGCTCATGGATTAGCAGGATTAATATAGTAAAAATGGCTATCTTGCCGAAAGCAATCTAAGGATTCGATGCAATCCCCATCAAAATTCCAAGTCAATTCTTCATAGAGTTAGAAAGAGCAACTTGCAAATTCTTTTAGAATAACACAAAACACAGGATAGTGAAAACTATTTTCAACAATAAAAGAACTTCTGACAGAATCACCATTTCTAACCTTAAGCTATACTACAGAGCAATTGAGATAAAAACTTCATGGTATTGGCAGAGTGACAAGCAGGTAGATCAATGGAATAAAATTGAAAACCTAGAAATAAACATACACATCAATGGCCACTTGATCTTTGACAAAGGAGCTAAAATCACGCAGTGGAAAAAAGACATTTTACAAATGGTTCAACTGGCAGTCAGCATGTAGAGGAAAGCAAAGCAGTCCATGTTTATCTCCTTATACAAAGCTCAAGTCCAAGTGCATCAAGGGCCTCCACATAAATAAAACCAGATTCACTGAAATAAAAACAATTTTCAACTTTGTAACTTCCTCTTGTACAAGTACTTATTTGCCACATGTAACTTTTACCACAGAATCTACTTTTTTCTCTTCTTTTCAAAAGTTAGGGCATCATGTGGTCAAAAGAACACCAGGTTGTAACCACTAAGATTGTAATGTCCTTTTCTGCTGGAATGTCATAGATGCTGTCACTTGAACCATATTCCTCCTTTTTATTCTCATACATGAGACAGATGAGGACACAGCAGATGCTGAAAACTAACTGAATCTGCCCTTCTCACACAAACTGCCCCCCGCCCCCAGCTGATGCAGTGTGTGCACAAGGCAAAGCCAGGTGGATGATCATATCTGTCAGGGCTGCTGGTGACTAGCAGTCTCTGTCCAGTGTTAGCTTCTAGGCTGGCAGAGCCTGGGACAGCTTTGCAGTCATAATCCTTTGGTGTGGCCTCTGCTCATCTAAATGATCAGTGTTATTGGGTGTTTCTTTTCTCCTTGTTGTGAGTGTGTCTGATTATAACAGCTACTTGATGAATGTTTGACCTTTTCCACACTAAAATCTCTCAGGCTTCTCTCAGCTCTCCAGGGAAGAAACTATCTTACTAAACAGTGCATTTCTATTTGGTTCAGAAGTGTGTATAATTTTTTTTAATTTTTTTATTAGATATGTTCTTTATTTACATTTCAAATGTTGTCCCCTTTCCTGATTCCCCCTCCCCTGAATATCCAGTAAGCCATCGTTCCTTCCACAGTCATTCCCCGCTTCCCTGTCCTGGTATTCCTCTACACTGTGGCATCAAGTCTTTCTAGGACCAAGGGCCTTTCACCCTTGGGTGTCTAACAACCTCTCCCCTGTTCCCTATGTGTCTGGAGCCATCAGTAACTCCATGTGTACTCTTTGGTTGATGGTTTTGTCCCTAGGAGATCTGGGAGTACTGGATGGCTCATATTGTTGTTCTTCGTGTGGCACTGCAAACCCTTTCAGCTCCTTGGGTCTTTCTCTAGCTCCCCATGGGGGACCCTGTGCTCAGTTCAATGGCTGGCTGAAAGTGTCCTCCTCTGTGTTTGTCATGTACTAGGAGAGCCTCCCAGGTGATAGCTATATCTACCTCTGGTCAGTCAGCACTGGTGGGCATCCACAATAGTGTCTAGGTTTTGTAACTGTATATATGATGGATCCCTGGGCAGGGTAGTTTCTGGATGGTCTTTCCCTTAGAGTCTGTTCTACACTTTGTTTCTGTATCTCCTTTTGTGGGTATTTTTTCCACTTTCTACAAAGGATCCAAGGACCTATATTTTGTTCTTCCTTCTTCTTGGTCATAATTTGATATGTAAAATGTGTCTTGGGTATTCCAAGCTTCTGGGCTAATATCCACTTATCAGTGGGTGCATACCATGAGTGTTCTTTTGTGAGTGGGTTACCTCACTCAGGATGACATTTTCCAGTTCCTCCCATTTGTCTAAGAATTTCATGAATTTATTGTTTTTAATTGCTGAATAGTACTCAATTGTGTAAATATACCACATTTTCTGTATCGATTCCTCTGTTGAGGGACATCTGGGTTCTTTCCAGCTTCTGACTATTATAAATAGGGTTGCTATGAACATAGTGGAGCATGTGTCCTTATTACATGATGGAGCATCCTCTGCGTATATGCCCAGGAGTGGTATAGCAGGGTCCAGTTGTGTGTATAAATTATTATGTAAGTTGGATGTATGTTTTTTTATCTTTGTCATTTAACAAAAAATGATATATGAAGATAGAAAAAGAAACTAATAGAAAAGAAAGCAGGGAAGTGCCTGGAGTACATTGGTACAGGGCAAAGTTTACTGAACAGAACACCAATAATTTATGCCCTAAGACCAAAAATTGACAAATGGGACCTCATAAAATTGCAAAGCTTCTATAAGGTAAAGGATCCTGTCAATAGGACAAAACAGATTGAGAAAAGATCTTTACCAATCCTGTATCTAATAGAGGGCTAATATGCAATATATATATGAAAAACTCAAGAAGTTAGACTCCAGAGAATCAAATAACCCTATTAAAAGATCGGTTTCACAGCTAAACAAAGAATTCTCAACTGAGGAATACTGAATGGATGAGAAATGCCTAAAGAAATGATCAATACCCTTAGTCATCAGGGAAATGTAAATCAGAACAACCCTAAGATTCCACCTCACACCAGTCAAAGTGGCTAAAATCAAAAACTCAGGTAACAGCCAATGCTGGAGAGGATGTGGAGAAAGAGGAACATTACTTTATTGCTGGTAGGATTACAAGCTTGTAAAACCACTCTGGAAATCAGTTGTGCAGTTCCTCAGAAAATTGGATATAGTACCACCGGAGGACCCAGCTATACCACTCTTGGGCATATAACCTGAAGATGTTCCATGTAATTAGGACACATGCTCCACTATGTTCATAGCAGCCTTATTTATAATAGCCAGAAGCTGGAAACAACCCAGATGTCCCTTAAGAGAGGAATGGATACAGAAATTGTGCTACATTTACACAATGTAGTTTTGCCCAACTATCAAAAACAATGATTTCATGAAATTCTTAGGCAAGTGGATGGAACTATAAAATATCATCCTAAGTGAGAGGTAACCCAATCACACACACAAAACACCCACCCAAAAAGCAAAAAACAAAAAAACATGGTTTGCACTCACTGATAAGTAGATATTAGCCCAGAAGCTCAGACTACCCAAGATATAATTCATAGAACACATGAATCCCAACAAGAAAGAAGACCAAAGTATGAATACTTTGGTCCTTCTTAGAAGAGAAAGCAAAATACCATGGGAGGAGATAGAGACAAAGTGTGGAGCAGAGAATGAAGGAAAGACCATCCAGAAACTGCCCCACCTGGTGATCCATCCCATATACAGTTACCAAACCCACACACTATTTTGGATGCCAACAAGTGCTACCTGACAGGAGTCTGATGTAGCTGTTTCCAGAGAGGCTTTTCCAGTGCTGACAAAAACAGAGGGGAGATGCTCTCAGCCATCCATTGGACTGAGCACATGGTCCCCAATGGAGGAGCTAGAGAAAGGACCCAAGGAGCTGAAGGGGATTGTAGTCCCATAGGAGGAACTACAAGATGAACCAACCAGTATCCCCAGAGCTCCCAGGGACTAAACCACCAAACAAAGAGTACACATGGAGCTCCCCAAGACTCTATCCATATATGTATCAGAGGATACACTTGTAAGACATTGATGAGAGGATAGGCTCTTCATTCTGTGAAGGCTAGTCCCCAATGTAGGAGAACACCAGGGCAGGGAAGCAGGAGTGTGTTGGTAAGTGAGCAGGAGGAGGCGGGATTTGGGGGGGGGAATGAAGAAATAGGAAAACATTTGAAATGGAAATAAAGAAAATATATAATGAAAAATAAAATAAAATAATAAGAGAAATTGACTTGTATTTCAGGCAAGTTACAAGTTTTATCAACAAAATGTCCTCTCCTTAAAATATAGAAAATAACATTATTTTATTATTAGGAAGCAGAACTGATTGTGTGCAGGCAGGACTCCCACAAGTGACAAGAATATAGTGATACTTCCTACTGTCCATCCAAGCAGAGAGGATCATTTTATCAGCAACATTCCTATCTGACATGTGTCATGCTGCCTTGGATGCAAAGAATGTCACAGCTATACCATGAGAATGGGCTCCATGAAAAATGGCATGGGTGTGATGTGGCCATGACACTCACAAGCTCAAAGCACCTACAGTTGCCAACATAGAATCCACACAAGGTTGGGCTCATAGATGTTCAGGTAGAAGACGGGATCCCCCAGGGCAATCCTCGTTCTGGAAACTTACTGGCAGTTGAGATGTGCTAGAGAGAAAGTCGTTGTCTTCAGTCATGCTGCCACTGCTGAGTTAGTCATGCTTCTGTGGGAACCTCCCTATTCTTGGCCATTTAAGTGACCCCGGTCAAACCCCAGTGGGACATAAAGCAGAACCAAATCTTAACAAGAGACATGAAAGTGGGAAGTACTCTTGGAGGAGAGAGAGGAGCACAAGAGATGGTAGAGGGATGAGTATGAGCAAAATGTAATATATAGTTGCATGACATTGTCAAGTAATAAACTTTTAAAACAGATGAAATAAAAATAGAAATTGACCATAGTGGGCTCTTGAATGACAGACTTTGCTGCTCGTTGGGTTTCTCTTTTTTTCTTTTTTTCTTTTCTTTTCTTTTTTTTTTTTTTTTTTTTTGAGAGTGTGTGTATATTGGGAAGTACTGCACTGTTGTTTGTTGATCTGAAACTAGAAAAGTAAGATTACTAGACATTGTGGCTGCCCTTCGGAGTGGTGGGAGCAGATGGTAAAGGGTATGTTTGCTCACACACACTGAACCTCACACACTGATACTAATATATTTGGTACTAATATACCTTAATATATTCAAAATAAAAACAACATATCTGAAAATAATATGGAGACGGGGAGGACGGGAGAATGAAAGCTTATGATTATAGACAGAACAGATGTGTGGGTGAAGCTTCTAGGTGACAGTGTCAAGCTCTTCCTGTATAAAGTTTATAGTTAAAGGACAAATGTGCTGAGCCAGCAAACAAGACTGATTTTATTTCCACTCAGAATGGATTCAGAACACGGTCATAACATTCCCCAGCTGCAAAATGGGATGCCAGGTGTAGTACAAATGCTCATACAAGCCTTTTCTGACTCAGTTCAAGATCATTAGGACTGCTGAGACATCCAGTCTATTGGACTGAGCAACTACAGGATCCTTGGTCTTCCCTCAGGAAATATGATTGTTGCTCTGCCTCAAGGCTAATGTTTTCCTAACCACAATGTGTCCAAATGTCATAACTCTAGAACCCAAACATTGTTAATGTGAAGGTGTCATTTGTTTACTCAGCCTTTGGGGAATTTTATTTATACTTAATAGTTTAGAAAAAGGACTCTGAGATGCTCATTCCTATAGATAAACACTCCAAATGAGATTTCTTTTATTAAAGATTTATTTATTTATTTATTTATTTATTTATTTATTTATTTATTTACTATATGTAAGTACACTGTAGCTGTCTTCTGACACTCCAGAGCAGGGAGTCAGATCTCATTACGGATGGTTGTAAGCCACCATGTGATTACTGGGATTTGAATCCAGAACCTTCGGAAGAGCAGTCAGTGCTCTTAACGCCTGAGCCATCTCTCCAGCCCCACAAATAAGACTTCTGAGCTTAAAAACAGAAACTTTTTTTTCATTTGCCCTTAAATTCTACAAGATTCACAAGCATTCAAGCATGCAAATAATTTTGGGTTATCTAATACAAACATATTTTACTGGTCTAATAAAAACAACACATTTCCCAGCATTTGATCTGTTTGACCCTAACTCTAACCCTAACCCTAACCCTAACCCTAACCCTAACCCTAACCCTAACCCTAACCCTAACCCTAACCCTAACACCTAACCCTAACCCTAACCCGTTTAGTTCTGCTTTCATTTTCAGTAATATTATCTCTTTCCCCTTACATATCTTGTTTCACTTCATGGGATATTTTTTCTCTCTGTCTTTCACAGTATAGAGGAGCAGCGGCTTCATTCAAGTGAATTTCCAATTCTGAATCCCATGAAGTTCTGGGTGTTGTAGCTCTTGGACACCACCAAGTCTTCACTCACCCTCTCTCTGAATCACTTTCCTCCTTGAACAGATATGATAGTGAGTATTTCATGAAGCAGTCCTGTGAGCTCTATCAATACATGTACAAATATGGCAGAAAGACAAGTGATTCACACACTGTACATGATCATTTACTGACTGAACAGAGGAACTTCTGTGAAGTGGTAAATGGTATAGGATTTAGAATTTTCAGGTTTCCTTTTTCTTAAAACTGTCCTCTGTGGCATTGATTGCTTTCAAATTTACATTATTGTATTTATATTAATTTTTTCTTAAACATATAAAATAATGGATTTGTTCAATATTTTCATAAATGTTTATCACTGTATATGCTCTAGCTTGCTTTTCCATTGCTGTGAGAAAACACTGAACAAAAGAAACTTGGCGGAAGCAAAGATTTATTTCATCTTACAGATTATGGTCCTGTTTTTCAGGGAAGTCAGTGGGAACTCAAAGCAGGAACTGAAACAAAGGGTGTGGAGGGATGCTTCTTATTGACTTGCTCTCCTTGTTTGCTTAGACTGTCCCTACACAGGCCAGGCTCACCTGCCTAGGGATGACACTGCTCACAGTGGGCTGGCCCTTCCTCTATTTATCATAAAGCAAGACAATGTCCCACAAGCCCCAATCTGATGGAATCAATTCTGCAGTTGAGATGCCTGCCTCCCAGGTATGTGTAGATGTGTGTCAAGTTAACAAAAGTTATGACAGGATTTTCCCCCCACATTTATCCCTTGTCCAATATATTTCTTCTTACAGGTGGTCCCCTTCCTTTTTCCTTTTTAAAAATGTCTTTATTTTATTCTTTTATTTTATATATGATGAGTACATTGTAGCTGTCCTCAGACATACCAGAAGTGGGCATGGGATCCCACTATAGATGGTTATGAGTCACCATGTGGTTGGCATGAATTGAACTCTAGACCTCTGGAAAAGCAATAAGTGCTCTTAACCTCTGAGACATCTCTCCAGCAGGTACCTGTTCTTTTCTTAAATAGTTCCCTTTTTTTGATCCTGTGCTCTCTCTCTCTCTCTCTCTCTCTCTCTCTCTCTCTCTCTCTCTTTCTCTCTCTCTCTCCCCCTGTCTCCTCTCTCTCTGTGTGTTTGTGTGTGCATGCATGTATACATGTCTTAATAAACCTATATTTCAAATGAACATGCAATATCTGTCCATCTTTTGACCCGTGTGTTATCAGAGCTTTTTCCTTTACCAGAGCAATGTACTTTCTTCTTCCTATTTCTACTCCTCTCCACCTTACTTCTATGATATGCATGCTGTATCTCTCTACATACAATGCCCATGCATCTCACGAATGTGCAAGTGGGAACTATCTTAATTATCATCTATCAGTTCTCCAATTCCAACTTTTAGGACATGTGTTAGGTTTGAAGGGTTCAGAATTATATAACCTGGGGTATTGACTCAGAGAGCTTATAGCCTTAGATGGATAAACATGAGAGATAAATATTAGAGAAAACACGAAAGATCTGTCCTATTTCGTGTAGCATGATGTGCTGCAGCTCCATCATTTCTCCTAAAACACTGCCTTGTGTGTCCACCATCTCCTTTACCATCCATCTGTTGGAGAATATCTCAGCTGCTTCCATAACTTGAGTAGTGTGACTAGAACATCAATAAACATGGGTATATAAGTGGCTATGTGGTTGGGTACATATAACAACTCAGGCATATTATAATTTAGAGTTAATGTAGAAGTAGGAAATGAATGCAATGATGGAAGAAGAACACAAGAAATATTTTAATTGAAATAAACACTCTTAAAGGAAACAAAGAACAATGTTCTGAAGGGGGAAAGAATGAGAGATTAAAAAAAACATGATGACTCAGCAACCAAAATATCTCTCCACAGCACCAGATAACTGTGGGATAGAGTTCCCATAATTTAAAAAAAAAAACAATTAAAAAAGCAAAACCAAAAGTTTACTGGAAGCATACTCACAAAAGGAGACATGGGTGGGTGAGGAAATAAAATGAAGGAATGGAGTACTCTACTGGGATTTTTTCTAGGGTGTCAAGTGTTTGGGAAAGTCTTGTCTTTCCTTTGATTTACGGTGGTGTTGAGCCTGTGATGAACAGCAAACAGCTGAGTATGGTGATTTCATCTTAATACCTTTCACTAAGGGACATCTTCTAATCAGATTTTTCTTATTGACCCTATTATTTTAATTAATCTTTACATTTATTTGTGGCAAGAGTATTATTTGTGAGAATCAGGTGGTGTGAAAGGCCCATGCATCTCACACATGTGCTAGTGGGGACTATCTTAATTATCATCTATTAATTCTCCAATATCAACTTATAGGACATGGGTTTTAGGTTTGAAGGATTCAGAATTATATATACTGGGGTATTGACTCTGAGAGCTTATACTTAGATGGATAAACATGAGTAATTAAGTCCACTGTAAGTTTAATGTTCAAAGCAACTGAACTGACAAATAATATCAGATAAGACAGTCATTCCTGAATTCTAAAGTTGTACTTTATGGCTTCCAGTCCCCAATGCCCAGCCCTTTCTTAGAACTGCTCAACTGCAAAATCCTGATAAACCTTGTATTAACCTGTTAACACACATTCTCCTTGAATTCTGCCCTAGTCGCTAATGATTTGGGTATACCACGTACTTCTAATTTCCCTCTCTTCTTTATAACTGAGCTTGCAGAAATAGCTCTAATTTCACTTCCTGAGCAGAAATTTTTTGCTAATGCTCTGGACCTCCCAGGAAATTGGAGGGGCAAAGTGGTAAGGCACCAGGTGCAGAAGGCATCTATCAGAGCATCCTGATTCAGGAGGGAAGACAACATGTGCCTTTCTTCACTTCCAAAATTCTACCTAAAGGTAAGGATTTCTGCTCCAGGTGAGACAGGTCTAGGGGCCAGATGTGGGAAAGGCTTCCAGGATACTGATGAATCCCTGTAAGAAACTGCTCCACAGGAGGCTGCTGATGCTCAGGAGCCTTCAGTATCCAGAGTTTGTGTTGGGGAAATGTATGTTGTCAGATCCATTGTTTTTGCTGTGCTCAACTATTAGGTATAAGGCAGTGGAGTTCACAGAGGTTGGGGGTGGAGGGCTTCAGTATTGACTATACTTTAAATAATCTTTGTTGCTCTAAGATTCTCACACAAACTAGCTCACACAGTTGCCAGTTTATACACCTCTTGAAAAATGAGGTTTGTATACCTCTGGCAACTTGGAACATTTCAAAATAGATATTCATCCTACTACCAACTCAGGAGGTTATCCATTTTTCTGAAGATAACTTTTCTGGGCCACCATTATTGATTTATTCCTGTTTTATAGGGATACAAATCCAGTAAAAATAAAAAACTACCAGGATTCCAGAGATAGCTCAGTGCTTAAAAGGACTCTCAAGTTTGGTTCCTGGCACCCAAGTTGAGTAGTTCATCCCTGTTGCAGCTTGAGCTCCAGGTGATTTGACAACTTTTTCTGTCCTTTGTGGGTACTACAAATGCATGGTAAACCCACATACACAAAACTTAAAAGAATTGTAAAAAGTCCAAACTCTCACCTTGTTAGCTTCCTGGGTCCATTGTTGTTCATAGGGAAAGGTTCTGATCCAGAAACTTGAGAGAGTCTCTGCCCTGTTCCCTGAAGATACAGGAAGCAGGACAAGGCAGGCCTGGCACTCTGCTGGACTCATGTGGAGCAAACCAGAAGTGACAAATGCTAAAGCAAACACAAGCCACTCTTTGTCATTTACTTTCTTTATGATAACTCTTCTGACTGGGGAGAGGGACAATTTCAAAGTTAGCTTAATTTTTATTTCTCTGCAGGCTAAGGATGTTGAACACTTTAAAATTTATTATAATTATAATAATAATAATAATAATTATTATTATTATTATTATTATTATTGTCATTTGTGTTTCTTTTGAGACTTGACACTAGCATTCACCAAGTTGTTGGTTTGATCCCAGCACCACATAAACTGGTACAGCTGTGAAAACCTGGAATCTTTGTTTTCTAGGAGTAGATGCAGGAGGACTGAAAATACAAATTAATCATTGGCTACATATCAAAGTTAAGGGAAGTCTGAGAGATGCTAGAATATTTCAATAAAAAACAAACAAAAAACAAATAAATGAACACACACACACACTCATCCAAAATGTAATTAGAGATTTGAAAGAAAGCAAAAAAAGAAAATCTATGATTCATCCCAACTATAGAAACAGAAAATGACGTGTAGGACTTACACAGAACCATTGAGAGGAAGGATCTGGCACCTGTTCTGACTTGCCTGAGATTTGGTTCCTGGGATGTGGTGCTTTCAGTCTTACAAAGAGCAAAGATGTAAGAAAATCTGAATGCCTTGTTCATTCTATAGGTCTCTTGGGGAAAAAAACTGGATAGACTCATTTAAAGAGTGTAGAAACAGTGCGAGTAGCATGCAGCATTTAAAGAAAAAACATGAGTAAGTAAAATACAGGAAGAAAGGAAGGAAGGAAAGAAGGAAGGAAGGAAGGAAGGAAAGAAGGAAGGAAGGAAAGGGAAAGAAATGAAGGAAGGAAGGGAACGAAGAAAGAACAGAAACAAAATCCTCCCAACCACACCAAAATTGGAAGAGGAGAGAGATGATAACAAGCTTTCTCTTTGGCCATTTAATGAAAGAGAAAGGAAAGATAATGAGAAGGGATTTGTTAAAAAAAAAAACAGGGGGGGGAGCCGGGACCAGCTCTTTGAGCGGACTAGCAGAGAGGGGCCACTGGGCCGCCTCGGGGCACAGCTCGGCACTCTAGCAGCTGGAGTCAGGGGCCTGGACTCAGAGCGAGCATAGTCCAGCACAGTCAACGCAGCCAGAAGGGAGCAGCAGAGCCGGGCAAAAACAGCTCAGCCAAGGACACTCGGTGCTTTCAGCAGGGGCAGCCATCTTGCCCCAGACCCCCGTGCGCAAACAGCGGGCACACTGGACGCAGTGAGCGGCTGGAATCAGGTGCGTGGCCAGAGTTATAGCTTAGCTTAGCTCTGCAGGAGATCCGGGCACAGAAAGATCAGCTGCGGGTGCAGACTACCGGCCGGCCAGGACCAGCTCTCTGAGCAGACTAGCAGCGAGGGGCCACCGGGCCGCCTCGGGGCACAGCTCGGCACTCTAGCAGCTGGAGTCAGGGACCTGGACTCAGAGCGAGCATAGTCCAGCACAGACAAGCTGCCAGAAGGGATCTGTCTCCTGGGGACAGGCGTGCTGTGCTTTCAGCAGGGTGCCATCAACAATAAGACCAACTAGCGCCAGAGATAAAGAGATGGCAAAAGGCAAACGTAGGAACGTTATTAACAGAAATCAAGGCAATATGGCACCATCTGAACCCAATTCGCCAACCACAGCAAGTCCAGGATACCCCAGCACACCAGAAAAACAAGAGTTAGATATAAAAGCACAGGTCATGATGCTCCTTGAGGAACACAAAAAAGACATAAACAAATCTCTTAAAGAAATGCAGGGGAACATCAATAGAGTAGAAGCTCTTACAATCCAAACACAAAAAACACTTAAAGAACTCCAGGAGAATATGAGCCATCAGACAGAAACCAATAAAGAGGAAGTGAGAAAATCAGTTAAAGAAATGCAGGAGAACTTGAAACAACAGGCAGAAGTCATGAAAGAGGGAGCACAAAAATATATTAAAGAATTACATGAAAACACAAACAAACAAATGATGGAACTGAGCAAAACCATCCAAGATCTGAACACAGAGGTAGAAACAACTAAGAAATCACAAAAGGAGGCAACCTTGGAGATAGAAAACCTTGGGAAGAAAACAGGGGTCGTAGATGCAAACATAAACAACAGAATACAAGAGATAGAAATAAGAATCTCCGATGCTGAAGATAACATAGTAACCATTGACTCCACAGTCAAAGAAAATGCAAAATCCAAAAGGCTTGTAACCTAAAACATCCAGGAAATCCAGGACACAATGAGAAGACCAAACCTAAGGATTATAGGGATAGATGAGAGTGAAGATCTACAACTTAAAGGGCCAGCAAATATCTTTAACAAAATTATGGAAGAAAACTTTCCTAACTTAAAGAGAGAGATGCCCATGAATGTACAAGAAGCCTACAGAACTCCAAACAGACTGGACCAGAACAGAAACACCTCCCGTCACATAATAATCAAAACCCCAAATGTACTAAACAAAGAAAGAATATTAAAGGCAGTAAGAGAAAAGGGCCAAGTAACATATAAAGGAAGACCTATCAGAATCACACCAGACTTCTCTCCAGAAACCATGAAAGCTAGAAGATCCTGGGCAGACCTCATGCAGACCCTAAGAGAAAACAAATGTCAGCCAAGACTACTATACCCAGCAAAACTCTCAATCAACATAGATGGAGAAATCAAAATATTCCATGACAGGACCAAATTTACACAATATCTTTCCACTAACCCAGCTCTACAAAGGATAATAGGAGGAAAACTCCAACACAAGGAAGGAAATGGCACCCAAGAAAAAGCAAGACAGTAAACTTCTTCCATCAAACTCAAAGGAAGATAACTACTCAAAAACAAAAATAACATAAAAAATGTCAGGAAGTAATAATCTCTATTCCTTAATATCTCTTAACATCAATGGACTCAACTCCCCAATAAAAAGACATAGACTAACAGACTGGATACGAAAACAGGACCCTACATTTTGCTGCTTACAGAAAACACACCTCAGAGTCAAAGACAAACACTACCTTAGAGTAAAAGGATGGAAGACAATTTTGCAAGCAAATGGTCACAGGAAGCAAGCTGGAATAGCCATTTTAATATCAGATAAAATTGACTTTCAACCCAAAGTCATCAAAAGAGACACAGAAGGTCACTTCCTGCTAGTCAAAGGAAGAATCCACCAAGAGGAACTCACAATTCTAAACATCTACGCTCCAAATGTAAGGGCACCCTCATTTGTAAAAGAAACCTTACTAAAGCTCAAAGCACACATTGCACCTAACACAATGATTGTGGGGGACCTCAATACTCCTCTATCTACAGTGGACCGACCAGGAAAACAGAAACTAAACAGAGACACGGAGAAACTCATCGAAACTTTGGAGCAATTGGATTTAACAGATATATATAGAACATTTCACCCTAAAGCAAAAGACTATACCTTTTTCTCAGCCCCTCATGGTACCTTCTCCAAAATCGACCATATAATTGGACACAAGACAGATCTCAACAAATATAAAAAGATCAAACTAATCCCATGCCTCTTATCAGATCTCCATGGAGTAAGAGTGTTCTTCAATAGCAACAAAAACAACAGAAAATCCCCATACGCTTGGAGGCTGAACAATATTCTACTCAATGATACCTTAGTCCAGGAAGAAATAAAGAAAGAAATCAAAGAATTCTTAGAACTTAATGAAAATGAAGGCACAACATACCCAAATCTATGGGACACAATGAAAGCAGTGCTTAGAGGAAAACTCATAGCCCTGAGTGTCTCCAAAAAGAAACAGGAGAGAGCATATACCAGCAACTTAATGGCGCACTTGAAAGCTCTGGAACAAAAAGAAGCAATTTCACCCAGGAGGAGTAGAAGACAGGAAATCATCAAACTCAGGGCTGAAATCAATCAAGTTGAAACAAAAAGAACCATACAAAGAATCAACAAAACCAGGAGCTGGTTCTTTGAGAAGATCAACAAGATAGATAAACCCCTAGCCAGACTTACTAAAGGGCACAGAGACAGTATTCAAATTAACAAAATTAGAAATGAAAAGGGAGATATAACAACAGAAACTGAGGAAATTCAAAAAATCATCAGATCCTACTACAAAAACCTATACTCAACACAACTGGAGAATCTGGAGGAAATGGACAATTTCCTCGACAGCTACCAAATACCAAAATTAAACCAGGATCAAATAGATCGTCTAAACAGACCCATAACCCCCAAAGAAATAGAAGGGGTCATAGACAGTCTTCCAACCAAAAAGAGCACAGGACCAGACGGTTTTAGTGCAGAATTCTATCAGACCTTCAAAGAAGTCCTGATACCGATACTCTTCAAATTATTCCACAAAATAGAAACTGAAGGAACACTACCCAACTCATTCTATGAAGCCACAATTACCCTGATACCAAAACCTCACAAAGATCCAACTAAGAAAGAGAACTACAGGCCAATTTCTCTTATGAATATCGATGCAAAAATACTAAACAAAATACTTGCCAACCGCATCCAAGAACACATCAAAACGATCATTCACCATGATCAAGTTGGCTTCATCCCAGGGATGCAGGGATGGTTCAATATACGGAAATCCATCAACATAATCCACTACATAAACAAACTCAAAGAAAAAAACCACATGGTCATCTCATTGGATGCTGAAAAAGCATTTGACAAAATTCAGCATCCTTTCATGCTAAAGGTCCTAGAAAGAACAGTAATTCAAGGCCCATATCTAAACATAGTAAAAGCAATATACAGCAGACCAGTAGCCAACATCAAGGTAAACGGAGAAAAACTAGAAGCAATCCCTCTAAAATCAGGGATAATTCAAGGCCCATATCTAAACATAGTAAAAGCAATATACAGCAGACCAGTAGCCAACATCAAGGTAAACGGAGAAAAACTAGAAGCAATCCCTCTAAAATCAGGGACTAGACAAGGCTGTCCCCTCTTGCCATATCTCTTCAATATAGTACTTGAGGTACTAGCTAGAGCAATTCGACAACAGAGGGAAGTCAAAGGGATACAAATCGGAAAGGAAGAAGTCAAACTATCACTATTTGCAGATGATATGATAGTTTACTTAAGTGACCCAAAAACCTCCACCAGAGAACTCCTGCAACTGATAAACAACTTCAGCAAAGTGGCTGGCTATAAAATCAACTCAAGTAAATCAGTAGCCTTCCTATACGCGAAGGATAAGCAGGCCGAGAAAGAAATTAGGCAAATGACACCCTTCACAATAGCCACAAATGATATAAAGTATCTTGGAGTGACGCTAACCAAACATGTGAAAGATTTATACGACAAAAACTTCAGGTCTCTGAAGAGGGAAATTGAAGAAGACATCAGAACATGGGAAAATCTTCCATGCTCGTGGGTTGGCAGGACTAATATAGTCAAAATGGCAATCTTGCCCAAAGCAATATACAGATTCAATGCAATTCCCATCAAAATCCCAACTCAGTTCTTCATAGAGCTAGAAAGAGCAATTCTCAAATTCATCTGGAATAACAAAAAACCCAGAATAGCTAAAACTATCATCAACAGCAAAAGAACTTCTGGGGGAATCAATATCCCGGACCTCAAGCAATATTACAGAGCAGTGGTATTAAAAACTGCATGGTATTGGTTCAGTGACAGGGAAGCGGATCAATGGAATAGGATCGAAGACCCAGAATTGAACCCACACATCTATGGCCAATTGATCTTCGACAAAGGAGCTGAAAACATCCAGTGGAAAAAAGATAGCCTTTTCAACAGATGGTGCTGGCTCAACTGGAGGTCAACGTGCAGAAGAATGAGAATTGATCCACTCTTATCTCCTTGCACTAAGCTCAACTCCAAGTGGATCAAAGACCTCCACATAAAACCAGACACACTAAAACTAATAGAAAAGAAACTGGGGAAGACCCTTGAGGACATTGGCTCAGGGGAAAAATTCCTGAACAGAACACCAATTGCTTATGCTCTAAGAGCAAGAATAGACAAATGGGACCTCATAAAACTACAAAGTTTCTGTAAGGCAAAAGACACTGTCAAAAGGATAAATCGGCAACCAACAAATTGGGAAAAAATCTTCACCAACCCCACATCCGACAGAGGGCTAATCTCCAATGTATACAAAGAACTCAAGAGGTTAGACCCCAGAAAACCAAATAACCCTATCCAAAAATGGGGTACAGAGCTAAACAGAGTCTTTTCACCTGAAGAAATTCGGATGGCTGAGAAACACCTTAAAAAATGTTCAACATCACTAGTCATTAGGGAAATGCAAATTAAAACAACCCTGAGATTTCACCTCACACCAGTCAGAATGGCTAAGATTAAAAACTCAGAAGACATCAGGTGTTGGCGAGGATGTGGAGAAAGAGGAACACTCCTCCACTGCTGGTGGGAATGCAAGCTGGTACAACCACTCTGGAAATCAGTATGGCGGTTCCTCAGAAAACTGGGCGTGATACTTCCGGAGGACCCAGCCATACCACTCCTGGGAATATACCCAGAAGATTCACCAGCATGCAATAAGGATACATGCTCCACTATGTTCATAGCAGCTTTATATATAATAGCCAGAAGCTGGAAAGAACCCAGATGTCCCTCAACAGAAGAATGGATACAAAAAATGTGGTATATATACACAATGGAGTACTATACAGCCATTAGAAACAATGAATTCATGAAATTCTTAGAGAAATGGATGGAGCTGGAGAATGTCATACTAAGTGAGGTGACCCAGTCTCAAAAGAATACCCATGGTATACAGTCACTGATAAGTGGATATTAGCCTAGAAGCTTAGAACACCAAAGACACAAATCACATATCAAGTGATGTCTCACAAGAAGAAAGGAGTGGACACTGGTGCTAGAATGGACCAAAACATCATTGTGGGAGAGTACAAGAACAGTAAAGTGGGAGGGGGTGGATGCGGGAGCAGGGGGAGGGAAAAGGACATGTGGGACCTTTGGGGGTGGGGAACCAGAAAAAGGGAAATGAATTGTAAATATAGAATATATACAATAAAAAAAATAAAAAAAAAACAAAACAGGGGTGTAAAATAAAGAGACACATTGTCTCAGGACATCCAAACCCTGTCCTAAGCAATTTAATACAGAATCCATCTCTGGGATAAATGTATAAGCATTAAAAATCGACTTTGATCTCTGTATCTCCAGGTTAAGACATTTATCCCTTTGGTGTTCTTGCTCATAAATTTATGAAAACTATGTACTCGGTCCAGCAACTAACAGTCATTTTGAAATTACTTTATATGGATCTAAAAATCCTGGTGGAGAACTATGTTGGTGCCATCTGTGGTGGAGAAGTACCCTGCATGGAGAATGGTGTCCTGACTTTGGCCCAGATATAGAACTCAGCACCATTGCAAAAGGCCATCACCCACTATGAAGGAAAGATGAATCAGAAGATCCAGATGCTCATTGTTAACCCATAGGACCTGCTGGACCTGCACTGGACCTGTGAGAGTGAGGACACTGAGGTCTTCATGAGGAATTTATTCAAGGATGTAGACCTAAAGTTGCAGAAAAATTATGGGTAGGTGTGGCACTCAACATCTTGAGAGTCAGGAAAATGTGTGTCTTTTTGAGGAGAAAATTGTCTTTAATCTCCAAGACTGGTATACACTGTGATGTGCACAGATTTACATTGAGTATTGAAAAATCATATTCTGCTGAACTTTGATTAAAAAATTTCTAGCCATATTAATTTTCAGTTCCAGGGGTCCAATCAAAAATGTATCTCAAGAGGCTGAGTCATTAGGTTTACAAGGTCAAGGCTTGACTAAGTTGTGAATAGAGACTCTGTGCTCCATCCTCCTCACCCTCAGTCTAAAATCAATAACATACAATCCCCCAATTGCAGGGCATCATTCACAAACTTCATTACATTCTCATACCCTTACTGCTCTACTTCCTGACAACCACTGGATCTTTAAGTCTGCTTATTGCTAAATGAAGCCCATTTCAGAGTATGTCTATTAAACTGTAGATTTTAATTGCAGATTCTCCTCAGGTGTTTTCTAAGATTTGTGTGACAGTATCCTCAACTAACCTATCAAAGACTATTAATTTCTCACATACTAAATAGAGTAATTGAAATTTCTATATGTAACATGGCTTTTTGCATCAGATTCTATGATAAAATATTCATCTCTTGATTTTTTTATATTGAATGGGACCAATAGAAATTTTGTTTCTGCCACACCCTGAATGCTCTCATCTCTGGAAGCATCTTTTTTTATTGGATATATTCTTTATTTACACTTCATTTCCCTTTTCCTGGTTCCCCGCCCCCCCAAAGGTCCCATATGCCCCTTTTCCCTCCCTCTGTTCCCCCATCCTCTCCTTTCCACTTCCCTCTTCTGGTATTCTCCTACACTGATGCATTGGGCTTCTCTGGAAGCATCTTAAAGCATAGAGTCAGTCCCAAATTTTTGAGCAAATTGGTTAAATGCTAACATTGCCAGTACCATCTTGTATTCTGGGCATCCCTCCACATGTATACTAAGTCTCCACGGTTGGTAAAAAAAATGGCCTGGGCACTAAAGATCTCACTTACTTCAATATGTTTGTCTTCTGTCTTGGTTACTACAACTGGGACATGCACTAATTCCCATGATTGAACGCCTGCCCCGATCCTGACTCAGGTAGCAACCTTCCATTTTGTTTGAGCATTCTTTCATGTGTTTGAGAGTCCTCACTGTGTGTGTGTGTGTGTGTGTGTGTGTGTGTGTGTGTGTGTAGAAGACAGGGGAAACAAATCTTGAAAGTTATAGAAGTAAAAGACTTTTGAGAAAAACTGTCAAAATGCCCCCAGAGTTTAGTTTAACTACCAAAGGAGAGTCAGTGATAGTCTGAGGAACCTGGGATGCAGTCTGTGTTCATTTTTCATCTCCATTTTAGGAACAGGAAAAATTTTCTCTAGGATGGATTCAAGAATGAGAGCAAGAAACTATATGAAGAGATAGAGAAAATCAAGAACATGTTATCTTCACAGTGTAAAATTCTTTAAAATTCTAACAGACTAATGTTCTCTACCCTGGTTCCACTCACTAGGAATAAACTTTGGGGACCACTTTGGACTGTAAAGCAGCTTGGCATTGAACTAGACTTGAAGACATGATACTTTATTTGGAAGAACTTAGAAATAAAGATAACAAAATGGAGTTCAATTAAAAAGAAAAAGAAAAACAAAGTAGGATATTCTCTACCCTTGAAGCTTAACTCAAAACTGAAATGCCCAGGTTAAAAGGATATCTTCTGTATTATTTCCTAAAAATAAAACAATGCGTGTGATTACCAATAAAAAAATAAAACAAAATGGAGTTCACATGTAAAATGAATGTCTGGCTTATGAAATATTTCAGTTCATGTTTGTGTTAGAACTAAAGATTCATATGATCTTTAATTGGGTCTTATATTTGAAATTGTAAACATGGACTCTGTACACATACTAAATTGTATCCTTTGGATTTGTTTTTACCACACAGCAGTATGGCAGCTGCCTTTGGGTAGACCTTTTTGTATCACATACACTCCCTTCTGGATATTCTTAGTCATGTGCTCTTAACTAATTCGAAGACTTAGCTTTGCACTAAGCTGAGATTGGCATATTGTAAATGTGTTAAAAATCTGAACATAACCATATGACACAGCTCCTGGGGTCTCAAGCTGTCTGCAGACATAGTTCCCAGGGTAGACATTGTGCAATGCTCAGTGTGGGAAGGCTGTGTGGCTGCTGGATGAGCAGAGAGCCCACTGGAGAGAGGGAGAAAAATCCCTCCAGGCAGAATGCACCTGTGAGTGGGAGTTGCCCCTCCCCCTTCAGAGAACTTCTTGCTTTGTTTCCTGCTTCAACTTTCTGTTTCCTTCTTAATCTCTCTTTATAATTTTTAAAAACAATTTATCCTTCCAAGAGTTTTAGAATGACTTCCACAATCACAGAATGGAGAACTCAAAATAAATTTCTTTCTGTTCTTCAAAGGTTCATGACCACAGTCCCACCCCTTCTGACCAAGCTTCATTTTTATCTGCCTTTGCAAATATGACATAATTTGCAAGTCTCTAAAATAAATGCCTTCAACAATGTAGCAGAAGCATGGCTCAGTGAAAGCTGTTAATAATAATGACCAACCTACCATAATTGTTTCAAATGCATGCTATATATTGTTCATGATGTAATAAAATCTGCCCTTAAATTTCACTAAGAGGGGAGTTAATTAGAAGACTTTTAGATGTCACACAGGCTCCTAATGATGAGGGCATCGGATCTGCAGCTAAGCATTCAGAGTAACAGGATGACACAAAGGAAATGCCATAGTCACGGGGCTCATCACTCACATAGAATACAGAAAGAGAAAGATCCTTTCTGTATGATTATATTTCTGGTGGTGGCAATAAACCCAGGGCTTTTAAAAAATACTTCTGGTGATACATTAACTTACAAAATTACAGTAGGTGGTATAGTGTTTCTGTAGTATACTTTTTAGTGCATTCTAGTATCATGTGCTTGTAGAAAGAGCTCAACACTTGTACTTAGAAAATTTCAAGTCTGGCCTATTGTCTGATTTGTGTTATTTCGATGGAAGGCTTTAAGTACTAGTCAGTGGGTAGATCAGCATGAGGGTTAACTAGATGTCTTCAGAATTTCAAAGCACAGTTTTGTACACTGTTCACAGCCACGGATATTCCCAGCTTGATTTCAGAGACTCATAGAAGTCTGTCTCTGAGTTTTAGAGGTTCAGAGGCCCTCAGCCTCTGAGAGATGGTATTTACATTCTGTAGTTTAGGGTCAGGACTCTGACTCACTTGTTTCTAAGGAAAATTTGAAAATGGAGACTGGAAACCCTGCTCCTTTAAACTTAGAAACAAAACAAAAATTTCCTTTCATTTAGCCTTACATTTCACAAAACAGACAATGCTGAAGTGGTACTAAAATTGTCTGGGGATTGTATATAATTTTAACAGAGATTTTTCTAATCAAAAAGACAAATGAACAAATAAACAAGGCAGCTGATTTCCCAGCACTTGATAGGTTTAATGGAACTCAGATTCACTTCCAGTTTCAGTGATGTTTTTCTCCCTTCCCCTTTCCCTCCTCTCTTCTCTTCCTTCCTCCCTCCCTCTCTTTTTCTCCCACCTTTCCCCTTACTTCCACCCTCACTGTTCCTACTAAATCTAACCTTTTTTCTTTCCATCTTTACTTTTTCACAGTACTGAGAAGTGGTTTTTAAATGATTCATATCCACTTACAAATTGCACATTCTCTTGCTACCTTTGTGTATTACAGTGGGACTGGCAACTTCACAAAACAAAGACTAATGGACCAAAAAGGACAGAAACCTAACAGAACCCTCTCAGTAAGCACATCACCTTGCATTTTTAAACACACAAAAAACTACACCATTTGTCAATATCTACCGGAGAAATCCCTGAGCCCCCCCTCACAGCAACATACCCCTCACACCCACGGTTGTGGTTGAGTCATCTCTCCACCCCCACCTCAGTTAGGAAGTTTCCTCAGTTTCACTTCTATGGTCTTAAACAGTTCTCTGTTAAAGAGCTAACTCCTCCCAAGTTCTCTGGCAAAATTCTGGAACATCCTGGGTTACTACATTGTCCATGTCTCAGTGCCTGTGAGAGAGGATCAAGCATTCTGCAGCCAGACGCTGAAGCAAAGGTGTCAGGCACTGAAAAGGTTCTTCTCTAAAGGATTTTGCTTCAGGTAAGACAGAGGCAGGGGTGGAAAAGTGTTTACCAGTCTGCTGGTTTACCCTATCAAGAGGAGGCTGAAACCAAGACAGACGTGCGTGAGGCAGGGCTGGTGACAGATGAACCTTTACTGCAAATGACCCTGTTACAACTAAGGCAACTTAATTAAACTCTGATAAAGAAGAGTTCACTCTGAGGGCATAAGTGTTTTAAGGTGAATATTGCTTTCTAGGTACTATTTTAGACCACCTTATTGTCTAATGGAACTCAGACAAAATCCCTCAACTTGTTGCCAGGGTCTACCTAAATAAGTTAGGCTGCTTGGAGTTTGTAAAGAGACAGTTCTCTTATTGATCATCTAGGAAGCTACAAAATCTTTGTGTATACTATTTTGAATATATATATATATATATATATATATATATATATAAATATATGTGTATGTGTATGTGTGTGTGTGTGTATGTGTGTGTGTGTGTGAGTGAGTGAGTGTGTGTGTATATGTATGTATATGGGGGGTGAGTGTGTGTATGTGTATTCTTCATTCCTTGAGAAGATCCTATCTGTCATGTGTTTCTGATTGTATTTATTCCCGACTCTTTCTTCCATCTCTCCCTACCCATCCCCCACTATGTCTTCTCCCCAGTTTCATTTCTTCTTCTTTTTTTTTTTTATTTAGGTTTTTTTGGTTTTTTTTTGAGACAGGGTTTCTCTGTATGGCCCTGGCTGTCCTGGAACTCACTCTGTAGACCAGGCTGGCCTTGAACTCAAAAATCCGCTTGCCCCTGCCTCTGCCTCCCAGAGTGCTGGGATTATAGGTGTGCACTACCACCACCCGGCTTCCCAGTTTCATTTCTAATTGAGTTAAGTTCCTGAGCTCATTCAGGCATGTGCAGAAGGCCACCTACTGGAGTTTGGCATATGACACAAGAAAAGCAACCTTGGCTTCACAAGCAGCCATTAACTGCCAATATCACATCAGTTATGCATGGGGCTTCCTGAGCCTCTCACTGTTCTATGGTGGAATTTTGACTGCTGAATTTTATGCAGGTTTTTTTCTTTTTTCTTTTTTGAAGATAGTTTTTTTTCTGTGTAGCCCGGACTGTCGTGGACCTCATATGTAGACCAAGTTGTCCTCAAACTCAGAGATCCATGTGCCTCTGCTCCCCAAATGCTAGATGGAATGTGTGTGCCACCAACAACCCAGCTTTATGTGGGTTTTCTATAGGCAGCAGAACCTGCTGTGACTTCTTGAGTTCAAATACCATATCATGTTCCAGAAGATACTGTTTCACCTTAAAGCAACAAATATAATCCATGTGATATTTTCAGTATAAATACCACTGTGAACTGAAAGAAACCAAACCTTTGGGAGGAATTCTCAACTCTAGGGCAATATAGGAAAAGTATGAGCTGTGTCTGGAAGACTGTGTGGTGACAGAGAGAACCACAGCACTGGGAATGTCATGGAAGTCTGCCAGCCAAGCACAGGAGCCAGCTGAAGGAGCCTCAGTGAACACAGAGACAAGCCAGGCAACAAAATAAGGAAAGATCACAAAGTACTAAGGCACAGGGAATGAAATAAGTACTTAGCAGTCTATGCTGATGCAACCAAATGAATAAATGAATGAATGAATGAATGAATCAATGCAAGTAGGTGCAATACTCCCACTCACTGTTGAGCACCCATTAATGAATATTCAGCTTGATAAGAGTAGACAGTCTTCTGTGAATAAATGCTACCTGTGCTAATTTATAAACTAGAATTATTAATAGATGCTGAATGTAGTGATGAAACTACATGATGTATGGTGAAGTTGTATGTGCTGAGTGTCTGTCTAAAGGCTGATATATATATATATATATGTATATACATAAATGTATATTTATACATAAATACACATCTATCTTTATACATATATCTATCCATATATATGCATATTATAAACACATGTATATATACACCTAGACCTACACACACACTATATATATATATATTATATATATATGTATACACACACATATACACATATGCACATGAGTATTATTTGGACATTTGGTAGTTCTAATTGTTTTTGAGGAACCTCCATACTGCTTTCTACTGTGGCCACAGGAGTTTACATTCCCATTGGCAATTCATAAGGCTCTCTTTCCAGCAGCCTTGGAAGCCCCTGTTATTTGTTTTCTTTATTCAGGATATTCTCAGTGGGGTGAGATGGAACCTTAATGTATGGTTCACTTGTATTTCCCTGGTGATTAAACCCTATATCTCAGTTAGTGTTTCACTGTGGTGAACAGACACCATGACCAATGCAAGTTTTATAAAAGACAACATTCAATTGGGGTTGGCTTACAGGCTCAGAGGTTCAGTCCATTGTCATCAGGGCAGAAACATGGCAGTATCCAGGCAGATATGGTGCAGGAGGAGCTGAGAATTCTACATCTTCATCTAAAGGCTGCTAGTGGAAGACTGACTTCCAGGCAACTAGGGTGAGGGTCTAAAGCCCACACCCACAGTGACACACCTACTTCAACAAGGCCACACTTCCTAATAGGGTCACTTCCTGGGCCAATCATATACAAACCATCACACCCTAGACATTTTTCTAAGTATTTATTTTCTGTTCAAGTGGTAATTTTGATTACAAAACTTTAACCAGTTCTTGGCAGGTAGCCCCTTAATCGAGAGACTGTATTCTAAAGAGTACTATCAGAGCAAGTCATGTCCATATCATTCATCCTCTAATTTGATCAGTGATGACTGCAAAGTATCAGTTCTGGGACCTTCTTGCCATGTATATATCAGTAGAATTTCAAGCTAAGATTGAAGAAAGAAGTAAATAATTATCTAATTGAAGGGTCCTCTACAAGACAACTGAAATATACTCCTCTAAATTGTAAAGAAATTAAGGATAAAGGAATAGTGAGGATCTACTGAAGATGAGACAAAACCAAAGAGATGTGAGGATAAAGCAGGGATCATGGATTAGATCAGGAAGCAGGAAAAGGGTGTACTGGCTGGTTTTGTGTGTCAACTTAACACAGGCTGAAGTTATCACAGAGAAAGGAGCTTCACTTGGGGAAGTGCCTCCATGAGATCCAGCTGTGGGGCATTTTCTCAATTAGTGATCAAGGAGGAAGGCCCCTTGTGGGTGGTACCATCTCTGGGCTGGTGTTCTTGGGCTCTATAAGAGAGCAGGCTGAGCAAACCAAGGGAAGCAAGCCAGTAACAAACATCCCTCCATGGCTCCTGCATCAGCTCCTGCTTCCTGACCTGCTTGAGTTCCAGTCCTGACCTCCTTGGTGATAAACAGCAATTTGGAACCATAAGCTGAATAAACACTTTCCTCCCCAATTGCTTCTTGGTCATGATGTTTGTGCAGGAATAGAAACCCTTACTAAGACAGCCTATATATATATATGTATAGAAGATTTTTTAAAATAAAAATAACATATTAGAGATGAAAAATATAAGCACAAATGAATAATGAAATAAACAAAAAACCCTATGTTCTCAGTCAAGACTTCTGATTGGAGGACAGCTCATAACAAAGACACTATCATCTCAGTCAAAGTTTCTGATTTTAGGAGAGGCTTTCCTCAAGGTTTTCCTAGTTCTGTCCATCAGGATCCAACTATAGCAAGTTGTCTCAAACTTTTTGCTGTGCCTCCGTGCTGTGACTTGGATGTTGAAGATCCCTTTGCTCTGGACTTCTTCCTTACACTTCTGCTTCTAGGATCACTGTCTCTGTGACTTGGTTTCTGTTGCTCAAATTCCACCCACTGCAGGTTCCACACTCTGTTGAAGGATTCTAGAGACCCCCTTACCAGACTTGAGTTCCTTCCTCTACTCTGTAGCTAGGAGTCCATTGCCCTTACAGTGATGTTACACCAATTTCTAGGGTTGGTCAACATTTTCCTACAGCTCCAATTTTTGCTGCAGGCCAATTTCAGAGACAAGGACCAGAAGGTAGTGTCCTTTTAGCTCCAGTGTCTCTCTTGTCTCATGCCAGACTCTCTCCAGGGCACACATCTGCCAAGGAGGACTGGACTCCAGATGCTGCTCTTCTGCTGCTACTGCACTAAGGGAGTTTCATTTTAAGTTTGGTAGTAGTTTGAACCCCTTTACATCTATCTATTGGAGACTCTAAGTCCAAGTCCCTTCTTCTGATCACCTAGGATGGCAGAGTATCAATTCTGTGAACTTCCTGCCCAATAAACAAGAATGATTGTTATATTCAAAACAAATATTTGACAACCATCAAAAAAAATAATGGACATTCTACAAGAGAACTGGCTTATCTCCTTCTAAAATGCACAAGTAATGGCAAAGAATGAAAGCCTCCTGAAGATGGCGGGAAGATAGACACTTGATAGTTGATGAAGGATCTTGTATTCATTTATACAGCAAGGAGAGAACATTAATAGAAAGCTGATTAAATGAGGCAAGGATCTATGATATGCAGGTTTACTCGGTATTATAAAAAATCTTTCAATTCTGGATCCTATAATTTTGTTCTGGTTACAGAAAATACTGGGATCCTTGGAATGTGATTCATGGAGAACTCTAAAACAGCTGAATTTTTCTAGTTATCTAAGGATTTCAAAATTAGTTTTAAATGTAAATTACTCTTCAGTGCAGTAATTTAAGCCTCTAGGACACTTAAAAACATGCAAAGAATAAATTCTGAGTAGACAACATTTTGATCCATTTCATTTTTATTTTTTAATTTTTTTTTATATTCTTTGTTTACATTCCTAAGGCTTTCCCCTTTCCCAGTTCCCCCTTTACCATATGTCCTATAAGTCCTTGTCCCCCCAACCTCCCGCCTATTCCCCAATCACCCCCCCACCATTTCTTTGTTCTGGTACTCTCCTGCAAAACTGGATCCAGTCTTTTCAGGCCCAGGGTCCTCTCCTTCCTTCTTCTTGGGAATCTTTTGAATTGCTAATTGTGCCTTGAGTATTCAGAGCTTCTGAGTTCATTAATATCCACTTATCAGTGATTGCATTTCATGTGTATTCTTTTGTGATTGGGTTAACTCACTTAGGATGATATTTTTCAGATCCAACCATTTGCCTACAAATTGCATGAATTCATTATTTTTAATTGCAGAGTAGTATTCCATTGTATAAATATACCACATTTTCTGTATCTATTCTTCCTTTGAGGGACATCTAGGCTTCTTCCAGCTTCTGGCTATTATAAATAAGGTTGCTATGAACATAGTGGAGCATGTATCCTTATTACATGCTGGGGAATCCTCTGGGTATATGCCCAGGAGTGGTATGGCTGGGTCCTCCAGAAGTAGCATGTCCAGTTTTCTGAGGAACCGCCAGAGCGGTTGTACCATCTTGCAATCCCACCAACAGTGGAGTAGTGTTACTCTTTCTCCACATCCTCACCAGCACCTGTTGTCTCTTGAGTTTTTAATCTTAGCCATTCTGACTGTTGTGAGGTGGAATCTCAGGGTTGTTTTGATTTGCATTTCCCTGATGACTAATGGTGTTGAACATCTCTTAAGGAGCTTCTCAGCCATCTGAATTTCTTGTGGTGAAAATTCTTTGTTTAGCTCTGTACACCATTTTTAATAGGGTTATTTGGTTCTTTGGGGTCTAACTTCTTGAGTTCTTTGTATATATTGGATATTAGCCCTCTATCGGATGTGGGGTTGGTGAAGATCTTTTCCCAATTTGATGGTTGCCATTTTGTCCTTCTGACAGTGTCCTTTGCCTTACAGAAACTTTGTAATTTTATGAGGTTCCATTTGTCAATTCTTGATCTTAGAGCATAAGCTATTGGTGTTCTGTTCAGAAACTTTCCCCCCGTGCCCATGTCCTCCAGGGTCTTTCCCAGTTTCTTTTCTATTAGTTTCAGTGTGTCTGGTTTTATGTGGAGGTCCTTGATCCACTTGGAGTTGATCTTAGTACAAGGAGATAATAGTGGGTCAATTTGCATTCTTCTGCATGTTGACCTCCAGTTGAACCAGCACCATTTGTTGGAAAGATTATTTTTTTTCCACTGGATGGTTGTAGCTACTTTATCAAACATCAAGTGATCATAACTCTGTGGGTTCATTTCTGGGTCTCCAATTCTTTTCCACTGATCTACTTACCTGTCAGTGTACAAATACCATGCAGTTTTTAACACATTTTTTTCTGTAGTACTGCTTGAGGTCAGGGATATTGATTCCCCCAGAAGTTCTTTTATTGTTTTGAATAGTTTTAGCTATCCTGGGATTTTTGTTGCTCCAGATGAATTTGAGAATTGCTCTTTCTAGATCTATGAAGAATTGATTTGGGATTTTGATGGGGATTGCATTGAATCTGTAGATTGCTTTTGGCAAGATGGCCATTTTTACTATATTGATCCTGCCAATCCAAGAGCATGAAATATTTTTCCGTCTTCTGAGGTCTTCTTCAAAGATCCAACAAAGAAAGAGAACTACAGACCAATTTTCCTTATGAACATCGATGTAAAAATACTAAATAAAATTCTTGCCAACAGAATCCAAGAGCACATCAAAATGATCATTCACCATGATCAAGTAGGCTTCATCCCAGGGATGCAGGGATGGTTCAATATACAGAAATCCATCAATGTAATCCACTACGTAAACAAACTAAAAGATAAAAACCACATGGTCATCTCATTAGATGCTGAAAAAGCATTTGACAAAATTCAGCATCCTTTCATGCTAAAAGTCCTGGAAAGATCAGGAATTCAAGGCCCATACCTAAACATAATAAAAGCAATATACAGCAATCCAGTAGCCAACATCAAAATAAATGGAGAGAACCTTGAAGCAATTCCACTAAAATCAGGGACTAGACAAGGCTGCCCTCTCTCTCCATATCTTTTCAATATAGTACTTGAAGTTCTAGCGAGCGCAATTAGACAACATAAGGAAGTCAAAGGGATACAAATTGGAAAGGAAGAACTCAAATAAATTATCATTATTTGCAGATGATATGATAGTATACATAAGCGACCCAAAAAACTCCACCAGAGAACTCCTACAGCTGATAAACAACTACAGCAAAGTGGCTGGTTATAAAATCAATGCAAGCAAATCAGTAGCCTTCCTGTACTCAAAGGACAAACAGGCTGAGAAAGAAGTTAGAGAAATAAGACCCTTCAAAATAGTCACAAACAATATAAAGTATCTTGGTGTGACTCTAACCAAACAAGTGAAAGATCTGTATGGCAGGAACTTCAAGTCCTTGAAGAAAGAAATCCATCCATTTTATTTTTAATAATAATTTTCTGGAATTTAGATATGATTCCCTCATTTCTGTCCTTCCCTTCCTCCCTCCAATAACCTCTCTTATGTATCACCTGCTGCTCTTTTTTTAATGGCTTATTTATCTTTGTTATTACAGCACGAATGCACACACACACACACACACACACACACACACACAGGTATATATTTCTAAATCAATGAACACACATTCTGTCCCATCTGTATAATGTGATTGGATGTATATGATTTCAGGACAGACCACTTGGTACTGGATAACTAACTAGGGAGCTCTTCCATGAGGAAGTTCATTAAAATCTCAGCATTCCTTAGTTGCCTGCAGTGCTTTGTTTATGGTTCAGGCCCTATGATATTTCCCTTTTGATGGTAAGCATGTCTATTGGTGTTGTACTTCTTTGGGTCTTGTTTTGGTAGCCAAGTTGTTGAGACTACATGGGTCTAGCTTCCCCATCACTTTTAGGAACCCCTGTCTCACATCAGACTTCCTGTTTTTCTGACTCTTAGACCTTTTCACCTCTTTCCCTTTTGCTGTGATGTTCCCTGAACCTTAGGTGCAGAAGTCATGTTGAAAGAGCTGGGTACCACACTATCACTTGTTCCTTGGGCTTTGATTGATTGTAGTTTTTTTTTAGTGGTCTCCATCTGTTACAAAGAAAAACTTCTTTGTTGAGGGTTTCGAACTATGCTTATCTTTGGAAATGAGGATAAATATTTAAAATGGAGTTAAGAGTGACACTGGTTTAATAGGGTCTCCTTCAAGATCCATGGCCTTACTAGCACCAGATGGTTAATTGGGTTCCCAGTGAAAGTGTACATGTTGCTATTGCACCCTATGGTTTACAACACTATGCCCAGGTCATTGATTTGAGTTCTTCTAACTGACTCAACATTTCCTGTATTATCTTTTCCAGCAAACATACAGGTACTCTGAAAATGGCCTCAGAAATCCACATGCCAGGCCCAGTGTGCCTCATTGAGAACTCCGGTGAGCAGTTGGTGGTCAACCAGGAAGCCCTGGAGATCCTGTCTGCTATTGAAAAGCCCGTGGTGGTGGTAGCAATAGTGGGCTTGTACCGCACAGGCAAATCCTATCTGATGAATAAGCTGGCTGGAAAGCAGAAAGGTGAGTGCTATCAGCAAAGGTCTCCTCAGTCCCTCTCCCACCTCCACTGTCAGCATCCAGAAAGCAAATATGAGGAGAAAAAGTCAGAGACTCAGGTGATATGGGATGCTTTGTGTCCATCAGTTGACTTACTTTTCTGAATTAGACTTCTCACTGCTTCTTCCCACAATCCCATTACCTCTTCTTTAAAGGTATAACCATTTCTTAGTGGAAGAAATAATACATTAATAGAGAAAGCCAACTTACTTTCTGATGAATTACAGAATATTTGCTAGGAGGAGCAAGAGTCCACTGATATCTTGCGTGCAAATGAATGACTACTCAAAATTGGATCTTCTGCCCTCCCTGATTCTGGGATTCTAATCAAAACCAATACTTGTAACTTGTTGTTCTCCTGTAAATGGTAAATATGTTCATTCAAATGAGATTTCAGGAAGCATGTGCTGTTTATCTCTCCACTTTATCCTCACTCTACAGGCTTCTCCCTGGGCTACACTGTGCAGTCTCACACAAAGGGCATCTGGATGTGGTGTATGCCTCATCCCCAGAAGCCTGAAAACACCCTGGTTCTGCTGGACACGGAGGGTCTGGAAGATGTAAAGAAGGTACAAACAACATAAACTTACAAATTTACCCGTGGTGCATCAATAGTCCACTCCCAATCTTCATTTATTGTTCTGATGCATCAAATTAGTGTATCACTTACCTGACATAGGAACCAAGAGTTGACACTAAAGTCAACAGATTCACAGAGTGTCAGCCTTCATTAAAATAACTGACAATATTTTTTTGCCATTTTTCTTTTATACCATAACACCATGTTGTGGTGAGACTTTAATGGTGTCTCTAAATTTGACTATACATTTTCTGAACAAACATAAGTCTGAGCCTGTAGAAATGATAAGAATTGTAACTTCTACATAGCACATTCAATGAGAGGAAAGCAATATAAAACTTAAGTTTTTGGTAGAGCTCTATTTCTGTGAAGAGACACCATAACCAGGGAAAATATTTTCATTAGATATTTTCTTTATTTACATTTCAAATGCTATCCCCTTTCCTCCTTTCCCAACCTAAACTCCCTATCCCATCCCCCCTCACTATGCTCACTACACCACCCACTTCTGCTTGCCTGATCAGGCATTCCCCTACCCAGGGGCAACTAGCCTCCATGAGTCCAAGGGCCTCTCCTCTCATTGATGTCCAAAAGGCCATCCTCTGCTAACCATATGGCTGGGGTCATGGGTAGCTCCATGTGTACTCTTTGATTGGTGGTTAAGTCCCTGGGAGCTCTGGAGGTACTGGTTGGTTCATATTGTTGTTCTTCCTACAGGGCTGTAAACCCCTTCAGCTCTATGGGTCCTCTCTCTAGCTCTTTCATTGGGGACCCTGAGCTTAGTTCAACGGTTGGCTGAGAGCATTCCCCCCTGTATTTGTCATGCACTGTCAGGTCCTCTCTGAAAATAGCTATATTAGGCTCCTGTCAGCAAGCACTTATTGCCATCCACAATAGTGTCTGGGTTTAGTAACTGTATATGGGATGGATCGACAAGTGGGGCAGATTCTGGATGTTCTTTCCTTCAGTCTCTGTGCTACACTTTGTCTCTGTATTTCCTCCCATGGGTATTTTGTACCACATCAAAGAAGGACCAAAGTATCCACACTTTGTTCTTCCTTCTTAAGCTTCATGTTGTCTGTGAATTATATCTTGAGTATTCCAAGCTTCTGGGCTAACATCCACTTATCAGGGAGTACATACTAGGGAGTACATACTATGTGTGTTCTTTTGTGTTTGGGTAACTACACTCTGGATGATATTTTCTAGTTCCATCCATTTGCCTAAGAATTTCATGAATTCATTGTTTTGAATAGCTGAGCAATACTACATTGTATACATGTACCACATTTTCTGGATTCATTCTTCTGTTGGGAACATTTGGTTTCTTTCCAACTTCTGGATATTATAAGTGAGGGTGCTATGAACATATTGAAGCATGTGTCCTTATTACATGTTGGAGCATTTTCTGGGTATATGCCCAGGAGTGCTATAGCTGGCTCCTCAGGCAGTACTGTGTCCAATTTTCTGAGGAACTACCAAACTGATTTCCAGAGTGGTTTTACCAGTTTGCAATCCCACCAGCAATAGAGAAGGGTCCCTCTTTCTCCAAATCCTCTCCAGCATCTGCTGTAACCTGAGTTTTTGATCTTAGCCATTCTGACTGGTGTGAGGTAGAAGGAATCTCATGGTTATTTTGATTGAAATTTCCCTGATGATGAAGGATGTTGAACCATTCTTTAGATACTTCTCAGCCATTCAGTATTCTGCAGTTAAGAACTCTTTGTTTAGTTCTGTACCCCATTTTTAATAGGGTTATTTGCTTCTTTGGAGTCTAAGTCTTGAGTTCTTTGTATTTATTGAATATTAGTTCCCTTTTGGATGTAGGATTGGTAAAGATCTTTTCCCCATCTCTTGGGTGCCATTTTGTCCTATTGACAGTGTCCTTTGCCTTACAGTAGCTTTGCAATTTTATGAGGTCCCATTCATCAATTCTTGATCTTAGGGAATAAACTATTGGTGTTCTGTTTATGAACTTTCCCCCTGTGCCCATGTGCTCAAAGGTCTTCCCCACTGTCTTTTCTATTAGTTTCAGTGTATCTGGTTTTATGCAGAGGTCCTTGAATGACTTAGACTTGAGCTTTGTACAAAGGAATATGAATAGATCGATTTTCATTCTTCTACAGGCTAACCACCAGTTGAACTAGCACCATTTGTTGAAAATACTGTCTTTTTTCCCCCTGGATGGTTTTAGCTCCTTTGTCAAAAATCAAGTAATCATAGGTGTGTGGGTTCATTTCTGGGTCTTTAATTCTATTCTGTTGATCTACCTGCCAGTCACTGTACCAATACCATGCAGTTTTTTTTTATCACGATTCCTCTGGAGTGCAGCATGAGGTCAGGGATGGTGATTCTTTCAGAAGTTCTGTTATTGTTGAGAACAGTTTTCTCAATTCTGGGTTTTTTGTTATTACAGATGAATGTGCACATTCCTCTTTCTAGTTCTATAAAGAATTGCATTGGAATTTTGATTAGAATTGCATTGAATTTGTAGATTGCTTTCAGCAAGGTGACCATTTTTACTATATTAATCCTGCCAATCCATGAGCACGGGAGATCTTTCCATCTTCTGAGATTTTTCTTCAGAGACTTGAAGTTCTTGTAATATAGATCTTTTACTTCTTTAGTCACACCAAATGTATTATATATTATTTGTGATTATTGTGAAGGGAGTTGTTTCTCTAATTTCTTTCTCAGCCTGTTTATACTTTAGTAAGGCCACTGATTTGTTTGAGTTAATTTTATATTCAGCTACTTTGCTCAAGTTGTTTATCTGGTTTAGGAGTTATCTGGTGGACTTTTTTTTTTTTACATTTTCTTTTTTTTTATTGTATATATTCTATATTTACAATTCATTTCCCTTTTTCTGGTTCCCCACCCCCAAAGGTCCCACATGTCCTTTTCCCTCCCCCTGCTCCCGCATCCACCCCCTCCCACTTTACTGTGCTTGTACTCTCCCACAATGATGTTTTGGTTCTGGTGGACTTTTTGAGGTCAGTTAAGTATACTATCATATCATCTGCAAATAGTGATATTTTGACTTCTTCCTTTACAGTTTGTGTACCTTTGACCTACTTTTATTATCTAATTGTTCTGGTTAGGGAATTCAGTATTATATGAGAGTAGACAGCCTTGTCTAGTCCCTGATCTCAGTGAGATTGCTCCAAGTTTCTCTCCATTTAGTTTGATGTTGGCCACTGGTTTGCTCTTCATTGCTTTTACTATGTTAAGGTATGGGCCTTGAATTCATGATCTTTCCAAGACTTTTATCACGAAGGGGTGTTGGTTTTTGTCAAATGCTTTTTCTGCATAATGAGATGATCATGTGGTTTTTTTGTGTGTGTTTATTTAGTGAATTACGTTAATGGACTTTCTTATTTTGAACCATTCCTGCATCCTTAGGATAAATCCTACTTGATCATGATGGATGATCATTTTGATGTGTTCTTGCATTTGGATAAGAAGAATTTTTTGAGTATTTTTACATTGATATTCATAACGGAAATTGGTCACAAGTTCTTCTTTGTAGGGCCATTTTGTGGTTTAGGTATCAGAGTATTTGTGGCTTAATAGAACAAATAAGGTAGTGGTCCTTCTGTTTCTATTTTATGGAATAGTTCAGAGAGTATTGGTATTAGGTTTTCTTTGAAGGTCCAATAACCCTCTGCACTAAACCCATCTGGTTCTGGGCTTTCCTTTGTTGGAAGATTGTTGATGACTGCTTCTATTTCTTTAGGGGTTATGAAGTTTTTTAGATAGTTTATTAGATCATGGTTTAACTTTGGTTCAGGTATCATCCAGACAATTTCATTCACATTTTCTAGTTTTGTTGAATAAAGGCTTTTGTAGTAGGATCTGATGACTTTTTGGATTTCCTCCGTTTCTGTTGTTATGTCTCCTTTTTCATTACTGACTTTGTTAATTTGGATACTGTCTCTGGGCCCTCTGGTTAGTCTGGCTAAATATTTTTCTATCTTGTTGATTTTCTCAAAACACCAGATCCCAGCTCTTTTTGTTACTACTTGATTGATTTCAACCCTGAGGTTATTTACTGCCTTCTACTCCTCTTGGGTATATTTGTTTCTTTGTGTTGTAGAGCTTTCAGATGTGCTGTCAAGCTGCTAGTGTATGCTCTCTCCAGTTTCTTTTGGGAGGCACTCAGAGCTATGAGTTTTCCTCTTTGGACTGCTTTCATTGTGTCCCACAGGCTTGGGTATGTTGTGCCTTCATTTTCATTAAATTCTAAAAAGTCTTTAATTTCTTTCTTTATTTATTCCTTGATTGAGTTATCATTGAGTATAGTGTTGTTCAGCTTCCACATATATGTGGGCTTTCTATTGGTTTTGATGTTGTTGAAGAGCAGCCTTAATCCATCTTGATCTGATAGGATATATGTGATTATTTGCATCTTTTTGTATCTGTTGAGACATGTTTTGTGACAGATTATGTGGTCAGTTTTGGAGAACATACCATGAGGTGCTGAGAAGAATGTATTTTCTTTTAATTTAGGATAAAATATTCTACAGATATATTTCTGTAAGATACATGACTTGTGTTAGTTTCACTATTTCTCTGTTTAGTTTGTGTTTCCATGATCTGTCCATTGATGAGAGTGGTGTGTTGAACCCACTATTATTGTATGAGGTGCAATGTGTGCTTTGAAGTTTAGTAAAGTTTCTATTATGAATGTGGGTGCCCTTACATTTGGAGTATAGGTATTCAGGATTGAGAGCTTTTCTTGGTATAATTTTCCTTTAATGATTATGAAGTGACCTTTCTTATCTTTTTGATAACTTTTGCTTGAAAGTCAATTTTATTCCATATTAGAATGACTATTCCAGCTTGTTTCTTGGGATCATTTGCTTAGAAAATTGTTTTCTGGCCTTTTACTTTGAAGTAGTGTTGTCTTTGTCACTGAGGTGGATTTTTTGTATATAGCAAATGTTGGGCCCTATTACATATCCAGTCTGTTAACCTAGGTCTTTTTATTGGGGTATTGAGTCCATTGATATTAAGAGATATTAAGGAAAAGTGATTGTTGCTTCCTGGTAATATTATTGTTAATTGTGGAGTTCTGTTTATGTGACTGTCTTCTTATTGGTTTCTTTTTCTTTTTTTTCTTTTTTTTCTTTTTTTTTATTTTTATTTTCTATATTCTATGTTTACATTCCAAAGGCTTCCCCCTTTTCTTATTGGTTTCTTAATGGGAGATTAATTTCTTGCTTTTTCTAGGATATAGTGTTCCTCCTACTGTTGAAGTTTTCCATTTATTATCCTTTGAAGGGTTGGATTTGTAGAAAGATATTGTGTACGTTTGGTTTGTCATGGAATATCTTGGTTTCTCCATCTATGATAATTGAGAGTTTCACTGGGTATAGTAGCCTGGGCTGGTATTTGTGTTCTATTATAGTCTGTATGAGATCTTTGTCATTTCTTTCTTATTTCAGCTTCCATTTTTTTGTGTTTTCCTGTAAATTTTTAAGGGAATTTTGGGTTTCCTCATTAAGGGCTTCTAGCTGTTTACTTGTCTTCTGCTGAATTTCTTTAAGGTAGTTATTTATGTTTTTCTTAAAGTCCTTTAGCAGCATCGTGAGATGGGATTTTAAATCCAACTCTTGCTCTTCCAGGGCATTGAGGTATCCAGGACTTGCTTTGATGAGAGAACTTGATGTTGCCAAGTAGCCTTGGTTTCTGTTGGTGGGGGTCTTGTACTTACCTTTTGCCATCTGGTTATCTTTGTTGTTAGTTGATGGCCTTCTATTGCTGGCTGTAGCTTGTCCCTCCTGTGGGCCTGTAAGCCTGTGTCAGCACTTCGGGGAGACTAAATCTCTTTTTGGGATCTGTGTTCAGATGGCTTGGGTGTCACTCAGATCCTGGTTGCACATGACAGCTGGAAGGATCCTATCCCAACTGCAACACTGAGCATGCCCTGTATGCCCCTAGTCATTCCCCTCTGGACAGCTATTGGAGAGAAAGTAGAGCTCTGACCTCTGAGCCCAGAAGTGTTGCTGGGAGATCACTCTCTCCTTGAGGGCAGTACACAGAGGCAGTTAGAGCTGCCTGGCTCCCTGGTGTAAATGGTGACCAGAAGGACCCTCTCCCAGCTCTTCCACTGATCATATGCCCTTTGCACTCCTAGCTGTTCCCCTGCAGATAGTTACTGGAGAGAAAGTGGGCATCTGACCTCCATGCCCAGAAGTGAAAGCACTGCTGAGAGATCAATCTCTCCTGGCAGACTGTGCACAAACTATTATATATATTTTAAAGCATTTAGCTAGAATTTAACTGTTTCAGAGGCTTAGTGTATTATCCTCATGGTAGAGAACATGGCCTTAGGAATGGCAGGCATGCTGCTAAAACAACACCTGAAAGACATCCTGATCCATATGCAGGACAACAGAGAGAGGACTGGAGGGAGGGAGGGAGTGGGGGAGCGGAGAGGAAGGGAGGAAAGGAGAGAGAACAGAGAGAGAGGAAGAGACTAAGAGACCAAGCCTGGTATAGGCTTTAAAAACCTTAAATCCGACCCCTAGTGACTTACTTTCTCCAGTGAGGCCACACCTCATAAACCTTCTAATTCTTTAAAAATTTTCCACTCCATTAATGATGCCAAAGCATTCAAAAATACAAGCCTGTGGGGGCCAATCTCATCCAACCTACCAAAATTTGCTATGGCATATTTTTTTTTAATTTCAAACCACCATAATTTTTTAATCAAAATCATTCACATTTTATTAAAAATTTCATCAAGTTGGTAGCCTTGACCCTGAACATTGTTTAATAGAATAAATTGCCCAAAGGAAGGCCACTTATTTAATCACTTAACTTCCCACTTCCTCCAAATGCATTGCCAGGTACAATGAGTGCCTGCCATTTGCTGCTTATTTGCATATGTATTGTTTTATTCTTTTTTTAATTTTTATTTTCTATATTCTCTGTTTACATTCCAAAGGATTTCCCCTTTCCCAGTTCCCCCCCACCATAAGTCCCATAGTTCCTCTCCCCCCAACTATTCCCCAATCATTCCCCCTCCCCCCATGGTTTCTCTACAAAACTGGATCCAATCTTTACAGGCCCAGGGTCCTCTCCTTTCTTCTTCTTGGGAATCATTTGACTTGCTAATTGTGACTTGAGTATTTAGGGCTTCTGGGCTCATTAATATCTACTTATCAGTGATTGCATTTCATGTGTATTCTTTTGTGATTGGGTTAACTCACTCAGGATGATATTTTCCAGGTCTAACCATTTACCTACAAATTGCATGAATTCATTATTTTTAATTGCTGAGTAGTATTCCATTGTATAAATATACCACATTTTCTGTATCCATTCCTCCTTTGAGGGATATTTGGGCTCCTTCCAATTTCTGGCTATTATAAACAAGGCTGCTATAAACATAGTGGAGCATGTGTTTTTATTGTATGCAGGGCAATCCTCTGGGTATATGCCCAGGAGTGGTATGCCAGGGTCCTCTGGAAGGGACATGCCCAATTTTCTGAGGAACCGCCACACTGATTTCCAGAGAAGTTTTACCATTTTGCAATCCCACCAACAGTGGAGGAGTGTTCCTCTTTCTCTACATCCTTGCCAGCACTTGTTGTCTCTTGAGTTTTTAATCTTAGCCATTCTGACTGGTGTGAGGTGGAATCTCAGGGTTGTTTTGATTTGCATTTCCCTGATGACAAATGATGATGAACATCTCTTAAGGTGTTTCTCTGCCATCTGAATTTCTTCTGGTGAAAATTCTTTGTTTAGCTCTGTACCCCATTTTTTGATAGGGTTATTTGGTTCTTTGGGGTCTAACTTCTTGAGTTCGTTGTATATATTGGATATTAGCCCTCTCTCGGATGTGGGGTTGGTGAAGATCTTTTCCCACTTTGTTGGTTGCCGTTTTGTCCTTCTGACAGTGTCCTTTGCCTTGCAGAAACTTTGTAATTTTATGAGGTCCCATTTGTCAATTCTTGATCTTAGTGCGTAAGCTATTGGTGTTCTGTTCAGGAACTTTTTCCCTGTGCCCATGTCCTCCAGGGTCTTCCCAAGTTTCTTTTCTAATAGTTTCAGTGTGTCTGGTTTTATGTGGAGGTCCTTGAACCTTTCTTGCACAGAGGATCACATTACTACTTTTCCCAATAAGAGACAAACAAAACCCTTTTGCCTTATTTTCCCTAATGCTATAATGGCCCTTACCATAACATGTCCTGTGAGTGAAGCGCAGCATGCCAGGATAGATTTTAGTAACTGACCAACATTATGACTTCTAAGTGCAAATGTCCTTCATGCTCTCATATACATCTATGTACATTGCCATATTTTAATTATACAGCATGAGTTGAAGATTCATAAAATCATTCTTCATGTAGAAAATTACTATGTAGTAGAAATGACTTTCCTTTTATGTAATAGCTGATGGGGGACAGACAAAGGCCTTCTTTGCCTTTGAGTTGATAGAAAGTCTCTTAGTCACTCTTCTTCACTCACTGACCTGTAGGGTGACAGCCAGAATGACTGCTGGATCTTTGCCTTGGCAGTCCTCCTCAGCAGCACCTTCATCTTCAACAGCATAGGAACCATCAACCAGCAGGCCATGGACCAGCTACAGTATCCTTTTGGTGTGCTCTAGCATAATCTTAAACTTAGAAAGAACAGATTCATTATTTCATCACGTAGATAGGCAGTCAAGTGCCTTAGTATTATAAGTCTCTCATTAGCAAATTCCCTGATACTACTCATGTGAGTTTGTCTAATTTCCAGAACAAATTCAAACTTCTTACATCATATGTTGCCATAGACAGAGTGGTACACTGCTGAGAGCATCCCTATCTTCATCAATATCCTGGATTTTTCTAAATCCTCAATGTGATTCAGAACCCATGTTCTCAGTAGTCAGTACTATCATAATCTCTAAATGTTAGTAATGTCCTGGCTGTCCACTGAATGCTATAGGAAATATTTATCCTACAATTTCTTCAAGGAATCCTAAACCTCGAAGGAATAGGTTCATTATTTCATCAGGGGAACCAGAAAGTAAGGCCATTGTCTTTCAACCACCACAACTATATAGCAAATGTAAAGGATTTGGAAAATCCCTTTTTCTTTACCAGGTTTACCTCAGTCCCATCACAAGTTGAAGCTTTCCTGGCCTATGTGTTCTTTAAACAGAGTCACAGACTGCTCGGAAAATCTATTCCTGACTTAATATTCCACATCCTTCAAATCTTCAACATCAGTTAAAATTCTGTCCCCACAAATCACCTGTCCTGCCAGCATCTGTGTTACCATCTAACTGCCCACTTATTGCGTTGGAAGAAATATCTCCTGCTCATCTCTCAGGTTCTTGGAGCCACTGTTTGTTTTGGTTCATCACACCCTTACACTTTTCATGTTATGGAACTATAGAAGACACAGGTATGATTCCTATTTAGACCATGTTGCATAATCTCATTCTCATGACAATAAAAGGAAGACAAGGGTCTCTAAAGTATTGGCTCTCAGAGTATAGCAACTTTCTTTCCAGTTCTCTTTCAAACATCCACTTGACACAACATTTTTTGGAGAAAAGACACTCATCTATACCTGATGTTCCTGTTCCCTCCCCTTTCACTCTATTACCATGCTCCTATTACCTTGCCTAAATCATTATCAACTTTGCTAGATTTCAATGAACTTAACTTCAAATATTGAGGTCAAATAACTCCTTATCCAGTGGGCCTTATCCAGTATTGTTTGCCTCAGCAGATTCCAGGAGTTGAATTCTTCTTCCCTTCTGCATAATTTGTCTCTAAGCGCTAGAGTTTCTAAGTTATCCTGTATTCCACCCACCACACCAGCAAGCCTTTCCTGTTTACATTCTCTTCTTCTGTGGCTTCTAAGTGTATGACACTAGACACTCTGCCTGTGATAGCCTGGTTTTACTTTGTCTCCAGGGACTATCATTGTGCTTCAAGGACTTCCTGAGCACCCATGTGTCAGCTGTCATCAAGTATCTACCTGTAGGTACTTTTTTCAGCCTTTAAGATTTAGCTGCTGATGGAACTCCTCATGTAGGTAACTTAGAAACAATTTAAATCAAAATTCACAAAATCTCTCATTCCTCTATGTTTCTAATTACATTAACGTTTCCTATCAGTCACACAATTGTTCAGATTTAAAACATAGAAATCACTTGATCTAACCATTTCCTAGTACACAAGAAGCAATTATTGTACCATTCTCAGCTCTATTAGCAAAGTTATTTCCTTAGACTGACATATTCTGTATGTTGTGTGTAGTTTTAAAAACATGCTACTACCTTTGCCTGGGAACTGGGACCCTGAAGCAGTTGCCTGCACTCTAGCCTTTCCCAGTTTCCTTTTGTTACTTCAGGCTTAGCTTTACCAAGCAGTCATGACTAACCAGGATTCTCTCTCTACCCATCTTTGGGCAATCAAAAACACTCAGATAGCTTTATTACTTTAGAATTAGCCTACTAGCACAATTGCTGTTCTCAAGTACCTTCTTCTCTGAAATGTGTGCACTTAATAATTTATTATCCCTGTCTCTCCTCCTGCCCTAAACTTAATGGCTTGTATCAGCTAGGCTCTGCCAACCTCCGCAGTGATAGGGCCACTAGTTCTAGCTCCCCCAAGACCTTACATGATTGTTTTGTGCTTCTCTTCCCAAAGCCTGACTGAAAAGCCTCTTCCCTTTTCCTGTGTTTCCTTTCCTCCTGGGACCCAGAAGTCCCACCTGTCCCTTCCAAACCTGAATTGGCTCGTGGCCTTCTTTATTGACAAAATTGAGAATCAATTAGCGAACAAACCCCTCCATCTCTACATACCTTCCACAATAAACTCTAATCTAAGCTTTTCTTGTCTTGGATATGTCAACTACCAAATGATTCTTTGCTTAAACAATTGATTATCAATTAGAATCCCAGCCAGTAAGATCTTCAGAAATGATGTTGTATCATAGCTTCTCTACATAAAGTGCCTTCCATTTAGTGCAAATCAAACTGAAGACTAGGATCTGTCTATGTAGGTGTTTTGGATGGTCTGCCCCACCACACTGTCAAGCATGATTTTTTTTCTTTTTATTTTCTATATTCTTTGTTTACATTCCAAATGCTTTCCCCTTTCCCAGTTCCCTCCTCGCCATATGTCCCATAAGCCCTCTTCCCTCCGCCATTCCCTAATCACCCCCTTCCATTTCATTGTCCTGGTACTCCCCTACAATGCTGGATCAAGCCTTTTCCAGGACAAGGGCCCTCTCCTTCCTTCTTCTTGGGGATCATTTGATATGGTAATTGTGTCTTGAGTATTCTGAGCTTCTGGGCTAATTAATATCCACTTATCAGTGATTGCATTCCATGAGTATTCTTTTGTGATTGAGTATATAAACCCTATTTAAGGGTTTACAAGTAATATAACCTCTATTTGCAATATTCTTCTGCTATACCTCCCATGTTTGAATTTTTGATAACCTAGAATCTCACAGAGTACAAGTAGCCCTTTGAAGAATACATTGTGCTATCTCTCCAGGCAGATCCATGCATTGACTCACTACTGCTTAGACTGCTTTACTTTTCTGCATCACAATTTTAGCAATAGTTTAGGATGCTTTATTATTTTATTCATGTAATTATTGTTTGTCTCTTTACGTATGATATAAACTCTAGTATAGGCATTCTTTTGCTTATTTTGAAAGCTTGTCCCATGGACTGTGCTTGTTCCATTGAAGACATAAAATAGGTATTTGTGATCAAGTTAATTCTGAAAATGAATAAGCTAACAAATAAATATGTTATTTTTGAGGGGTAATGGTGGGATCCACATCATGAAAAATGTTTTCCCTGTAGTTTTCTTAACTGAGCATGCCAGCTATGTGACAAAACTGACTGATCTAATCAAATCAAGGTCTTCACCTGATCAGAGTGATGTAGATGACTCAGCTAACTTTGTAGGCTTCTTTCCCATCTTTGTGTGGACTCTGAGGGATTTCTCTCTCCTCCTGGAAGAAGATGGAAAATCAATCACTCCTGATGAGTACCTGGAGAGTTCACTGGCTCTAAGAAAAGGTAAATGGTAGCAATAGAAGTTTGGGATATCATGGTAACAAGAGCAGAAGGATGCATTCTGCACCCCTGGTAAAATTCTTGACACTGAAATTGTGCTTTACTCAGAGCTGCTATGGGAAATGAAAGCACAGCTTGGCTGAGTTTGAACTGTACTATCTAAAGTTTCTTAGAGGAAGGCCTGTTTTATTCATTCCTTTTGTTTTTGTTTTACTCATTGCACATTAGTTATTTCCCCCTTGTTTTACAAAATTTAAATTATTAAAATGGTCATATAATTTAAAGAATTTATTTGAAGTTTACTGTATATTATTTATCTTGCCTTAAGGAACTGATGAGAAAACAAAAAGATTTAATGATCCACGACTGTGTATTAGGAAGTTCTTCCCAAAGAGGAAGTGCTTCACCTTCGACAGGCCTGCTGACAGGAAGCAACTTCACAAACTAGAGTTTATGTGGGAGGAGGAGCTGAATAAAGAATTTGTAGAAGAAGTTACAAAATTTACCTCATACATCTTCAGGGACTCTGGTGTCAAGACTCTGTCTGGTGGCATCATAGTCAATGGGAAACGTAAGTTATTCCTTCTACCTCTTATCTGGTCTTCTGCTCATTGTAGGTTACTGACAAAGCCACTTCAAACCAGACCGAACACTATTTGTTCATGTTGTTGGAAATAAAGTGCATGTCTCTCATGGTGGAGTTTAGTTGGGAAGTAAATCTATTTCTCACAGTCTCATATTTGTAATAGCAAAGGGGAGGGGAAATCACCAGAATCCAATGTAGCCTGAGAAACAATTCCTACTTGCTCATGGATCCCTATTAATGAATAGGTTAACTCAAAGTCACAAAAGATCACATACCACATTGGATTAATGCAACAGAGTGGAGCCTAAAGCAGGACATGACTTCCCAATTCAGGAAAGTAAAAGTTTGTGACTGAAAGAAGAGAATACATGAGAGGTATGGAGTCATGATGCAGTGGTGATGTCCTGATAGAACAGAACATGATGGTAGGAATTTATAATTGATTCCAAGCTTGTAGGAAAGTCTCTAATTTATAGACATTAAACACTTAACTAGAATTAAGTAGTCATTGAGTTAGACCAAAATTATGGCAGTAAAAAGTAAGACATGGAAGCTAACATATTTTGATGTCAAATATAAAAGTTTCCATTATAATGAAATATGATAGTATTGTAGGTCCAAGAAAGAACTCAAATGTGTCACTCAGACTGAATCTCTTCATTTCTTGTATATTGTTTTATTTATTGGGAAAGTAATATCAGGAGAAATTACATTTTGGAGTGGGTGAAGTTGTTTGTATTTGGATAATTTAATGTGGATTTTTCCACTCATTTATGATAGGGAACACCATGGAGTCAGGCAGCTCAAGGGCCAGGGATGTTAGTCAGATTGTACAATGATTTATTAGCATTCGCAAAGATGTTGGTTTTATTCCAGCATCACATGAACCGGTATAGCTGTTAAAACCTGTAGTCTTAGTTTTGCAGGAGTGGAAGCAAGAGGATCAAAAATTCAAATTCATCATTTCTAACATTTCTCAGACTTCCCTTAACTTTGATATAGAACCAAACTATTTCAGTAAACAAACAAACAAATAAACCAAAACCAAATAAATGAACACGCACGCTGTCTTAGTCAGGGTTTCTATTCCTGCACAAACATCATGACCAAGAAGCAAGTTGGGGAGGAAAGGGTTTATTGAGCTTACACTTCCACACAGCTGTTCATTACCAAAGGAAGTCAGGACTGGAACTCAAGCAGGTCAGGAAGCAGGAACTGATGCAGAGGCCATGGAGGGATGTTACTTACTGGCTTGCTTCTCCTGGCTTGCTCAGCCTGCTCTCTTATAGACCCCAATACCAGCCCAGAGATGGTACCACCCACAATCACTAATTGAGAAAATGCCCCACAGCTGGATCTCATGGAGGCACTTCCCCAACTGAAGCTCCTTTTCCTATAATAACTCCAGCCTGTGTCAAGTTGACACACAAAACTAGCCAGTACACACGCAAAATGTAATTAGAGATTTGAAAGAAAGAAAAAAAAGAAAATCCATGATTCATCCCAACTATAGAAACAGAAAAGAAAATGTAGGACTGACTCATACAGAACTGTTGGGAGGAAGGAACTGGCACCTGCTCTTACTTGCTTGAGGGTTGTTTCCTGCGATGTCATGCTTTCAGGCCTAAAAAGAGCAAAGGTGTAAGAAAACCTGAATATCTTGATCATTATATAGGTCTCGTGGGAAAAAATACTGGATAGACCTATTTACAGAGTATAGAAACAGTACTAGAAGTATGAAGAACTAAGGAAAAAGTATTAAAAGAAAGAAAAGAAAGAAGATAGTAAGGAAGTGAGGAAGGAAGGAAGTTAAGTAGGAAGGAGGGAGGGAAGGAAGGAAGGAAGGAAGGAAGGAAGGAAGGAAGGAAGGAAGAGAGGGGGAGGGAGGGAGTGAAAGAAGAAACAACAGCAACAAAATCCACCCAACCACAACAAAAGAAGAGGAAGAGGAGAAAGACAATGACAAGTTTTCTCTTTGACCCTTTCATGAGAGAGAAAGGAAAGATAATGAGAAGGGAATTTTAAAAAAAGAGAGAGGGATGATAAAATAAGGAGATATAGTGTCTCCAGCCTTCCAAACCCTGTCCAAAGGGATTCAATACAGAATCCATCTCTGGGATAAATGTAGAGGCAGTAAAATTGGGCTTTGATCTCTGGATCTCCAGGTTAATACATTATCACTTTTGTGTTCTTTCTTAGAAAATTGTAGAAACCATGCACTCTGTCAAGCAATTAACAGTCATTTTGAAATTCATTTATATAGGTCTAAAATGCCTGGTGGAGACTTATGTCAATGCCATCAGCAGTGGGTCTCTCCCCTGCCTGGAGAGTGCTGTGCTGACTTTGGCCCAGATGGAGAACTCAGCAGCAGTGCAAAAGGCCATCACCCACTATGAAGAACAGATGAATCAAAAGATCCAGATGCCCACAGAAACCCTCCAGGAGGTACTGGCCATGCACAGAACCTGTGAAAGTGAGGCCACTGAGATCTACATAAAAAATTCTTTCATGGATGTAGACAAAACGTTCCAGAAGGAATTAAGGGTAAGTGTGGCACTCAACATCTTGAGAGTCAGGAAAATGTGTGTCTTTTTGAGGAAAGAATTGTCTTTAGTCTCCAACACAGGGATACTCAGTGATATGCACAGATTCACAGTGACTATTGAATGATTAGATTCTGCTGGACTTTGATAAAAAAAAATAAACCAAACAATCTAGCACTATCATTAACCACATTTTCCAAAAAATTTCATTTTGTGTATTATAAGAAAACATGGACTTTTGATCAGTGATGATCCCTCCCTGATTAGTATGCCCTGATTTTACTAATGATACATTGTTGTGATCAAAACCTCTGGTGAAGCTAACTAGTCAATGTCAGTAGGAAATAGGCATCTTCTTATCTGTTACTTTCAGGTTGTAATGTCTATAGATATTCTATTCCATTATGCATTCTAAATGTTGAAACTCACATCATTATCACCTTCATTGTTCATTAGCTTCACAGTGACAAAAAAAAACACAGAATTTTATAATATCAAAAACTATTTTTTCTTTTATTGAGTACTTTTAGTGGCCTTAGTACTCTGTGTTACTTCTTTACCTGACTAGAGACCTCTGAATTGGCATTACTCATTCTGATTTACACACAAGGAATTATCTGTCCACAAATGGTAAGTATACAAAGTAGTGGAGTGGTACATTCAAGGAGTTCACAGGAGCCCGTCTGTCTAACTCTAGCCTTTGTGATAGGAACTATCCCTAAAATTAGAGAAGTGGAAATAAAATGGTTTCCTATGATGTAGCATCTGTGAGTTGACAATCACTTTCTAAATCAGGAACGGTGAGTAGGAGAAGAGCTGCAGGAGAATTCCTTCAGAGATTTATGGACTAAAGGACCCGTTTCTGAAAGAACCTGCAATCTTACAGTAAGGTGAAGACTATAGCCCCATTTAGACATTATTAAGTAGTCTCTTGTGTATCTCCCTCCTGTCAACCTCCAGACCCAGCTGGAAGGCAAGCTAGATGCCTTTGTTAAGCAGAACATGGACATGTCATCAGCTCGATGCTCAGATTTACTGGAGGAGGTCTTTGGCCCTCTGGAAGAAGAAGTAAAGCAGGGGACATTTCATAAACCAGGAGGTTACTACCATTATCTTCAAAAGAAGCGAGAGTTGGAGAAAAAGTATAAGCAGACTCCTGGAAAGGGACTCCAGGTAAACAGAGCTGTTGGTAGAATTTTGTGGTGCTTGGTGTAGAATCTCTATCAAATATTTCTGCCATGAAGGTACACTGCTGTACATGGGCTGGGCCCTTGTCTTACATTCATACAGGCACTCAACTATGATACAGACAGGAGCTTTTTCCTTTAGGAGTACAATTGGACCTCTCAGAAATATTTGTGGAAATCATTCATTCTCTCTCATTTATTCATCTAATCATCCAGCAGTGATTTAGTTATCCCCAATGTTTAGAGTACTTCTCAGGGAGCTAGGGTTACTGTAATTTAAGAAAAAACAAAACAAACCAAGTAACTAGTAAGTTTTCTCACAAGCACTAGGTAATGCTAGCTTACAGGCTAGTAATATAGCAATAGCAGTTGGTACATAAATTGTCTTCACTGTTATCTAGAAGTTAACTCAATTCTATTAAGGATTTATTATTATTATCATTATCTCAGAGAAAGGAAAGGAAATTGTGGCACAAAGAAGTTAAGACCTCACTCAATATCCCAGAGTCAATGAGCTTCACAGCCTTAATGAAAATGCAGGGTACATATTCTTTGCCTTTAGCCATTTTAAAGTGCCCTACTTAGGCAGTAGAGGTCAAGATTGGATTTGTCTACATACTATTTTCTTTTTTTTTAATTGGATATATTCTATATTTACAATTCATTTCCCTTTTTCTGGTTCCCCACCCCCAAAGGTCCCACATGCCCTTTTTCCTCCCCCTGCTCCCTCATCCACCCCCTCCCACCTCCCTGTTCTTGTACTCCCCCACAATGATGCTTTGGTCCATTCTAGCACCTGTGTACCCTCCTTTCTTCTTGTCAGACATCACTTGGTATGTGATTTATGTCTTTGGTGCTCCAAGATTCTAGGCTAATATCCACTTATCAGTGACTGTATACCATGGGTATTCTTTTGAGACTGGGTCACCTCACTTAGTATGATGTTCTCCAGCTCCATCCATTTCTCTAAGAATTTCATGAATTCATTGTTTCTAATGGCTGAATAGTACTGTATTGTGTATATATACCACATTTTTTGTATCCATTCCTCTGTTGAGGGATATCTATGGGACCTCATAAAATTGCAGAGTTTCTGTAAGGCCAAGGACACTGTCAAAAGGATAAATCGGTAACCAACAAATTGGGAAAAGTTCTTCACCAACCCCACATCCGACAGAGGGCTAATATTCAATGTATACAAAGAACTCAAGAGGTTAGACCCCAGAAAACCAAATAACCCTATCCAAAAATGGGGTACAGAGCTAAACAGAGACTTTTCACTTGAAGAAATTCAGATGGCAGAAACACCTTAAAAATTTTCAACATCATTAGTCATTAGGGAAATGCAAATCAAAACAACCCTGAGATTTCACCTCACACCAGTCAGAATGGCTAAGATTAAAAACTCAGAAGACATCAGGTGTTGGCGAGGATGTGGAGAAAGAGGAACACTCCTCCACTGCTGGTGGGAATGCAAGCTGGTACAACCACTCTGGAAATCAGTATGGCGGTTCCTCAGAAAACTGGATGTGATACTTCCAGAGGACCCAGCCATACTATTCTTGGGAATATACCCATAAGATTCCCCAGCATGCAATAAGGATACATGCTCCACTATGTTCATAGCAGCCTTATATACATACTATTTTCAAATGGCTACCTCAACTAAGACAAGTCTTATAAAAGGAAACATTTAGTGTGGAGCTTGTATACAGCTTCAGAGAGTTAGTCCATTATCATCATAATGAGGAGCATGTTGACACACAGGTAGACATGGGGCTGGAAAAGCAGCAGAGAGCTTTATACCCTGAGCTACAGTCACTGGCCTGGCCTTAGTTTTTCAAACCTTAAAGCACAAGGCATACTCTCTTGAATAAGTCCATACCACAAATCCTTCTCAAATAGTTTTAATCCCTGATAACTCAGCATGGGAATATTTGAGCCCAGGGGGCTGTTCTCATTAAAATCACCATGGTAACTCTTCTTGAAATGTTATGGAAGCCTTCTAGATGCTCTGAGACTGATCTGCAGAAGTCATTCAGGCAGGAAGGATGGTCTAAGGCCAGGAGGTTTGGTTGGACCACATGACAAGGAAAAGTTTCTGGTTAATATTCAGGGCAGGGTCCATGATGGAAAGTGCATAGCCAACACAAAACAAAGTCTATGGTAGTATTGTAGACATTTTATCTCCCTGTGTTTGGGTGTTTTTCTTTTAGTCTTATTGATATTTTGCTTGTATATTAATTAGGGTTTCACTTTTGTGTTTTAGTGGTTTGGTTTTGTGTGTGACAGTTTCTTGTTTTTTTTTTTAATTTGTTTTTGTTTGTTGCTTTTTGGTAGGTGATTGTTTACCTGTTTGTTTTTTAAAAGGAGAGAGGAAGGAAAGGCATGGAGTTGGGTGGGTAAGGAGGCCTGGAGAATCTGGGTCAAGTTGAGGGAAGAAAACATGTGATCAGAATATATTGTATGATAAAACTGCTTTTCAATTAAAGAAGGTTACATTTTCAAGCTAAAATCAATTTTATTAGCTGAAGGTAACATATAAAATAAATATTTTGAATAGGATAAGGCATCAAAGATACAGATAGAGGAATAATATCACCTATTACTAAAATTTGAAGGGCTGGAAAAGACTGAGTCTGGAGGGGGTACCTCAAGTTCATTTTATAACCTTAAGCCTGAAATACTATTTGAGTTACATAGTTGATAAAATTAAATTGAATGAAATAAGAATGATTTGTCTTCAACTCACATACTTACTTCCTCATTCTACCTTACTTCAACATCTAGGCTGAAGAGATGCTGAGAAAGTACAATGAGTCCAAGGAGGAGGTGGCTGAGACACTTCTGAAGATGGACCAGTCACTCACAGAAAAGGAAAAGCAGATTGAAGGTGAGTGCTACTGTGAAGATTCCAAATTCTTGAAATTCTTGGCATGAGGTGAAACATTGGTCCTTATGACATCATCATTGTAGAAACAAAGATGACAAATGTCACTTCTAGCTTCATGGTGGCTGTTTGTAAACCAGTAGACATGGCAATGTCTCTCCTCCTTAGCCAGTTCCCAGGGTAAAGATTGTAAAATGTGGTAAAACAGCTCAAAACTTACTCTCATCTCCTTTGCATTTTTCTCTTCTCAGTGGAACGTGTAAAAGCTGAGGTTGCAGAAGCTGCAAGGAGAACACAGGAGGAAATGCAAAAGAAATATGAGCTGCTGATGGAGCAGAAGGAAAAGAGTTATCAAGAGCTCACGAAACAGCTGACCGAGAAGATGGAGCAGGAACGGAAAGCATTCATGGCAGAGCAAGATAGAATCATATCTCTTAAAATGAAGGTACCTGACTTAGCCAAGTTCTAGCTGCACTGGGTTCTTTGGTTGGTTAGGATTTATTTGTTTGTTTTGGTGTTTTGGCTTGTTTGTTTGTTTTCTCTTGTAATTTATTTTTTAGTCACAATTGCAGTCGCTGCCTCCTCTCCTTCTAGTTCTCCCCTTATATTTCCTTACCCTCATTCCCCCTTCCCTTCTTCTCATAGAGGAGGAAGCCCTCCTTGTGTACCACCCCACTGTAGGACATCTAGTCACAGCAGGACAAAGGATATCCTCTCCTACTGAGACCCAAGAATGAAGTCCAGGTAGGGGACTGGAATCCAATCGTAGGCAAAAGAGTCAGAAACAGCCCCTGCTTCAACTGTTAGTGGAGCCATACAACGGCCAAGCTTCACATTTGCTCCAAAAGGAGGGGTGGCAGGCTAAGTCAAAGCCCTGCATGCTCTGTAATTGGTGTGTCAATCTCAGGGTGCTTTGATGGGCCTAGGTCAGTGTACGTCTTTTTGTGTAGTCCTTGATGCCCCCCCATCCCCCTTACCTCAATTTTATTTCCAACTCTTCCTTAAAACTCTACCTGATGTTTGGCCTGGGTCTCTGCATGTCTTTTCATATGCTGCTGAATGAAGCAGCTTAGACAGTTATCCTATGTTACAGTCTGTAAACATAGTAGAAAATCATTAATAGTGTCAGGGGTTGGCTCTCTCCCATTGGGGATGGATCACAAGTTAGGCCAGTCATTAACTGGCCATTCCCATAGTCTCTGCTATATCTTTATCCCTTTACATCTAGCAGACAGAACACATTTTAGGTTGAAGGATCTATGAGTGGGATGATGTCCCCCTCCTTCATTGGTCCCAAATATGGCTCCCATTGATTTTCCAGGCCTCTCCTGCCCCCTCCCTCCAAACCTGATCACAATCCTCATTCCCCTCTCCATCTCCCACACTGTTCCCTGCCTCCATCCAACTCTGATGACTATTTTGTTTCTCCCTCTGAGTGAGAGTCACACATTCTCACTTATTATTTCCTTATTATTCAGTTACTTTAGTTATGTGGATTATAGCATGGTTGTCCTGCATTTATCTTTTCTTTCTGTTCTGTTTTTATTTTTATTAAATTTTTATTTGATATATTAATTTACATTTCATATGATTTCCCCCTTTCCAGTCTCCCTCCTCCCCTGCAAGTCCCATAAACCCTCTTCCCTCCCCCTTCTTCTCCATTCACCCCTCCCTCTTCCCTGTTCTGGTATTTCCCTACACTGCTGCATTAAGCCTTTCTAGAGTCAGGGGCCCTTCCTTCGTTCTTCTTGGACATCATTTGGTGTGTGGATTGTGTCTTAAGTATTCCAGTGTTCTAGGCTAATATCCACTTATCAGTAAGTGCATACTTTGACTGTTTTTTTGAGATTGGGTTACCTCACTTAGGATGATGTTATCCAGCTTCATCCATTTGTCTAAGAAGTTCATGAATTTATTGTTTCTAATGGCTGAATAGTACTCCATTGTGTATATATACCATATTTTTTTATTTATTCCTCCATTGAGGGACATCTTGGTTCTTTGCAGCTTCTGGCTATTATAAATAGGGCTGCTATGAACATAGTGGAACATGTATCCTTATTACATGCTGGGGAATCCTCTGGGTATATGCCTAGGAGTGGTATAGCAGGGTCCTCCAGAAGTGTCGTGCCCAGTTTTCTGGGGAACCACCAGACTGATTTCCAGAGTTGTTGTACCAACTTGCAATCCCACCAGCAGTGGAGTAGTGTTCCTTTTTCTCCACATCCTCACCAACATCTGCTGTCTCCTGAGTTTTTAATCTTAGCCATTCTGTTGTCCTGCATTTATGGCTAATATCAAATTATAAATGAGTACATACCATATGTGTCTTTTTGATTCTCTGTTACCTGACTCAGAATGATACGTTCAAGTTCTAGCCATTTGCGTGCAAAATTCATCGTGTCATTGATTTTAAGAGCTGAATAGTATTGCATTTTGTTGATGTATCACATTTTCTCCATCCATTCTCCAATTCATCTAGGTTGTTTCCAGTGTCTAGCTATTACATAAATCTGCTATGAACATAGTTGAACAAGTGTCCTTGTAGTATAGTGGGGGATCTCTGGAATATGTACACAGGAGTAGTATAGCTGGGTCTTGAGATAGAACTAAGGCAAATTTTCTGAGAAACTGCCAAATTGATTTTCAAAGTGATTTTTACAAGTTTGTACTCCAACCAGCAGTGGAGGAGTGTTTTCTTTCTCTACATCCTTGCCAGCATTTGCTGCCACTTGAGTTTTTGATCTTAACCATTATGATGAGTTTAGAATGGAATCTCAGGGTAGATTTGATTTGCATTTCCTGATGACTAAGGATGTTAAAGATTTCTTTAAGTGATTCTCAGCCATTTGAGATCCCTCTGTTGAGAATTCTGTTTAGCTCTGAACCCCATTTTTAAATTGGTTTGTTGATGCTCAATTTCTTGACTTCTTAACATATTTTGGATATTTGTCCTCTGTCAGATATAGGATTGATGAAAATACTTTCCCATTTTGTAGGCTGCCATTTTGTCCTATTAAAGGGTTCCTTATCTTTGCAAAAGCTTTTCAGTTTCATGAGACCCTTTTTATTAATTCTATATCTTAGTTCCTGATCTACTAATGTTCTGTTCAGAAATTTTTGTCCTGCCCCAGGCCAATGAATTCAAGGCATTTCACCCAGTTCCTCTTTTCTTAGATTTAGTGTGTTTGGTTTGATGATGAGGTCTGTGATATACTTGGACTTGAGTTTTGTGCAAGGTGATAATTATGGGTCTATTTGAATTCTTCTACATGTAGACCTTCAGTTAGACTAGCACCATTTGTTGAAGGTTATTTTGTTATTCCGTTGCATGGTTTGGGCTTCTTTGTCATAACCCAACTGTGCATAGAGGTGTGGGTTTATTTTGGGGTCTTTGATTCTATTCTATTGATCAACCAGTATGTTTTTATGCCAATACCATTTAGTGTTAATTATTATTGCCCTGCAGGATAGCTTGAAACCAAGGATGGTGATGAATCCAGGGGTGCTTTACTGTGTAAGATTGTTTAGCTTTTCTGGTTTTATATATATGTACATGTATATATACATATATATATATATATATATATATATATATATATAAACATGTATATATATATAAAGTTGAGATTTGGTTTTTTAGTGATTGTAAATAATTATTTTGACATTATGATGGGGATTGCATTGAATCTGTAGATTGTTTTTGGTAAGATGGTCATTTTCACTATGTATATTAATCCTACTGATCCATAAGTAGGTTAGATCTTCCCATCTTTCAATATCTTCCTGCAGGGACTTGAAGTTCTTATAATATGTCTTTCACTTGCTTGGTTAGAGTACACCAAAATGCTTCATATTATTTGTTCTTATTGTAACAGGTGTTGTCTCCCTAATTTCTTTCTCAGCCCATGTATCCTTTGTTTAAAGAATCGCTAATGATTCTTTTTTAGTTGATTTTGTGTCTAGCAAACAGGTTGATGAAAGTATTTATCAGCTGTAGGAGTTCTGGTAGAATTTTTGCCGTTGTTTATGTATATTGTCATATAACCTGAGAAGAGTGATACTTTGACTTCTTCCTTTCAAATTTGTATCCCCATGATCTTCTTTGGTTATTTTATTGCTCTAGTTAGAACTTCAAGAAATATTTTGAAGATAGAGAGAGAGTGGGCAGCCTTATTCTTTCTGTATTTTCAGTGATATTGATTTAAGTTTCTCTCTATTTGATTTTTTGGTAACTATTGACTTATTGTATATTGCTTTAATTATGATTAGATATGAATCTTAATCTTTGATATCTCCATGACTTTTTTTTTATTTTCTATATTCTTTGTTTACATTCCAAAGGCTTTCCCCTTTCCCAGTTACCCCCCACCCTCCATGACTTTTAATATGAAGGGGTGCTAGATTTTTGTCAAAGGCATTTTTAGCATCTAGGGGGATGATCATGTGATTTATTTTTCTTTTCAGTTTATTTATATGATAGATTACATTGATTGATTTTCTTAAATTTCTGCATTCCTGGGATGAAGTCTACTTGATCATGGTGCATGATAATTTTTTGTGTTTTTTGATCCAGTTTGCATGTATTTTATTGAGTATTTTTTCATTAATGTTCATAAGAGTAATTCCTTTGTTGAGTCTTTGTATGGTTTAGGTTTCAGGGTGTGGTCATATAGAATGCATTTAGTAATGTTCTTTCTGTTTTTCTTTTGTGCAATAGTTTGCAGAGTATTGGTATTACCTCTTCTATGAAGGTCTGGTATAAATATAATTCTGCACTAAAACAATCTGAATATTTATTTATTTATTTATTTATTCATTTATTTATTTCATTAGAAGACTTTTAATAACTGCTTCTATTTTTTGAGCTCTGTTTCACTTTTTTTCCTTTTTTAAAATTATTTTCTATATTCTTTGTTTACATTCCAAAGGCTTTCCCCTTTCCAGTTCCCCCCCTCACCATATGGCCCATAAGTCCTCTTCCCCCCCCATTCCCCAATCACTTCTCTCCCCACCATTTCTCTGTTCTGGTACTCTCCTACAAAACCGGGTTTAGTTTTTTCCAGACCAGGGTCTTCTCCATCCCTTTTCTTGGGAATCTTTTGCTTAGCTTATTGTGTCTTGAGTATTCAGAGCTTCTGGGCTCATTAATATCCACTTATCAGTAATTGCAATTCATGTGTATTCTTTTGTGATTGGGTTGACTCACTTAGGATGATATTTTCCAGATCCAACCATTTGTCTACAAATTGCATGAATTCATTATTTTTAATTGCTGAGTAGTATTCCATTGTATAAATATACCACATTTTCTGTATCAATTCCTCTGTTGAGGGACATCTGGGCTCTTTTCAGATTCTAGCTATTATAAATAAGGTTGCTATGAACATAGTGGAGCATGTGTCTTTATTGCATGCATGGGAATCCTCTAGGTATATGCCCAGGAGTGGTATGACAAGGTCCTCTGGAAGTGGCATGCCCAATTTTCTGAGGAACTGCCATACTGATTTCCAGAGCGGTTGTACCATCTTGCAATCCCACCAACAATGGAGGAGTGTTCCTCTTTCTCCACATCCTGGCCAGCCCCTGTTGTCTTTTGAGTTTTTAATCTTAGCCATTCAGACTGGTGTGAGGTGGAATCTCAGGGTTGTTTTGTTTTGCATTTCCCTTATGACTAATGATGTTGAACATCTCTTAAGGTGCTTCTCAGCCATCCAAATTTCTTCTGGTGAAAATTCCTTGTTTAGCTCTCTACCCCATTTTTAATAGGATTATTTGGTTCTTTGGGGTGTAACTTCTTGAGTTCTTTGTATATATTGGATATTAACCCTCGGTCGGATGTGAGGTTGGTGAAGATCTTTTCCCAATTTGTTGGTTGTTATTTTGTCTTTCTGACAGTGTCTTTTGCTTTACAGAAACTGTAATTTTAAGAGGTACCATTTGTCAATTCTTGATCTTAAAGCATAAGCTATTGGTGTTCTGTTCAGGAACTTTCCCCCTGTGCCCGTGTCCTCCAGGGTCTTTTCTATTTGTTTCAGTGTGTCTGGTTTTATGTGGAGGTCCTTGATCCACTTGGAGTTGATCTTAGTACAAGGTGATAAGAGTGGGTCAATTCGCATTCTTCTGCATGTTGACCTCCAGTTGAACCAGCACCACTTCTTGAAAAGGCTATCTTTTTAAAGAAAAGGCTGACTTTTAATAACTGCTTTTCTTTACTTAGGTGTTTTAGGACTATTTAAATAGATTAACTGATATAGATTAATTGATATGAGCTATCCATCTAGAAAATCATTCAAAATAATTCATTTCGTTTAGATTTTCCAGTTTTGTAAAGTACAGTCTTTTGAAGCAAGACCTAAGAATTCTTCAGATTTCCTGAGTGTCTGTTGTTTTGTTTCCTGTTTTCATTTCTGATTTTATTAATTTGGATACTGTCTCTCTGTCTTTTAGTTAGTTTGGATAAGGGTTTAATCTATCTTATTGATTTTCCAAAAGAACCATTTTCTCAAAGAACCAGGCTTTTGTTTTGTTTATTCTTTGAACTGTTTTCTGTTACTAATAGATTGATTTCAAACCTGAGTTTGATTATTTCCTGTCATGTACTCCTTTTATGTGTGTTTGCTTCCTTTTTTCTAGACCTTTATGGTGTACTTTTAATTGCTGTTATGAGATTTCTCTATTTTTTTTTATGAAGGCTCTCAGATCTACGAAACTTCCGAACACTGCCATCATTGTGTCACATAAGTTTGGGTATGTCATGCCAGACTCAGATAGTATGCAAAGACAAAGAGCGTTTATTTTGCAGAAACATCTAGTATGCAAGGGTTACCATTGTTTCTGAGTGTCAACATCTACATAAACAGAGTTCCTTTAATAATAGGACTTCTTAAATGCTTCTGAGATAACAACAGATGACTAAAACTTAGGACACATTACAAGGTGTTACAGAAATTATTAAATGAAGATCATGAAGAAGATGTATACTGCAGAACCTAAGACCAAAACAGGAGAAAAATATTGACTGAATTTGTTAAAGTGAGATTTCAAGGATGGCCTAGTTACAGTTTTATACTTCCCATGACCCTGCAAGCCAGTGACAAATGGTGAAAGTTAAGCCAGATAATTGTTCCTAGTATATATGCATGTAATCATTCTCTGTTGTAAACTCTTACTCAATTTATGATCTGAATATGCAAACTCACAGTGAACACAAGCTCTGAGAATTGTACAAGACAAATGAAAGTGTACAGATGAGTGCACCTCTCCCCTTTTTTCCTGAGACTTCAACCTAGAGAAGCACAATTGAAGCTTTACCTAGCCTCCTGCTGTGTCATTTTGAGGTGTTAACTGTAGGCTGGGGAAGCCAGCCTTAAGGGACTATGTCAGGCTGATCAGGAAGTGGTCTAATGGTCCATAAACTTCTGAATAGGATATGAAAAATGAATCCCTCACTATTAGGTCACTTTGGTTCATAACCTCCATTTCACTATTTCTCAGTTTTAGTTCCTGTCTAGATGGCCTGACCTTCAGTGAATGTGTGAGGTTGAAACCTCCCACTACTTATCTTTGTGGTTTGATGTGTGATTTAAGTTTTATTAATGTTTCTTGTACAAATTCAAGTGCCATTGCATTTGGAGCATATATGTTCAATATTGAGAAGTCATCCTGGTGGATTTTTCCTTTTATGAGTATGAAGTGTCTGTCCCATCTCTTTTGACTAATTTTGGATGAAGTCTATTTTATTAGATATGAGAATGACTATTCCAATCTGCTTCTTGGTTACATTTGCTTGGAAAAGCTTTTACCTGGCTCTTTCTTGTTCAGTGGACCTAGATAATTTTTGTTAGGCAGGCCTGATGGAAGCCAGCAGAATTGGCTGTACCATTTTACTTTTCAGTTCCAGTGGTCCAATCAACACTGTATACCAATAGGGTGAGGCATTAGGTTCACAATTTCAAAGCTTGACTGTGTTGTGAATAGAGATTCTGTGCTCCATTCTCCCCACCCTCAATCAAAGGGCAATAACATACAATCCCCCAATTGCAGTGTATCATTCACAAACCTTATTACATTCTCATCCCCTTTCTGCTCTTTATCCTGACCACCACTGGTTCTTCATATCTGCTAATTGATAAATGAAGCCCATTTCAGGGTATGTCTATTAAATTGTAGATTTGAATTGCAAATTCTCCTCAGGTGTTTTCTAGGATTTCAGTGACAGAATTCTCAACTAACCAATCAAGGACTATTATTTTCTCACACGCTTAATTGATCAATTGTAATTTGTACATGTAATTGTAATTTGTACAAATTACAATTTGTAATTATAATTTGTAACATATCTTTTTGCATCAGATTCCACCATGTAATATTCAATTCTTATTTTTTTATATTGAATGGGATTGATAGAAATTTTTTCTGCCACACCTAGAACATTCTTATCTCTGGAATCATCTTAAAACATAGAGTCCCAAATCTTTAATCAAAATGGTTAAATGTTCACATTTCCAGTAACATCTTCTGTTCTGGGCATCCCTACACATCTATACGGGTCTCCACAGTTGGTAATAAAAGGGCCTGAGTACTGAAGGTCCCAAATGCTTCAAAATATTTGTCTTCTGTCTTGGTTATTACAACTGGGACATGCACTAAATCCTTGATTGAACACCAGCCCTGATTTTGATTCAGGTAGTAACCCTCCATTTTGTCTGAGCATTCTTCAATGTGTTTGAAAGTCTACACCACACAGGTCAGACATAAGACAAAAAAAGAAAAGGTGAGCTGGTGCTGATTTCATAGAAAACTGTGTTTTATATGAGAAAAGAAAGTAAGAACTGGGCCTGGGGGCTGCAGGCTACTGGTGTGTAGAACTGTCAGGCTACATTTCTAAAGCTGGAGAAAAAATATATATGTGTGTGTATGTGTGTGTGTGTGTGTGTGTGTGTGTGTAGAAGAGAAGGGAGAGAAACCATGAATTTAAAGAAGGAAAAGGCTTTTGAGAAAAATGTCAAAATGTCAAAATGCTGTGCTTCAGGGTTTAGAGTAACTACCAAAGGAGTCTGAGGAATGTGGGATGCAGTCTGAATTCATTTTCCATCTCCATTTTAGGAACAGGAAAGGCTTCTCAAGGAAGGATTCAGAACTGAGAGCAGGATGCTACAGGAAGAGATAGAGAAAATCAGGAAGATGAATTCATCATCTTCATGGTGCACCATACTCTGAAATTCAAACAGACTAAGGCTCTCTACCCTGGTTCCACTCATGCAGAATAAACTTGAGACAGCTTTGGACTGTGAAGCAGCTTGGCACTGAAATAGACCTGAAGACATGATACTTTATTGGGAAGAAGGTAGAAATAGAGTTAACAAAGTGGAGTTTACATACAAAAAGAATGTTTGGTTTATGAAGTGATTCAGTTCATGTTTGTGTTAGAACTAAAGATTCATGTGCTCTTTAATCGGGTCTTATATTTGAAATTGTAAACATGGACTCTGTACACATGCTAATTTGTATGGTTGGGATTTGTTTTTACTACACAGTGATATGGCATCTGCCTTAGGGTAGACCTTTTTGTATCATATACACTCCCTTCTGGATATTCTCAGTCATGTGCTCATAAGTAATTCAAAGATTTACCTTTGCCCTCAGCTGAGATATGCATGTCATAATCATGATAAAAATCTGAACATATCCATATGACACAGATCTTTGTGTCTCATGCTGTCTGTCTGCAGACATTGGTTCCCAGGGTAGACATTGGGCAATGCTCAGTGTGGGAAGGCTCTGTGGCTGCTGGATGAGCAGAGAAGCCCACTGGAGAGTGGGAGAAAAATCCCTCCAGGCAGAATGCACTTGTGAGTGGGAGTTGCACTTCCCTGCTTTAGAGAACTTCTTGCTTTTGTTCATGCTCCAGCCTTCTGTATTTCCTTTCTAATCTCTCTTTATAAGTTTTAAAAACACTTTCTCCTTCTAGAAGTTTTAGGATGACTTTCATAATCACAGAATGGAAAACTCAAAATAAATTTTGTCCTATTCTTCTGAGGCTCATGACTGCAGTCCCACCTCTTCTTAAACTAAGCTTCATTTTTGTTTGCCTTTTGCTCCTATGACATAATTTGTAAGTCTCCAAGAATAAAGACCTTCTACATTATAGCAGAAGCATGAATTAAATGAAAGCTGTCAATAAAAATGATCAACCTACCATAAGTTTTTCAAATGCATGCTATATATTGTTCATAATGTAATAAAATCTTCTCCTAAATTTCTGTGAAAGGGGAGTAAATTTGATGACTTTCAGCTGTCACACAGGCTCCCAATGATGAAGGCATCTGTTCTGCAGCTAAACATTCAGAATAACAGTACCACACAAAAGAAATGTCATAGTTACGGTGCTCAACACTCTCATGGATGAAGAAACAGGAAGATACTTTCCATATAATTATTTTTCTGGTGATGGCATTAAAACTAGGACTTTAACAAAACACTTCTGGCAATAAGTTAACTTAGAGAATAACAGTAGGTGGTATATTATTTCTGTAGTATATTTTTGAGTGCATGATACTAGCATGTGTGCTTGTAGAAAGAGCTCAACACTTGCCCTCTGCTGCCTATGCTTCTAGAGCCATGGGTAACACCATGTATCCTGTCTGGTTGATGTTTTTGTCCCTGGGATCTCTGGGAGTACTCGATGGTTCATATCCTTGTTCCTTCTATGGTATTGCAAACCTCATCAGCTCCATGGGTCCTTTCTCTAGCTCCCCCATTGGGGACCCTGTGCTCAGTTAAATGGCTGACTGAGAGGGTCTCCCTCTGTTACATGTACTAACAGAGCCTCCCAGGTGACAGCTCTATCAGTCTCTGGTTAGCAAGTACTTGTGGGCATCGATAATAGTTTCTGGGTTTTCTAACTTTATATGGGATGGATCAATAGGTGGAGTAGTCTCTGGATGATCTTTCCCTCAGACTCTGCTCTACACTTTGTCTCTGCATCTCCTTCTGTGGGTATTTTGTTTCCTTTTCTAAGAAGGACCAAACTATCCATACTTTGTTCTTCCTTTTTCTTGGGCATCATTTGATATGTGAATTGTGTCTTGGGTATTCCAAGATCCTGGGCTAATAACCACATATCGGTTAGCATACATCATGTGTGTTCTTTTGTGATTGAGTTACCTCACTTAGGATGATATTTTCCAGTTCCACCCAGTTGAGTGCCAGCAACAGAGCTGTATGCGATTCCTTCTGTTGACTTATGTCACCAGCATTGTGAAAACAGATGTGATGAAAGATGTCAGAGACAGAGAGGATTAGGAAAGGATAGCATCTGTCTACCAGTGGAATTTCTTGATGAACCAACCACCCAAAGGCCCATCCTGCACCTGTATAAGCCTTTAAGGCATAAGGTTCCTCCGGGATGGACCCTAACATAAGTGAGACACCTGTACCAATATAAGAAACTATTGGAAATAAGGCTTACATTTTCAATAGTGGTCTCGTAAAGTTTAAGTTCCCAAACCTCTCTGGGACCTGACATCCTATTTAGCAAAGCTAGAGCTGTATATGGGTACACATCCTGGTTGGCATAGTTAAGACATAAATGTTAGACAAGTCTAATTCTTGTAGACAAATTAAGACATGAATATTAATCAAGGCAAGTCCCTTGCCTCATTTAATACTACAGCCAGTGGCAGCAGGATAAGTATACAATGATGAAGTATTCCTAAGGAAATCTCCCATTTCCTAAATCTTGATGGGTAAAAAAACTTGACACAGATGTTTCTAGATTGTGGACTTAAAAACCTCTGGAATTCAAACTGAATGTCATGGCTTATTTCCTGGCCAACCAGTTTTGGGGTGTATGCTCAATGAACTATCCCTGTCTGACTGAGTTCACTGTTCATGTGGTTAGTGAGGCAATTCCTAGGCCCCAATGTGTGTGTTGGTACGCATGAGCTGCTTTCTGAGACTAGATGGATCATATTTCCTGAACCTTTAATTTCACTAAGTTGTAGACAACTGGACATGGGTACTGGGAACTGAACTTAGGTCCTCTGCAAGAACATTAACTGCTCCCAACCACTGACCCATCTCTCCAGCCTCTCCACTGGGGCTTTCATGGATGGTTCCTTTAATTCCTATAGATTTCTTCGAAAAAGTACAGCTGAAGGTATGTGAATGTCTCTCAGTAAATAGACTATATTCTTATTCTCTAGCCTTTAGGCTAAGACATTTTGCTACATCAAAATGGTAGTAAATATGTGAGACTTTGAAATAGTTTCTTTTTTGTTTCTGTCTCCATCTCTTACACCATAAACTCTATGATGGTAGCATTCTTAATGATAATTAATTTTAAAATTTATTCTTGGCACTCCTCACTCCCAGCGGCCACCACTGGCATCCTTGCAGTGGTCTGGACTAAGTGAGAGCTGAACTAGAGACCCATGATATACAGAACTTGGGATCTTAGGGGACTCAAGGTTGCCTGGCAGCGAACTGGGCAGAGCAGCGGTTCCTGGGCCCCAACCAGGCATGGGCTCTGTGCTCTGAGGGGAACCCTGCACTCTGATCAACCATGGCCATCTTGGTGGTGGGTGCTTAGACTGAGCGGGCAGAAACAGATACCAGAGATATCCCAAGCTTAAGATCTCAGGGGAGCTGGACATGGTGGCGCACACCTGTAATCCCAGCACTTGGGAGGCAGAGGCAGGCAGATTTCTGAATTTGAGGCCAGCTGGTCTACAGAGTGAGTTCCAGGACAGCCAGGGATATACAGAAAAACCCTGTCTCGAAAAACAAAAACAAAGACAAAACCAAAACCAAAACAAAACAAAACAAAAGATCTCGGGGGACACCGCCGGCATCCTTGCAGCGGACTGAACTAAGCGAGAGGGAACCCTGCACTCTGCTCAACCATGGCCATCTTGGTGGAGGGTGCTTAGACTGAGAGGGCAGAACCAGATACCCAAGATATCCCAAGCTTAAGATCTCAGGGGATGCGGGCCACCAGTCTGTCATCTAAGAACAAAAGCTTGGCAGAGCAGTGGTTCCTGTGTTCCAGCAGGGCGTGGGTTCCTGGTCCTCTGGGAGTCCCTGCACTCTGTACTCCCCACTCCCCTGGGCCACAGACAGCATCCTTGCTGCTGACTGAACTAAGCAAACAGAACCAGAGAAGACAAGCAGCATCAGGTCCACAGAGATAACCGAATATAACATTGCTTAGAGCAAGGGGTCCAACAGCACCCAAGAGGAGAACAACACATCACCAATCTGTGCCAGGGGAAACCCAGTCATCCAGTGGTGGGGAAATAGCCATAAGAGCGAACAGGATGTTCAAGCAGAGCTAGTGACTACAAGACCAACTAAGGCCAGAGATAACCAGATGGCAAAAGGCAAACGTAGAAACTTTACTAACAGAAATCAAGGCAATATGGCAGCATCCGAACCCAGTTCCTTGACAGCAGTAAGTCCCGGGTACCCCAACACACCAGAAAAACAAGATTTGGATCTAAAATCACTGGTCAGGATGCTGATAGCAGAACACATAGATAAATCTCTTAAAGAAATACTGGAGAAAAAGGATCAAAATTATGGAAGAAAACTTCCCCAACATAAACAGAGAGATGCCCATGAATATACAAGAAGCCTACAGAACTCCAAACAGACTGGACCAGAACAGAAATACCTACCGTCACAAAATAATCAAAACCCCAAATGTACTAAACAAAGAAAGAATATTAAGGGCAGTAAGAGAAAAAGGCCAAGTAACATATAAAGGAAGACCTATCAGTATTGCATCAGACTTCTCACCTGAGACCATGAAAGCTAGAAGATCCTGGGCAGATCTCATGCAGACTCTAAGAGAACTCAAACTTCAGCCAAAACTACTATACCCAGCAAAACTCTCAATCGTCATAAATGGAGAAACCAAGGTATTTTATGAAAAAAATCAAATTTGCACATTGTCATTCCACAAACCCAGCCCTTCAAAGGATAATGGAGGAAAAACACCAACACAAGGAAGGAAACCACACCCCAGAAGAATCAAGATAGAAACCCCCTCTCATCAAACACAAAAGAAGATAACCACTCTAATATACAAAAAAATAATAATGTCAAAAATGTCAGGAAGTAATAATTACTATTCCTTAATATCTCTTAACATCTATGGACTCAATTCCCCAATAAAAAGACATAGACTAACAGACTGGATACAGAAACAGGGCCCTACATATTTCTGCATACAGGAAACACATCTCAGTGTCAAAGACAAACACTACCTTAGAGTAAAAGGCTGGAAGACAATTTTACAAGCAAATGGTCTCAGGAAACAAGCCGGAGTAGCCATTCTAATATCAGATAAAATTGACTTCCAACCTAAAGTCATCAAAAGAGACACAGAAGGTCACTTCTTGCTGGTCAAAGGAAAAATTCACCAAGAAGAACTCTCAATACTGAACATCTATGCTCTAAATGCAAGAACACCCTCATTCGTAAAAGAAACTCAACTAGGGCTCAAAGCACACATTACACCTAACACAATAATTGTGGGTGACTTCAACACTCCACTATCCTCAATGGACCAATCAGGAAACCAGAAACAAAACAGGGACACAGTGAAACTAATTGAAGTTTGGACCAATTGGATTTAACAGATATATATAGAACATTTCATCCCAAAGCAAAAGAATATACCTTTTTCTCAGCACCACACGATACCTTCTCCAAAATTGATCATGTAATTGCTCACAAGACAGATGTCAACAAATACAAGAAGATCGAACTAATCCCATGCCTCCTATCAGATCACTATGGAGTAAAAGTGGTCTTCAATAGCAAGAAAAACAACAGAAAGCCCACATACACATGGAAACTGAACAATATTCTACTCAATAACACCTTGGACAAGGAAGAAATAAAGAAAGAAATCAAAGACTTTTTAGAATTCAATGAAAATGAAGGTACAACCTACCCAAATCTATGGGACACAATGAAAGCAGTGCTAAGAGGAAAACTCATTGCACTGAGTACCTCCAAAAAGAAACTGGAGACAGCATACTCTAGCAGCTTAACAGCACACCTGAAAGCCCTGGAGCAAAAAGAAGGTAATTCAACCAGGAGGAGTAGAAGACAGGAAATCATCAAACTAAAGGCTGAAATCAATCAAGTAGAAACAAAGAACCAGACAAAGAATCAACAAAACCAGGAGCTGGTTCTTTGAGAAAATCAACAGGATAGATAAATCCCTAGCCAGACTAACCAAAGGGCACAGAGACAGTATCCAAATTAACAAAATTAGAAATGAAAAAGGGGATATAACAACAGAAACTGAGGAAATTAAAAAAATCATATTCTACTACAAAAGCCTATACTCAACACAACTGGAGAATCTGGAGGAAATGGACAATTTCCTAGACAGATACCAAATACTAAAATTAAATAAGGATCAGTTTGATCAGCTAAACAATCTTGTAACCCCTAGAGAAGTTGAAGGGGTTATAGAAAGTCTCCCAACCAAAAAAGTACGGGAACAGATGGTTTTAGTGCAGAATTTTATCAGACTTTGAAAGAAGACCTAACACCAATACTCTTCCACAAACTATTCCACAAAATAGAAACAGAAGGAACACTGCCCAACTTGTTCTATGAAGCCACAATTACGCTGATACCAAAACCACAAAAAGATCCAACAAAGAAAGAGAACTATAGGCCATTTTCCCTTATGAATATCGATACAAAAATACTAAATCCTTCCCAACAGAATCCAAGAGCACATCAAAGCGATCATTCACCATGATCAAGTAGGATTCATCCCAGGGATGCAAGGATGGTTCAATATATGGAAATCCATCAATGTAATCTACTACATAAACAAACAAACAAAAAAACAAAAAAACCCACCTGGTCATCTCATTAGATGCTGAAAAAGCATTTGAGAAAATTCAGCATACTTTCATGCTGAAAGAACTGGAAAGGACAAGAATTCAAGGCCCATACCTAAATATAATAATAATAATAAAAAAACGATATACAGCAAACCAGTAGCCAACATAAAACTGAATGAAGAGAAATTTGAAGCAATCCCACTAAAATCAGGGACTAGACAAGGATGCCCTCTCTCTCCATACCTCTTCAATACAGTTCTTGAAGTTCTAGTGAGAGCAATTACACTTGATCTTAGGCAAAAGGCCAAGAAGCAATAGCGAGAGCAATTAGACAACATAAGGAAATCAAAGGGATACAAATTGGAAAGGAAGAAGTCAAACTATCATTATTTGCAGTTGATATGATAGTATTCTTAAGCGACCCAAAAACGTCCACGAGAGAACTCCTACAGCTGATAAACAAATTCAGCAAAGTGGCTGGTTATAAAATTAACTCAAGAAAATCAATAACTTTCTTATGCTCAAATGACAAGCAGGCTGAGAAAGAAGTTAGGAAAATAACACCCTTCACAATAGTCACAAACAATATAAAGTACCTTGGCGTAACTCTAACCAAACAAGTGAAAGATCTGTATGACAGGAACTTCAAGTCCCTGAAGAAAGAAATCAAAGAAGACCTCAGAAGATGGAAAAATATTTCTTGCTCCTGGATTGGCAGGATCAATATAGTAAAAATGGCCATCTTGCCAAAAGCAATCTACAGATTCAATGCAATCCCCATCAAAATCCCAAATCATTTCTTTATATATCTAGAAAGAGCAATTCTTAAATTCATCTGGAGTAACAAAAAACACAGGATAGCTAAAACTATTCTCAACAATAAAAGGACTTCTGGGGGAATCAATATCCCTGACCTCACGCAGTACTACAGTGTAATTGTGTTAAAAACTACATGGTATTGGTACAATGACAGGCAAGTAGATCAATGGAATAGAATTGAAGATCCAGAAATGAACCATGGAGTTATGGTCACTTGACCTTTGATAAAGTAGCTACAACCATCCAGTGGAAAAAAGATAGCCTTTTCAACAAATGTTGTTGGTTCAACTGGAGGTCAACATGCAGAAGAATGCAAATCGACCCACTCTTATCACCTTGTACTAAGATCAACTCCAAGTGGATCAAGGACCTCTACATAAAGCTAGAGACACTGAAACTAACAGAAAAGAAACTGGGGAAGACCCTGGAAGACATAGGCACAGGGGAAAAGTTCCTGAACAGAACACCAATAGCTTATGCTCTAAGACCAATAATTGACAAATGGGACCTCCTAAAATTACAAAGTTTTTGTAAGGCAAAGGACACTGTCAGAAGGACAAAATGGCAACCAACAAATTGGGAAAAGATCTTCACCAACCCCACATCCGACAGAGGGCTAATATCCAATATATACAAAGAACTCAAGAAATTAGACCCCAAAGAACTAAATAACCCTATTAAAAATGGGGTACAAAGCTAAACAAGGAATTTTCACCAGAAGAAATTTGGATGGCTGAGAAGCACGTTAAGAGATGTTCAGCATCACTCGTCATCAGGGAAATGCAAATCAAAACACCCTGAGATTCCACCTCATACCAGTCAGAATGGCTAAGAATAAAAACTCAAGAGACAACAGGTCCTGACTTTGGCCCAGATAGGGAACTCAGCAGCAGTACAAAAGACCATCGCCCACTATGAAGAACAGATGAATCAGAAGATCCAGATGCCCACTGAGATCCTCCAGGAGCTGCTGAACCTGCACAGGCCAATTAAGAGTGAGGCCATTGAGATCTTCCTGAAAAATTCTTTCAAGGTTGTAAACCAAAAGTTCCAGACAGTATCAGGGGTAGGTGTGGAACAAAAAATCATTTCACAAAAAAATATAGAGCCCCTATGAGGAATGAGTATTTTTCTTAGTCTCCAAGGTAGTGACATTCAATGATGAAAATATATTTACAGTACTTATTGAAAGATTAGATTGTTCTGGGAGCCATGATTTCAGCTATTGAGGAAATTCCTCAAGTTCATTTAGAAAAAGGGTCATATTCTAAACCTAGAGGTTACTACCTCTTCTGTCAGGTGAATCGAGAGCTAGCGGAACAGTATAACCAGGCTCCTGGGAAGGGACTCCAGGTAAATCAAGTAGTTGGTACCATATAGAGCTCTTGGTGAGGAGTCTCTTACAGATGCCAATGAGAATGAGGAAGATATAATGGTGTTATTGCAGATTGGCCTTGTCTTGCATTCATCTAGACAGACAGCCAACTTTGAGACAGGGAACAGATTGATCCTTGTAAGCACAACTGGGCCTCTTAGAAATGTTTGTGGAATTTATTCATTCCCTCAACCATTTGCTCACCTAATTGTCTAAAATGATTTATTTGGCCTTGTTTGTCAAGAGCTTCTTGGGTTGTAAGAGACAAGATGATTAAAAGTAATGGTGGTGGTAATAGCAGTTAACACTTAGATAGTTCTCCCTGTGTTTCAGGGAACTGATTCTCTTAATTCTCATACCACCACACAAACCATGCATCATTATTAATGTATCTATAAAGTAAAACAGAAAATGAGGCATAATCAACCATAACACTCATAGCCAATGAGCAGTAGTACACCTTGAATGCCACTCCACACAGAATTATTTGCATTTGTCAGCTCTAGACTACTCTATGCTGGTAATATATTTTAACATTGGGTTTGACTTTGTAGTATCTACAAATAATCATTTATTTTAAATGGCTGGATATTTCTTCTTTTACTTCTAGACAATAAGTCAGGTCAGAAGAACTCAGTGTCTCTGTGGTAGCTCTATCACCTACTTGTTCCCAGGAGCAATTTCCTCTCTTCTCCACAAGAATATTAATCCAGGACCTTGATATCCAGGCTGTATCCATGCTTTAAGATAGCTGCAAGAGAGTCAGGCACTACTTCAACTTTATGCCTGGAAACAAAAAGAAGGGATAAAAGGACAAAAGAATGGTGCATCAACTCCTCTTAAGATTTTGAAAATGTACCAGGACTTTTCTGGTTATACACCTTTTACACGAATTTAATCCCATGTAAATCCCATATTTTTAAGAGATACTGTCATTTATTGCTCTGATAGAGTATGAGGAAAAAATGGCAAATGGTTCAAAGATGTTAGAAAGATCTGTGGCTATATAGGAGATGAAAATTTCAAACAACAGAAATAGTACATAAAAGCAAATGAAGGTGTACTTCAGATGTAGCAAGAGATCTGATATTCTGAGCAGTAATGGATTAAGTAAAGATTAGCAAGATATAGAAAGATCACAATCTAGATATGGAGCATCCTGAAGGTCAATAAAAAGTGCCTGATGCTCTTTTGAATGAACTATAAAATCATTTTTGAGCATTTGCGTAACAGAAGCATTCTGAAAGTAACATGGCCAAGTTCTAGACACTCCAAGATAAAAAGTCTTGAGCAGTCTTTTAAGCAGAGCTAAGTCTAGGACTGTGAGATTTGGCTGCAACAGATGACAAGCAATAGGCTTATGCTACATTTTGAAGCTAAAAATGACCAGATCAGCTCATAGTTATATGAGATATGTGAAGCAGATAAGAAGAGACATCAAAGTTCCAATTAGTTTAAAGCATTAGGAGATATTAAAATATAAGGCTAGGAGAAGATCAAATATCTGAGTGGGGCAGTCTCTACATCAATTTTAGGTCCATTAAACTTAGGAAACTGTTTGCACTGCTACATAGTAGTTCAATTAATGATTGAAATCAATGAATATCAATGTCAATTAACAGACACATTGGCTTGTCTCCAACTTATTCTATACTACTCGGCAGAAGCAATACTGAAAAAGTACTTTGGACCCATGGAAGATGTTGTGAAATCACTTCTAAAGATGAATCAGTCATTCACAGAGGCTGCAAAGGAGGTTGAAGGTGAGAGTAACTGAAGACACTCCACATGGTGGAGCTCTTCACATGTTTACCAATATTGGTCCATATGGAATCCTCAGTTGTGGGGAAGAATCTCAAGCATAATTCATGGTGTTCATGCATTGACTGCCATACACAGATGTCTGTTATTAATTGGTTATTCCATAAAAAAGTAGCCATAGGAAATTTTATCAATTTAAGAGAAATTTTAAAGGAAATAAAAGTCAAAATTAACTCATAAAATTTAATTGTTGTCTTCTTTGCATCTCCTCCTTAGCAGAACATATGAAGGCTGAAGCTGCTAAAACTGCAAGCTGAGAGTTAGAAGACAAGCATAAGAAGTTTGAGCTGAAAATGCAGGAGAAGGACAAGATTTACCGGGAACATGTGAAACAGCTGACTGAGAAGATGAAGGAGGAGCAGAAAAATTTAATAGCAGATTAGGACAACATGATAGTTTTTAAACTTCAGGTGCTATACCCTATCATTTCAGTACATTCCTATGCCCCAATCAAAAATAGGTATATCAGAGAGCTGGTAAAACATCTTAGTACTTAAGGGCATTGATCTCTCACAGAGGACGCAGGGCTTTTCTCAGCACCCACACAGTGGTTGACAATAGAGCATAACTCTACTTCCAAGAAATTAGACCTCCTCCTTTGGCCCCTGCAAGCACTGCATATATGTAGTAAATTTAAATACATTGCAAGCAAAACACTCATCAGTTAAAATAACAAATAAATCTAAAAAACAAGCAAGAAAATAAAAATGCAAGCTGATCAGCAGACTGTAGCAGGAGGATAACTAGTTCACATTTACCCTGGGTTATGAAGTAAGACCTTCACAATGAAGACCCCTGCAGTACAGTAAATGGTACAGAAACTCTGATACATTGTCATACCTTCACTGTCTAACTCTAGCCCTGTTTATTGAGTAAGAGCTATTTACGGATGGATGAAACCCTTCAATAAGCTGTCCATAGACAGTGACTAGAAATTGCTTATGTATCTCCACTTATTTACATGTAATAATTCTAGACTGGTGTGTGTGTGTGTGTGTGTGTGTGTGTGTGCAACATGTGAACGTTGTCTTTTCATGAGATATAAGGTAATTAATACAGTCTACAGCTTATTTTCTCTACTGAATGGAACACACAGGGAATTTATTTCTGCTATATCTTGTCTCTGGCAGCACCTCTAACCACCTACCCACTGAAGTAGGGTTAAGTACCAGATTTGAATTACTCTACATTCCTCTACATCTGTGCTAAGTCTCCATGATGGTCCAGAATACCCTGTGAGGACTGCAGAAAGCAATTGCTTCAATATGTTTCTGTTAACCTGTTTCTTTCATCAACATGTTGGACATGTATGAAATTCCTTGAATGAACACTTGCCCTGATTCTGAATCAGGTAATAACTTTCCAGTTTGTTTGAGCCTGTCTTCATCACCTTCTTCCATGTGTGAGAGTCTGCATCACAGAGCTCAGAGAGGAGGCAAAAATGAACAGACAAGCTGGTGCTGATTTTATAGAAAACCATGTTGTACATGAGTCAAAGGACATAAGAACTGGGCATGAGAATTTTATGCTATTTGGTGTTTTAGAACTGTTAGTCTACATTTCTAAAGCTGGAGAGAGCAAAGGAAAATATTTAGAAGCTATGGTTGGAGACAAGAGAGACAACAACAGAGATGGACAGCAAAGAGAGAGACATACAGAGAGGAGGAGGAGAAGATTATAGGTAGAAAACGCTTCAAGAAAAATGAAAATTCTCAAGGGTTTAGTGTAACTACTAATGGAGAGTCTATGAGACACTTGGGAATGAGGAACATGATCTGAGTTCAGACTCCATTTCTGTTTTAGGAGCAGGAAAAGTTTCCCAAGGAAGGATTTGAGATTGAGAGCAAGAAACTTCTTCAGGAGATTGATAACATGAAGAGAAGGCAAATGTCTGGGAAATGCACCATACTCTGAAGGCTCAAGACCCAAACCTCTGCCAAGCTCCCTTCTTCACAGACTCTGTGGACTGAGCACCTCAGGCTTTGAAGCAACTGTTATGGCACTGGATTCACCTCAACTCAAAATCAGTCACATGTAATTTCAGGATGGAGTCACTGACTGACCACTGGACAATATTAAAGGAATTTCCTCTGTCTACAGAATGCATGTATTAGCAGAAGTTCAGTCGTCCGTGTTTTCTAGGTCCTCTTGGCCTGGGTCATACCCAGCCACATGCTTCTCCTTTATAATCTTGTTTTCCTCTTTGCTGCAGTAGAGCTTCTGCAGTCACAGAGCAGGCAACTATTACATAACTTTCAAAATGAATCCTCTTTCATTTCTCTGAAGATTTTGACATTTGCTACAGTCCTTCAAAACACAAATACCATCTCCATTTTCTCCTTTTTTTCCCACTGTGACAACATGTTTTGAAATTTCTCAGGACAAAGATCTTGCAAGAGCATGAGTTAATAAAAATGATTACCCCACTGTAGTTATTTCTGAATGTGTATTATTATTTGTGGTTCATTATGGAAATAAAAGAATATTCCAATAAACCATAAAGTTATTAAGGTTTATATCATTAGGTAGTATCCAGAGTGCCTAACTCTGGGATATTAGAGTCTTTTCTCTTTATTTCATAAGAATATGGCACCAACCCAGGATAACATTGAAGTCATGGGTCTTATCACAAAATCACATGAAAAGAAAATGCCTTTTGTGTACACATTTTTGGCTGGTGCTCATACGAAACCCAGGACTGTGACAATGCATTTTATTTAAACATAACTCACCAAATAACAACCATACACATAATGTTCCTTTGATAAAGGTTTGAATCCAAGGTGTAAGCAATATGTGTGCTCATAAAAATGACTCAGCATCTACAGCTAGGGAATCAGCAATCCCATGTGTTTCTATGTTAGGTCAGGTTTCAAGATGCTGCTCAATGAGGAGCACAACAGGAGAGGAGACTAAGTAGCACTCGAAAATATAACACAGAAACAGAAACTCAGTTAATAAGGGTACATGAGTTGACCAATCTTATAGGGTTGGTAATGTAGCTTAAGCATTTCCCTTGGGAACATTCAGGTCCAGAAACCCCAGCGAGACTACTCAACAGACACCTTATGTGCACAAGCTTAGCCATACCTTGGAGGGAGTGAGCCCTCAAATGTAGCCATCTCTTCTGTTGGACTACCACCCACAACACCCAGTCCCTGATGCTAGATGGTTCAGAGCATCAGAATAGCATCCATGCATTGTGGGATGCATTTAACAGCTTTGAAGGAGACCGTAGAAGCCCCCAACTCTGCTGAGCTTGCAAAGGAAATGAGAAGGATCAGCCTCACATCGTCCTATCTAGATGGAAAGGAGACGAACGGGAACATGGATGTCAATGTACCTTCTTAATTTTCTGAATGGAATTCATCGTTGCCAATTTGCAACACTCTAATATGGCCATGTGGAATTTGGTGGAAATGCTATAAAAGGTTGCACAATATCTTAGTTGTGTGCCTTTATGTAAGGAATAATCACACCTTTAAGGTTGGAGGGTAGAGCTAGAGGCAAATAATACCAGAGAATTTTGAAGAAAAACAGGCAGAAATTAAGCCCAACTGTCTTTCCTTTCTGATCCCGAGGGTTGATCATCAGGACCAATTGGCAGTAATTTTGAATATGAATTGGTATAAAAAGATATAATCCATCTTCAAATTATATTTACCATGACATGAGAATGACAAAACCAACTCATACTGGGAAATGTAAATGACTTTAACATCATATCTGTCATAAAAGTTTTAAATACAACATTCTTGTTTTCTTTCACAGCTGATGCTTTATGTTTTACTTATTTTAAAATTATAATTATTAACAAATCACTTATCCAAAGCAATAGAATTTGTGGTGACAGTTTGACATGGTTAGCTTATGTATTTATCACCTCACCTACTTAATTATGCTTGTTAGGAGGCACATATGATTCCATATTTTGGCTTTTTAACTACTTCCAAAACACATATATTTATATAAGTATCTCTTTTGTCTGCTTATTTCCTTCAGACATATATCCAGGAAGAACATACCTCATTTGATAGCTGTGTTTTGGGGGTTTTGAGAAGTCTTCATACTGTTTTACACTGAGTTATATTAATGTACAATCCCATTCATAATATATAAGCAGTTCTATATCTCTGCATTTTCAAGAGCACATTCCATAAAATTGTGTATAATATGTATTTTGTTACAGCAAAGAGAAAAGTAAGTTATCCAGTGCATTCGTACCAGCAGTGGCATCTTTTCTATTGTAAATCTGACCATGTTGTTCTTAAAGCATACCAGTTATAATGTGGCCCTTTCACTGCATTCAGCTGCACCCTTAAGTACACACTCCAGAAAGACTGTGATGAACAACATTAAGCAGTTACTCTGCCATTTCCAAGATCCTCATAGGTACTGTATAGATTCAGTGAAAACCTGAGAGGTACAACCCAGTGCATCAGGAAGTGTTTCTCAGAGTATCAGTACTTTTTCTCCATTGTAGATTTCCAGAACTGAAAATAAGGAATTCAGTCTTTTGAAAATGGAAACAGAGAAGTTGATCTTAGAGAAGCTCCACATGACTAACTAGCCAGGCAAATGGTGGGCTCACAGGGATCTTTTGGGGCTGCTCCAATCAGCCTCCTCATGTTATATTTGTCAAACTCACCTTGTTATCATAGAGACAATATAAAAAATATCATTAAATCACCTCAAGGATAAAATCACTTGGCATGAAGTGCTGCGTGACGTCATAGATGTTTAGTATTATTTTTTCAATATACTAAATAGAGCTGAAGTAGAATAAGGTAGAGAAAACTGATAAGCAGACTTACTTAAAGTAATTCTTGTATGTAAAATAAATGTTGCTTTTATTTCCTCAGATGAAGGAATGAAATGAGAACTGTACCCCAGCTGTGCCAACAGACTGGTTGGGCTGAGCCTCTTTTCTGACTTTATTGGTCTTAGAGTGCTTATTCCTGAAGTATTACAACTCAACCCCCAAGCCATTTAGTGTCTCTGTACAATCTCTCCTCCCAATATCTGAAAATTTCTAGTATACTTCCTAACTCTATAAATGCTTCTCATATCTATACTTTATAGAACTAAAAAGTGAAACTTATACTCTCCCTCCATATCAACCTTAGCACAGCTTTTGAGTTTCAGTAATACTCACATATATTAATTCTTTATTCCATTGACCAACAATATTAAATCATATGAACACCACATTGTGTTTACCCATTTATCAGTTTATCTTTTTGTTTTGATGTTTACCATTTAACTATTATGAAAGTATTTTCCACAGTTGCGCATCAAGGTTTGTGTGGACACATTTACCTTGCTTTAATACACACATAGGAATGCAATTAATAAGTTAGTAGTGCTTCTGTTTAACCTTTTGAGAAACCTAAAGCCTGTCTCAAAGTGCCAGTACAATTATTCCTTCCTCACTGATGAATGTGTTTCAATGTCTTTGCAGTTTCAGAAATATCATTCTGAGATTAATTTAGTGCAGTTGCCTAAGGAGAGGAGAGATTCCATTGTAGTTTGGAATTGAAACTTCCTAATGCCTCATAACTTATTGCTTCAATGTATGTCTTTCATGATTGGACACAGAAACAACTATCTCCTCATATGCCTGGTACATGCTAGTGTTGACAGATATTTGCTTATAATGTAAACCTGAAGAATGTGTTTTTTACTGGAAAAACCTGTTTCTACTTGTAGTGTGGCTTAACCCTGCACATATTTTTAATTTAAGAGACTTTGTTTATGAAAATAACTAATTGGATTCTACCTAATATAATAAGAAAGGACATCAAGATACCTGTGTAACTTTGCTTTGCCCTTGAAATGTATCCATATATTATTCCATGTTCTATATTTTTCCTCAAATTTCTAATGGTTGTTCTCATTTCTTTTCTTCTGATGGGACTTGAATTTTCATTTGGAATTTGGTCTTGCAAAAGGTGAAATGTACTTCTTCTTTCAAACCAACTTTTATTTTATTTTCAAGAAAACTTGAAACCCTGCATTTCTAATCACTAATTATTTTTAAGGATTTGAATTTGAGAACTACAAAGGAGTTGGTTTTATTAAATTGATAGAAATTCCAAGAGGGCATGAAATAAAAACTGAAGATATGTAAGATGTAAAGGGGGGAGAAAATGTCAAGATAAATAGAATCTTGTTGCTTTAAATAGTGCAAGACTTAAAGCTTATAGCAACAATTAGTGAGACCAATCATAGTATTCTGTTTTATTTTATTTTATTTGTTTTGCTTTGTTTTGTTTTATTTTGTTTTCTAGACATGCTTGCACTGAGGAGCACTGTCTGTTCTGGAATTTACTCTATATACAATGTTGACCTTTGAAAGTTTCCATTTCATAATGATGTTTATCTCTTGTTGGGGACTTTGGTGCAGACTTATGTGGATGGCATCAGCTGTGGGTCTCTGCCTTGTCTGGAGAATGCAGTAATGACCCTGGCCCAGCTTGAGAACTCTACAGCTATGCAGAAGCTGGCTGACCACTAGAGTGAGCAGATGACCCAGTGAGTGAGGCTCCTCACAGAGACACTCCAAGAGCTGCTGGAAGTACATACAACTTGTGAGAAGTAAGCCATTGCTATCTTCATGGAGCACTCCTTCAAGGACAATGAACAGGAGTTCCAGAAGAGTATGGTGGGAATACATTTTAGCATTTGTCTTTCTGATCCTCACACTTCTAAGAGAACTCCTAGACTTAACTTTTCTTATCTACAGATCTGCATCATTCTCATTAGAATTTTTGTGTCTAACATGACTCATTGGACTAGGATTTGTTCTTTCTCAAATCGATGGAATTTTTTTCACTTTTGTTGCTATGAAACAAGGTATCCTGTGCTAAATATCTTGAAACAATATGCAGTTTATTAGATCCAAGTTCACAATAGAGGTGAAGCAAGGATTGTGAGTTTCTGCTCCATGTACAACAAACAAACAAAAATCTGGCATCAAATGGACTTAGTTCTGATATGTAGGCCCAGGGGAAGCCCTCTCCACTTACCAGCAAACACAGAAGCACTGGGCTGGGCCCTTTTTTTATTTCTGGATGTTCTGATTTCTCTTTTTGCCACAGCTAGATTACTATCAATATGTATCATTAGTATCAGCACAGGATTACTAACCATTATGTTCATTACTCCAGGTTGATATAAGCATTTTCACCTATAAGACCCAAAAGAAAAACAGGGGCACCCTAGCACCCCATGCCTCAGAAGCTGTCACCCCAATCACTCACGAGAAACAGTCTTGATGCAAATAGCAAGAGGGATTTTAATTGCAGAGCTCAGGGGCCATGGCCATCTCCCACATGGGGTAGAGGACAGTGAACACTGGGTGCAGAAACATGACTGCCTTTATAGATTTACAGCAAAGCCCACCTATACAAGCCATTCCATAGCTTCCAAGCCAACAGTTTAAATTATCCAAGCCTGTGCTCTCTGATAACCAGTCAGTTTCCCATAGCAGCGGGATGGGACCTGGTTAAGTCATTTCCGCTTACATGGCCACCACGCACAGGGTCGCACCAGGGTTACTCACAGCATCACATGCATATTCCATGGTCGCACAGCATCACATACAGCATCACATATGTACGTACATACGGGGCCAGCGCAGCAGTGTCCGCCCTAGCCTCAGCTTCTCTGCAGGAGGGGAGGCAGGAAAGGATGCTAGGGACCTTTCCAGCCTGCAGCCTTTATCCTTTCATTCCCGACTTCTTGTCTTGTTAATAGTCCTAATCTTAGAACTAGGAGAATTAAAGGTCAGCCTCCTCTTGGCTCAGAAGGCTCTTATACTGCTGCCTAAGTACCATAATCTGGACTGCGCTCACCTGTTCCCTGATGAAGGCAACTAACCTATTAACTATATAAGTCTAACTGTAAGCAACAGGAGCATTATCATTAGGGGTCCTATCAGGGCAGAAAACAGTGTGGTCAAGAGTACAAGATAAGGGTCTTTCCATCACGTCTTAAGGTTTCCCGAGTGGTAGCATCTAATGTAGATGATATCTCTAACTTGGAAGTGATGTGGGACTTGCAGATCTCCTTCTCCTAAGTAGGCCTCCTGGACCTCAATGTCTCATCCACTGGGGCACCTTGAGCCTAGAGAGTCTCTGTGATCAATTTGGTGGGGGTCTCTTTCCCTAGGGTTCCAGCAACTGTTCCTGAAACCTTATTTCACAGATCCAGTACCCTGTCTGGAAGCAGTGAGAAGTCTCTGACATGCCTGGAGCATTAAAGCAGACAGTTTGAGCCAAATCTCATGTTGTGGTACACCTCCTGGGAGGACCCAGTGGATGACAAAGGAATTGGGGTAACAAAGAGGATCTCCAGGGGGGTCAGTTTAAAATGGCAAGGACTATTCAGAAACAAGGGGAGAGGCACCACCCAGCCTAAGCCAGTCTCCAAGGTCAATTTAGTTAAGGTCTCTCATAGGGTTTTGTTATTTTCTCTAGCTGTCTTGAGCCCTGGGGACAGTATACCCAAAGCCTTAACATGGCGGGCTTGAGTCATGTGACCTGATCTTGGTGCTAAAGTCTTAACATGGTGGGCTTGAGTCACGTGACCTGATCTTGCCGTCACAGAGCCTAACATGGCAGGCTTTTCAGTCGGTCTAAATTTCTAACATCAGTCGTTTCATCAGTTGTCTAAGTCCGAGAACACAAAACAATATACAAAACACAGAAACAATCACCACATAGACAGCCTGACCCTGCCACCATCAGGCATCTAAATTCAAGACAATTTGCCTCTAGACGAACCCAGTTTCAGATACTGAATGTTCCTGCCATTGCAGGGACCAAATACAGACAAAGAGCCTCACTCGGCCTTCTCTAGGGTCCTCCAGACCCCCACGGTTTCAACTGCCAGTCAAACTCTCCACACCAGTCAGGCTTTTGACAAAACAGTGAGACAGATAGAAAGCAAACTGCAGTACCTGTCCAATGGACAAACTGTCTCCACTGAGACAGAACCAGATCAGAAAACCAGACGGCCAGGAGGGCGTGTAAGTTCTCCAATTCAGAAGTACTGTGTCCTCCCCAACACCCAGATGGGAATCTTCCAAGTGTCCCTGGAGTTTCCTACTTCCCAGAGCGTCCTCTGGGGTTGCAGCTTGTGGCCCAAGGGCATCCCCTCCCACAGCCCCTGTGTCCTTACAGTCCACAGTGGCAGCTGCACAGAGTGGGATTCCACATCCACTCCCTCTGTTGCAATCCAAACCCAAGACACACACACATACAGATGGCGGCGCCGCATCCTAACACTCAGGACAAAGACATTGGCCAGCACACACATTTCAGAGGGTATCCTCTTATTTCCAAGTTGGTTCTCAAGTGTGTGTGTGTGTGTGGGGGGGGTGACCCCACTTCCCGGCCAATGCACCAACTGTAAGACCTGAAAGAAAAACAGGGGCACCCCAGAACCCCATGCCTCAGAAGCCGTTACCCCAATCACTCACGAGAAACAGGCTTGATGCCAATAGAAAGAGGGATTTTAATTCCAGAGCTCTGGGGCCATGGCCATCTCCCACGTGGGGTAGAGGACAGTGAACACTGGGTGCAGAAACATGACTGCTTTTGTAGATTTACAGGAAAGCCCATCTATACAAGCCACTCCATAGCTTCCAAGCCAATCAATTTAAATTATCCAAGCCCGTGCTCTCTGAGAACCAGTCAGTTTCCTATAGAAGCCAGATGGGACCTGGTTAAGTCATTTCCGCTTATGTGGCTGCACGCACAGGGTTGCACCAGGGTTACGCACAGCGTCACATGTGTATTCCATGGTCACACAGCGTCACATATGTACGTACGTGTCTGCCCTTGCCTCAGCTTCTCTGCAGGAGGGGAAGTGGGAAAGGATGCTAGAGACCTTTCCAGCCTGCAGCCTTTATCCTTTCACACCAAGAAACAACTCTCCGGGGACAACTATGACCCACCAGAACAAAGGCATCTTCCCTGAGATGTGCTGTTTTCTGTTTATCTGAGTTTGAACCCTGGAGAAAAAAATCTCTTAGCTCATATTGAGGAGATTAATCAAGATTATCAATTATGAACACACATACAGTACACACACACACACACACACACACATACACACACACACACACACACACACACACACACAACCACATGATGAAATAGAACATACCTACTCCAGCATCTTGACACTCAAATGGTTATTGAGAGAATTCAAGAAAATTCAAAACTCTCATAGGAGTACTCTTACCTGTGAAAAATTGGTCTGTCAGCCACAAACACCTCTGTTCTCAGAGGAAATATTACTTCTAAACTAAAGCAAAAATTATGTTTGTGTTTATAATCACTGAAATTCTGAGTAAACTAAACTTGAATCTTCCAAGTAACTTTCACAGCTGTTGGGTACAAACCCCAGGAGGTTGACAGACTTCCTGAAGTCACTCAGATTTGACCCAGCTGGCACTAAAGCAAATCTTCCTCACCCTCCTTTTGACACTGGCCACTCTGTGACCATCACACTGAGATCATCCAGGATGATCAGAGTGTCACTTTCCTTCTAAAAGATTGTTTTGTGTAGAAACCCACACTTGGGTGCCTGCCACCTGGCAGGAACTTGACATTGACCAAGGTGAAGTTCCTCTCCTAGCCTTTGAATGGGAACTTTTGCTCTAGCCACTAACCCTTCTCCTAAGGTGGAACACTCAGACCAAGGTGAAGCCCATTGTTCTCCAAGGCCTGCTATTTCCTGAGAGGCACTAGCCACCTGACACTACCAACCTGTAGAGTAAGTGAACCAGTTCTGTGAGACTTTCCAGCCTTTGGGGGAAGGTACCCCCCGACACCTATATTTATTTGGAGACCTCAATTAAACTTTGAGCCCTGATCAGAAAACCTAATTGTCTTGTCTCCATGTTTCTGTGGCCACTCTGTTCCTTCCAGGTAACCCAGTAACCCATTCAATGTTAACTGCGAGCAGTTACAGATTGGTACCCATACTAGGCATGTGGAAATGGAGAGACCAACTGAGGGACTCTGTCTTGGGTGGAGCTCCATGGAAATTGAAAACAGTTATGTATCTGGCATGGTAAGCAACATAGAGTACTAATTTTAATGCTCTTAATATCATTTTTTGAAAACTGTTGTTGGAGGGGTGTAAAAGGAATATAGGCTAGACTGAATCAGAGTAGGCCCAATGCTGAAATCAGCTAGGGTATGACAGTGAAATGGGACTGGGAATTCTGTTAGGCAAATTGTCCACAGTCTAGAACTGCCTCAGGGGAGAGGAATAGGTCATAAAATTAAATATAAAATAAAATAAAATAAAATAAAATAAAATAAAATAAAATAAAATAAAATAGTAAAGAACATGGAGATATTCCTAGTACTGTACAACAAACATTCTTTCCTCTCTATGTATTGTTTGTCTTTGGTGCACCAATTTGTCCACATGTCAATCTGTGTCTGTCTTTATTTTGTTGTTTGAATGACTGTTTCTATGTTTTATGTTGAAAAGGAAAAATGGTAAAAGCTTTAACTGCTGGCAGCCCGTCTTTTAACCTAGTCTCAGTTTATACAGCAGAGGCTGATTTAAGCTGCCCCGGATTCAACTTGGAATCAAGCACAGCCGGAGAAAAAGCTGCTTTTAAAAGGACCAGCAGCTTCTCAAGTTCTAGGGCAAGTGGGCTGATGGTTATTTCTCCTAAAAAATTCTGCAATTGTGATTATTGGGTCCAAAGTGCTTTTTCTCTTGAAATTACAGCTAAAAATGGTTTGGATTAAAATTTTAAGATTCGTTTAGTCACTTCATTTTTGTTTCTGATTGGTCATAAAGGTATAAGTATGTTTTGCATGTCTTGACTATAGAGTATTGGCTTATAAGTTATTGGACATGATTAAAATTTATTACATTGGTAACAAAATGTTAGTTTAAATCTGGTAACTCAGTGTTGGAGTTATCTTAAACAGCAACACATGGTATGACCTATCCCAGGGAAAACAGACCTCTAAAGATATTTTGAAATTGACATAATATTTTATGTAGATTTTATCCTAGAAATTAGACTTATAAGACATAAGATTTAAATCAATGTCTCTTTGATGAGGTATAAGTTGCATTGTCATGCATTCAAAAATAAGGATGGGCAGACAAAGTCTATAGTGTGAAAGAAATGCATTTGCCATTGATTTTAAAGACAATAGATTTAAAATTGGGTTTTGCTTTCCAAAATTGTAGTTATGTTCTAATATTGCAAGAGAAAGTTAAAAATTACAGTTAACAACAGCAGTGTAGCATTGACTGCAGTTTGCAATCGGAATGAAGGATCATGATTCTTAAAATATTTTGTAATTCACTTAATTTCAAGAGTGATAAAAGTTAGAAACAGCTGTGGGCAGTATAGGCCTGTTGACACTTTTTCACAAGTTTACTAGATACAGTGGCAAAAGCAAAATTTAACCCCCAAGATTGAAAAGGAGATCTCAGTGGGAATTTATTTGATCTCAAACAGGCTCATTTTGAACTGTTTCAAAAAATTATAGATAAGACTGCTAAAAACAGCTAGTAGAATTTTTCTGGGAACCCTCAAACTACAGGTTCCTTTTATTATTGGACCCTCATATAATAGGGTCTGGTTGCAGGCTGCTGCCCTGCAGGACAGATGGATGTTGGGCCTGGCCTTGGCAATAGGCTCAGATTAGAAGATATTTACATCTGAGTTAATTCAAAGCTCAGAGCTGCCTCTATAGAGGCTTGTGAGGTACAGCTTTTGTCTTGCCAACCCCACCTAGGGAGTTTCTGATAAAAACAAAAATTTTGACAGATTTATGAAGTTGTGGTTCAAAATAAAGTTCAAACTTAAGATCTATGACAGGTTAATAAGGCTATGTAGAACTTATGAAGGCATTAAAAAATGGCCTGCCTACTCCATACAAAATTATTATGGATTTAAAAGTTTTTTTTTCTGTTTCTATTTTTTTGATTTTTTTTATTGTATATATTCTGTATTTACAATTCATTTCCCTTTTTCTGGTTCCCCACCCCCAAAGGTCCCACATGTCCTTTTCCCTCCCCCTGCTCCCGCATCCACCCCCTCCCACTTTACTGTTCTTGTACTCTCCCACAATGATGTTTTGGTCCATTCTAGCACCAGTGTCCACTCCTTTCTTCTTGTGAGACATCACTTGATGTGTGATTTGTGTCTTTGGTGTTCCAAGCTTCTAGGCTAATATCCACTTATCAGTGACTGTATACCATGGGTATTCTTTTGAGACTGGGTCACCTCACTTAGTATGACATTCTCCAGCTCCATCCATTTCTCTAAGAATTTCATGAATTCATTGTTTCTGATGGCTGAATAGTACTCCATTGTGTATATATACCATATTTTTTGTATCCATTCCTCTGTTGAGGGACATCTGGGTTCTTTCCAGCTTCTGGCTATTATATATAAGGCTGCTATGAACATAGTGGAGCATGTATCCTTATTGCATGCTGGTGAATCTTCTGGGTATATTCCCAGGAGTGGTATGGCTGGGTCCTCCGGAAGTATCACGCCCAGTTTTCTGAGGAACCGCCATACTGATTTCCAGAGTGGTTGTACCAGCTTGCATTCCCACCAGCACTGGAGAAGTGTTCCTCTTTCTCCACATCCTCACCAACACCTGATGTCTTCTGAGTTTTTAATCTTAGCCATTCTGACTGGTGTGAGGTGAAATCTCAGGGTTGTTTTAATTTGCATTTCCCTAATGACTAGTGATGTTGAACATTTTTTAAGGTGTTTCTCAGCCATCCGAATTTCTTCAGGTGAAAAGTCTCTGTTTAGCTCTGTACCCCATTTTTGGATACGGTTATTTGGTTTTCTGGGGTCTAACCTCTTGAGTTCGTTGTATACATTGGAGATTAGCCCTCTGTTGGATGTGGGGTTGGTGAAGATTTTTTTCCCAATTTGTTGGTTGCCGATTTATCCTTTTGACAGTGTCTTTTGCCTTACAGAAACTTTGTAGTTTTATGAGGTCCCATTTGTCTATTCTTGCTCTTAGAGCATAAGCAATTGGTGTTCTGTTCAGGAATTTTTCCCCTGAGCCAATGTCCTCAAGGGTCTTCCCCAGTTTCTTTTCTATTAGTTTTAGTGTGTCTGGTTTTATGTGGAGGTCTTTGATCCACTTGGAGTTGAGCTTAGTGCAAGGAGATAAGAGTGGATCAATTCTCATTCTTCTGCATGTTGACCTCCAGTTGAGCCAGCACCATCTGTTGAAAAGGCTATCTTTTTTCCACTGGATGTTTTCAGCTCCTTTGTCGAAGATCAATTGGCCATAGATGTGTGGGTTCAATTCTGGGTCTTCGATCCTATTCCATTGATCCGCCTCCCTGTCACTGAACCAATACCATGCAGTTTTTAGTACCACTGCTCTGTAATATTGCTTGAGGTCCGGGATATTGATTCCCCCAGAAGTTCTTTTGCTGTTGATGATAGTTTTAGCTATCCTGGGTTTTTTGTTATTCCAGATGAATTTGAGAATTGCTCTTTATAGCTCTATGAAGAACTGAATTGGGATTTTGATGGAAATTGCATTGAATCTGTATATTGCTTTGGGCAAGATTGCCATTTTGACTATATTAGTCCTGCCAACCCACGAGCATGGAAGATTTTCCCATTTTCTGATGTCTTCTTCAATTTCCCTCTTCAGAGACCTGAAGTTTTTGTCGTATAAATCTTTCACATGTTTGGTTAGCGTCACTTCAAGATTCTTTATATCATTTGTGGCTATTGTGAAGGGTGTCATTTCCCTAATTTCTTTCTCGGCCTGCTTATCCTTCGCGTATAGGAAGGCTACTGATTTACTTGAGTTGATTTTATAGCCAGCCACTTTGCTGAAGTTGTTTATCAGTTGCAGGAGTTCTCTGGTGGAGGTTTTTGGGTCACTTAAGTAAACTATCATATCATCTGCAAATAGTGATAGTTTGACTTCTTCCTTTCCGATTTGTATCCCTTTGACTTCCCTCTGTTGTCGAATTGCTCTAGCTAGTACCTCAAGTACTATATTGAAGAGATATGGTGAGAGGGGACAGCCTTGTCTAGTCCCTGATTTTAGAGGGATTGCTTCAAGCTTTTCTCCGTTTACCTTGATGTAGGCTACTGGTCTGCTGTATATTGCTTTTACTATGTTTAGATATAGGCCTTGAATTCCTGTTCTTTCTAGGACCTTTAGCATGAAAGGATGCTGAATTTTGTCAAATGCTTTTTCAGCATCCAATGAGATGACCATGTGGTTTTTTTTCTTTGAGTTTGTTTATGTAGTGGATTACGTTGATGGATTTCCATATATTGAACCATCCCTGCATCCCTGGGATGAAGCCAACTTGATCATGGTGAATGATCATTTTGATGTGTTCTTGGATTCGGTTGGCAAGTATTTTGTTTAGTATTTTTGCATCGATATTCATAAGAGAAATTGGCCTGTAGTTCTCTTTCTTAGTTGGATCTTTGTGTGGTTTTGGTATCAGGGTAATTGTGGCTTCATAGAATGAGTTGGGTAGTGTTCCTTCTGTTTCTATTTTGTGGAATAATTTGAAGAGTATCGGTATCAGGACTTCTTTGAAGGTCTGATAGAATTCTGCACTAAAACCGTCTGGTCCTGTGCTCTTTTTGGTTGGAAGACTGTCTATGACCCCTTCTATTTCTTTGGGGGTTATGGGTCTGTTTAGATGATCTATTTGATCCTGGTTTAATTTTGGTATTTGGTAACTGTCGAGGAAATTGTCCATTTCCTCCAGATTCTCCACTTGTGTTGAGTATAGGTTTTTGTAGTAGGATCTGATGATTTTTTGAATTTCCTCAGTTTCTGTTGTTATATCTCCCTTTTCATTTCTAATTTTGTTAATTTGAATACTGTCTCTGTGCCCTTTAGTAAGTCTGGCTAGGGGTTTATCTATCTTGTTGATCTTCTCAAAGAACCAGCTCCTGGTTTTGTTGATTCTTTGTATGGTTCTCTTTGTTTCAACTTGATTGATTTCAGCCCTGAGTTTGATGATTTCCTGTCTTCTACTCCTCCTGGGTGAAATTGCTTCTTTTTGTTCCAGAGCTTTCAAGTGCGCCATTAAGTTGCTAGTATATGCTCTCTCCTGTTTCTTTTTGGAGACATTCAGGGCTATGAGTTTTCCTCTAAGCACTGCTTTCATTGTGTCCCATAGATTTGGGTATGTTGTGCCTTCATTTTCATTAAGTTCTAAGAATTCTTTGATTTCTTTCTTTATTTCTTTCTGGACTAAGGTATCATTGAGTAGAATATTGTTCAGCCTCCAAGCGTATGGGGATTTTCTGTTGTTTTTGTTGCTATTGAAGAACACTCTTACTCCATGGTGATCTGATAAGAGGCATGGGATTAGTTCGATCTTTTTATATTTGTTGAGATCTGTCTTGTGTCCAATTATATGGTCGATTTTGGAGAAGGTACCATGAGGGGCTGAGAAAAAGGTATAGTCTTTTGCTTTAGGGTGAAATGTTCTATATATATATCTGTTAAATCCAATTGCTCCAAAGTTTCGATGAGTTTCTCCGTGTCTCTGTTTAGTTTCTGTTTTCCTGGTCGGTCCACTGTAGATAGTGGAGTATTGAGGTCCCCCACAATCATTGTGTTAGGTGCAATGTGTGCTTTGAGCTTTAGTAAGGTTTCTTTTACAAATGAGGGTGCCGTTACATTTGGAGCATAGATGTTTAGAATTGTGAGTTCCTCTTGGTGGATTCTTCCTTTGACTAGCAGGAAGTGACCTTCTGTGTCTCTTTTGATGACTTTGGGTTGAAAGTCAATTTTATCTGATATTAAAATGGCTACTCCAGCTTGCTTCCTGTGACCATTTGCTTGCAAAATTGTCCTCCATCCTTTTACTCTAAGGTAGTGTTTGTCTTTGACTCTGAGGTGTGTTTCCTGTAAGCAGCAAAATGTAGGGTCCTGTTTCCGTATCCAGTCTGTTAGTCTATGTCTTTTTATTGGGGAGTTGAGTCCATTGATGTTAAGAGATATTAAGGAATAGAGATTATTACTTCCTGACATTTTTGAAGTTATTTTTGTTTTTGAGTAGTTATCTTCCTTTGAGTTTGATGGAAGAAGTTTACTGTCTTGATTTTTCTTGGGTGCCATTTCCTTCCTTTTGTTGGAGTTTTCCTCCTATTATCCTTTGTAGAGCTGGGTTAGTGGCAAGATATTGTGTAAATTTGGTCCTGTCATGGAATATTTTGATTTCTCCATCTATGTTGATTGAGAGTTTTGCTGGGTATAGTAGTCTTGGCTGACATTTGTTTTCTCTTAGGGTCTGCATGAGGTCTGCCCAGGATCTTCTAGCTTTCATTGTTTCTGGAGAGAAGTCTGGTGTGATTCTGATAGGTCTTCCTTTATATGTTACTTGGCCCTTTTCTCTTACTGCCTTTAATATTCTTTCTTTGTTTAGTACATTTGGGGTTTTGATTATTATGTGACGGGAGGTGTTTCTGTTCTGGTCCAGTCTGTTTGGAGTTCTGTAGGCTTCTTGTATATTCATGGGTATCTCTCTCTTTAAGTTAGGAAAGTTTTCTTCCATAATTTTGTTAAAGATATTTGCTGGGCCTTTAAGTTGTAGATCTTCACTCTCATCTATCCCTATAATCCTTAGGCTTGGTCTTCTCATTGTGTCCTGGATTTCCTGGATGTTTTGGGTTACAAGCCTTTTGGATTTTGCGTTTTCTTTGACTGTGGAGTCAATGGTTACTATGTTATCTTCAGCATCGGAGATTCTTTTTTTTTTTTATTGAATATCATCTTCATTTACATTGCTAATGATAAAACATTTCCTGATTTCCCTCCCTCCCAAAGACCCCCAACCCCTTCTCCAACCTCCTCTCTCCACGTATATGCCCCTCCCCCCATTTCTCTTTGTTGGAGCCTCTATTGAGCCTTTACCTGATCAAGGACCACTCCTCCCACTGATGCCCAACAAGGCCTTCCTCTGGCACATTTTTGACTGGAACCATGTGTGCCCCTTGGTTGAAGGTTTAGTCCCTGGGAGTCCTGGGGCTTCTGGGTGGCCGAGATCATTGTTCTTCCCATGGGGCTGTAAACCCCTTCAGCTCCTCTGGACCACCCTCCAGCTCCTCCATTGGAGACCCCACTCCCAGTGCTAGCTGACTGCTAGCATCTGCCTCTGTATTTGTAAGGCTCTGGCAGGGCCTCCTCTGAAGACAACCATGGCATGCTCCTTTTGGTATACACTTCTTGTCGTCCATAGTAGTGTTGGGGTCTGGTGACTGTTTATAGAATGAATCCCCAAGTAGGGCAGTCTCTGAGTGGCCTTTACGTCAGTTTCTGCTCCACACATTTTTTTCCCTTGCTGCTCCTGTGAGTATTTTGTTCCCTTTCTCAGAGGAACCAAAGCACCCTCACTTAAGTCCTCCTTCTTCTTGAGCTTCCTGTGCTGGGTGCATTGTAACTTGTTTACTTTGAGCTTTACTCAATCACATTTTTTAGGGACAATCTTTTTTCTTTTGCCCAAACTACTCTCAATGGTCACAAGAAATGAGACCCAACATGAGTTTTGTTAACTGCGACTGGGTGATTGGGGGAAATATTTTTTTTATCATTTTTTTTTATTTTCTATATTCTTTGTTTACATTCCAAAGGCTTTCCCCTTTCCCAGGTACCCCCCACCATATGTCCCATAATTCCTCTCCCCCCCATGCTATTCCCCACTCTTTCCCCCCCCCCACGATTTCTCTGTTCTGGGTCTACAATACTGGATCCAATCTTTACAGGCCCAGGGTTCTCTCCTTTTTTTCTTCTTGAGAGTCATTTGACTTGCTAATTGTACCTTGAGTATTTAGGGCTTCTGGGCTCATTAATATCCACTTATCAGTGATTGCATTTCGTGTGTATTCTTTTGTGATTGGGTTAGCTCACTTAGGATGATAGTTTCCAGATCTAACCATTTACCTACAAATTGCATGAATTCATTATTTTTAATTGCTGAGTAGTACTCCATTGTATAAATATACCACATTTTCTGTATCCATTCCTCCTTTGAGGGATATCTGGGCTCCTTCCAATTTCTGGCTATTATAAACAAGGCTGCTATAAACATAGTGGAGCATGTGTCTTTGTTGTATGCAGGGGAATCCTCTGGGTATATGCCCAGGAGTGGTATGCCAGGGTCCTCTGGGAGTGGCATGCCCAATTTTCTGAGGAACCGCCACACTGATTTCCAGAGTGGTTTTACCATTTTGCAATCCCACCAACAGTGGAGGAGTGTTCCTCTTTCTCCACATCCTCGCCAGCACTTGTTGTCTCTCGAGTTTTTAATCTTAGCCATTCTGACTGGAGTGAGGTGGAATCTCAGGGTTGTTTTGATTTGCATTTCCCTGATGACTAATGATGTTGAACATCTCTTAAGGTGTTTCTCGGCCATCCGAATTTCTTCTGGTGAAAATTCTTTGTTTAGCTCTGTGCCCCATTTTTTGATAGGGTTATTTGTTTCTTTGCAGTCTAACTTCTTGAGTTCTTTGTATATATTGGATATTAGCCCTCTGTCGGATGTGGGGTTAGTGAAGATCATTTCCCACGTTGTTGGTTGCCGTTTTGTCTTTCTGACAGTGTCCTTTGCCTTACAGAAACTTTGTAATTTTATGAGGTCCCATTTGTCCATTCTTGATCTTAGAGCATAAGCTATTGGTGTTCTGTTCAGGAACTTTACCCCTGTGCCCATGTCCTCCAGGGTCTTCCCAAGTTTCTTTTCTAATAGTTTCAGTGTGTCTTGTTTTATGTGGAGGTCCTTGATCCATTTGGAGTTGATCTTAGTACAAGGAGATAAGAGTGGGTCAATTCGCATTCTTCTGCATGTTGACCTCCAGTTGAACCAGCACCATTTGTTGAAAAGGCTATCTTTTTTCCACCGGATGGTTGTGGCTCCTTTATCAAAGATCAAGTGACCATAAGTCTGTGGGTTAATTTCTGGGTCTTCAATCCTATTCCATTGATCTACCTGCCTGTTGCTGTACCAATACCATGCAGTTTTTAACACAATTGCTCTGTAGTACTGCTTGAGGTCAGGGATATTGATTCCCCCAGAAGTCCTTTTATTGTTGAGAATAGTTTTAGCTATCCTGGGTTTTTTGTTGCTCCAGATGAATTTGAGAATTGTTCTTTCTAGATCTATGAAGAATTGATTTGGGATTTTGATGGGGATTGCATTGAATCTGTAGATTGCTTTTGGCAAGATGGCCATTTTTACTATATTGATCCTGCCAATCCAGGAGCAAGAAATATTTTTCCATCTCCTGAGGTCTTCTTCGATTTCTTTCTTCAGGGACTTGAAGTTCCTGTCATACAGATCTTTCACTTGTTTGGTTAGAGTTACGCCAAGGTACTTTATGTTGTTTGTGGCTATTGTGAAGGGTGTTATTTCCCTAACTTCTTTCTCAGCCTGCTTGTCCTTTGAGTACAAGAAGGCTACTGATTTGCTTGAGTTAATTTTATAACCAGCCACGTTGCTGAAGTTGTTTATCAGCTGTAGAAGTTCTCTGGTGGAGTTTTTTGGATCGCTTAAGTAGACTATCATATCATCTGCAAATAATGATACTTTGACTTCTTCCTTTCCAATTTGTATCCCTTTGACTTCCTTATGTTGTCTGATTGCTCTCGCTAGAACTTCAAGTACTATATTGAAAAGATATGGAGAGAGAGGACAGCCTTGTCTAGTCCCTGATTTTAGTGGAATTGCTTCAAGTTTCTCTCCATTTATTTTGATGTTGGCTACTGGTTTGCTGTAGATTGCTTTTACTATGTTTAGGTATGGGCCTTGAATTCCTGCTCTTTCCAAGACTTTTAGCATGAAAGGATGCTGAATTTTGTCAAATGCTTTTTCAGCATCTAATGAGATGACCATGTGGTTTTTTTCTTTTAGTTTGTTTATGTAGTGGATTACATTGATGGATTTCCGTATATTGAACCATCCCTGCATTCCTGGAATGAAGCCTACTTGATCATGGTGAATGATCGTTTTGATATGCTCTTGGATTCGGTTGGCAAGAATTTTATTTAGTATTTTTGCATCTATATTCATAAGAGAAATTGGCCTGTAGTTCTCTTTCTTTGTTGGATCTTTTTGCGGTTTAGGTATCAGCGTAATTGTGGTTTCGAAGAACGAGTTGGGCAGTGTCCCTTCTGTCTCTATTTTGTGGAATAGTTTGAAGAGTATTGGTGTTAAGTCTTCCTTGAAGGTCTGGTAGAATTCTGCACTAAAACCATCTGGTCCCGTACTTTTTTTGGTTGGGAGGCTTTCTATAACCCCTTCTATTTCTTTAAGGGTTATGGGACTGTTTAGCTGGTCTACTTGATGCTGATTTAATTTTGGTATTTGGTATCTGTCTAGGAAATTGTCCATTTCCTCCAGATTCTCCAGTTGTTTTGAGTATAGGCCTTTGTAGTAGGATCTGATGATCTTTTGAATTTCCTCTGTTTCTGTTGTTATATCCCCCTTTTCATTTTTAATTTTGTTAATTTGGATACTATCTCAGTGCCCTTTGGTTAGTCTAGCTAAGGGTTTATCTATCTTGTTGATTTTCTCGAAGAACCAGCTCTTGGTTTTGTTGATTCTTTGTATGGTTCTCTTTGTTTCTGCTTGATTGATTTCAGCCCTTAGTTTGATGATTTCCTCTCTTCTACTCCTCCTGGGTGAGTTAGCTTCTTTTTGTTCCAGCGCCTTCAGGTGTGCTGTTAAGTTGCTAGTGTATGCTCTTTCCAGTTTCTTTTTGGAGGCACTCAGGGCTATGAGTTTTCCTCTTAGCACTGCTTTCATTGTATCCCAGAGATTTGGGTAGGTCGTACCTTCATTTTCATTGAAGTCTAAAAAGTCTTTGATTTCTTTCTTTATTTCTTCCTTGACCAGGGTGTCATTGAGTAGAGTATTGTTCAGTTTCCATGTGTATGTGGGCTTTCTGTAGTTCTTCTTGCTATTGAAGACCACTTTTACTCCATAGTGATCCGATAGGAGACATGGGATTAGTTCAGTCTTCTTGTATTTGTTGAGGTCTGTCTTGTGACCAATTATATGATCAATTTTTGAGAAGGTACCGTGCGGTGCTGAGAAAAAGGTATACTCTTTTGTTTTAGGATGGAATGTTCTATATATATCTGTTAAATCCAATTGGTCCATAGCTTCAATTAGTTTCACTGTGTCCCTGTTTAGTTTCTGCTTTCCTGATCGGTCCATTGAGGAGAGTGGAGTGTTGAAGTCACCTACAATCATTGTGTTAGGTGCGATGTGTGCTTTAAGCTTTAGTAAAGTTTCTTTTACGAATGAGGGTGCCCTTGCATTTGGTGCATAGATGTTCAGTATTGAGAATTCTTCTTGGTGGATTTTCCCTTTGACAAGCAGGAAGTGACCTTCTGTGTCTCTTTTGATGACTTTAGGTTGAAAGTCGATTTTATCTGATATTAGAATGGCTACTCCAGCTTGTTTCCTGGGACCATTTGCTTGTAGAACTGTCTTCCAGCCTTTTACTCTAAGGTGGTGTTTGTCTTTGACACTGAGATGTGTTTCCTGTATGCAGCAAAATGTAGGGTCCTGTTTCCGTATCCAGTCTGTTAGTCTGTGTCTTTTGATTGGGGAATTGAGTCCATTGATATTAAGAGATATTAAGGAATAGTAATTATTACTTCCTGACATTTTGGGAATTGTTATTATTATTTGTATTTGAGTGGTTCTCTTCTTTTGGGTTGGATGAGATGGGGTTTCTATCTCGTTTCTTCTGGGGTGTTGTTTCCCCCCTTGTGTTGGTATTTTTCCCCTATTATCCTTTGTAGGGCTGGGTTTGTAGATAAGTATCTTGCAAATTTGGTTTTGTCGTGGAATATCTTGGTTTCCCCATCTATGGCAATTGAGAGTTTCGCTGGGTATAGTAGTCTTGGCTGAAGTTTGTGTTCTCTTAGGGTCTGCATAAGGTCTGCCCAGGATCTTCTAGCTTTCATGGTCTCAGGTGAGAAGTCTGGTGTAATTCTGATAGGTCTTCCTTTGTATGTTACTTGTCCTTTTTCTCTTACTGCTTTTAATATTATTTCTTTGTTTAGTACATTTGGGGTTTTGACTATTATGTGACGGGAAGTATTTCTGTTCTGGTCCAGTCTATTTGGGGTTCTATAGGCTTCTTGTATATTCATGGGCATCTCTCTCTTTAGGTTGGGGAAATTTTCTTCCATAATTTTGTAGAAGATATTTGCTGGCCCTTTAAGTTGTAGATCTTCATTCTCATCTATCCCTATAATCCTTAGGTTTGGTCTTCTCATTGTGTCCTGGATTTCCTGAATGTTTTGGGTTACCAGCTTTTTGCATTTTGCATTTTCTTTAATTGTTGAATCCATGGTTCCTATGGTATCTTCAGCATCTGAGATTCTGTCTTCTATCTCTTGTATTCTATTGTTGATATTTGCATCTATGACTCCTGATTTCTTCCCAAGGTTTTCTATCTCCAACATTGTCTCCCTTTGCGATTGCTTAGTTGTTTCTACTTCTGTTTTTAGATTTTGTATGGTTTTGCTCAGATCTTTCAGTTGCTTGTTTGTGTTTTCCTGTAATTCTTTAAGGGATTTTTGTGTTTCCTCCTTTATGACTTCTACTCGTTGACCCATGTTCTCTTGTATTTCTTTGGGTGATTTTTGTTTCTCCCCCGTATTGGGATTCACTTTTTGCTCTATATTCTCCTGGATTTCTTTAAGTGATTTTTGTGTCTGCCTTGTATGGGCTTCTAGTTTTTGATCTATTTTCTCCTCTATTACTTTAAGAAATTTATCTAAGTGATCCTCAATCTGCATCTTTACCAGTGATTTTAGATCTGAGTCTTGTTTTTCTGGTGTGTTGAGATATCTGGGATTTAATTGTGTTTGTCTTGCAATGGCTTCTAGCTTTTGATCTATTTTCTCATGTATTACTTTAAGAGATTTATCTAAGTGTTCCTCTATCAGCATCCTGACCAGTGATTTTAGATCTGAGTCTTGTTTTTCTGGTGTTTCGGGGTATCCAATATTTATTGCTGTTGGGGAACTGGGTTCGGATGCCGCCATATTGCCTTGATTTTTGTTAGTAGCGATCTTACGTTTGCCTTTTGCCATCTGGTTAACTCTGGTGTTAGTTGGTCCTGTAGATACTAGCTGGTGCTTGACCCTCCTGTGGGGTTGTAAGGCTATTTCCCAGTGACTGGGATACCTGAATCACTGTCCTGCGGGGGTCTTGCTCACAGATTGCTGACCGGTGGCCTGAGTCCCCCGAGGTCTTAACCTCAGGATATCCCAGGTATTTGGTTCCGCCTGTTGGGCGGCTGCTCTGCACTGCTCCTGCTCAGGGTTCGCTGTCTGATATCCTGTTTCCCAGGGGTCTTAAAGATGGGATATCTCAGTTATCTGGTTCCGCCTGCTGGTCCCAAGCTGCTGGGAAGCTGGCTGGGTCCGGTTTCCAGCTTCCCTGCCACTGGCTGGATGGGAGGCTGGTTCGGCCTCCGGCTGGGTCTGGGTACCTGGCACACTGGCTGACTCTGGCTTCCTCACCACCAGCTGGACTGGAAGCTGGTTCTGCCGCCGCCGCCGGATGGTTCTGAGCACCTGGCACGCTGGGTGACCCTCCGGCTTCCCCACCACCAGCTGGGCGGGAAGCTGCAGGCAATATGGCAGCTGCCTGCAGGGAGCTCGGGGTCCGCCGCGCGAGTGCAGAGTGCACCCGCTATTCTGTGCCCAACTCCCACTCCAGGCCTGAGTCCCCGAAGGTCTTAAGCTTGGGCTGTCTCGGGTACCTGGTTCTGCCGCCGCCGCCGGATGGTTCTGAGCACCTGGCACGCTGGGTGACCCTCCGGCTTCCCCACCACCAGCTGGGCGGGAAGCTGCAGGCAATATAAGCATCGGAGATTCTTATTTCTATCTCTTGTATTCTGTTGTTTATGTTTGCATCTACGACCCCTGTTTTCTTCCCAAGGTTTTCTATCTCCAAGGTTGCCTCCTTTTGTGATTTCTTAGTTGTTTCTACCTCTGTGTTCAGATCTTGGATGGTTTTGCTCAGTTCCATCATTTGTTTGTTTGTGTTTTCATGTAATTCTTTAATATATTTTTGTGCTCCCTCTTTCATGACTTCTGCCTGTTGTTTCAAGTTCTCCTGCATTTCTTTAACTGATTTTCTCACTTCCTCTTTATTGGTTTCTGTCTGATGGCCCATATTCTCCTGGAGTTCTTTAAGTGTTTTTTGTGTTTGGATTGTAAGAGCTTCTACTCTATTGATGTTCCCCTGCATTTCTTTAAGAGATTTGTTTATGTCTTTTTTGTGTTCCTCTAGGAGCATCATGACCTGTGCTTTTATATCTAACTCTTGTTTTTCTGGTGTGCTGGGGTATCCTGGACTTGCTGTGGTTGGCGAATTGGGTTCAGATGGTGCCATATTGCCTTGATTTCTGTTAATAACGTTCCTACGTTTGCCTTTTGCCATCTCTTTATCTCTGGCGTTAGTTGGTCTTATTGTAGATGGCGCCCTGCTGAAAGCACAGCAGGCCTGTCCCCAGGAGACAGATCCCTTCTGGCAGCTTGTCTGTGCTGGACTATGCTCGCTCTGAGTCCAGGTCCCTGACTCCAGCTGCTAGAGTTCTGAGCTGTGCCCCGGGGCGGCCTGGTGGCCCCTCGCTGCTGCTAGTCCGCTTAGAGAGCTGGTCCCGGCAGGTAGTCTGCACCCGCAGCTGAGCTTTCTGTGCCCGGATCTCCTGCAGAGCTAAGCTAAGCTATAACTCTGGCCACCCACCTGATCCCAGCTGCTCACTGCATCCAGTGTGCCCGCTGTTTGCGCGCGGGGGTCTGGGGCAAGATGGCTGCCCCTGCTGAAAGCACCGCGTGTCCTTGGCTGAGCTGCTCGTACCAGGCTCTGCTGCTCCCTTCTGGCTGCGTTGTCTGTGCTGGACTATGCTCGCTCTGAGTCCAGGCCCCTGACTCCAGCTGCTAGAGTGCCGAGCTGTGCCCCGAGGCGGCCTGGTGGCCCCTCGCTGCTAGTCCGCTCGGAGAGCTGGTCCCGGCTGCTAGTCTGCACCCGCAGCTGAGCTTTCTGTGCCTGGATCTCCTGCAGAGCTAAGCTAAGCTATAACTCTGGCCACGCATCTGATTCCAGCCACTCACCTTTTTTTTTTTTTTTTTTTTTTTTTTTTGCTTTGCGGATCCTAGTAATTGTAAAAGCATTTGCTTCTAATGAGCTCACTTTAAAGAATCAGTATTATTCTCTGTTGAAAATACTCTGTTGAGAATTGCCTGTACTACAATTTTAATTGAGTTATTTGAATGGTTGATGATCAATTTCTTGAGGTCATTATTTATTTTACTCTTCTCTTGAATGTAGGTTTGGTGAAGTTTCCCATTCTGTAGGCTGATGTTTTGTTCTACTAATGATGTCCTTAACAATGCCAAAGTATTTCAGGTTCATGAGTTGCCACAATTGTTGATCTTAGCCCCTTGAACTATTGGTGTTTTGTTCTGGAATTTGTCCTGTGTATCAATGAGTTCAAGGCAGTTCTCTAATTTATTTTCTATTAGATTTAGTGTGTTCAGTTTGATGTTGAGCTCTATGATCTATGTGGACTTGAGTTTTATAGACAGTGATAGATATGGGTCTATTTGCATTCTTCTCCATGCAGACATCCAATTAGACCAGCACCATTTGTTGAAAATATTTTCATTTTTTTATGTACAGTTTTGGCTTCTTTGTCAAATATCACTTGCCCATAGATGTGTGGGTCTATTTCTGGGTTTCTTATTCTATTCCATTGATCAACAAGTCTGTTTTTATGCCAATATTGCTGTGCCAAGAAGCAATTAGGAACCTGAAAAGACCACCGAGGAGCCTACTCTGATGTAATTACATTGTAGACTCAAGTTTCGGCCTACTCCTCCCCACTGACCCACAGGATGGGTGGTTTGGTGAAGCAGCCCTGAACTCTCTTTGGGACAAGGTTTTATAGAAATTGGAAGGAAGTGAGAAGGATGCCAATTTTCACAAGCATTTAATTGAATGACTATTGTCAGCCAACAGGTGGGTGCTCTGAAGGAAGAACATATACAATCACAGTCTAAATGTACATTTGAAACAATCAGACTAATTCTTGATTAACTATAGTTAGGAGTTAGCAAGGAAGTAGCTCTGGCCAGGAACAAGGTATAGGGTCCTTCCTGGTACTTGGGTACAGCTTATGTTCTGCTGAAAGCCAAGTTCTCAATCTTCTTCTTCTTCTTCTTCTTCTTCTTCTTCTTCTTCTTCTTCTTCTTCTTCTTCTTCTTCTTCTTCTTCTCCTCCTCCTCCTCCTCCTCCTCCTCCTCCTCCTCCTCCTCTTCCTCCTTCTCCTCCCTCTCCCTCTCCCTCTTCCCCTCAACCCCTCCCCTCCCCCCTCCTCCTCCTCCTTCTTCTTTTCTTTTTAAGATAGAGACCAGTCTCAAGGTGGAGTAGGTTTGGCCTTGCAAACATCATCCATCTTTTAATTACTATTGCTCTGTAGGATAGCTTGAAATCAGTAATATGATACCTCTAGAAGTTCTTTTGTTGTACAAGATTGTTTTAGCTATCCAGGTTTCTTGTTTTTCCATATGAAGTTGAGAACCACTCTTTCAAAGTTCAATAAAAAATTACTTTGGAATTTTGATGGGGATTCCATTAAATCTGCAGATTGCTCGTGGTGAGATGGCCATTTTTACTATGTTAACCATACCAATCCATGCACATGGGAGATGTTTCCATCTTCTGATATCTTCCTCAATTACTCCCTTCATAGTCTTGAAGTTCTTGTAATACATGTCTTTTATTTGCTTGGTTAGAGTTATATCAAGACAAGATATTTTATATTATTTATGGCTATTATAAAGGGTGTTTTTCCCTCATTTCTTTCTTAGCCCAGATATCACTTGTGTAAGGAGAATTACTAATATTTTTGTGGTTGATTTCTTTTAGCCAGCCACTTTGCAGGTGTTTACCAGCTGTAGGAAATCTTTGGTAGAATTTTTGGGGTCACTTACCTACACTATCATATCATCTATGAATAATCATACTTTGACTACTTCCTTTCCAATTTGTGTCTCTTTTGATCTCTTTCAGTTGCATTATTGCTCTAGTAGAAATTCAAGAGTGGGCAGTTTTTTCCTTAATAAGGAAAAGGTAAAATTTAGAAAGGAAAGTTGTGCAAGCAACTTTAAATCTTCATGCAAAAGCAGCATATTTGACATAACTGCATTTGTTAAAGAGCCCCCCCCCACTCTCTTCATTTGGATAACAGGAAAGGCCTGAAAGCACAACCTATCCCATCATAGCATCATTATATAAAAACACAAAATTATCAGAGAGAGGAATGCCTGTGATAAGAGTAGCTCATAAAGGTGTTCCTGCTTAAAAAAAAACCAAACTAAAACTATAGTAACTACCTAGGAAATTAACTTTGTAGATTCATCCACCAAAGCATAAAGATATCATTGCCACTGTGCTCTAATGGAACCTGGCAACATCTCGATTTAGCAACAGATCTGGCCAGCATAGCCATTTGGCACTGGGTTTGCAGGCATGAAACATTAAAGGGTTCTCAGATTATTGCTGCACAGTTTTAGATATTGTTGAGGTCTGGCAATGTGTGACAGGATTGGAGTTTTTGCAGTGAGGTCCCCTAAAGATACTGCATTGAAACTCTAGATGTGGCAACTAGGTTTCTAGGTAGTTGAGACCCCAGGTTGTTGGAGATGCCAAGAAGGAAAGATTGAGGAAAGATACAAACATGAAATGAGTCCAGGAAAAGAGAAACCATGAGTGTGCTTCAGTTGAGCTAGTGGGGCAAGACCACTTGTGTTCTTTAGAATCCAGATGATTCCATCAAAAGTCCACAGGCCTGCCTGGTAGCTGCAGGTTTTAGTATTGATTCTGTGGGATGGTTACCTTGCTTTGATATAATAACTCTTTTATATACTCCCATTCTTCCATTTTCAATAAAAATATTTATTCTATGCTAGTCTATCTTAGAATTATGTGATCTGTTTTCTTATGTTACAGAAGTTCAAAGTTAGGTGATTACAATAAAGTAAGAGTGGGGCTTTTAAACTGATAAAAATGTTTGATGTGAACTGAATGCATATTTGCACTATAACTTGGCTATGAGTATGTGGGGGCCAAGAGTGGAAAACAATCATCTAAAATGATGGGGGTGTCTAGTTGACAAGGGGTTTGTTCTGATTGTCACCTTGACAAAATCTAGAATAGTCTCACCTTTAAGCTCACCTTAACTATGGGAAACAATTCCACAAGCTGGGATCTTTGACTGAACAAAAGATATAAGCAAACTAAGAAACAACATTTGTTGCTTTTTGTTTTCTGCCTGGCCCTCAATGTAAACTGAACCTCATGCTTCTGCCATTGTGAATTTCCTTTCATAATTAAAGATCCCAATCACCTCCAATTACAGACTAAAACTGTCTTCCTTAAATTGCCTTGGTCAGACACTTTGTCAGATCATCAGGAGACATGACTGATGACTCACACGGGAGCTACTTCCCAGGCTAGCCTCCCAAACATGCTGACTAGCAGAAGGAATATAAAGACATGGACAGTGGAAATACTGGCTTGAAATAAGAGCTGTTTGTGTAGTAGGAAGAGAGAACAGTGAGAGACAACAAAACTATAACAGTCTGATGCATAGCAACATCAGTCTCCACAGTTTGAACACTCACTTTCCAGTTGTCATCTGCTGAGTGTGGATTTTGGGCCAAAGGGCTTCTCACACCTTTGAAATTTGATGAAGAAAATGGTTTTGATAGCATGACAGATGAATCTCAGTCACTGTCTTGGATATTTTGAAGGAAGATAAGTTTATTATTTTTGTATATATTATCTAGGCTATTTTCTCAGCATTTCCTGGTTGCATGTCCTCCAAGTACTGACTTCTCACTTGTTGGGTTGAATTTCAACACCTTCTGATAACTGATTCATGAAAGCAGACTCTACTGTATGTTGAAGTTTGGAGAGGTAACTGGTTAGAAACACAAAAAAATGGATATAGCCCACGCTTGGAGACAGGAGGGGGTAGATTCTTACAAATAAAAGTAGGTTAGAAGCTTGTTCAAGAGTACTAGAAAGCAGAAAGCAGAAAAGGTGAGTCTGCAGCCTTCTATTGTTTCATCAAGAACATCAATTGACCTTCCTCTAAAGAAGAAAGGAAACAAGATTTCAGAAGATGGAAAGATCTTCCATGCTAATGGATTAGCAGGATTAATATAGTAAAAATGGCTTTCTTACCAAAAGCAATCTAAGGATGCGATTCAATCCCCATCAAAATTCCAATCAATTCTTCATAGAGTTAGAAAGAACTTGCAATTTCTTTTAGAATAACAAAAAACCCAGGATGGTGAAATTATTTTTTTTATTTTTTATTAGGTATATTCTTTATTTACATTTCAAACGTTGTCCCCTTTCCTGATTCCCCCCTCCACCGAAAATCCCATAATCCATCTCCCCTTCCCCAATCATCCCTCCCCTGCTTCCCTGTCCTGGTAGTCTCTACATTATGGCATCAAATCTTTCCAGGACCAAGGATCTCTCCTCCCCTTGTATCTAACAAGACCATGCTCTGCTGCCTATGTGTTTGGAGCCATGGATAACTCCATGTGTACTCTTTGGATGATGGTTTTGTCCCTGGGAGCTCTGGAAGTACTGGGTGTCTCATATTGTTGTTCTTCCTGTGGTGCTACAAACCCCTTCAGCTTCTTGGGTCCTTTCTCTAGCTCCCCCATTGAGGATATTGCTCAATTCAATGGCTGGTTGAGAGCGCCCCCCCTCTGTATTTGTCATGTGCTAGAAAAGACTCCCAGGTGATAGCTATATCCAGCTCCAGTCAGCTAGTACTTCTGGGCATCCATAATAGTGTCTGGGTTTTGTAATTGTATATAGGATGCATCCCTGGTTGGGGTAGTCTCTGGATGCTCTTTCCCTCAGCCTCAGCTCCAGTTTTTGTATCTGTATCTCCTTCTGTAGGTATTTTTCCCTTTCTACAAAGCATCCATGGATCCCTACTTTGTTCTTCCTTCTTCTGGGCATCATTTGATATGTAAAATCTGTCTAGGGTATTCTATGCTTCTGGGCTAATAGCCACTTACCAGTGAGTGCATACCATGAGTATTCTTTTGTGAATGGGTTACCTCGCTGAGGATTATATTTTCCAGTTCCAACCATTTGTCTAAGAATTTCATGAATTCATTGTTTTTAATGGCTGAATAGTACTCCATTGCGTATATATACCACATTCTCTCTATCAAATCCTCTGTTGAGGGACATCTGGGTTCTTTATGGCTTCTGGCTATTATAAATAAGGGGCTTCTATAAACATAGTGGAGCATGTGTCCTTATTACATGATGGAGAATCCTCTGGGTATATGCCCAGGGGTGGTATAGCAGGGTCCTCAGATAATATTATGCCCAGTTGTGTGTATAAATTATTATTTAAGTTGGATGTGATTTTTTATTATTTGTCATTTAATAAAAATGATATGTGAAGACAAGAAAAAACTAAAGAAAAGAAAGTAGGGAAGTGCACATTGGCATAGGGGAATGTTTTCTGAACAGAACACCAATAATTTATGCCCTAAGATCAAGAATTGACAAATGGGGCCTCATAAAATTGCAAAGCTTCTATAAGGTAAAGGACACTGTCAGTAGGACAAAATGGCAAACAACAGATTGGGAAAAGATTTTTACCAATCCTGTATCTGATAGAGGACTAATATCCAATATATACAAAGAACTCAAGAAGTTAGACTCCAGAGAATCAAATAACCCTATTAAAAATAGGGTTCAGAGATAAACAAAGAATTCTCAACTGAGGGATGCTGAATGGCAGAGAAGTACCTAAAGATATGTTCAATACCCTTAATAATCAGGGAAATGTAAATCAGAACAACCCTGAGATTCTATCTCACACCAGTCAAAATGGCTAAGATAAAAAACTCAGGTGACAGCCAATGCTGGAGAGTATGTGGAGAAAGAGGAGCATACTTCCATTTCTGGTGGGATTGCAAGCTTGTAAAACCACTCTGGAAATCAGTTGTGCAGTTCCTCAGAAAATTGGACATAGCACTAGCTGAGGACCCTGATATACCACTCCTGGGCATATACCCAGAAGATGCCCCAACATGTAGTAAGGACACATGCTCCACTATGTTCATAGCAGCCTTATTTATAATAGCCAGAAGCTGGAAATGACCCAGATGTCCCTTAAGAGAGGAATGGATACAGAAATTGTGCTACATTTACACAATGTAGTTCTGCCTAGCTATTAGAAACAATGATTACCTGAAATTCAAATGGATGGAACTATAAAATATCATCCTAAGTGAGAGGTAACCCAATCACAAAAGGACACACATGGTATGCACTCACTGATAAGTGGATATTAGCCCAGAAGCTCAGAATGCCGAAAATATAAATCGCAGACCACATGAAGCCCAAGAAGAAACAATACCAATGTATGAATATTTTTGTCCTTCTTAGAGGAAGAAACAAGATATCCATGGGAGGAGATACAAAGACAAATTGTAGAGCAGAGACAGAAGGAAAGGCCATCCAGAGGTTGCCCCACCTGGGGATTTATCTCATATACAGTTACACACCCAGACACAATTTTGCATGCCAACAAATGCTTGCTTAAAGGAATCTGATATAGCTGTTTCCAGAGAGGCTCTTCTGGTGCTGACAAATACAGAGGGGGGGGGGATACTCTCAGCCATCCATTGGACTGAGCACATGGTCTCCAATGGAGGATCTAGAGAAAGGACCCAAGGAGCTTAAGGGCTTTACAATCCCATGGGAAGAACAAGATGAACCAACTAGTACCCCCAGAGCTCCCAGGGACTAAACCACCAACCAAAGAGTACACATGGAGCTAACCATGGCTCTAGCTGCATATGTAGCAGAGGATGGCCTTATAAGACATTGATGAGAGGATAGGCCCTTGGCCCTATGAAGGCTAGTTACCCCAGTGTAGGAGAATACCAGGGCAGGAAAGCAGGAGTAGGTTGGTAAGTGAGCAGGAGGAGGGGAAATTGGATAGGTGGGGTTCGGAGCAGAAATGAAGAAATAGGAAAGCATTTGAAATTGAATAAAGAAAATATGTAATGAAAAAAATAATAAGAGAAAATTGACTTGTATTTCAGGCAAGTCACAAGTTTTACCAACAAAATATCGTCTTCTTAAAATATAGACATTAACATTATTTTATTATTAGGAAGCAGAACTGATTGTGTGCAAGCAGGACTCTCACAAGTGACAAGAATATAGATGATACTTCCCACTGTCCATCCAAAAGTAGGGGATCATATTATCAGCAACATTCCTATCTGAAATGTGTCTTGCTGCCTAGGATGCAAATAGTGTCACAGCTCTACCATGAGGATGGGTTCCATGAAAAACAGTATGGGGGTGATGTAGCCATGACACTCACAAACTCAAAGCACCTTCAGTTGCCAACATAGAGTTCATACAAGATTGGGCTCATAGATGTTCCTGTAGAGGAGGGGCTCCCAGAGAAATCCTCATTCTGGAAACATATTGGCAGTTGAGAGATGCTGGAGAGAAAGTTGTTGTTTTCAGTTATGCAGCCACTGCTGAGTTAGTCATGTTTCTGTGGGAACCTCCTTTTATTCTTGGCCACTTAAGTGACCCTGGTCCAACCCAGTGGTACATAAAGCAGAATCAAAAGCAAAACAAGAGACAAAAAGTGGGAAGTACTCTTGGAGGGGAGAGAGGAACACAAGAGATGGTGGAGAGATGAGTATGAGCACAATGTACTATATAGTTGTATGACATTGTCAAGCAATAAACTTTTAAAATACAAAAAATAAAAAACAGAGAAGCTGACCAAAGTGGGCTCTTCTTGCACAACAGAATTCACAGTTCCTTGGGGTTTTTTTTTCTTTTTATTTTTTGAGAGTGTGTGCATATTGAGAAGTACTGTATTGTTGTTTGTTGATCTGAAACTAGAAAAGTGATTACTAGGCATTGTGGGTGCCCGTGGGAGTGGTGAGAGCAGATGGTAAATGGTATGTATGCTCACACACACAGTAAACCTCACACACTGATACTAAAATATTTTTTACTAATATACCTTAATATATTCAAAATAAAAACAACATATCTGATAAATGGAGAGAGAGAGAGAGAGAGAGAGAGAGAGAGAGAGAGAGAGAGAGAATGAGAGCTTATGATTATAGACAGGAAAGATGTGTGAGTGAAGCTTCTAGGTGACAGTGTCAAGCTCTGCCTGTATAAAGTTTACAGTTAAAGGACAAATGTGCTGAGCCAGCAAATAAGGCTGATTTTGTTTTTACTCAGACTAGACTCAGAGCACAGTCATAACAAACCCCAGCTGCAAAATGGGATGCCAAGTGTAGTACAAGTGTTCCTACAAGCTACTTCTGACTCAGGCCAAGACCACTAGAACTGCTCAGACATCTAGTATATTGGACTGAACAACTACTGGATCTTTGGTCTTCCCTCAGAAAATAGGATTGTTGTACTGTCTCTAGGCAGATGTCTTGCTAACCACAATGTGCCCAAATATCATAACTCTAGGACCCAAACATTGTTAATGTGAAGCTGTCTGGTTTTCTCGGTCTTTGGGAAATTATATTTATACTTAATAGTTTAGAAAAAAAAAGACTCCGAGATTCTCACCCCTATAGATAAACAATACAAATAAGACTTCTTTTCTTTTAAAGCTCTATGTATTTATTATATGTAAGTACATTGTAGCTGTCTTCAGACACTCCTGAAGAGGGAGTCAGATCTTGTTACAGATGGTTGTGAGCCACCATGTGATTGCTGGGATTTGAACTCAAGACCTTCGGAAGAGCAGTTAGAGCTCTTAATCCCTGAGCCATCTCTCCAGCCCCACGAATAAGATTTTTGAGCTTAAAAACAGAAACTCATTTTTTATTTGCCCTTAAATTCTACGAGATTCACAAACATTCAAGAATGCAAGTAATTTCGGGTTATCTAACACAAACATATTTTACTGATCTAAGGAAAACTACCTATTTCCCAGCATTTTATCTGTTTCTAAGAAACTTAGGTCTGCTTTCATTTTCGGTAATATTATCTTTTTCCACTTACATGCCCTGTTTCACTTCATGGGATGTTGTTTTTTCTCTCGTTCTGTCTTTCACAGTATAGAGTAGAGGAGTAATGGCTTCATTCAAGTGCATTTCCAATTCTGGATCCCATGAAGTTGCTTGATGTTGTAGCTCTTGGAAACCACAAAGTCTTCACTCACCCTCTGAATCACTTTCCTCCTTGAACAGATATAATAGTAAATAACTCATGAAGCAGTCTGTGAGCTTTATCAATACATGTACAAATGTGGTGGAAAAATATTTATGCATACACTGTACATGATCATTTACTGAGGAACTTCTGTGAAGTGGTAAATGGTATAGGTTTTAGAATTTTCAGATTTTCTTTTTCTTAAAACTGTCCTCTGTGGCATGAATTGCTTTCAAAAGTATTTATATTAGGTTTTTTTTTTTTTGCTTAAACATACAACAAACAATGGGTTTGTTCAACATTTTCATAAATGTTTATCACTGTATATGCTCTAGTTTGCTTTTACATTGTGTGATATAACACTGAACAAAAGTAACTTGGGGAATCAAAGGTTTATTTTGTCTTACAGATTATGGTCCTGTTTTTCAGGGAAAGCAGTGAGAAGTCAAGGTAGGAACAAAAACAAGACCTTGGAGGGTTACTTCCTATTGTCTTGCTCTCCTTGTTTGCTTGGACCATCCCTACAAGGCCAGGCTCACCTGCCTAGGGATGACACTGCTCATAGTAGGCTGGCTCTTCCTCTATTCATCATAAAGCAAAACAATGTCCCACAAACCAGTCTGATGGAACCAATTCCTCAGTTGAGACTCCTGCCTCGCAGGTACGTGTAGATGTGTGTCAAGGTAACAAAAATTATGACAGTATTTTTCTCCCACATTTATCCCTTGTCCAAACTATTTCTTCTTAGAGGTGTTTCCTTTTCTTTTTTTCTTTTTAAAAATATCTTTATTTTATTTATTTATTTATTTTATATATGGTGAGTACATTGTAGCTGTCTTCAGACATACCAGAAGAGGGCATGGGATCCCATTACAGATGGTTATGAGCTACCATGTAATTGATATGAACTGAACTCTGTACCTCTGGAAAAGCAATCAGTGCTCTTAATTGCTGAGCCTTCTCTCCAGTAGGTCCCTATTCTTCTCTTAAATAGTTCCCTTTTGTTGACCCTGCTCTCTCTCTTCTCTCTCTCTCTCTCTCTCTCTCTCTCTCTCTCTCTCTCTCTCTCCACCATCTTTCTCTGTATGTGCATGCATATATACATATTGAAATAAACCTGCATTTCAAATGAGCATGCAATATCTGTCCATCTTTTGACCTTTGCATTATCAGAGCTTGTTTCCTTTCCCACAGCATTGTAATTTCTTCTTCCCATTATTCTCCTCCCTACCTTACTTCTATGATATGCATGCTGTATCTCTCTACATACAATGCCCATGCATCTCACAAATGTGCAAGTGGGAACTGTCTTAATTATCATCTATTAGTTCTCAAATATCAACTTTTAGGACATGGGTTAGATTTGAAGGATTCAGAATTATATAAACTGGGGTATTGACTTGGGGAGCTTATAGCCTTAAATGGATAATCATGAGAGATAAATATGGGAGAAAACATGAGAGATCTGTCTTATTTCGTGTAGCATTATGTTCTACAACTCCATCCATTCTCCTAAAACCCTGCCTTTTGTATGTGCCATCTCCTTTACCATCCATCTGTTGGAGAACATCTCAGCTTTTAATCAAGCTGCTTCAATAACTTCAGTAGTGTGACTAGAACATCAATAAACATGAGTGTATAAAAGGCTCTGTGGTTGGGTACATATAACAACTCAGGCATATTATAATTTAGAGTCAATGTAGAAGTAGGAAATGAATGCAGTATTGGAGGAGAAAAACAAAGAAAGATTTTAATTGAAATAAACACTATTAAAGGAAACAAAGAACAATGATCTGAAAGGGGAACGAATGAAAGATAAAAAACATGATTCAGCAACCAAAATATCTCTCCACAGCACCAGATAACTGCAGGATAGAATTACCATAGTTAAAACAAAACCATTAAAAAAGCAAAATCAAAAGTTTACTGCCAGCATACTGAAAAAAGGAGACACAGGTGGGTGAGGGAGAAATAAAATGAAGGAATGGAGTACTCTACTGGGTTTTTTCTAGGGTGTCAAGTGTTTAGGAAACTCAGGTCTTTCCATTGATTTACGGTGGTGTTTAGCCTGTGATGAATGCCTACAAACAGCTGAGTATGCTGATTTCATCTTAATACCTTTCACTAAGGGACATCTTCTAGTCATATTTTTCTTATTGACCCTATTATTTTAATTAACCTTTATATTTATTTGTGGCAAGACTATTATTTGTGAGAATCAGGTGTTGTTAAAAAAAAACCCATGCATCTTGCGAATGTGCAAGTGGAAACTATCTTAATTATCATCTATTAGTTCTCCAATGTCAACTTCTAGAACATGGGTTAGGTTTAAAGGATTCAGAATTATATAAACTGGGGTATTGACTCAGAGAGCTTATAGAATTAGATGGATAAACATGAATAATTACCTCCACGGTGAGTTTAATATTCAAAGCAACTGAACCCACAAATACTATCAGATAAGACAGTCTCATTCCTGAGTTTCTCGAATTGCCTCACAAACATGGGCTGTACTTTATGGCTTCCCGCCCCCAGTGCCCAGCTCCTTCTTAGAACTCCCCAACTGCAAAACTCTGACAAACCTTGTAATAACATGTTAACATTCTCCTTGAATTCTGCACTAATCACTGATGACTTACATATACCAAGTACTTCTTATTTCACTCCCTTCTTTATAACTGTGTTTGCAGAAATAGCTCTAATTTAACTGCCTGAGCAGAAAATTTTTGCTAATGCTCCTGACCTCCCAAGAAATTGGAGGGGCAAAGTGATAAAGCACCAGGTGCAGAAGGCATCCATCAGAGCATCCTGATTCAGGACAGAAGACAACACTTACCTTTCTTTACTTCATAAGTTCTACCCAAAGGTGAGGATTTCTGCTCCAGGTGAGACAAGGCTGGGGGCCAGGTGTGGGAATGTCTTCCAGGATACTGATGAATCCCTGTAAGTAACTACTCCCTAGGAGGCTGCTGTTGCTCAGGAGTCTTTAGAATCCAGAGTTTGTGTGAGGGGAATATATGCTATCAGATCCATTATTTTTGCTGTGCTCAATTACTAGGTATCAGGCAGTGGAGTCCACAGAGTTTGGGGGTAGAGGGCTTCAGCATTGACTATACTTTAAATAATCTTTGTTGCTCAAAGATTCTCACACAAACTAGCTCACACAGTTGCCAGTTTATACACCTCTTGAAAAAAGAAGTTTGTATACCTCTGGCAACTTGGAACATGTCAAAACAGATAATCCTCCCACTAACAACTCAGGAAGTTATACGTTTTTCTGCAGATACCTTTTCTGGACCATTATTATTGATTTCTTCCTGTTTTGTGGGGATACAAGTCCAGTAAAAATAAAGACCACCAGGATTCCAGAGATAGCTCAGTGCTTAAAAGGACTCTCAAGTTTGGTTCCTGGCACTCAAGTTGGGTAGTTCATCCCTGTTGCAGCTCCAGCTTCAGGTGATTTGACAACTCCTTCTGTCCTTTGTGGGTAGCCCAAATGCATGGTAAACCCACATACACAGAACTAAAAAGAATTGTAAAAAGTCCAAACTCTCACCTTGTTAGCTTCCTGGGTCCATTGTTGTTCAAAGGGAAAGGTTCTGATCCAGAAGCATGACAGAGTCTCTGCCCTGTTTCCTGAAGATAGAGGCAGCAAGACAAGGCGGGTCTGGCACTCTGCTGGATTCATGTGGAGCAAATCAAAAGAGATAAATGCTAAGATGAACACAAGCCACTCACTCTTTGTCATTTACTTTCTTTATGATAACTCTTATGACTGGGGAAGGAGACAATTTCAATAGAGGCATAATTTGCATTTCTCTGCAGCGAAAGGATGTTGAACACTTTCAAAATTATTATTATCATCATCATCATTATTATTATTGTCATTTGTATTTCTTGTGAGGCTTGACTATTTGGTTCATTGTTCCATTGATGGATCCACAGTTTTGTTTGTGTTCGTGTTTGTGTTTATTTTTCTGAATATAATCTCTGAGGCACAGCTGGAAATGATCTTTCTCCCATTCTGAAGGCTGTGTGTTCACTCTGTTACCAGTCTCTGTCAATGTGCAAAAGTGTTTTAGTTTTGTGTAATCCCATTTGTGAATCTTGTGGTTAATTTTCACATGATTAGGATTTTATTTGGACAGGCTATGCAAGTTCCGACTTTGGGGTTTTAAAGGTGATTTCTTGTTAATTTTTAATGTTTATGTACATAAGTATATATGTAATATATATATATATATATTACATATATATATATAAGTATATATGTATATGTATATATATACATATATAAGTATATATATACATATATATACATATATATGTATGTATATATATCTCTGTGTGTGTGTACATGTGTGTGTATGTGTGTGTGCATGCCTGAATAAACTAGAAGAGGCTGTTAGATTCCCTAGAGCTGACAGATCTCAAGATTGAGAGTTGCCTGATATGGATGCTAAGGAATCCACCCCAAACTCCTAAAGAGTAACAAGTTTCTTAACCCCGGAGTCATTGTCCAGTGGTGGAACATTGGGATTTTGTTTGTTTGAGTTTTTTGTTGTTGTCTATGTTTTGTCCATTCATTCAGTCTGTGTTTCTTAACTAGCAAACCAAGGAAATTTTCATTTAAGGTCATAGGTTTTGCTGTTATTCATGATTCTATTTGCTGTTCTGGTTCATGAATTGACAGCTCTTTTGTCCTCCCCACAGAGATGGGTGTTCAGGGTTGGGTAAGATTAATACTTTTGCTCACCTTCTGCTTCCGTGAACTTCTTCCTGTGTTCTCTTATGTGAAGTTGTTTCTGTTTCTCCTTCATCTCTTCCTCCTCCCCTTCTCCTCTTCTCTTATTCCTCTGTGGTTAGCACTCCTTTAAGAATTTCTGGCTCCTCTAGCTTATTTGCAATGAATTCCTTGAACTTCTGTTTGTCTTGAAACGTTCCTATTTTCAACTGGGTTTAATAGAAATATTGATGGTTGTAGCACTTTTGGCTGTGCATTATTTACTTTCAAAGGATGAAACACATTCACTTCATACTTTCCTAGATTTGAGGGTAGCTCACCACAGATCTGATGTCATTCTGATGTCTTGGTGCCATGTGTCAGTTGAAAGTCTGCAGTTTTTCTGTTCTCACTTTAAATATTGATGTGAGTCTTCTGGTGATTTGTTTTCACGTGGCATAATATTCAGAGCAAAAGTTGCTGCAGCACCAACTTTGGAGATTCCATAACTTTCCTAGTGTTCCTTCCAGGAAAAGACACGGTGTTCACTGTGCTCTTGACTACAGGGGTTTAGCAAAGCAGCTCAGGGCCCTGAATGGGGAAAACAATGTATTTAAGTAGTGAAAAAAAAACCCAACAGTGAATGGGCAAAAGGATTAGAATAAATGCAGTAGAGATTAGTATAAAGTAATGGGTTACACATACTGAAAGCAGAAAGCGTTCTGCATTAAATTTTGAGAAAGAAAGGAAATATACAAAATTTCTTCCAAGATACAAGTTACAGCACACACACACTGAGGGGCAGAAGGTAATCAAGAAAAAAATTGCAAAGAAACATATCTATTATCTCTTGTACTTGTATATATGCATAGAAGACTTTTAAAAGAAGAATAGCAAATTAGTGATTTAAAAGTATAAGCACAATGAACTATGAAATTTTTTTAAAAGGCACTATGTTCTCAGTCAAGGCTTCTGATTGGAGGACAGCTCATAACAAAAGACACTATCATCTCAATAAAGACTTCTGATTGGAGGACAGCTGATTTTCATATTTTGCTCAGTTCTGTCCCTCAAGATCCTATTGTAGCAAGTTCTGTCTTAAACTTTCTGATGTGGCTCTCTGATGTGACTTGGGTGGAGTATGTTGAAGATCCCTTACCCCTGAACTTCTAAACCACACTTCTGCTTCTAGTTTCACTGTCTCTGTGACTTAGAATTTATTGTTCCAATTCAACTCACAGCATATTCCACACTCTATTGAAGGGTTCTAGAGACCCCTTACCAGACTTGTGTTGCTTCTTCCACCGTGTGGCTAGGAGTCCATTGCCCTCACAGTGATGTTATACCAGTTTCTAGGGTTGGTCAACATTTTCCTACAGCTCCAGCATGACTTTTGCTGCAGGCCGATTTCAGAGACAAGGACAAGGTATGGGAGGGTCCTTCTAGCTCCAGTGTCTCTCTTGTCTCATGCCAGACTCTCTCCAGAGCACACATCTGCCAAGGAAGACTGGGCCTGAGAGGCTGCTCCTCTGCTGCCACTGCACTAAGGAATTACATTCTAACTTTGGTAATACCTTGAGACCCTTTACATCTATCTACAGGAGACTCTAAGGCCAAGTCCCTCTTCTGATCACCTAGGATGGCAGAGTATCAATTCTGTTACCTTCCTGCCCAATGAACAAGAGTAATTGATATATTCAAAACAGATATTCAAAGAAAATCAGACAAACAAAAAATAAGTGGTATTCTACATCAGGACTGACTTTTAAAATGCCCATGCAATGGCCAAGAATAAAATTTTCCTGAAGATGCCAGTATGATAGACATCTGATGGTTGATGAAGGATCCTGAATTAAATCATACAGCAAGAAAAGAACAGTAATAGAAAGCTGATAAAATGAAGTGAAGATCAATGACAAGCAGGTTAACTAGGGTATTATAAAGGTGTTTCAGTTCTGGTTTCTATTATTTTACTATGTTTACAGAACATTTCCCATTTTATCTTTTCCTGCAAACATTAAAGTACTCTGGAAATGGCCTCAGAAATCCATATGCCAGGCCCAGTGGGCCTCATTGAGAACACTGGTGGGTAGTTGGTGGTCAACCAGGAAGCTCTGGAGATCCTGCCTGCTATCAAAAAGCCTGTGGTGGTGGTGGTGGTAGCAATAGTGGGCTTTTACCACACAGGCAAATCCTATTTGATGAATAAGCTGGCTGGAAAGCAGAAGGGTGAGTGCTATCAGCAAAGCTCTGCTCAGTCCCTCTCCCACCTCCACTGTCAGCATCCAGAAAGCAAATATGAGGAGAAAAAGTCAGAGACTCAGGTGATATGGGATGATTTGTGTCCATCAGTGAACTTGATTTTCTGAATTGGTCTCCTCACTACTTCCTCCCACAATCCCATTACATGTTTTAAAGGTATAAACCTGTCTTAGTTGAAGAAATAATACATTAATAGAAAGTCAAATTACTTTATGATGAATTACAGAATATTTGTTAGAATGTTCATCTAGGATGAGCAAGTGTCCACTGATATCTCAGGTAGAAACAAATGATAATAAGCATTGGATGTTCTGCCCTTTCTGATTCTGGTTTGTAGTCAAAACCAATACTTGTAACTGGTTGTTCTCCTGTAAATGGTAAATATGTTCATTCCAATGAGATTTCAGGAAGCATGTGCTGTTTATCTCTCCATCTCATCCCCACTCTGCAGGCTTCTCCCTGGGTTCCACTGTGCAGTCTCACAACAAGGGCATCTGAATGTGGTGCTTGATTCATCCCCAGAAGCCATTACACACCCTGGTTCTGCTTGACAAGGAAGGCATGCAAGACATAGAGAAGGTACAACATAATCCTTCAGTTTTACTCATGGTACATCAATAGTCCATGCCAAATCTTCATTTATACTTATGATGCATCAAACTAGTGTATCAATTACCTGACATAGGAACCAAGAGTTGACACTAAAGTCAACTGATTTACAGAGAATCAGCCTTTATAAGAATAACTGACAATATTTTTGCCATTTTTCTTTTATATCATCACACCATGTTTTGTTGAGATTTTTTTAGATTATTTATTTATTTATTTATTTATTTTTTATTTGATATATTCTATATTTACAATTCATTTCCCTTTTTCTGGTTCCCCAACCCCAAGGGTCCCACATGCACTTTTCCCTCCCCCTGCTCCCTCATCCACCCCCTCCCACCTCACTGTTCTTGTACTCCCCCACAATGATACTTTGGTCCATTCTAGCTCCAGTGTCCACTCCTTTCTTCTTGTCAGACCTCACATAGTATGTGATTTATGTCTTTGGTGTTCCAAACTTCTAGGCTAATATCCACTTATCAGTGACTGCATACCATGGGTATTCTTTTGAGATTGGGTAACCTCACTTAGTATGACGTTCTCCAGCTCCATCCATTTCTCTAAGAATTTCATGAATTCATTGTTTCTAATGGCTGAATAGTACTCCATTGTGTATATATACCACATTTTTTTGTATCCATTCCTCTGTTGAGGGACTCTGGGTTCTTTCCAGCTTCTGGCTATTATATATAAGGCTGCTATGAACATAGTGGAGCATGTATCCCTATTGCATGCTGGGGGATCTTCTGGGTATATTCCCAGGAGTGGTATGGCTGGATCCTCCGGAAGTATCACGTCCAGTTTTCTGAGGAACCACCATACTGATTTCCAGAGTGGTTGTACCAGCTTGCATTCCCACCAGCAGTGGAGGAGTGTTCCTCTTTTTCCACATCCTCACCAACACCTGATGTCTTCTGAGTTTTTAATCTTAGCCATTCTGACTGGTGTGAGGTGAAATCTCAGGGTTGTTTTGATTTGCATTTCCCTAATGACTAATGATGTTGAACATTTTTTAAGGTGTTTCTCAGCCATCCAAATTTCTTCAGGTGAAAAGTCTCTGTTTAGCTCTGTACCCCATTTTTGGATAGGGTTATTTGGTTTTCTGGGGTCTAACCTCTTGAGTTCTTTGTATACATTGGATATTAGCTCTCTGTCGGATGTGGGGTTGATGAAGATCTTTTCCCACTTTGTTGGTTGCCGATTTATCCTTTTGACAGTATCTTTTGCCTTACAGAAACTTTGTAATTTTATGAGGTCCCATTTGTCTATTCTTGCTCTTAGAGCATAAGCAATTGGTGTTCTGTTCAGGATTTTTTCCCCTGAGCCAATGCCCTCAAGGGTCTTCCCCAGTTTCTTTTCTATTAGTTTTAGTGTGTCTGGTTTTATGTGGAGGTCCTTGATCCACTTGGAGTTGAGCTTAGTGCAAGGAGATAAGAGTGGATCAATTCTCATTCTTCTGAATGTTGACCTCCAGTTGAGCCAGCACCATCTGTTGAAAAGGCTATCTTTTTTTCCACTGGATGTTTTCAGCTCCTTTGTCGAAGATCAATTGGCCATAGATGTGCGGGTTCAATTCTGGCTCTTCGATCCTATTCCATTGATCCGCCTCCCTGTCACTGAACCAATACCATGCAGTTTTTAATACTACTGCTCTGTAATATTGCTTGAGGTCCGGGATATTGATTCTCCCAGAAGTTCTTTTGCTGTTGATGATAGTTTTAGGTATCCTGGGTTTTTTGTTATTCCAGATGAATTTGAGAATTGCTCTTTCTAACTCTATGAAGAACCGAGTTGGGATTTTGATGGGTATTGCATTGAATCTCTATATTGCTTTGGGCAAGATTGCCATTTTGATTATATTAGTCCTTCCAACCCACAAGCATGGAAGATTTTCCCATTTTCTGATGTCTTCTTCAATTTCCCTCTTCAGAGACCTGAAATTTTTGTCGTATAAATCTTTCACATGTTTGGTTAGCGTCACTCCAAGATACTTTATATCATTTGTGGCTATTGTGAATGGTGTCATTTCCCTAATTTCTTTCTCAGCCTGCTTATCCTTCGCGTATAGGAAGGCTACTGATTTTCTTGAGTTGATTTTATAGCCAGCCACTTTGCTGAAGTTGTTTATCAGTTGCAGGAGTTCTCTGGTGGAGTTTTTTGGGTCACTTAAGTATACTATCATATCATCTGTGAATAGTGATAGTTTGACTTCTTCCTTTCCGATTTGTATCCCTTTGACTTCCCTCTGTTGTCGAATTGCTCTAGCTAGTACCTCAAGTGCTATATTGAAGAGATATGGTGAGAGGGGACAGCCTTGTATAGTCCCTGATTTTAGTGGGATTGCTTTAAGTTTCTCTCCATTTACCTTGATGTTGGCTACTGGTCTGCTGTATATTGCTTTTACTATGTTTAGATATGGGCCTTGAATTCCTGCTCTTTCCAAGACCTTTAGCATGAAAGGATGCTGAATTTTGTCACACAATCTCATTCTCATGACAATAAAAAGAAGACACGGGTCTCTAAAGTATGAGCTCTCAGAGTACAGCAACTTCCTTTCCAGTTTTCTTTCAAAGATCCACTTGACACAACAGTTTTTGGCCAAAGGACACTCATCTATACCTTATGTTCCTGTTCCCTCCACTTTTACACTCCTATTACCTTTCCTAAATCATTATCAACTTTGCTAAATTTCTTCTTTTTTTATATTGGCTGTAGTTATATTTTTTTATTTTTTTATTCGATATATTCTTTATTTACATTTCAAATGATTTCCCCTTTCCTGGATTCCCCCTCCCGGAAAGTCCCATAAACTCTCTTCCCTGCCCCTGTTAGCTCCTCAGAAAACTGGGCACGGCACTTCCAGAGGACCCTACTATGCCACTCCTGTGCATATGCCCAGAGGATTACACAGAATGTAATAAGGATACATGCTCCACTATTTTCATAGCAGCCCTATTTATAATAGCCAGAAGCTGGAAAGAACCCAGATGTCCCTCAATGGGGGGATGTATACAAACTTTGCTAAATTTCAATGAACGTAAGTTCAAATATTGAACCCAAGTAACTTCTTATTCAATGGGCCTTTGTATTGTTTGTCTCAGCAGATTCCAGGAGTTGAATCCTTTTTCCTTTCTGCATAACTTGGCTCTAAGCACTAGAGTTTCTAAGTTATCCTGTATTCCACCCACCACACCAGCAAGCCCTTCCTGTTTACTTTCTCTTCTGTGACTTCTAAGTGTATGACACTAGTCACTGTGCCTGTGATAGCCTGGTTTTACTTTGTCTCCAGGGACTATCATTGTGCCTCAGGGGCTTCTAGAGCACCCATGTGTCAGCTGTCATCAATTATCTCTCTGTAGTTACAGCCACATTCAACCTTTCATCTTTAGCTGCTGATGTAACTCCTTCTGTAGGTATCTTAGAAAATTTAAATCAAAATTCACAAAATCTCTCATTCCTCTATGTTTCTAATTGCATTAAAGTTTCCTATCATTCATTCTATTGTTCAGATTTAAAACATAGAAATCACTTGACATAACCATTTTCTAATACACAATAAATCATTATTCTACCATTCTCAGTTCCATTAGCAAAGTTATTTCCTTAGACTGACACATTCTCTATGTTGTGTGTAGTTTTAAAAACATGCTAACACATTTACCTGGGAACTGGTACCCTGAAGCAGTTGCCTGCACTCTAGCCTTTGCCAATTCCCTTTTGTTCCTCCAGGCTTAGCTTTACCAAGCAGTCATGACTAACCAGGATTCTCTCTCTACCCACCTTTGTGCAATCAAAAACACTCAGCTTTATTACCTTAAAATTAGCCTACATGCCTTATGGTCACTTGATCTTTGATAAAGGAGCCACAACCACCCAGTGGAAAAAAGATAGTCTTTTCAACAAATGGTGCTGGTTCAACTGGAGGTCAACATGCAGAAGAATGTAAATTGACCCACTCTTATCTCCTTGCACTAAGATCAACTCCAAGTGGATCAAGGACCTCCACATAAAACCAGACACACTGAAACTATTAGGAAGAATCTTGGGAAGACCCTGGAGGACATAGGCACAGGGGGAAAGTTCCTGAACAGAACACCAATAGCTTATGCTCTAAGATCAAGAATCGACAAATGGGACCTCATAAAATTACAAAGTTTCTGCAAGGCAAAGGACACTGTCAGAAGGACAAAACGACAACCAACAAAGTGGGAAAAGATCTTCACCAACTCCACATCCGACAGAGGGCTAATATCCAATATATACAAAGAACTGAAGAAGTTAGACCCCAAAGAACCAAATAACCCTATCAAAAATGGGGTACAGAGCTAAACAAAGAATTTTCACCAGAAGAAATTCGGATGGCTGAGAAACACCTTAAGAGAGGTTCAACATCATTAGTCATCAGAGAAATGCAAATCAAAACAACCCTGAGATTCCACCTCACACCAGTCAGAATGGCTAAGATTAAAAACTCAAGAGACAACAAGTGCTGGCGAGGATGTGGAGAAAGAGGAACACTCCTCCACTGTTGGTGGGATTGCAAAATGGTAAAACTGCTCTGGAAATCAGTGTTGCGGTTCCTCAGAAAATTGGGCATGTCACTTCCAGAGGACCCTGGCATACCACTCCTGGGCATATACCCAGAGGATTCCCCTGCATACAATAAGGACACATGCTCCACTATGTTTATAGCAGCCTTGTTTATAATAGCCAGAAATTGGAAGGAGCCCAAATATCCCTCAAAGGAGGAATGGATACAGAAAATGTGGTATATTTATACAATGGAATACTACTCAGCAATTAAAAATAATGAATTCATGCAATTTGTAGGTAAATGGTTAGACCTGGAAAATATCATCCTGAGTGAGCTAACCCAATCACAAAAGAATACACATGAAATGCAATCACTGATAAGTGGATATTAATGAGCCCAGAAGCCCTAAATACTCATGGCACAATTAGCAAGTCAAATGATTCCCAAGAAGAAAGGAGAGGACCCTGGGCCTGGAAAGATTGGATCCAGTTTTGTAGAGAAACTGTGGGGGGAAGGGGAATGATTGGGGAATAGTTGGGTGGGAGAGGAACTATGGGACATAGGGAGGGGGGGAACTGGGAAAGGGGAAAGCCTTTGGAATGTAAACATAGAATATAGAAAATAAAAATTAAAAAAAAAAGAAACCCGTGAAACTCTTATTATGGGGAAGCTGTAGTGGATGGTGAATAAATCTATTATATGAAGTAAAAAAAAAATTAACCTACATGCACAATTGCTGTTCTAAAATATCTTCTTCTCTGAAAAGTGTGCACTTAATAATTTATTATCCCTGTCTCTCCTCCTGCCCTAAACTTAATTGCTCGTATCAGCTAGCCACTGCCAACCTCCTTGCCTATCTCACAGTGATAAGGGCCACTAGTTCTATCTCCACCAAGATCTCACATAATTGTTTTGTGCTTCTCCTCCCAAAGCCTGGCCAAAAAGTCTCTTCCCTTTTCCTGTGTTCCTTTTTCTCCTGGGACCTGGAAGTCCCACCTGTCCCTTCCAAACCTGAATTGGCTCCTGGCCTTCTTTATTTGCCAAATTAAGAACCAATTAGTGCGCAACCCCCTCCATCTCTACATACCTTCCATGACAAACTAATGTAAGCTTTTTGTGTCTTGGATATGTCAGCTACCATATGATTCTTTGCTTAAAAAATTGATTATCAATTAGAATCCCAGCCAGTAAGACCTTCAAAAATGATGTTGTATCATATCTTCTCTATATAAAGTGCCTTCTATTTAGTGCAAATCAAACTGAAGACTAGAGTCTGTCTATGTAGGTCTTTTGGAACATATGCCTCACCACACTGGCAAGCATGATTTATACTCAGTATGTAATCACATTTTCCTATATAAGGGTTTACAAGTGATATAAGCTCTATTTGGAATGTACTTCTGCTATACCTCCCATGTCTGAATTTTTGATAACCTAGAATCTCCCAGAGTACAAGTAGCCCTTTGAAGAAAACATTGTGCAAGCTACCCAGGCAGATCAATGCATTGGCTCACTATTGCTTGGACTGCTTTATTTTTCTGCATCACAATTTTAGCTATAGGATGCTTTTTATTTACATTTATTTACATTGTTATAAACAATGTAATTATTGTTTGTCTCTTTCAGTGTGATATAAACTCTAGCATAGGCATTCTTTTGCTTATTTTAAAAGGTTGTTCCAGGGACAGTGCTTGTTCTATCAAAAACATAAGATAGGTATTTGTGACCAAGTTAATTCTGAAAATGAATAAGCTAACAAATAAATATGTTATTTTGGAGGGGTAGTGGTGGGATCCACATGATGAAAAATGTTTTCACTATAGTTTTCTTAACTGAGCATGCCAGCTATGTGACAAAACTGACTGATCTAATCAAATCAAAGTCATCACCTGATCAGAGTGATGTAGATGACTCGGCTAACTTTGTAGGCTTCTTTCCCATCTTTGTCTGGACTCTGAGGGATTTCTCTCTGCTCCTGGAAGAAGATGGAAAGTCTACCACTCCTGATGAGTACCTGGAGAGTTCACTGGCTCTAAGAAAAAGGTAAATGGGAGCAAGGGAAGTTTGAGATATCGTGGTAACAAGCGCAGAAGGATCATTCTGCACCCCTGGTAAAATTCTTGACACTGAAATTGTGCTTTCCTCAGTGCTGCTATGGGAAATGAAAACACAGCTTCGCTGAGTTTGAACTGTACTATCTACAGCTTCTTAGAGGAAGGCCTGTTCTTTTTCATTCCTTTTGTTTTTGTTTTACTCATTCCACATTAGTTATTTCCCCCTTGTTTTTCAAAATGTATGTTATTAAAATGCTCATATATTTTAAAGAATTTTTTTGAAGTTTACTGCATCTAATTTATCTTGCCTTAAGGAACTGATGAGAAAACTAAAAGATTTAATGAGCCAAGACTGTGTATCAGGAAGTTCTTTCCAAAGAGGAAGTGCTTCACCTTCAACAGGCCTACTGACAGAAAGCAACTTCCCAAACTAAGAGTTTGTGTGGAAGGAGGAACTGAATAAAGAATTTGTAGAAGAAGTTGCAAAATTTGCCTCATACATCTTCAGGGATTCTGGTGTCAAGACTCTGCCTGGTGGCATAATAGTCAATGGGAAACGTAAGTTATTCCTTCTACCTCATATCTGTTGTTTTGCTCATTGTAGGTTACTGACAAAGCCACTTCAAACCAGAGAGATCACCATTTGTTCCTTTTGTTGAAAATGTAGTGCATGTCTCTCATGGCAGAGTTTAGTTGGGAAGTAAATCTATTTCTCACAGTCTCATATTTGTAATAGCAAAGGGGAGGTAAAGTCACCAGAATCCAATGTAGCCTGAGAAACGATTTCTACTTGCTCATGGATCCCTACTACTGAATAAGCTAACTCAAAGTCACAAAAGATCACATAACACATTGGATTAATGCAACAGAGTGAAACCTAAGGCAGGACATGACTTTCCAATTCTGGAAAGTAAAAGTTATGTGACTGAAAGAAGAGAGTGCATGAGAAGTGGAGAGTCATAATGCAGTGGTGATATCCTGAGAAAGCAGAAGATGTTGGTAGGAATTTACAATTGGTTCCAAGCTCTGTAGGGAAGTATCTAATTTATAGGCATATAACACTTGAGTAGAATTAAGTGGTCACTGGGTTAGAACAAAATTATGGGAGTAAATATTTTCAAAGAGAAATGGAAGTAAATATATTTTGATGCTAAATATAAATGTTTCCATTATAATAAAATATGACAGTATGGTGGGTCCAAGAAGGAACTACAAATATGTCACCTCAGACTGAATCTCTTCATTTATTGTATATTATATTATTTATTAGAAAAGTAATATCAGGAGAAATTACATTTTGGAGTGGGTGAAATTATTTGTATTTGGATAATTTAATGTGAATTTTTCCACTCATATTTATAATAGGGAACACCATGAAGTCAGGCAGCAGCTCATGGGCCAGGGATGTTGGTCAGATTGTACAATGATTTACTCACATTCCCAAAGATGCTGGTTTTATTCCAGCAATGCAATAACTGGTATAGCTGTGAAAACCTTTGCAGGAGTGGAAGGAGGAGGATCAAACATACAAATTCATCATTTCTAACATTTCTCAGACTTCCCTTAACTTTGATATAGAGCCAAACTATTTCAATAGACAAACAAACAAAAACCAAATAAATGAACACACACAAAATGTAATTAGAGATTTGAAAGAAAGAAAAAAAGAAAATCCATGATTCATCCCAACTATAGAAACAGAAAAGAAAATATAGGACTGACTCATACTCTTACTTGCTTGAGGGTTGGTTCCTGGGATGTCATGCTTTCAGTTCTACAAATAGCCAAGGTGTTAGAAAGCCTGAATATCTTGGTCACTCTATAGCTCTTGTGAAAAAAACTGGATAGAGCTATTTACAGAATGTAGAAACAGTGCTAGTAGTATGCAGCACTAAGGAAAAGTTAGGAAAAGAAAGAAGAAAGTAAGGAAGTGAGGAAAGAAGTTAGAAAGTTAGGAAGGAAGGAAGGAAGGAAGGAAGGAAGGAAGGAAGGAAGGAAGGGAAAGAAGAAAGAACAGCAACAAAATCCACCCAACTACAACAAAAGAAGAGGAGAAAGACAATGACAAGTTTTCTCTTTGACCATTTAATGAGAGAGAAAGGAAAGATAATGAGAAGGGAATTAAAAAAAAAACAGGGATGATAAAATAAGGAGATACAATGTCTCCAGCATTCCAAATCCTGTCTAAAGAGATTCAATACAAAATCCATCTCTGGGATAAATGTAGAGGCCGTAAATTGGGTTTTGATCTCTGGATCTCCAGGTTAATACATTATCCCTTTGGTGACCTTTCTTAGAAAATTGTAGAAACCATGTACTCTGTCCAGCAACTAACAGTCATTTTGAAATTCATTTATATAGGTCTAAAAAGCCTGGTGGAGACTTATGTGAATGCTTTCAGCAGTGGGTCTCTCCCCTGCCTGGAGAGTGCTGTGATGACTTTGGCCCAGATAGAGAACTCAGCAGCAGTGCAAAGGCCATCACCCACTATGAAGAACAGATGAATCAGAAGATCCAGATACCCAGAGAAACCCTCCAGGAGGTGCTTGCTGTGCACAGGCCACTGAGATCTATGTGAAAAATTCTTTCATGGATGTAGACAAAAAGTTCCAGAAAGAATTACAGGTAAGTGTGGCACACAACATCTTGAGAGTCAGGAAAATGTGTGTCTTTCTGAAGAAAGACTTGTCTTTTGTTTCCAACACAGGGATACTCAGTGATGTGCACAGATTCACAGTGACTATAGAATGACTAGATTCTGCTGAAATTTGATAAAAAATAAACCAAACAATCTAGCACTATCATTAACCACATTTTCCACAAAATTTCATTTTGTTTATCATAAGAAAACATGGACATTTGATCAGTGATGATCCCTCCCTGATTAGCTTGCCCTGATTTTACTAATGATACATTGTTGTGATCAAAACCTCTAGTGAAGCTAGCTAGTCAATGTCAGTAGGAAATAGGCATCTTCTTATCTAAGTTACTTTCAGGTTGTAATGTATATAGATATTCTATTCCATTATACATTCTAAATGTTGAGAGTCACATCACTATCATCTTCATTGTTCATTAGCTTCACAGTGACAAAAAACCCACAGAAGTTTACAATATCAAAAAAAAATTTTTATTGAGTACTTCTAGTAGTCTTTGGCCTTAGTACTCTGTGTTCCTTCTTTATCTGACTACAGACCTCTGAAATTAGTATTGCTCATTCTGACTTAACACATTTTGTCCACTTATGGTAAGGACACAATGTAGTGGAGTGGTACATTCATGGAGTTCACAGGAGCCCGTCTAACTGTCTAACTCTAACCTATGTGATAGGAACTATCCCTAAAATCAGAGACTTGGAAATTAAATGGTTTCCTATGATGTAGCATCTGTGCTTTGACAGTCACTTTCTAAGTCAGGAAGGGTGATTAGCAGAAGAGATACAACAGAATTCCTTCAAAGATTTATCAACTAAAGGACCAGTCTCTGAATGAACCTGAGGAGATCTTAAGAGTAAGGTGAAGACGGTAGCCCCATTTAGACATTATTCAGTAGTCTCTTGTGTATCTCCCTCCTGTCCACAACCAGACCCAGCTGGAAGGCAAACTAGATGTCTTTGTTAAGAAGAACATGGACATGTCATCAGCTCGATGCTCAGATTTACTGGAGGGGATCTTTTGTCTTCTGGAAAAAGAAGTGAAGCAGGGGATATTTCATAGTCCAGGAGGTTACTACCTTTATCTTCAAAAGAAACAAGAGCTGGAGAAAAAGTATAAGCAGACTCCTGGAATAGGACTCCAGGTAAACAGAGTTGTTGGTAGAATTTTGCGGTGCTTGCTGTGGAATCTCCATCAAATGTAAATTTCTGCAAGGAAGTTACAATGCTCTCTGTGGGCTGGACCATTGTCTTACATTCATACAGGCAGTCAACTATGATACATACAGCTGCTTTTTCCTTTCAGAGTGCAATTGGACCTCTCAGAAATATTTGTGGAAATCATTCATTCTCTCATTTATTCATCTAATCATCCAACAGTGGTTTATTTATCCCCAATGTTTAGAGTACTTCTCAGGGAGTTAGGCTTACTGCCATTTAAGAAAAAAACAAACCAAACCAAGTAACTAGTAAGTTTTCTCACAAGCAATAGGTAATGCTAGCTTACAGGCTAGCAATATAGCAATAGAAGTTGGTACATATATTGTCCTCACTGTTATCTAGAAGTTATCTCATTGTGTTTTGATATCAATTCTATTAAGTATTCATTATTATTATATCAGAGAAAGGAAAGGAGATTGTGGCAGAAAGAAGTTAAGACCTCGCTCAATATCCCAGAGTCATTGAGCTTCACAGCCTTAATGAAAATTCAGGGTACATATTCTTTGCCTTTAGCCATTTTAAAGTGCCCTACTTAGGCAGTAGAGATCAAGATTGGATTTGTCTACATACTATTTTCAAATGGACACCTCAACCAAGACAAGTCTTATAAAAGGAAGCATTTAATATGGAGCTTGTATAGAGTTTCAGAGAGTTAGTCCATTATCATCATGATGAGGAGCATGTTGACACACAGGTAGACATGGGGCTGGAAAAGAAGCAGAGAGCTTTATACCCTGAGCTCTAGCCACTGTCCTGGCCTGAGTTTTTCAAACCTTAAAGCACAAGTCATACTCCCTTGAATACGTCCATACCACAAATCCTTCTCAAATAGTTTTACTCCCTGATAACTAAGCATGGAAATATTTGAGTCCATGGGGGCCATTCTCATTCAAATCGCCATGGTAATTCTTCTTGAAAAGTTATGGCACCATTGTAGATGCTCTGAGACTGATCTGCAGAAGTCATTCAGGCAGGAAGAATGGTCTAAGGCCAGGAGGTTTGGTTGGAGCAGATGACAGCTAAAAGTTCCTGGTTAATACTTCAGGGTAGGGTCCATGATGGATAATGCATAGCCAACACAAAACAAAGTCAATGGTATTATTGTAGGTGTTTTATCTCCCTGTGTTTGGGTGTGTATTTTTTTAAGTCTTACTGATATTTTGCCTGTATATTAATTACAGTTTCACTTCTGTGTTTTAGTGGTTTGCTTTTGTGTGGGACAGTTCCCTTGGTTTGGTTTTTTTTTTTTTTTTTTTTTTGGTTTTGGTTTTTGGTTTTTGGTAGGGGGTTGTTTACATGTTTGTTTTTTAAAGGGATAGAAGAAGGAAAGGTATGAAGTTTGGTGGGTAAGGAGGCAAGGAGGAGCTGGGTCAATTTGGGAAAAGAGAACATGTGATCAGAATACATTGTATGATAAAACTGTTTTTCAACTAATGAAGGTTACATCTCCAAGCTAAAATCAACTTTATTAGCTGAAAGTAACATATAAAATAAATATATTTTGAGGGGGATAAGGCATCAAAGGCACAGATAGAAGATTAGAGCCACCTGTTGCTAAAATTTGAATGGCTGGAAAAGACTGCATCTGTGGGGGAGGGGAGTACCTCAAGTTCACTTTAAAATCTTAAGCCTGAAATACTATTTGACTTACAAGATGTTTGTTCCATAGTTGATTGAATTAAATTGAATGAAATAAGCATGATTTGTCTTCAACTCACATACTTACTTCCTCATTCTACCTTACTTCAACATATAGGCTGAAGAGATGCTGAGAAAGTACAATGAGTCTAAGGAGGAGGTGGCTGAGACACATCTGAAGATGGACCAGTCACTCACAGAAAAGGAAAAGCAGACTGAAGGTGAGAACTACTGAGAAGATTACAGATGCTGGAAATTCTTGGCATGAGCTGAAACAGTGGTCCTTATGACATCATCATTGTAGAGACAAAGATGACAAATGTCACTCTTAGCTTCATGGTGGCTGTTTGTAAACCAGTAGACATGCCAGTGTCCCTCCTTCTTAGCCAGTTTCCAGGGTAAAGAATGTACAATGTGGTAAAACAGATCAAAACATATTCTCATCTCCTTTGCATTTTTGTCTTCTCAGTGGAACATGTAAAAGCTGAGGTTGCAGAAGCTGCAAGGAGAACACAGGAGGAAATGCAAAAGAAATATGAGCTGCTGATGGAGCAGAAGGAAAATAGTTATCAAGAGCTCATGAAAAAGCTGACTGAGAAGATGGAACAGGAATGGAATGTGTTCAGAGCAGAGCAAGATAGAATCATATCCCTTATAATGCAGGTACCTGGCTTCACCGAGTTCTGGCTGCACTGGGTTCTTTGATTGGTTAGGTTTTATTTGTTTTGGTGTTTTGGCTTGTTTGTTTGTTTGCTTTCTCTTGTATTTTATTTTTTTTTATTTTTTTTTATTTTCTATATTCTATGTT